>CM028669.1:78024388-79224388 GCA_016760335.1 Gastrodia elata | reverse complement strand
CATCTGTCTTATAGATTTTTTTATTTATAAGCAGATAAAAGGTGCCATTCGCCATAATAATTAAGAGATGAAAGTGCAAGATTGTAAATATGAAAGACTGGGTAGTTGATATCTATTTTATATACATTAATGTGTTAAGTATCTTGATTTACTCTGGAGCAACGTATCCTTAGGTTCCTAGAACTCTTGTAGAAACATGGCCTCCAGCTTTTTCAGATCCAAGCTTGGCTAAACCAAAGTCAGAAACTTTGGCATGGAAATTCTTATCCAAGAGGATATAGCTGCTCTTCAAATCTCGATGAATTACACGTGGGCTAACGTGTTCATGGAGATATTACAGTCCTCTTGCAGCTTCAAGAGCAATTCTCAACCTTGTTTCCCATTCCAACTTTGATATACCACCACAAGAGCCTGAATAACAATAACTACATATTAGCTCAGGAATATAAGAGATAATTATAAAAGCTATAAATAAAGCTTAAAGCTTCTGTTGACATATTGATAAGCTAATTAAAATACAAACTCGAAGAGTCTCATAAAAGATCTTCATTCTTTCTCTTATAAGATTGAACATTATCATTATAGTTGAGGTGTACTTTTCTAGCTGATAGTGTGTATCTTTTTCTTTCTCCCTTGACTCATTTTTACTATAAATATTGCATGTATTGATGAGGAATCTCTAGTACAAAATGAAATGGTCTTTCAATTTTCACATGTTCAATTTAACTGTTATGCAGGCAACATTAATGTTCATTGACATTCATTGATTCTTTTTATCATCATGAGAAATTATTTAAATCATCCTTTATTGACTCTCGTTATAATTTAGAAATTATGCTTTTAGATAGTCCTGCACTTCACACATTCTCACTACCTAACCTTGCATTATTTTATGCTATTCTTCCACTATTAACATACCTCATGTGGAAATTCGATCTTAGCTTGAATGAATTATCATTAAGAATCTTAATTAACATACCCCATGATTTTAAATTATAAATGATATACTCTCTTATCATGTTGTGATTTTATTATTAAATCTATAGTTCTATGATTCGAATTATTCACCCCTAATTCAATTCAAATCGGTTCAATCACACGCTAAAACTACCCTGTTAAACTAGTCGTTCTGAACTATTTTTGATTCATATGCCATTTTCTTATTGTCAGTTTTAGGTATAAAATGAGAACTTAAGTAATATGTTTTAAATTTAATAAGTTTAGTGTTTGATATGTAACTAAAAAGGAATTAATTGATATGTACCACCTTTATAATGAAATTGTTTAAACCTGCAGCAGACAGTTAATTATTATATATATATAGTTTAATAATACTAATTTTGCGCTCTGTCAAAATATAGCTACAAATATATATAAAGTTAGCTTATAATAAATACTATCAGATAATTCGTGAGGTATTCTACGCATGCAATCAATTAGCAAATTCTAGTTAGGACTAATTGGTGATAATTAGCGGGGGATAATTAGCTTCAGCTAATTGAATAATTATAAATATATTTTTCTTTGCATATATATGGAATCATTCAAACATAATCACGTATACTACATATATATTTATACATCTATATTCTATTTCTAAAATAAACTTAAATCTTATATAGGTAGGACTAAATATATATATGAAGGACGTTAAGTTAGCATAACTAAATTAATCGGCTTTGCCGATAAAATATAATAGGAGATAAATCTGTCAATTAACAATACTCATAACTATAGGTAAGCGCACACACACACACACACACACACACACACACACACATATATATATATATATATATATATATATATATATATATATATATATATATATACATATTAGAACATAATGTTATAATAAATAAAATAACACTAAGTAAATCTTAATTGAAACAGAACTAATATAATAATTGATGTATAATAAGTAGCTGATAATGAATCAATACTAAATATAATTGATTTATTAATAAACGTACTTATTAACTACAAATATATATGTGTATATATATATACCTATTGAAATATAATTGTATATATACACTTGTGTATCCATGAAACATAACTTTTGCTAGTTAGGTAAATACTTATAACGTAGTATATATATATATGTACGTATACATAAATATATACGTCCCTATCTAAAATTAATCGATTGCCAACGCCATAACTGAATGATATAATTAATACAAAACATTAATATAATTATATATTCATAAAGTTAAGCGTACAAACTGAAAATCAACTTTATAAAGGATCGTTAGTAGATCAAAATAATTTAGTAATTGATCAACTTAATACATGGATTAAGTTATTAACAAACAAACATACATATGTGTATATAATTAATTGATAAGGTATTAATCACTTAACTAGCTAATTAATCTTAGACGGTACATGATTAATTAAATCAACGGCAATAATCGTCAATATTAGTTAACTAATCTTGTTAATAAATTTATCTTAATCATTAGTATATTACTTAGACAAGTCAAATGGTATATGTAAACTATTAGGTAATTAAACAAATTATAATTTATTCATAATTAACAGAGACAATTATCCTTAACAGTAAGAATAAAACAGATTTATTTCAAATGATTAAATACCAAAGCTTAAAACATCCATAACTTAGTCAATTTACCTCAGAATACAGTGTTCTTGGGCTCTATGTAATCCTTGAATAGCCCCTAATAATAAACTACATTCAAATTTAGGTTTCAGCAGAGTGAAAATTTCTGAAATACCCTTAAGTCAAAAACCTTAATTTGAACTTGTAGGGTCCGTCTCTCGTCCAAATTAGACGTACTCACTGTCTATCTTTAAGTTAGACAGTAAAGAATCAGTTTGAATTAAGAGAATTCAATTCTGATATGTAAATTAAAAAGTCAACTTTTCAAACCCTTAAGTAGGGGCAAAATGATATTTTTGCCCAAAAATTTAGGATAAACACTCTTAGCCTTTAATTAGTCTTTTAAAACACTAATACTAATATTATAACCATATTAGTGGCAATTAAGTAAGTAAAATTATCAGTTAGGTCAGATTTCAGAATTTTTCTAAGTCTTTAACACTGCACCTTAAGGACCCTTCCTAAGACTAGGATTAGATCATAAAGTTGATTTCATTTATTGAAAAATAGGGTTTTTCAATGAATGAATCCTTGGTTTTATTAGTTTCTAGAATTTTCAACTTATTTTGATTATTTTATCTTTTAACCTTAGATCTAAGATATGAGATTCATCCTATTAAATTTGATTACTTAATAGAATTGGCCTAGACTATTAGATCACTATTAGAATAAAACTTGGATCTTAGGTCTTATCCTTTGAGATTATGTGATTAAGCCCAACCTCGTGGTGTTTAATCCATAATCTATAATTTAGAAGTTTTTAGTTAGAACGTCTAAAATTATCAAATAGGTCGTAATGATTTGTTACTCAATTTTTATAGTCGACTTTGATTTGGCATATTAGGACCTAGCTAGTCCTAATATTTTATAACTTATAAGGACGAGTTTCCAAGTTACACTTGGTATGTGGGAAAATGGTGATCCTGAACTTGTGTGATTTGGAATAGTTAGAACGAATAATAGAGAACAGATGATATCACCATATTAGTAGAGTCCCTTGCTTATTTTGATACTTTGTGCTACGCATTCCTTGTGTATTTGAGCTTACTTCCTTGGACATTTCATATAAGATAATTTTGTGCATGAAAATAAAAACTTAAAATAATAGGATAACAGTTGCCTTTGGGTCCGGTTTGTGGAGATTATGGTGCATATTTGCCCCGATGGACAGGGGTAAGGTGAGATCAGGATGCCTAACATTCTCATTGAGGAGAGTGTGTTAGGCTTGGGACCCGTATAGTCTTGCAGATGTGCTTGACTCCTCAGTTGTTTCTAACAGTTGTCCATAAAAACAAAAGTAAAATAACTAAAATATGTTGCATAAGTATTGTCTGCCTCTTCAGTCATGAAGTACGTTCAGTATGTTTGCAGATTGAGATGTATATATATATATATATATATGTGGGCCAGTTTGGCCAAGTTTTCTGATATGGCAGATAGTATACAGAGTTTGGATTTACAGTTGTAGTATTTGGCTATGTTTTGGCATTGTTTATTTAGTCATCTATTTCTTTGTACAGCTATTATACAGTAGGATGTTAGATTTTATTGCTATGTATCACTGCTGAGATTTATTATTGTAATTTGCATATTTCATTTGATCACCAGCATGTATTAGGATGTAGTATTTTCTTTCAGCACATGTTTAGCTACTTATATTATATGCCTTACCTTGTTTACCTAGCTTTTGAGGTATGTCTTAGCCTCCTTTATTTAAGTTATAAATGTTATTTATAGCTTTTCGTCCTTCTTATTGTATTGCCAGTCACTCCTTTATATATATTGTTGCTTAGGAAAATTGTGTAAAGTGGTGATATTATAAAATGTATAAAAATATATCAGCCTAAAATATACTTAGACAAATTATCTAACCAGATTTTCTTTTTTTTGGCTGGGGCCCTACATTGTGAAACTGACAATGGCAGGCATAGAACAGATAGAGGATCCAGCACATGAGGAGGAGCTATTCCTAGAGGAGGAGCAGCAGCTCGGACCAGAGCATATCTAGCCTTTATAGTTATTGTGAGGATGAGTTCCTTCATATTTACTTTTATTTAGACTTTAAATATTGTAATAATTCAGGTACTCTTGACTGTGCATTTGGATTTATATGCTTATATTCTGAGTTATATTTTACACTTATGTTATATTGTGATGCTTGGATGTCATTTATTGCTTCCGCACTCTGTACATTATAGTGACTGTTAGATTGATTCTGTGTTGATCCTTCCCTAATCAGGTGGATTGTGGAGTCTATCCTAATCCAATGGTAAGTGAGGGGTTAGCCAGAATGACACTCCACCCTTAACTTAATCCTTGTTGGATTAAGGGTGCGGGGTGCCACAGTGCGGTGGTCTAGAACTTGCGAATTTCTCGAATCAAGCTAGCCCTAAAGGCGATGCGTTGCTAAGAAGAGAGCGAGGATGACGCACAGTGCCGGGCCGGGTCAGTCCCCGGCCCGCGTGTTTTTGATTTCGGGCTGCAGCTATTTAAGGATTTTTCTAGATTTAATTTCTTTAAGGAAATTAATTTAAAAAATCAAAACCCTATGATTTAATTTAAATAAAACATTTATATTAAATTAATAATATAATATAGCTAATTCTTATCCAAATTGTATGATCCAATATACCATTTTAATCAAAAAAATACAAAGAATAATAATATTAAATAAACTTAAGATCCAATGATTAAATTTTATAAATTAGTCTAATCTTTCTCTGAACTTAATTTATTTATTTAATGTCAAAAAAAGGTCTCTGATTGTTCGTAAGACAGAGTAGAACCTATGTATGCTAATAAAAATAATTTAGTGTCTCTAAAATTGCTAAATACCTCTTAATCACCCTAATCCTTAATTAGTGAATTAAGCCCAAGTTAATCCTCTGATTTTGGTGATTTAGGTTTCTATTATCTTCTTAAGGGTAGTGGAAGTTATATATGTACTTGGATACCCGTAGTTTACTCTAATCCTCTGAATCACCTTAATTAACCTTAAGGTGTGATTAGTATTATTTGAGCTAATCATGAGCTAAATTTGGAGATTTTATATTTCCTACATCTCATTAGTCAATATTAAGTTCACTAAAACTGATGTGAATCAATTTAATTATTTAAAACTTAACTTTCCAATTTTAGTCTTGAGAAGGGTATTTTGGTTATTTTTGACCAAATTATTGTTTAAGCACCCTTAAAACCCTAGAAACTTTAGTAAAATGTTTATAACCAGTAATGAAATGTATTAGTACCATTTCATTTGCTTTTATCCTAAGTATTAAGTAATCAGACCTTAGATCTTAGATCTTATATTCTTAATCATTTGATTTATTTGTGCCATCTCATCTTGAAAATCCTTAATTGATTTAATTATCTTAATTCCTTTGGAACCTCCTTTGTGGGTTTGGGATTGATTTAATCTATCAAATAATATAATTATCCTATAGACTGAATGTAAACCTTAGATTCATACATTTTTAATTGATTATTTTGCCTTATAATAAAAGAATAACCTTTTCTTAAGATCTTAGTTTCTTAATCTTTCAGCTTCTAAGACCCTTCTACCCTTAACTTATGGTTGAGTGTGAACCTTAGATATGTAATAGGTTAGTACCTTGGATTCAGGATTTGAACCCCAATTATGAAATTTAAGTCCAGAATCCTTAATCTTGATTAGCATAATCAAGATTTCAGTTGAGTGATTAAAATATATTAATTAGATCATGAATTTGCTTACTTTCATTCCTTTATAGTAATTATCTGATTTTGAATTAGAACTTGTTAAGTTCTAATATTAACTTTAAGGTCATAAATTTAGGATTTACTCCATAGTTGGATATTCGATATACTAAACTTGTATTCTTTCAGCATAGTTAGAATGAATTAAAGTAGACAATAATAGATATCACATAAGTCTAGTTGAGTCTCTTGCTTACTTGATTATTGCTACTTCGCATACCTTGTATATTGAGCATTTTCCTTGGACATAATAGATGAAATCAGAATACTAATAAGTATTTTAAGTTAGTTTTTGAATAACATAAATATTCATGCATTTCATTTAGTGCATTTAGTTTAGTAGAGTATGTCTGACCTAGTCTGCCTCTTTAGTATCAGTTTTATTATAGAATCGACTTGGACCTAGCCTTGCACTTGGCTAGGATGGATACATGTCTTATCCTATAAATTCAACTCGAACCTAGCTCTGATGATGTCTAGGATGAATACATGTTGAACTTTCTGTTCAGAGGCTCTGTATGGCCTATTTCTGTTAAGGCAGTACTTTGTTTAGGCATACATTTATTTTCAGTTTAGTTTCAGTGCTTTGGCTTATTTTGCCATATGCTTCAGTGGCTTTTACTTTATAGTTCTTACATAATTTGATATTTACTTCAGCTCAGTTCTTATTCAGTATTTGCATGTTTATGATGCTATATATGCACACTCAATTCAACACGTTTCAGTATAGTTTTTATTTATATAACCAGCATGTATTCATGTGATCATAATCATATTAGGATGAGTTTAATCTCAGTATCTTGTACTTATTTATACATTATAGCCTTACCTTGTTCAGCTTAATTTATGGTATATTATTTTGCATACTTTGCTCCCTAATTATAAAGGTTATTTTATAACTATCATGTTCATGGTTGCTTGTTGCACCTTAAATTACTAAAATTCTTAAGTAATAATGTGATATCTTAAATGTCCAATTTATTTAATCAGCTTAAAATATGCTTAGAAATTGTCTAACTATATCATTTTTTTTTTGGCTGGGGCCTTAATATTTGTGATATAGACAAATGTCAAACTTGGAGATGTTCATTGGTGATTCTTCTAGAGAGGAAGTTGGACAGGAGGAGAATATTCCTGTTGCTGTTTAGTTAGGCGTTATATTTCATTGAGAGAATGAGAGCTTTTTTCATTTTAATATTCAGTATGTAATAATTTCTTAATCTAGGTGTATTTACTTTCTGCACTTTGAGCTGAGTTACTGCTGCATTTACCTTTCTATACTATATTGTGATGTGAATGTTATAATATACTATTTTCTACTTCCGTTACTTTGATATGCTGATGTATGTCCTCAGTTTCAGGTGACAAGTCTTCTGCTTAAGGCGAGTTATGTTATATCTGACTCTACTTAAGTTGAGGATTTACCACAATTGGAGACTGTACTCAATGTGATTATGTTAATATCAGTATTAGCATGGCCGCGGAGGGTACGGGGCCACCACCTGTTTCCCCCGCCGACCTCCAGTAAAGTCTCATTAATACTAAGAGTAACAAATGAGAAAGCGATGATTTTTTTTTATTCTTTTCATTTTTCTTCTTCTTTCATTACTAATACTAATGTTATTATTATTATTATTATTATTTTTAATTTTAGTTATTTCTGCAACCTTTCATTTAAGTTATTATATATATATATATATATATATATTCTAATTTATGTAACATTCATTTCATTCATTTTCTTTATATATATATATATATATATATTTATATATATTATAATTTTTTATAATTTTCATTTTAATTATTTATATATATATATATATTTTAATTTTTATAACTTTAATTTCAATCATTTTCTTATATATATATATATTTTCTAATTTTTATAACTCTTATTTCTATTATTTTCTTTTTTTCTTATATAGAAATATATATATTTTAATTTTTATAACTTTTATTTCAGTCATTCTTTTTCTTTTATAATATATATATATATATATATATATATATATATACTTATAATAATAAAAATTATTATTTTTAATATATACAGATAAATAAACAATATAATATTAATATTCATATTTTTATTAAAATAAAAAGAAAAATTTCATTCTTTTCATTTAATTATTTGATTTACAGTTTTTGCATCGTTATTAAGCTTTATCCTACTTTGATATATTTATATGAGATTTTAGTGCTCATAATTTTAAATAAATAATTAAAAATCAGTATTATTGATTCATTCAGATTGATCTAATGTCTGTACAGACATATATTAGGTCAGGACATGTTAATATTTGAAGAAATAAGGATACTGCACATTATCTTTGAGAAAGAATGTGTAGTTAGTCAGGAATCAATATCTTAGATAGTTAGATAAACGTATCCAACTCCTCAATTATTTTGTAACTTTGTCCAATAGAATAAATATTATATATTTTGATATTTTTTTTAGAATGAGCACATATCTTAAATATATATATTGCATTTATAATCCTGATAATTTTACAAGCATATCATACTTAAATATTATACATTATTTTATTTGTATATGTTTTTTTCTGCAGAATCATGTCACTTAATATTATGTGTAAATTTTGATATCATAGAAACCTTACTTAGACCTCTATGTCTAATTAAATATTTCTTTTTTTTTTCTTTTTCTTAGTTCGCCCTGTCATATATATATATATATATATGGCAAATCAAAAGAAATCTCTGGATCAAGTCTTCGAGGAGGAGCTGATGTAGGATGGAGAGCAACTAAATGCAAATTTATATGTTTATTTTTCTTAAGTTTTAAAATTTTTCTTAGTGTGTAATAGATTTTGTAAAATAATTATTATCTATATTATGAATATATTTTATTTATTATTCTGATATTTTTGAATGTTGCAATAAATATGAAAATGTGTATTTTATACGCTTTTAAATACACTGTTATACTAAATCCCGATATGATCATGAAAAATGAGCACCTAATGCTGGATTAGCTATGTTGACCTAGCGGTGGGTCGCCACAATATTATGGGTAAGCTTGGTCACCCAGACGCTCTCCTTACCTGTTGTAAGCAAACATTATTTTGGAAAATGCTCTCCTCATTCACTCCTTTAGCCGATTGGTGGAAAGTAAGCTTTACCAATTGTCGCTGGATCGAATGACAACTATGAAAAATCTGCTCGTGTGATGAAACAAATATGCAAAACTACAATATACTTGCTTCCCTACATCTCAACTTCTCAATCAACAGTCGAGAATTTATATGCTTTCAAAGGTGTGATTTCTTGTACTATGGCTAAAGCAAGACTTTTTTTTCAAATTTGGTTTAAGGGGCATGGATTGAGTTTTGGCTATACAGTTTGGAAAACCACAAAAAAGCACTCAAAACTATGGATAATCTTTCTATAAGGGGATCAATGTGAACAAAATCCACCCTTCTATCACACACTTTCAATGAAACTCACGATCATTTATTTTTTGAAAATCATTTTGCGGTTGAAGTGCTCAAAACTTCTCTCCCTTTCGACACAAGTTGGCTGAGCACCCCAACTCTCTCCCATTTCTCTATGAAACAGGAATTTCTGCCTCTTTTCCAGATTTGGTAAAAATATCTCTTATTTGACAATTAACATTATTGTCCATTCTATATGGGAAGAGAGAAATCAGAGAATCTTCCAAAATCAATATCGTAGCATTAATATGATTATTAAATTTTGCAAATCTAAAATTAAGCAAATTGTTTTAATTTGGAAAGAATTCAAGGACAAGTACTTGATCCTAAACTACTTTTGAATTCACTCAAATTATCTCTTGGCTACATAGTTGTGATGACTTTGATGTTTCGAATCCTAACATTTGATCAGCATTTATATTTTTTCGATTTATGATGGGGATGCTCTTCTTTTTAGCTTTGATTCAAAGGTTTCTTTCTTACGGTTGGATTGTGTGATGTTGATATTTCATGTTTGTTTTGATTTTGTTCATCCTTATTTCTTTGTCTGGAAATGTTAAATAGTTCGGGATTCATCCAATTTGCTCTGCTTCTCTTTCAAATATCTGATTTTGTGATTATGTTGGGATCTATTTACTGCTCAGGTTTCTCGTTGCGAGTGTCTACTGTGATTGTGTTGGGGACAATGTATTGCTTGGAGACTAACTGCTACTCCGATTTTTTAGCTTCTGTTCTATTTCTATGATTGCTCATCTTTAAGACGATGATGGATAATGAGGAATTTTTGGGCCACATCAGTCAGTTTGGCAGCTTCTACTTGACCTTGATATTTGATCAGATACCTTTTAAGATATCACTGGATTGATGATCCAATGAGTCTTAGCTCAGATCTCAACTTGAGGATAATTTTATTTTTATTTACTATTTTTAATTTCTTGTATTTACTTTAGAAAAAAAAAGTATTATTATAAATTATTGATCGAATAGCATTTTTTTTTTGTGGGCCTATATATAAAAAAAAAAATTTATATTAATTTTGAATATTTTTTATATAAATATAATATTTTTCAAAATAAAATATGTAACCCAAAACAAAACCGTCCATGCTTATAGAATTCGATATACAGTCAATTAAGACTGCTGTGGGATACGGAGGCAAAATGGCTAGAACGTCAAGGCTGATTTTGGAGGATGAGTACGAGGTAAAGTGAATCGTCATCTAATAATATAACTTCTTGATTTCAAGTTTGTTAACCCGGACTTTTTGCTCGGATTCTATGGATTCGTTTGCCAATTCTTTAGATCAAATTCATTTTAGGGTTAGGATTCCAACAGGGCTCCACATCTGTTAATTTTGTCTCTATGCAGTTGTCTTCGTAACCATGAAATTCGTTTCTATTGCTACTACTACTTCCGTTTTCATTTATCCTATTTTATTACGGGGCCTGTTTTTGGCTTCGAGTTGGATTTAGTTATGATGTCAATCCATATAAAGTAGATATTAAGAGGATAAGATGTATGAAGTTGGATTGAAGCCATGTAACAATTCACATGCTACCATCAACTTCTATATAGAACTGACACATCACAGGGGATCCATATGCATCATGTTGATGGATTCATCTTATGTGAATGAGTTTTACAAACTTCTGCCCATTGCATGTTTTATGTGCTTACTTTTGTGAATATTGACTATTCCATTGACCCATCAGATCAGCCAACTAATAGGGATGCTGACCAATCTATTGGAAGCGTGCCAACAGATGAATCTTTATAATTGGTAATAGAGCTGAGTGTTTATGTGTTTTATTTGGGGATTATTATTTGGGCTTGTTGTGGAGCAATACTCACAGTGGCAAATCCTATGAACAAGCTACAAGTAAATAAAAAGATAATGAATAATTCTCTTACTAAAATACATTGGAAGATTACAAGGATAGGTCTGAGGGATCCAAGACAGTAGTATATTTTCACAGCAGGTTACTTGGCGAAGTCAAAATAACGAAAAGATAAAAACCTAAAACATTTACTCTTATTTATAATACTTAAATAAGGACAAAACCTTAAAGATAAACATGAGGAATATGTAGTCGTTAGGATTTTATTTGTCGATGTCAGGTCATGTGCAACTTTTCGGATGCGATCATGGGGCACAAAGTTCCAAGATTATTTGAGGAATAACACCATCTAGCTTGAGCTAGCCTCAAGTGAAGATTTTTGGAATGCCCGAGTGATGATTAATTGAGGGCATCTTGCATGACAAAGATTGCTTAGGTTAGTTGTTAGCTATGGTATGATCGAGCTACCCATGTTACTTACGGAGATTCTTCTTGGCCGTGAATTGGCCAAGTACTTCTTGCTTCTTGAAAATGCTTCTTTAATTGGCTAAAGATGACTTGCTACTTAACAAGACTCCTCTATTTACTATTGCAGCCAACCAAACCAAGTTTGATCAGGGCCCTCTTCCTGACTCGTCTTAGTAGTTTTTTTCAGCTCCATTGATACTCACTCTAAATTTTAGATCAGCAATCTCTAACTAAAATACTTGGCGAAGATACACCACTTGGTCGAAGGCTCATAACACTCAATTGACCTCCATGTCTGGATGATAAAGCATTTTGGCCACTTGAACTTTAAGTTTAACACATGTGCACAACAATAAACATGAATTTTTTCCCCTAAAAAGCTTGTTAGTGTTTTCAAAATTCTTTAAAATGATATTTGCAGCATTATTATTGACAGTGTATTATCTAATATAATAATCATTATTTTTTTATATATTTCCCACTGCACTATGCACTTATCAATGGCATTTGCAATGAAATGTGCATTATGTGGGTGATCAAGGTCAATAAAACTTATAATAAAATATTGCAGCACCCATTCTAAATCATTGAAGTATGCTATCAAGTGCATGTAGCCAATTAACGAGTTCGATGTTTAATAATTTAATGTTAGAAACATGAATTGTTGATTTAAATTTTTTTTTTTTAACTTATCTCTTTGGTTATCAAAATTTTTCAAACATTCAAACCTTTTGATATTTCTAGATATTTTTTTGTAATTATAATTTAAAGTGCGAGCAAAGATATTGAAATATGGTTGCTCCTCAAAACTAAAGGATTACTCGGCTGTGATAATCATCTTGGTCAATATGTTCTTAACCTCTTGGCCATCATATGAAGATGTCACACAAATACTATCAATTTCATAGTTAGCATATTTTCCCATTTTTATAATCTTAGGGTTGAGAAGTTTTTGTTTTTTGTTGGCTTGTACTAACACTGAAAAATTTTAATATGCCTAAAATAATTAAAAGTTGATTGAGACTTCTAACACTTATAAGACTTGTGATATGCCTACAAGACATTTTTCAATGATTTAGGTTCTAACCTCTACCTCATTTTTACTTGTTTATGTGAATACAGTCAGATGATCTGTTGTTTCATGAACACATGACTCAATTATAACAATAATTAGATTCTGTCTTCTCAATTTTAGAAATGTTGCATCTAGCATTGTGCTTTTCATTAATAACCTCCATTTAGCTGAAATGCTTTTAAAAAACATATAAGACAAGTATCTAACATATAACTAAATTTTATTATAGTGCTGTACACAAAATGAACTTGGACAATTTAGCAGAGCTGCATAAGCTTACATAAATATAAAACACTGCGCTGCAGCAACTTTAATAAAATCAGAAGTTTAACAGTTCAGAGTGCTAAGTGCAAAACAATTTTAAGTTACCACACTGCAGCAATTACAACATATTGGCAAATAGAAAAACTATATAAAATCAGATGTTCAACCTCATTTACCTGTTCTCAGATATACTATTTTTCAGATAAAAAAATTGGATAAAATGCATTAATTTTCATTTATTTGAAGTATGCTCAAAATAGTAAGAAAAATTATAATGTACAATAAGCCATACACAGTTATCTCTCATCTTAACCTTTTTTAATTAGTATAACATAGAGATTTGCAGTTCAATAAGAACAGCAATACCAATATTACAAAGTGCATACAATAGAAGAACAAATAAGACTGCAGACAATGTTAAACTGCAGACTGGATACAATAGGGTAACGTTCTAATAACTGCAGACAATGTTGAACTGCAGACTGCTGATGCTATTAGGACCAATGATTTATTAGAATTGATGTTAAACTATAGTCTGCATAGTGTATACAATGTTAAATTATCAATCTGCATACAATAGTCAGTAGGCTATTATAAATTTAAAGGATCCAACTAAGTCAGTTTAAATATTTTTCTAAATAATAACTGCAGTATGCGTACAACAGCTTGGAATAGTAGAAATGCATGCTCATCTGATGACTGATAAGAATTGCATACACATTATCTTTATAAAAATTACATAAATATCCTATAAAAATCCCTGTCTTAGTGACATCTGAAGACTGATGTCATCATGTCAAAGAACTGCATGCACATCACTGATATCAATCATCATAGACTCATTCATTGTCAATTGTCAAATATTAATAGCTTACATATTTAATAGATTGCAAATTTATTATCAAATATTTTTTAATTAAATCATTTCATAACTGACTCATAAAAGCACCAATAACCATGATCCATTGGTGATTAGATATTCTATTTCATATAACAAATGTGCGAAACACATTAATTAGTAGCTAAACCCCTAAACTTAAACCATTAACAAACTTTAGTTTCTTACAGTAGAACTGTATGTACAAAGTTAGATCAACGGTGAAGTTCAGACTTTAGAGTTAATAGACTGAGGAATAAATAATAAACATTAAAGCTTAGAATTAAAAGAAACAATCAAACAAAGCTACAAACTCTTATTAAAGTTTTAAATAAGCATGCTTTAGACAAGCAAGCTTCTCTCGACTAAGCAAAAATAGACATAAGTAGAAAATAAATTGAAGCAAATTCTGATGCTCTCAAACCCTAAATAAATTGAAGTAGATGCTCTCAATAAACCCTAAATAAATTGAAGTAGATGCACTCAATTCAACTGTGATGACCCATGTTAGGTTGGCAACAACCAATCTAACATCGGGTGATTTTTGCGCAGGATTATATTGGCGGTTAAATAAAATATCAATTAAATAACATCCAGAGCCATTTAAGAATAAATAAATAACATTCATTCAATTTAAAATAATTAACATTTAGAATTTATTACATAAATGTCATTATACAAAAATGATTTATCCCTCCAAGAGTAATTAGAATTCATTATTTTTCCGTGCCATGCCTCTCTCTAACGACTTTAAACTATATCAGCCTCCTCTAACTATATCTGATATGATATTATAAAAATAATACCTTAGTACATATTCTAAATACAAATGATATTAAAAATATACTTTAAGCAAAAGCGAAAAGCAAAAATAATAATAATTACAGGGAGCTATATTTTATTTCAATCAAAAGATAATCATGACTCCTGCAAGTATATGTTCTTTTGTCATATGCCAAATTTTCAAAGGTAATTGCATAAAAATTCATGTTTATACTTATGTTTATGATATTATGAAGAAATGTTAGTAGTTCTGATGGGCAAAGCCAGAACCATGAGGCTGGGTTCATAAAAATGCATCTAAGTATAACCTTCACCTGGACCCCCTTAAAGACTCCAGATGGAAACAAATATGCATTTAAGCATAACCTTCACCTGGGACCCCTCAAAAGTTCCAAATGACACCCTTATAGCTCCCGAGGATTAGCCCCGTCGCTAACCTAATCATGCTCTGTATCGGAACCCCTTTTTGCAATATTTACAAGATACATAAATATCATTTTATTTCTTTTACATCATTAGTAGTAAGAATAAACCATTAGGTAGCAATATAAAATAGGCTCAAAGCGATGCTTAAGCAGCAAATCAAAGTAAAAAGCATAAAAAATAATATTCAGTGTATCTTTGTGTTTGACTTAAGAAGACGATTCATCACAATCCCAATGTAGTACTGAGAGATTTGATGTGTCTGAAAAATTTATGTTTTGCAGTTTTATCAGTCTTTGAAAATGTTCATCTATATTATTAAAGCATATATTCTCCTTTCTAAGTTGTTCTTAATTAGTTTGTTAATTAATAAACTTATTTGTTTTTACTAGGATGATTAGGCTTTATTATTAAAGCACTTAGCCTGATCAAAAAATATAGGCATAAAGATTCATTGCATTTTATCACATTTTTCTTTTGTTAGTTGGTTTTCAGATCCCTAGTAAACTCCTCTAGCACCAACTATTAGTGCATGACTTTTTAAGCATAAGTAAATGCAGTGTGGCTCATGCATGATCATTGACAATTAAGATGCTAGAGGTATTGACTCATACTGCTGCTAATCATGCTTTCATAGGTTTTTAGATTAGATGAAGATTGAAACAGTAAGATGTCAAACCAATCTAACTTCTTTTATTCATTAAACTACTCTTTGTTATTGAAATTTCATCTATTCAGTAATCATTGATTTTATCATGGTCTCTATTATTGTTCCACCAACTTATAATCACATATGCTGACTTCTACTTTGACCCTAAATCATATATGAATTATACATCTCTCACAGCATCTCTACCAACATTCATGAAAGATATTGGGTTAATTTTGCCCTTGCTCTGAATTACAAATATATTCTTAGTCTCTCTATTTAGATGGATTATCCCAATCCATTTGATCCAATGGCTTTATTAATATCTATATTTCAAATCTACACTCACTATCTTAAAATAATCTTTGTATCAGATCTAGTCTTTATTGATCCATGCCAAATTTGATTTGCAATTCATTTTATTTAAATCCTCATTTCATTCCACCCTAAACTACAACAAACATGGAAAATTAAAATAATTGACTATAGAAATTAACTAATAATGGTTCATGATTTTAAGTTGTTAAATTTGTCATATGAATAGCATACTCAATCTATTTCCAGATTTCATTACCTATCTTAAGGTGTATAAAAATAAAAATTAGAACTAAGTGTATAAGCTTGCTATAGACTTCCAAGAAGATCGTACCTACAAAAAAGATCGGGCGCAGAAGAGATCATGCGGAAATGTCGTGAGCAAAAGAAATCGTGCGGAGCGGATGTCGCCGACTCTACCTTTCTCTGTTGGTAGAGCGGATGTCGCTTGCTGAGACGTCGGGTTGTCTCCTTCCGTTGGCTTTTGCGTCTTTCCAGAATTACTCCTGCCGGCTCTTAAGCTTCTGTCGCAGACCGTTCCTTCATGCGAGAGAGTCGAGCGGAAGGGCTTGATGACACATGAAAGCCGAGCAGCTCGGTAATGCAGGAAAGAAGATGCGATTGAGTGGAGAGAGTCTAGCGGCTCTTTGCAGTTAAATAGGACGTGCATATGTAACGTACGTCCGTTTTGTGCCGGCTAATGTCCGTATGTTATCGGGAATCAAAATCGGAAATAGCTTAATTGCCGACGGTTTCATCTTCGCAGCTGGTTCTTGTCTTAAATGAGGTAACTTATGCTTTACTAATTTAATTATGGTTTAATGACAACTTAATTCCTATCTCAGCATTGAGTTTGAAAAACTTCCTTAAATCAAAATTTGTAAAAGAAAAGTTTTGACAAAAATTGATTTAACTGGAGATTTTAATGGAAAATTGAAATTTGCGGGAAAACAACGGAATTTGAATTTAGCGGGATTTAATGTCCTTCTAAAATTGACATAGGGTCATTACATCAACCCACATAAGCAGATAAGCTCAACAAAAAAATTTGCAAAATCAAACTGAGACTTAACAAACTTTCTAAGAAAAAGAAATATAAATGAGATTAGCCTCTACATATCTACTCATCTATTAATCACAGATGATAGATCGACAAAACAAATAAAAAACTCATATTAGGTTTCTTAAACTACTTACTATAATTCTTGCAAATAATCTCAACTCAATTCATAGAAATAGAGAAACTCAACAAGAAAAGAGCATAAATCATACCAAGTCTAAACAAACTTTATTAAAAACCTCAGATCAACATATGCTAATCATGCTACTACAGATTCAGAAACAAAGAAATAAACTAATATTAGGTTTTTCAAATGACTCACAAAAAGCTTTGTAGATGATCTTGAATCGACATACAAATCTCAGCAAGAAAATCACAGAAGGGTTACTAGAAATTCACAGAAGAAGTTAAGAAGAATTGCAGGAGGTTGGAGCTCTGATTTAGGGCTGGCTAGTAGAGACCGAGCCTTTTATACTCCTCAAAGTTATGAACTCCATTTATCATCCATTGATTTACTAAAATTTCATCAGATTTTAAAAAATTATGTATTAAAAAAAACCAGCTTCAAATTTTGCCTCTTATTTTCGAACTGGAGATCAATCTTGTAAAGAAAAAACGATGAGTTACCGACGCTATTTAATTTCTCTGCAAAGCTTGTAATTTAAATTATTATATGTAAATTGAGCTGATTTGATTCTCTAACCGGATCAATTCATATTCAACTCGAACTCGATTCAAATTTGATACGAATCTAGTTGCTTAACTCTTGACTTGGCTTCAAACTTTCGGGCCGAGTTCAAATTAACTTGAAACTCGAACGACCTTTGAGTGAGCCCCGAGTTTCAAGTAAAATTATCAGCCCTAGATGATATAAATATGATCAGTGATTAAATTAATGAAGTTAATTAATTGTTGATGAATTTATAATATTAATTAATAATTTAATTTAATTAATTAATTAAACTTCAAAAGGAGGCATTCAGATGATCTATATGAGCCTAATTATTATATCGGTATAGATAGATAATCACAAATGATCCAAGCAAACAACAAAGAAAAAAATAGAAAAGAAAAGAAGAAAAGAAAATAAACTATTCACATTATGCACATTTAAATACAATATTGTTATATATCCCACATATACAAATAAACATTTTAGACTCCCAGTACTTAGAGAACAAGAGCATCAATCTTAATACCTTCCTCTAATCTGAGCAAGCTCCTAAGCCTCCTCTTCAAGTCACCTTATACCATTATTAGTGCTCTATTTTAAGCTTGCCAAGCACTTGCCACATTTTACCTGCTACCTACGCATAAAAGGGAAAAATGAAAGATCTAAAATGCATGCTTTTACTGACTTTAGCAATTGTGCATTTGACTTGCCACATTTTGATTTCCCAAGCATAGAAAATACCATTATGATATAATTAAACCTTCAACACCTTGCTCTTTTAACCTTGCTAAGGCATCCAATATGAATTTGATACCAACAAGCCAAGTCGGTCAACAACTCTTACATTATAGTGGGGATTCATGACTTCATAGATCAATTACATCTTCAACAAATCAATCTGTGTACGTATTTTTTTATGAGTGATCAATGTGCACATTTTTGACAAATCTAGACCCTTCCATTTGTGCGATTTCAGTTGTCCATGCTAGGATTTTTTCACTCTAGGCATTGGCATACGATTCTTGCTTTGAGAGTGAATTCATTGATGTCTGTTTAAACATATGAAAGAATAATAAAAAATGCACAATTGCTAAAGTCAGTAAAAGCATGCATGAAAAAACATGCATATAAATACACAATAAATACAATACAAAGAAAACCTATAACACAATTCTTAATTGACCTTAATGATTCTAATCAAGTTGTCATTTGATTTCTAGTAAATATAATAGGTCATTGATAAATCAAATTAAATTAGAATACCGTCATGCCCAAATGATTTGACCACAACTAAAGCTTTATCATCCGACTTATGAATATTTAAAAGATCTAAAATACAAACTATATCAGGCTATCTTATTTAAATGATAAGGTTGTAAGATTCACTATCACGAGCATTTTAAATAGATGTAAGCCCTATTTTAAATGCAAACCAGGCATTTCATTAGATATAGGTCATATCTCAAATTAAACTTGGGTATTCTTAATAGATCTAAGCCCCATCTCAAACTAAATTCAAGCATTCCAACAGATATAAGGCCTAGCTCAAATTATACTCAGGCATTCCAAATAGATATAAGCCCTCATTTTAAACTAAGTTTGGTCATTCCAACGGATATAAGTCTTATCCCAAATTAATTCCAGTATTTCAATGGATATAAGTGCCATCTTAAACAAACTAAGTATTCCAATAGATGCACACCCCCACACCCCAAATCCAAAATACTTAAACCCATATTTAAATTCTTAACAAATACTACCCAACTTGCTCGAGACTTTTGAGAGGAAGGTAACCCATGGTTGTTAATAAGAATCTCAATAATTTTCCTCTAATGTTGGCATATTGGACTGCAAGTTGACCCGAGATGATGAAACCATGTTAGCTTGATTGGGTCTACTTTCATTTACCTCCCCCGTGCCCCAATTTTGCTGTTAATTTAATATATAGTAATACTCTTTAATCTAGATTTTTCTCTTAAAAAATTAGGAGGGATAATTGACTATAGGGGCTTGCGCCTATAGGAAACCTTGACTCCAGATCTAAACTAAACCTTGGATCATCCATCAGAGGAAATTCTGGTTAAATTTCAAATCGAGCACATGAAAGGTTTACTTCTGAAGTCTATTTCAGAAAGTGGAGACGCATGCGCTTTTTGGGGGTGATTAGTTAGGGCTGCTGAAGCCCTTGAGCTGCTAATGCCCAACTTTGACTTCCCAAGCATAGACAATACCATTATGATATAATTAAACCATCAACACCTTGCTCTTTTTAGCTTGCTAAGGCATCCAATACTCCTACATTATAGTGGGGATTCATGACTTCAGTGATCAATTTCATCTTCATCAAAGCAATCTGTGTACGCATTTTTTTGTGAGCGATCAATGTGCACATTTTTGACAAATCTAGATCCTTCCATTTGTGTGATTACAGTTATCCATGCTAGGATTTTTTCACTCCGGGCATTGGCATATGATTCTCGCTTTGAGAGTGAATTCATCAATGTCTGTTTAATTAATTTTTTGTTTTCTAAAAATTTATGGAATTCTTGAGTAGAATCTTTTTTATTTGTCACATTGAATAATTTTGAGAATTTTTTTTTTGTAATTGTTATTATTGTAAACAAATTGCAACAGTTGGCACTAAAGTTTGGAATGTTTGCCCAGTGGTTGCTCCAAATATCTTTTTATTTGGCCATACCTTTTTCACGCCTTCCAATTTTTGTTCCTCTTTGAGCCTATATTTGTTCTTACTTGCTCTTCTCTTTTTCCTCTAAATTTCTAATTCGTTACATGACTACCAATAAACCAATAATCTACAAATAATAAATCTATCCTCTCCTCCTGTTTCACCAATCCTAACACTCAAACACTAACGCAAACTTATTAATCTAGCATTTTCATCACAGTAATCAATATCTTAACCTTTTGGCTACATTCTACATCACATTCCAGACATTTTGCAGGTTTTAATCCTCCTATGTTTAGTTAGTTCAAAATTTATTAAATTAACAAAACTTTAGTTTTATCCAAACAGCCTAACATGATAAGTTAATTAGTGTGAGTGCGAAATAAATCCCTAAATTCATTAGTCTTATGAATGATGGTTTTTAACTGGTCTCGTATTTAATCAATAACGTGTGAATGGAATGGATTTAATAAAATAGCAGTGTTTATGGCCTTTTTGTGTTGGGGTTTACGTGCATCCCTTCCTACCTGCAGAAGTGAGAAAACTGAAGGGATACTCAGTCTTGTTATAGATAATTTTAAGCTTCTTCTCTTGTTGTTCTGTAGTTTTTTCTTGTTAATTTGAAGAATAGTTGGTTGACCCACTGGTGATTCTAGAAATTTAGCGAGCTATTTCAGTTGACTTAATATGATTTTTTGTCTGATATTTTAAAATTATGAGCAATTATTATACCATATAAATTTATATTATAAGTACGAATTGTTATTTCCATGGTTTTTGTCCTTTTTCAATAATTTATGACCCAATCAGCCACAACAAACCATCCTATTTTACGCAATTTCGAAGCTTTATTTTGTTTTGTCATTGAATTTGCTATCAAATCATTTATCTTCCCTCTACTTGTATTTTGTCTCAAGCTCCTTTTAAAAGGGAGGGAAATCAGATAGAGAAATCCTTCATACAGTTTTTTAATGTGCACTCTTGGATTGTTAAGCGATTTACCATCAACACTCCCATAGTGACATGAATTTCTGTTCTTAATAGTTATTCCATGAACCCAACCAAAACTGATATCCTACTCAAACGCTTGCCAAATTTTCTAGTCTTTAGGGAATAGTAATCTTATATTACATGGTGATCAAAATGGATAAGGAGAGCATTATCATTCTATTTACAATTAGCAGCATATCTTTCTATTGTTTTTAAGTCAAAATGACTACATTAATTCACTAACTGATGAAGTCAAATCTTTCTACTTTGTTGCCCTTATTTTTCTCTGTAGTGTAGTATTAATATCTGATATAGTGTGAATGGTTAGTGGGATCATTTACATGGTGGTTTTTGGACAGAAAATTGTGTTTCCTTCTCGTGTATTTAATTCTACCTTTCTTCTTTTGATATATTCCTTGTAATTGAAGCACAGTGAGTAGATGTTTTAAGAGTTAGTTATGACTTGATGTGTAATGTGTACTATAGCTGTGGAGAAATTTGAGGATTAGGGTTATAAGGATATTGGAGGGATTTAGTTATCAAAGGTGGGAATTTATTGTTTGTGGTGTAGCTATAGGGAGATAAGATGAGAAGGAATTTGGTGAGTAGTGAATTTTGTGAGAGAGATGGTATAGGAGGTAGAAGAGTGATAAGTAAGACTTTCACTAAGAAAACACGCAGAATCATTGCCAGCAATCGAATCTGATTTATGTCAATCAATTGGATACTTAAAATAAAATTTAATCAAACTTGATGATAATATATACTCATGTCAATGATTTTGGAAGTTTAAAATAAAAAAACTGGCCAAGTAAATCACTCATATCTTGAAACTAAAGAATACTTATCATCCTATCACACTGTTAGATCTTGGCTTAGTCAGCTTGTTGTTTGGTTTGAGTTGGTACCATGACCACAGTGACCACTCAACAAAAGTTCTACCGTTCACACAATCAGCAGGGTTGATGGCTAAATTTTCAATCCATTGGCAATAATCTTCTCTCAGCTGCTGTTTGATGACTTGAAGAAAAAATTAAACAGAAAAAAAAAATTCTATTGTAAACCATTACACTTTTTATTACTCATCTAAAAAAACTAGGATGCATAAGAGATAGATTGTTTTTATGATTAGATTTTGAAATGCCGATGATAATGGAGTGACCATTCTTGTAATAGGATTTTTCTACCCTACTTGTTATCCTTCATAAATATGCATTGCCTTTTCAACATGACAAGGATTTAAACATTGTTATTGCTAGTTTAGCTAATCCCTGGTGGTTTATGATGTTTGAAGTGCTTACTAATTTCTACATGGTATTTTGTCAACAGGAGTTGTTTCTTGACTGTATAGTAAGTACATACTCAAACTAAAAGGCCTGGAGAATTTCAATCCTTTACTATTAGTGCTATCATTCTGCAGTAGAAATTTAAATATTTGGTTAAAAAATAAGCTTAGCAATGCTATGATCAAGGGTAGTTAACTATCAATTAGTGTAAGATATCTTTATTTAAAATTTCCCACCGGTGAATCTTGCAAGATATTTGACCTAACTAATACCACCATAATTCTCTGAAATCTCTAGAATATTTGTTTTGTCTTAAAATACTTTTTCATCAGTGCACTGATTTTGTTACTGACCTGCAAAATGTCTATTGACTGTGCACATTTTTGCCCTATACCAGGCTGAGCAGAGAAAACAAGCAGCTGCTGATGTCTTGTATCAGTATTCACAGTTTGCTATGGTATGTATTGGGGAGGGTGTTCGGCCTACTGATTTAAGGTTACACTTAATGAAGGTGAGTGTTTTTAAGGTTTTAATGATTTACCACTTGGCTTGTCATTTCCTGGTAAACTTGTATTTCAATACTCTTAAAGTAATGCTGATATAGCACAGTTGATGTAGAGCATTATTGTAGTTAATGTTGTCATTATGGATCATAGTCTTATGTATTGGGCAAGGATATTCTTATTTACTTTTGTATTATTATTTTAGGCTTTGTACCCTTAAGATTTTAAGCTCTATGATATGTATGTATTATGTTGGTGCGCGATTTCATTTTAATGTTTTTGTATGCTGGGCCATTTTTCCTTCAAAAAAGGCAGCTTGGTGCATGAAGCATCCTACTATTTAATTTTTTTATTATTGTATGCAGGGCCGTTTTTCTTAAGAAAAGAAAGCCCGATGCATTAAGCATCCCGCCTATGCAGGGTCAAGGGAAAAGTCGACCATATATAACCTGATCTTATATATAAGAGACTATTTTGTAACTTGAACTGATGACCTATTGTCATATGGTAACAACTTTTACTACTGTGCCAAGGCTCTCCTTTACTTGGCCCATTTTAATTTTGGGACAATTACATACATAACACTCAAAACTTGCATATTGATGATAAATGATGGTAGATTTGGATTATGTGTGATAGGTATGTGTTTGTATTTGTAAGGTGGGTGGTTGATTTGTGCTATATATTATGTTTTGAATCTCTTCTATTGGTTTAAATATAGCTTCATTTAAGGAAAGTACATAAGGAAGTTTTTTTTCAAAATTATTGTATTTTTGTGTTCCAAGTCATGGGGAATCTTTTGGAGTATGAATAGTAGATCCTTGAATAACTTTTATGGAGATCATTGCGATGGTGAACTAATTATAGAGCTTGATTTCCTTATAATTGTAATTTTGAATAACTTTATTCTCGCTTCGCTACAAGTTATTATAAGTCTATCATATGTTACATTATCCATTGCTTTTATTTTTCTTGCTCTGTCCTCAACCGTTTCACTTATGTTTCATTCTTAGTATCACACTTATGGGCAATATTTCAATTATTCACTTTTAACTCTTAAAAATGTTGAAGTAATTATTTACCCAATCTTGTAGGTTATCTATTTACTTAGCCTTCTCAACTGTATATCATTTGGTTTTATCAATTGGTTCACCCTTTACCTAATCTTGTAGGTTATCTATTTACCTTCTCAGTGTTAGGGAGTTTAATTTTGAGTAACTCATCCTTGATGAGAGTTTCTTTTTATCTGTGGTAAAGCTCGTCCAAAGTTGACATAAGATTTTTTCCCCCTCATCCAGTAAAGAAGGCTCAAATGGTTTCAGATTATTTAGATTCATTATGGAATACACCTGCATGTAATTCGACAACTTGAGCTGATAAAGACTAACTTTAATCTTCTTAATATTTCTGAATGGGTCATATTCTACATTTTCTGACTCTCTTTTCAATGACTCATTGTAATGTGTAACCATACCAAGTCTCTAGTGTCGATTAGCTTCTCCACTTGGCATCTATCATATCACTCTTGTGCCGTTGTTGACTTTTCTTGAGTTGCTCTTCAACCTTCGAGTGTATAGTTTGAATATAAGAACTTTTGAGTTCCATTGACTGTCTAATCACTGTATGCATTCGGATGATGATTACGTATCAAATAAGCTGGTTGGAAGGTAGCCCAAATAATCCATGAAAGTATTAGTAGTTAGAGTATTGTGGTGACTTAATTATAGGCAACCTGAGTTTGTGAAAGATTCTTGTCCCATGCCTTTAGTTTTCAACAATAAAATTCTACGAGTAAAAGCACAATATTAACAACCTTCAACTTACCATCCATTTATGGATGACAGACTATGTTCTGTTTTAAAGTCATAACCATCATGCACAATGAACCGATAATTTCAGTCTGAGATTATAGAATTTGACAGTCATAATGTGCCCACACATATTTATAATAATTTGGCTGCACCTTTTTTAGAGAGACTGCTCTTGTAGGGCTTAGGATGACCATCTTTAAGAATCAATCCACAGCAATGATCATATATATATTATGCCATTTATGAGCGATAGGCATTCCCCTTGGGTAGTCTATTGAAATGCTCCATCATTGCCGGCTAGAGATTGGTAAGGGTAAACATTGTTCTTGCTTACTGTTGAAATGCTTGAATGTGCAACATTGTACACAATCCTTAAATATTTTTGGACACATCTCGCATCCTACGACAATATACATATTTGTGGAGTTTAGGAAAGTTTTATTCACTCTAAATGGCCTAACACTTTAGTGCATGAGCTTCCTTGATCTACTTTAGTTAATTGACTCCTCTTAGTATGCAAAGTTGGTGATTCTTATAGAGTAAATTGCCTGTTTGACTATATTCAAGATATGTCTATTTAGTCACTCAGGAATCGTTAGTAGTCACTTGAGAATCTTCTGCTGTCACTCAATAGTTATTCCAAATATCTTAAAATTAGGATCCATATATACTATTCTTCATAATACTCGTCAATCTCATTGTCCACTAATTACAATAGTCAAATCACTGAAGATCGGGATAGTAGGCTAGCTTATTATGAACTCATTTCTTGTACATGAGGACAATCCAAAACACTTTGTTGACATCGCCCTATTGGTAGTTGGCTTTGCAAATCAAATAAATACCAGAACATACTTTTGGTAGCATGGATAGATCTTTCGATCATTCCAAACGTGGAAAACATGGCAGGACAGTCTAGTTATTCTTGTACAAGCTAGACCTTTCATTCTTGGTTAGTGTATACAAAATTTTTTCTCTTATGGAAAATCACTTCTCTATACCCTAAGGATTCTTGGGAACTATTTGACAATTATCTAATAGGAGCACATAACATATCAACTCTTCAATATACCAGTAAGTGATAGAAAACTTCAGTTGACACTGTCGGCCAATTCTCATTTTTGCTTCCTTATTATTCTATCCAACTGGATATGTTTTGAGATTGGGCATAGTAGTTAGGCTTAATTTTATAAACAACTATTCAGAGATAATATTCTTTCATTCCCCAAGTTAATAATAGGAATGATGACTACTGGTTTCAATTGGATCCCCGTGATGAATAATTTTTCTCTGGTCATAGGGTCATCAACATGAGGCAAAGTTACCCTCTTTGATAGTACCACCAAGGTTAAATTTGACTCTGCATGAATAACCCAGTTATGCACTAGGCTTTATTATAGTGAGGACTCTTTTATCTCTCATCTTATTATTTCTTGGAGCTTGATGAGGGCTCTTCCAACATATGAACTCATAGTGTTCTTATTTCTTGTAGAATTAACATGTTTGGTTAGGATAAGTGATAGTCATCTTAATCTGCTAGTCTTGAAATTGATTGGTTGACCTTTTTGCAAACATTATGTGGCTTAGACTTTTAAGTTGACTCATATGACTCAATGATCTTTCTCAACAAGCTTCTCAAAACTCGGTTTTCCACCTTTCGACTTCTCAACAGCTACTACTCGGTTTCTAGCTTGGTCAATAATAACTACTGAAAATAAGGCCATCTCATTGGCAATACTCAACATTAAGCCGATAGTGCATGTAGTAAGTATATAAATAACATTGAGTGATAGTTTTCTTCACCATGGCTAGCTATTAAAACTAATGTTTACTCCTACATCATCAAAGTCTTTCTTTTAAATAGAAAATGTCATTTCTCCTATTATTCTTTCTCATAACACATAAGAAAAAATTCATTAAATGATCATATGAACCATATCCATGTGAGATTTACTTGGCAATTTTTTATCTTAGAATTTTTTCAAGTTAAGCCATGTCTTGATAACTTCAGTCTATTGAATTCAATTTTCTTTCAGTAAGTAAATTGTTGTATCTCAAAATAGCTTACTAATGATTAATCATCAAGTCAATTTTTTTTAATCTCATGATTTCCATCATAAGTAAGCCAATTAATCATCTTTTTCGCATTAGGAAAACTTGGTTTCCTTCGGGTGTGCTATTCTTTATGATAAAAAATTTCCTGTATGCTGTCTTCATTTTCATTGTTTGGCTTGCTTGATATAACATAACATCGATTTGATTGAGTCTGTACTTATGCAAAAGACCATATTTGGAGTTGCACCAGCTGCTGAAGTTGCATATATGTCTGTACTTGTGCAAAAGACTCCATTATAGGGCATTTGCTTAGTTAGTGCTGCTTTACTGTTGAGGGCTTCCTCATTTGCTAGATCGGGTTGATGACACCATCTTTGGCTCTTTTCTCAATCAATTTAATGCAATACGGAGAGTGTGTAGTTAGGCTTACTTGAGAGCGTGTAGTGACAAGAGCATACTCAAGGAGATTGAATGAGACTATCGGGTCATGACGGGATGCGTTTGTGGATTCATCATATTTATATATTTTATTTACTTATGTTTGCTTTTATGTTAATTTAATATTTATGTTTTATGATGCTTTATTTTTGTGTGTTGGGAATATAAAAGGTCACCCGGAGAAATAAAATGGGACCTTATTGTCATTAGTAGCACTGATTGGGTTAGAAATTTAGGTACGACTGCTATATATATCTCATGTAAACCCGAATTTCAGGTTAGTTGAATGATAATAAAGATATTTGGCTTGAGAGCTTGCTTGGTGTGGATAACTAAGGGAAACCCATTTCAGTGTGCATAACCAAAAGCCTTGAAGGTGTGCATTGCCTTTAAGAACACTAGATGTGGATAATCTTTCTTTTATTATATTATTTTTTGTTTGGAATCATAGTATTCTCTATTAGCTTACATCTCCACTTTGTTTCTCTCTTACGAAATCTGCGCGCAATCCGACGCCAACTCACTTCACTGTCCATAACTTTCCCAAACAACCACCAACTCAAACAAAAGAACATCCTATAAATTTTTAACGTTCACTACAACATCTTTCTAAAGTTTTGTGTTAATCTGACATCATTTGGCTCAACAAAAGCCTTCCCAAAAGTCATCAAAATCGTATCTAAAATCCTACCACTAAAACCTCTTATCATTTTTGGTATCAGAGACAGGTTTTTTTACTAGGATTGTAGATAATTTTGTGCTAAAAATTTACGTATTTTTTTCGCAATTTTTGGAATTTTTTGACCTTTTTTCGACCCAAAAAACCCCAAGGGGGTCATTTTCTGGCCACTACCGGTTGCTGCCGCCACCCCTTGCCGTCGTCTGCGGAACCGGAGCGATCTGTGTCACGGCCGTTCGTGAACCGTCGGCCCACGGATCCGGGCCGAATTCATCCATTAGAACCAGCTCAGCCCACCTGAGCCTGTTGGACCCAGCTAAATCGGCCACTCTGCGTCCAGCCAACCACTCACTGCACACGAGCGCCCGCCTCGTCAGCACACGCGCATGACGGTTTGCTGTGTAACCGTCATTTGACGCCGACTTCCGACGCGTCGTTCTCCACTGTCCGGCCTTTGATTTCAGTGCTATTGACGCCGTTGGAAAGATAAGATCCTAAGCAATACTCTAGTGGCATTTCTAAATAATTATAGCCCTCCAGACAAGAGAGAGGATATCGAGAATATTCAACACGTGAGGGGGATCCGTTCTTTTTCACAGAAGGTATACCTTTCATTTTCTTGCAATATTTTGTGTAATTAGTCTCTGAAATTTGCACTAATATTTATATATTGGATAATTTCTATATCTTTGGCAAGTTGTGCACAAATTGTGTATTTTATGCTCGATTTGGTGTACCTCCACCTAAAATTAGCCAATCCCCATTCCCTAAACCTTGCCCAAACTTTGAGCGACCACTTGTGAGAGTTTGTTCCACTCAATTAGCCAACTTACTGTGATTAAGCTACATTTGAGCAATATTTTCTATTTTTACTTACTCTACATGTCCTTTAGTCTAGCTTGCTATTCTTTTATTCACTCGACCATTTTATTGCTTAAGAGTACCTGCCGCATTTTGTTTGAAAAATTTTTGCATTTAAAGGGAAGCATGTCTAACAATCAAGAATATAATGATAATGGCTTAGATCGGAGAGTTGAGGGCTTAGAAACTTCTATGGCTAGGATACAAGCCCAATTTAGGCAAGTTTTAGAAGTACTAAATATAAGGAATGATCAACGCCCTCCATCACCACCTGAATACCCTGCACATCAAACTAGAACTAGGGATGATCCTACTTATGAGATTAAACACAATCCAAACCTAAGACTTGGAACACGTGAAAGAGATCCCCATGAAAAAGATATTTTGAGCATGATTAAAATAGAGACCCCTACTTATGATCGCACCCATGACCCTGATCGTTTTCTAGATTGGATGACTCAAATTGAGTTCTTTGAGTGGCATGACTTAGATCATTACCAGTGAGTCACATTTACTAGGATGAAGCTAACTAATCACTGCAAAATCTTTTGGAATAATTATATTCAAAAGGAAATGAGTAGTGGTCGTAGGAGAATATCTTGGGTTGAGATGAAGGAGATCCTGAAGGACAAATATTACCCGTGTTATCAATCATCAACAACTTCATACAAAATTACTTGTACTTAGGCAGGGGACCATGCTATCACTGGGTATTTGAATGTATTTGAGAACTTAGTTGCAAGGGCTGATTGTTAAGACTCAAATTGGCAATTGACCAGTAATTTGTTATGGGCTTGAGGGTAGACATTAGACATCAAACTGAAATAAAAGATCCCCAAACCATAGAGAATGCACTACATGATGCCCTTTTCATTGAGTCCCAATCAAAGGCATCATACTCTAGGTTTAAACCATCGATTAACACTTTCAAGTCTATTCAAAAGCCTACACCTTTACCTAATATAACGACTCGTGTTGTTACGAAATCTATTTAAGCTTAAATAAGACATTTAAGAACTTAATGCTTTTGTCAAACACTCCTCGGGATTCTTGGAATGGAAAATATTAAAGAAATTTTTTTGATTATTTTAATTGTTTTTATTAATTAAATAAATGAGAAATAATTTGACCTCGGATTGAAAAAATAATAGCATTTTTGAGTTCCTTACCCCCAATTTAGCTAGGGGTAAATGTTTCATTTTTTCCGGACAAAAAATGGAGGAAAAATGCACAAAATACGAATTGAATAAATCAAATTTTTATTTATTAATTTTTTTTTATAAATTTAATTCAACGCCAGTCCTCGCAGGACCGGGGCACTTGTGTGCAATGCCTCTGTGGCCGTTGGATCTGCCCATCCAACGGCCCAAAATTCGTCTGATCCCACCCCGGGGATCCCGTGCAACGGGAGGATCTTGAACTGCGGGATGACTTAGTTTGAGTCGTCTAATCCATTTTAAATAGAATCGGACGACCAATATTAAATCTGGATTGCGGGGCCAGATCAAACTGTTCGATTCATTTTAAATAGAATCATATTCTTTCATGTCTGTTTTCCCAGCTCACGATGTGCACGAGATCGTCCCGTCGCTGTCACGCGGCAGGCAAGCTTCGCACGCCACGCCTGGCGTTTGGCCACCACAGATATGACCCTTCAGGGCGCAGCATGTCCGTGGTACACTACAGGCCCAGTCCAGGCGCTCGAGTGCTCCTGGGCATGCCAAGGCAGGCACTTAGTGCTCGTGCCTAGCCTTGGCTCTAGTCGCTGAGGCTAGCCACCTCAGCCAAGCCAACCCTCACACCTTAAAGCCCCCTCCCCCTCTGGTTCTCCCTCGCCTCTTCCATCCGCTGCCGCCGCCGCACCACCACCGGTCGTCCTCCAGTCCCGATGAGGCCATAGCACCCCACTGAGGACAGGGGAGCCCTCAGCACCTCGAGCCAACACCGGGAAGCTCCTCCCCAAGCCCCTATCAAAGAGAAGCTTCCTCCCCTTCGGCCGCCACCGCCGCCACCGGCGACTCCCGGAGCTGCCCCAGCTGCCCATCCACTCCCCATCAGTCATGGAACCAATATGGGTGAGTTACTTCCCCTAAAATCCCCTAAATCTTATAATGGCTCAATCGAGTTGGCTTGAGCTAGCTCGAGCCCAAGTTTGGGCTAGGGTCGGGCTAAGCCACTTGGGGTCGATCTGATCCCATCTAAAGGACCGGTAATCCATTGGGGCTTGTGAGCACAAAGGTAGATCACCATAACTCCATTTGTGAGCCCCATTTTAGCCCAATGAGGTCATCATAATCATAAGAGCTCAATAGCAAGTCCTCATTACCCTATTATGCCCAAAACCAGCTTTGGCTGGACTCGAGCTAGCTTTAGCTAACTCAAACTCAGGTTAGGTCAAGTTGACCCATTTCACTAGGTACACCTACTCTCGCTATCCTCTTTTAAGGCCAATAAGTGACCCTAGGGGTTCAAACCTCACTTATTTTGCAGTTTGACTTAATTGGGGCTAGCCCAAGTAAGATCTTGGCTCAACTAGCCTAATACCCTGTATATGGGCCAGTTATGTCATATGATCCAATGAACTTAAATGATCATTGTGAATGCTAAGTATTACATTGGGACCTCAAAAGCCCAAAGGTCCATTTTGGACCACTTGAACTAGCCCAAGTGGCCCAAACCAAAACCAGCCTGAACACCCCTTATGGGCTGGTTCATGCTAGTATTACTCATTATGAGTCTATTAATCCTTAAAAAGGTCAATCATCTCCTTTGTAATCCAAGAATCTAAAAGAGTTTGATTAGGCTAGCCCAAGCTAGCCCAAGATAGCATAAGACCAAACCTTAGCCATAAATGGCCAAATCTTTTATGATTAAGCTATAAGTCAAATTAAGGGCACAAACCACTTTCAAATACCTTAAGGAGAAACCTAAGTTTGATTTTTGGCCTATATCCCATTAGATCCACTTAAGATCATTTTGGCTAACTCAAGCTAGCCCAACCTGACCCAAATTAGGGTTAACCTGATAACTTAGCCAAAATGATTCAAATCAACTTTATAAGTGAAACCATTTTCACCCATAAAAACCATAAAAATCAAGATTTGGTCCATTTAGGGATTACTTGGCCAATTGAGCTAGCCCCTGGGCTAGCCCAAACCACCCTTAGCTCAAAAGTAACATATGGATTTCCAAATATGATTCTGATTGAAGCAACACTCTTAATTAAGTATCCCAATGATTTCAGCACTGTAAATCTGCACTTAATCCCTGAAATCAAAGTGGCCAATTGGGCTAGCCCAAGATGGCCCAATCTAAACACTTAGCCAAGATTGGCCAAAACCTCTTCAAGTGGCCAAAATCACTTCCAAACCACCAAGGATCTCACATTTAACCTTTAGAGCACTTTAGGACCCTTAAGAATCCAAATTAACATTTCTGGCTCCTCAAGGTAAAATCAGTTTGATCTAAGCTAAGATTTAAGATCTAAGTTATTTGATCACCTTAGATCTTTTTGAATAAAAGACTATATTTTAGTACAAAGGTTTATATATTTATTAAATCATGTAATCTTATGCAAAAAACCTATGATCACCATCAAATCAATTTTTGAACTATTAAAGGTACTAGATATTTCTATTTACTCTTATTTTGCATTCTTTTATGCTCAACATCACACAATTTTGAGAGAATTGTTTTAATCACTTAAAATAATATTTGAAAAGTTTGTATAACTGAATAGCACAGGTTCACTGTTGATATATTTTGTCTGATCAGGCGACTGCTAGAACGGGATTGTCCAACATCGCGAAGTATAAGGAGCCTATACTGATAAGTCAAATCTGAACCCTCATTTTCCTCGATTTTGTACTTGCCCATCAAAATCATATTTTTGCATCAAATTTAAACATGAAAATTCTATATATTGTTTGTGGCATTAAATCTCTTTATGCTAAAGTTTCAATATAGTGAAATAGGATTTGTAGGGATAAATTGTATAGCTCTTTATTTCTTATCAAATGATTATTTTAGGTTATTGTTAAAGAATTGTAAATTTGATATTACGTGGTACTTTGTCTCATGATTAACCAGTATTCAAGTGCCTGCACTTTTGAAGCGTGCCTGGATTAGGAACTCGTTGGGATCTTGGAATGAAGGTTGTAAGAGCCAGAGAACGCTACTGCTTCATCCATCTACTATCATCACTATTATGCTATTTTCTTCTGTTTTGGTTCTTAAAAGTTTGTAATATTTAAGATCTCTTGATCAAGATAATACTTTGATGTACTTTTAATTATGTAAATGAATCAAGTTTGATGATTATATTTAAGCCACCCAATAAGGTTTTGCGGCTAGGGGATTATTCCTGATATGGGCTTGGCTCCTGTTTCTTCGACATTGGGCCCCCACACCTAGTGTCCACTAAGACATCTGTTACTAAAATGAGTAGAATTCTACGTGATGTTATTTGGTATAGGTGCAAACAGAAGGGGCACTTAAACATGAGTGCAATGCAGTCTTATCCACTGTAATTATTGAAGAAGGGGAAGATGTTGAATTAGGATTATTCATGGTGATGAAAATGTTGAAGTTATTGAAGAAGAAGATGGGGCATTTTGGGAGTAGTGAGATGCCTTAGTACCTCATTAGGAGAGAAAGACAGGAGACGAAAGAACATTTTCAGTGTGTCAATGACATGCAATTGCATTGCATGTAAGATGGTGATTGATGGTGGTAGTGCCACGAATATAGTATTCACACATACTTTGGTGAGGGAAAATCTTCAAGCTGAACCACATCCAAGCCCGTTCAATATTAGTTGTGTGAACCATACATTACTTCTTATTACCCAACGATGTTTTGTTCCAATCAAGCTTCGAAGTTATGAGGATAAGATATGGTGTTATGTATTGTCCATGGATATAGCGCACATCCTTGTGAAAATACACATGTAATCAAATTTAACAACTAGAACATAAAGCTTTATCCTTCCAAGCCTAATCTAAAAGCTATTATACCTGCTTCAGGGTCCCTTGCTTCGACATCACTTCATCCTCTAGCTCGACACCCTCTACATTTTCTATATCCAAGGCTCGTGTTAATGCAAAATCTGCACACTTCAACTTATCACCATTTTTACTCCTTTAATTATGCCGGATGCACAATCTGTGATCTTACCTAAAGGGTCTGGGTTTCACATCCCTGAGGTAACTGTGGATATGGTAGGATATCACATTATTAGGAAATAGTTTAGTAGTTTAGATGGGTCCAATTGTTGCATGTGAAAGAAATGACCCTAACCCCTGATGATGTCATCATTCCTTCTCCTGTAGTCGATCTCTTGAAAGATTTTCTAGAGACCTCATTTGAGGATCTTCCTAATTCATTACTTCCCCTTAGGGATATTCAACATGCTATTGATGTATTCCCTGGGTCACAATTACTCATCCTACCTTATTATCGATTAAATCTAGTGGAACAAGTTAGCTTCAAAGACAAGTTGATGAATTATTAAGGAAATGATTTTTGATGGAGAGTTTGAGTCATTGTGCTGTTCCAAACTTACACCCAAGAAGGATGACACTTGGAGAATGTGTGTTGATAGTCATGCCATCAATAAGATCACAATAAAGTATATGCTTCCCATCCTACACTTAGACGATATGCTAGACCTTATAGCCAACTCTCGATTGTTTTCAGAGATTGATCTTAAGAGTGGTTATTATCAGATTCGTATGCGCCTTGGCGATGAGTGGAAGACCGCTTTCAAAACATCAGGACTTTATGAATGTATGGTGATTCCTTTCAGCCTTTCTAAAGCTCCCAGCACATTTATGCGCTGAATGAACACTGTCCTTCGTCCTTTTCTAGGAAAATTCCTTGTGGTCTGCCTTGATGATATCTTGATCTTTAGCATTGACGCAAACCACCACTTGATAACATTTATATAGTGGTCGATAAGTTTTCCAAAATTGCTCACTTTATCTATGTTCAAAGACAAATGCTGCCTCCCATATAGCTAGACTATACTTTAGGGAAATGATTAAGCATCATGGGCTGCCAAATACTTATGTGTTTGACAGGGATGTAAAATTTGTTTCCTATTTTTGAAAAACTTTATGGCGTCTTTTAAGGTGCTTCTCTAAAATTCTCTTCTGCATTCCTCCCATAGACAGATGAGCAAACTAAGGTGATTAATTGAACTTTACGAAATTTATTGAGAAGCCTTGTGGTGATAACTTAGGCACTTAAGACGTTCACTTGCTAACTGCTGAATTTGTCTATAATAGCATTATGTCTATGAAAACCAAGCAGACACCATTTGAGATTATTTATGGGTCTAATCCTAGAAAGCTAGTAGATCTTATTAGCTTATCAAGCCATGTTTATTCTTATGTTGCCTTTACATTTGTGCAAGTTTTTCATAAAATGCATCGTGAAATAAGTGTTGAGAATCACCTTCGATCACTGCAGCGAAAGTGATTTGCACTCGATGATCGGGGATGCGTCGACGGTTACCAAGCAAATAACGAATTCACAAGAATAACAAAAAGTAAACACAACACATGCACATGCATCCCACACAAGCATTCAAACAACAAGAATTTTATGTGGAAAATCCAAAGATGGGAAAAATCACGGAGCCACACCACACAGAAATTCAAATACGTATGAAAAGGAATAGAAAGTAACAAAGAGCTTCACCTTCACAATAAAAAGAAATATCTATTACTTGCAAAGCCTCTCGATCGATTTTTTCTCTAACATGGAACACCAGTTTTTACTCTAGGATGAAGGAGAGCAGCAGCATCCTTTCTTAGGGTTCTCTCCAACAGCAGCCAAAGCCTTTGGCTTGCTTTTGCCATCATCAGAAACTCCTCCAATAGTGTTCCCTTAAGTACCCAGCTAACATTCGGACCCCAAATGATCCAAAATACCTCCCGAATTGCTTAGGGCGTGACCTGAACTGAAGCAGATTTTCGTCGTAGCGCTCAGGCCTTGGGTAGCCAGGCGCTAGGGTGCACTGTAGCGCCTTGGTCTCTGGCGCTTTGGTGCTGGGGCGGGCTATAGCGCCCCGCTCTCTGGATCGTTTGCCGCTGAGGCTCACTACTGCGCCTCGGTCTTTGTTTGCTTCCCGCTGGGGTGCACTTTGGCGCTCTGCGGCGCCCTACAGCGCCCATGTCTCTTTCTGTTGGCCGTCATGGCGCGCTGTGGCTCCTACTGCAGCTGGACTTTTCCAACTTTGTTCCGTATCGCCATGGAACCTCCCGGAAGCTCACCAGGGCTCCATTAGCATCTCCATGATGATCTGAATGGTCTCCGCATCCTAACAATCTTCCACTTGGAGATCTTTTGGAATCATCCCTCTTCTAACCTTGATCCTTTGTTTTCTTCTTCAATCTCTATCAAGAATGTGGTGTAGCTCACCCCCACTCTCTTATCACGTGCCGAGACCAACTGAAACAGCGCATAGCCTCAGTTTTTCCACTATTACTTCTTTCGTAAGAATGTCAGCTGGAGTCTTCGAAGTGTGAATATTCTTCAATCCAAGCTGTCCTTCTTTCGACAGTATCCAGATGAAATGGTACCGAAGCTGTATATGCTTTGTCCTTGCATGAAATGCTGTATTTTTTGCGAGGTGAATAGTGCTCATATTATCGCTATAGAGATCCACATCTTCTTGCTTCTTGCCCAATTCAGCCATAAAACTTTTCAACCATATCATCTCCTTACTTACCTCAGTAATGGCGATGTACTCCGCCTCCATGGTGGATAGAGCAACAATGTTCTGTAGATTGGAGATTCAGCTCACTGCTTTGATCCAGTAGTGCTCCTCCGGCTATCAATATCTCCTGCAAGATCTGAGTCTACATAACCATGTAGAGAAATATCAGACCTACCAAAGCAAATGCTTTGTTCATTGTGCCTTTCAAATACCTCAATGTTCACTTGACTGCATCCCAATGGTGCTTTCCTATGTTTCCCATTAATCTGCTGACTAGTCCCACTGCATTTGCAATGACCGATCTCATGCAGATCATCGAGTACATCAAGCTCCCAACTGCTGAAGCATAAAACACTCTTAGCATGTGTTCTTTCTCCTCTTCAGACTTCGGCATCTAATCCTTTGATAAACTGAAGTGACTTGCTATGAGAGTACTCACTGGCTTTGCCTCGCTCATGTTGAATCTTTTCGGCACCTTTTCAAAATAGTCCTTCTAAGACAACTTCAGAAGTCCCGCACTTCTCTCCTTGTTGATTCTTATCCCAAGAATCTGCTTGGCCGATCCAAGTCCTTCATGTCAAACTCTCTTGACATCTGTTTCTTCAGAATTATCATCTCAATGTCTGATCATGCGATCAACATATCATCCAGATACAACAACTAAATGATATAGGACTTACACTATTTTTTATAGCAACAATGATTTGCCTGACATCTCTTGTACCGAATTTCTGACATGAACCTGTCAAATTTTCTGTACCATTGGCTAGGCATTTGTTTCAAGCCGTAGAGGCTCTTCTAGAGCTTACACACTAGCTCAACTTTTTCTTTCTCTTGAGCCTTGTACCCCTCAGGTTGTTGCATGTACAACTCCTCCAGCTCTCCGTGAAGAAATGCAGTCTCGACGTCCATTTGCTCCAAATGCAAATCTTCAACTGCAACAATGTTTAGCACATCCTTGATCGTTGTTATCTTCATAACTGGGGCGACGATCTCACTATAGTCAAGTCCATGCCGTTGCTGGAAGCCCTTTGCTACAAGCCTCTCCTTGTATTGTTTGCTCCCATCCGGTTCTTCCTTCACCCAGTAAATTCACTTGTTCTAAAGAGCTTTTTTTCCAGTTGATAGAGCTGCCAACTCCCATGTCCCATTTGACATGAGTGATACCATTTCATCATTCATGTCAGCCTCCCACTTGATTGAATCATCTATCTGAAGCGCCTCATCAATGCTCTCTGGTTCACCATCATCCGTTAGCAATAGATAAAATAAGAAATGAGAGTACCTCTGTGGCGGTCTTGTGACTCTTGTAGATCTCCACAATATGGGTGTTTGTGGTTCAACATTAACACATTCCTGAGTGTCTTCATGCACACGTTCATCTGGCTCAACGTTATCATCAACCTCTATGTACTGGGGCTCATCATCTGAAGCAACCTTGGAATCAGTCATGACTAATACAATCCTTGTACATCTCACTTTCATTAAAAGTGACATCCCTGCTTCTGATAACCTTCTAGTTCTGATTGTCCCATAATCTATAACCAAACTCGCCTACGCCATATCCAATAAATGTACACTTGATCGCCTTTGTATCAAGCTTGCTCCTGGATCCTGCATGAATATGCACATAAGATGAACAACCAAATACCTTGAGGTGGTGCAGTTTCACCTCCTTTCCGCTTCGGGCCTCCTAGGGAATCCCTTCATTCAGGGGTACGGAAGGTCCCCTATTAATCAAATACACCGCTGTGTTAACGACCTCAGCCCATAACTGCTTTGGGAGATCCGCATGCAATCTCATGCTCCTAGCTCTTTCTGTGATTGTTCTGTTCATTCGCTCTACAACACTATTTTGCTGTGGTGTTCCTGGAACTGTAAATTCCCTCTTGATACCTCTCAAGGCACATAACTTCTTGAACTTCTTGTCACAGTACTTGCCGCAATTGTCGGATCTTAAGCACTTAAGCTTCAACCCCGTCTCATTCTCCACCAAAGCTAACCACTTTTCAAACACATCAAACACATCAGATTTATGCTTTAGAAAGTAAACTCGTACCTTTTTTGTATGGTCATCAATGAAGGTGGCAAAATATGTGACTTCACCTATTTAAGAGGTAGAAGCTGGCCCCTATACATCCGTATGCACAAACTTGAGTTTTCTGCCTTTCAGCTCTCTTCCAACTTTGGAGAATGTGATCTTGTTTGCGCAGAATATAGTCTTCACAGAAATCCAAGTCTATTGATTTCAGTTCTTGGAGCCTTCCTCTTGATTGTAGGGATTTCAAACCTCTCTCCCTCATATGGCCAAGCCTTCGGTGCCATAGGCCCACATCTATCTGTTCTGCAACTACAATGGACTCAGACACTTTATTGATCAGGTAAAGTGTACCTTCCATGTTGTCCGGTGCAATAACGAGTGCACTCTTGGTTTCCATGAGTCTCTGTAAAGTATGTGCTGTAGCTCTCTCTGGCTAACTAAATAAGGTTCTTCTTTAGATATGACACATGTCTAATTTCTCTGAGCTTACAAACTGCATTTGGTAGCTGGATGTTCACATCAGCTTTGCCAATGATATCACATGCCTTGTCATCTCCAAGATATACCTTACCCAAGTCACCCTTGGTGTAATTCTTGAAAGCACCCCTAGCAGGAGTGGTATGAAAGGATGCACCCGAGTCCACCACCCAGGACTTCATATTGACAAGTGAGAGGATCAATGTATCCTGATCCTCTTCAGCTGAAACATTCACAGTGGGGCACATAATCTTGCTCCCACCACTTGTCTTCTTTAGGATAGGGTAGTCTTTCTTGAAGTGACCTGCCTTCCCACAGTTCCAGCAATTCGGCTTTGCTTTTTTGAGTCTTGATTTTCCTCGTCTTGACATAGACCTATTTCTGTTGTCTTCGGTCTACACCTCTTCATATGATCTCAGCATTTAACACTGAAGTAGATGCCTCCCCATGGGATTTCTTCCGCATCTCTTCGTTTAGCACTAGCCCGACAATGTCGTCGAATTTCAATGACGTGTTTCCTGATGAATTACCAATGGTTGTAACCAGCCCATCCCAACTGTCTAGCAAAATGATGAGAGGAATACTAAAACTCAAACCTCGTCATCAAACTTGATGCCCACTGAACTCAATCGACTCATCACAGTGTTGAACCTATTCAGATGTTCAGTCACTGAGTAGCTGTCCATCATCTTCTATTTAAAAAGTCTTCAGAAAAATTTTGTTAAAAGCAGATGGTTTCTCATACATCTTTGTCAGAACATCCATGAGATATACAGTAGGTTTCTCATTAGCAATATTAAATGCAATAGAAGAAGACAATGAAAGATGAATCAAACCCAATGTGATTTTACCAAGAACCTCCCAATTTTCAAAAACCATAGCGCCCTAGTCTCTAGATCATCTGCTGCTAGGGCACGCTAGCGCGCCCCTGTCTCTGTCTGCTTTTCACTGGGGCTTGCTATGGTGCACTATGACGCCTGTCTCTGGGCTTCTACCCACCAATGCACGCTACAGTGCTTTGGTCTCTGTCTGCTGGTAGCTTTGGCGCTCTACAACAAGCTATGGTGCGCTGTGGTGCTTGCTGCAGCTGAGATTTTCCAACTTTGTTCCGTATCGCCTCGGAACCTCCTGGTAGCTCACCATAGCTCCATTAGCATCTCCATGATGATCTGAATGGTCTCCACATCCTAAGAATAAGGAGTCAAATTGAGTAATCAAATGAAAAATATAAAACTAAGCTAATGCTACTAGATCAAGTAGAACATTTAATGTAGGTGATTTTGTACTCATTCGCATTCGTCCAGTGTTATTCTACCTCAAAACATAAGAAACTGCTTGTCAAAGCGATGGGACCATTTAAGGTCCTTAGGAAAATCAAGTTGAATACATATTTGATTAATTTGCCATTAGATATGTTAATTAATCCTGTATTTAATATTGAGGATTTAATTCTATATACTAATAAACTCCTGCAAAAAAATATAGATGCTACTTTTGAGGAGCTGAATAGTAAATCCTTACATGAATATCCTAAACCATCTTTCTTTGATATTGATGATATAATTTCTGATAAGGTGATTACATGTGAAAATGGAGAGCATATGTTTTTTGTGAGATGGAAAGATAAGCAACCTTCAGAAGATACTTGGCTGACTTATGAGGAGCTGCAGAAGCTTGACCCTGATCTTCTGGATGACTATGTGGACTTCAACTCTGCGGAACAGAGTTCTTGTGGAGGGAGAGAATTTGATGCAGTACAGAGCCTACACGAGAGTGTGTAGTAATAAGGGCATACTCAAGGAGATTGAAAGAGGCTACCGGGTCATGACAGGATGCGTTTGTGAATCCGTCATATATATATATATATATTGTTTACTTATGCTTGCTTTTATGTTATTTTAAGATTTGTGTTTTTATGATATTTTATTTTTGTGTGTTGTGAATATAAATGGTCACCTGGAGAAATGTAATAGGACCTTATTATCATTAGTAGCACCATTGGGTTAGATTTAGGGTATGATTACTATATATCTCATACCATAATTTTGGATTAGTTGAATGATAATACAAAATTTTGGGTTGAGAACTTGCTTGGTGTGGATAATCAAAGGAAATCCTCTTCGGTGTGCATAACCGAAAGTCTTGAAGGTGTGCATAACCTTTAAGAACACAAGGTGTGAAGAATCTTGGATTATCTTTATTTTATTTTATTATTTTCTATTTGGAATCATAGTATTCTTTGTTAGCTTACATCTTCAATTTGTTTCACTCAAATCCGCTCTTGTTTCGGCCTTCAAACGTTCCTCTTACGAAACCTATGCGCAATCCGACGTCATCTCACTTCACTGTCCATAATTTTCCCAAACAACCACCAAATCAAACAAAAGAACATCCTACAGATTTTCAATGTCTACCACAACATCCTTCTAAAGTTTCGTGGCAATCTGACATCATTTGGTTCACCAAAAACTTTCCCAAAGTCATCAAAATCATATCTACAATCCTACCATCATAACCCTCATCACAATTATATTGAACAAACCAAATCAACATTTCTTCTTCAGTCTTGTAACCCTTACGGGTCAACACCCTTAACGAACTACAACTACTCTTTCAATCATGTCTCCACAATAGAATGTAATCCAAATTTCTGTTGTGAGAACATTTGGCTTTGATACCAGAATATGATTCATGGGCACATCGAAGGTTCTGTTGATGAAATTCAATAAACTGCACAGATCTTAGGGGTGAATGGAAGTTACTTGGCAAAAACAAATGGACCAAACAAGGTTATGTCAGCTAAGGGTGGAAGCTTTCATTAATGGAATATTGCTTATTGAAGTACAACGGAAGATGTTTTAGGAAAGATATAAAAATAGTGGAATACTAATAGTAGAACAAATGTCAAACCTCAAATAAGCTGTCAGAGGAGCTATTTATATCAGCTACAATTTTAAGTCGGATGCGTGACAACAATCAATGGCTTTGTTATTGCATGCTCATCCTGAATTTTACAAACACAAGAAAAACCGCCTCTTGGAGATATTGTCATACAAACTCTCAGTTTTATTCAAAAGTAATTCACGAACATCTCTGTCTATTCGCCTAAGTTCAGCCTGAATATAATATTAATACTCGATAGTTTAATTTGATTTGTAACTCGACTTTTGTAGTTGAAGGGTTCTTTGTGAATGACTGATATATGGTTGCCGATTGTTTTCATCTTAACAAAGGATTGCACATTTTAGTGAATGATTTGCAAAAGGTCAGAAGGCTTAGAAATGAAAATTTCAAAAATGATTCGATCACATTTGGTATGTATGGTTTGCCTTAACACTTGGACGATCTTCCAAATTAATCTCTTAATCACAACACCATCTACACATGAGGCACTCTAAATTAAAGTCTTGCACAGAGCACCCCTAAACATAAAATATTTGCAAAAATGCTTTTTTTCCTTTCGGTTACAAACCTTTTAGTGATTTATTCAACTAGTCACTATTAGGATTAACTTCGAGTTAAGTTTGAGTCGAGTCAAACTCGGCATGAACTCAAAATTTCTGAGTATAGGTTTACTCAAGTTCAACTCTCGAATTTTACTTGAAACTGATTCGAGTTGAGCCAACTCCAATTGCAATCGTTTTGAGCTGTTGAAAAGTACACTTCAAAATTTCTTAAGAAAATGGCAAGGTTGAATTCAAACTTGCATGTGCGGTTTGCATAAAACACTAGCCAAAACCATTGGCGTGTAGTTTTCTTAAACTCTTTGCACGTATAAATAACATATATCCCTCGAAGATATAAATAAAAAAAATGACAGATGTAGGAATAGAGCCTGGTATTCATTACATGCCATACTACATGAATCACCAATTGCAGTTGATTTCAACCGTATACTTAAACATATGATTATTCTTTCACGCTCATTTGAATTAAGAATCGAGCTAATGAACGTAAACTTGAAATTAACCCGGAAAAAAAGAGTTAGAGATCAACTCATGACTTCAAATTATGATTTGATTTTTGTTTGAATTAAAGTTCGTGCAAGTTTTGAGCAAAATGATAGCACTAGGTGCAACATTTAAGACTTCACTTGTAGTACATGTCATTCACATTTTCAAAAAACCGGTGATCAGTATTTCAGCGACCATTTAGTGTTAACACCTATCACTAATTTCAAGCAAATGAAAATTTGCAATGAGGGTATGAGGATAATAGCTCATGATTGATGTGGTATTGAGGAGTCGGAGCACCATTGGAGAGGAGCCGTGGAGGATTTCCGACTGGAAGGTGCCAATGGCTTGTGGTCTTTATTTTTGTCATTTCGGCTTGTGTTTCCCGACATGATTAGACTTGATGGTTACAAAAGATGTATTAGGCAGGGTTTAGGTGTAGAGCAAGCACTTAATGCGTTTGCAAACATTAACTAAATCGTTGAAGGGTAAGCATATTGGTACAAGTATTAATAATAACAGTGATTTACCAATTTTCAATTTGTTTAACGGTTGAATTGAACTTATCCAATTTGAAGCCTATAATGGAGTCTTAGGAGAGAATAATCAACACAGGCTTCTTCTTTATTTCATACTAAGGATCTAGTATGGTCTTTGGAATCTGCCTGTGCTAAGATAATCGATATAGAACAACGAAATTATTGAAATGGCATAAAATTAAATACTATGAAAATAGATTTGGTGTGCTTTATTTGGCAGAAATGCATGTTCAAAGATTTTCCAGTTACCGAAGTCTACACCATGATCAACATTGAGTTCAATATATATATATATATATATATAGATATATATATATGTGTGTGTGTGTGTATAGATTTTTGCTAATGGTATTTATGATATATCTTCCATTATATGAATTCAATTTGTTGTGCAGGAACTTTCAGGAATGCAATCTTCTCTGAAGAAAGAAATTCTGCCATCGCCTCCCTTTCCAGAGTCTGTTGGCGAGTCTTCATCTTCAGGAATAGGCAGAGATGATAGATCAAGGATCTCTCGATCGTCTTGAACACAAAAAACATCAATAGAATTAATTTTATGCACCTGCATATGGGCCATATATTTTTATTTTTTAATGCACTCATAATTAGAGAGAAATTAATTGTTTTTTAAATATTATGGCATCTTCTATTATCAAACTACAAGGTATATGCATTTTTTGTACTTAAAAATCTGTCTCTAAAAAGAAAAAAATTGTTTGAATATTCATTCAGATTTGAGTAGCTTAAATTAAGTGATAGATGATGAGGTGCTCTCTAGAGAGATTATATATATATGTGTGTGTATGAGTGTAAAGGTTACCTCCATAATCACATTGATTCTACCATTGACTTCAATTCTGTAATTATTGATTGTCGTCTTGATGACTTCAATTACTCTGGCTGATTTCACATGGTCTAATGTAGGTTCCTTAACAATAACATGTGGTATACTTCCTTCCAAGATATTAAAAATTTTTCTCATAATTCTACAAACTTTGTCCATAAATTGATTTTATTGTGCTCTAAAATCACGGGACTAGAATTAATAGATATTTTTGTTTTCAACTCTTTTGGCTTGGTAGGCTTGATTGTGTTGGAGTAGTGAATTCTTCTTGAAATGATCATTGCTAGGTTTTTGGAAAAATTCAAAAGACTTAGAAAGGCTTTTAACAATTGGAACTATAATGTTGTGGGAAACATATTCAAAAATGTCTTGAAATTAGAAACTAATTTCTAATTTGGAATAAATTTTGAAGAGAATCCTACTGAGCATAATCATATGGCCTTCTCTAAAGCTTAGGCTTCCTTATTCCATTTCCATATTGATATTTAAAGTTTTTTGAAATGAAAGTGCAGTGTTAGATGGAAACTTGAAGGAGAATAATTTTAAGTATTTTCATAATTGGGTGAATAAAGCACTAATTAAATTTCTAGCATTACAAGTTCGAATAGCACTCATTTAACTTGTGACAATGAGATTCAATTATCTGCTATTCCCAATTGTACTCTCATCATGATACTGAGCCTAATTCCTTCTCTTGTCTTCCTCTTGCCAATTTTGTTTCTTTAGATGACAATGCTAGGTTAAATATCATCCCTAATGAAGATGAAATCTAGGGTGTGGTGAAAGATCTTAAGAATAGCATTTGTCATAGATCTGACGGTTTCTCGAGTAAAATTTTCATTAATTTTTGGCTTATCTGGAAAAATGATATCTACAATAGTGTTCAAAAATTTTCTTGCAACCTCCCCTTCCATAAATTCTTTAGCCACTCAACTATCACCCTCATTCATAAGGAGAAAGTAATTGGTGGAACAAATTTAGACCTACTAGCTTATGCTCCACTATTAATAAAATCACTTCCAATATCATAGCAATTAAGCTTAAATTTCTTTTGCCTAATCCCATTGCGCCTAATCAATCAAGATTTATTTCAGGCAGACACATTCAAGATAATATTCTGGTTGTGCAAGAGCTGCTCCATAGCATTGATAAAAAAATGAGTCATAATTTTATCCTGAAAATTGATCTTGAAAAAGCTTTGATAAGTTTGAATGGGATTTCCTTTATCGTATGCTTAACACTTATGATTTTGATGGGTCTTTCATTGGCAAAAAAAAAATTCTATTGCCAATGTGTGGTGCGCTATTATGATTAATGTTTCCCCTTTTGGTTTCTTCAACTCTAGGGTATCACGCAAGGTGACCCAATTTCCCATATTATCTTTAATCTTATAATGAGCTATTGGTCCTTTAATATCAATGATACATATATCATCTAGACCACTCATGGCTAGATCCGAACCAGACTATAGAATCAGACATGTATCATCCAAACATTCTCATGGCGTGGATCCGAGTTGATTATATTGCAAAAAAATTGAACTGCAGATGCAGACTAACTAGGACACTCTATTGAACTGATAACTAAAAGTACTGAATATATCGATTTTGACTGATAATGTTTATGTATTTTAAAATTGACACACAGTACTCATTGAATATTCTATGTTCAACTAAATATGCCCAAGGTACGAGGCTCAAATACAAAGTGTGCAGAGCAACGAAGTCAAATTAAGTAAGACTCTATTAAAACACATGTAATATATTGTAACGCCCCGCCCCGTCGCCGTGCGCAAAAGATAAGTATTATGTGTATATTCAGCGGCGGAGCAGTGCGCTACTCGGGAGGACGGGTATACAAGCAAAAAATCCATCTTCCCGAATAGGCGGGTCTAAGACTGAGTCATGCTGAAGGCTGCTGACTCAATCCTAAGAGTAGGATCGAGAGCCAATACTTAAGATAAGAGTAGAATACTTACCTTAAGTACTAGACTAACACGTACATTGGATTTAAAGAACAAGTGAGGATCCAATATACGTCATCAATGTATCAGCATTTCCAGTATGCTGGTCACATCACAATACTAAGCATAGTAGTATAACAGAGTGCGGAAGCTAAAAGTAATACATCCATAATACATTCATCATAAGCAGTAGTAAACATCCATCTCAGAAAAAGAAAGTAAAAGATACATCTAGAATTTATTACAGACTATTTTAAATATAGAAATATATAAAGTCTACTGTAGTACTGAAATAAAGCTGAAAGTAAAGGTAGATGTCTGATCCACTAAGGCTCCACGTACTCCTCCTAGATCTCCTGTGTGTCCTCCTGCCCTGTCTCTACAAGCTGCTCGGCATCTAGCAAATTGCCGGATCCCAAAAGTACCCCGTATTAGACAAGAATTCTAACACATCGCAACTAACTATACAGTAATAAAGCTAAATACAAGTAACAAGTAAAGTAAAGTATAACTGCAGAAAATCTGGGGAAAAGAAACTAAGTAAGGAAAAACTGAAACAGCTGAGTAAGTAGGACAATAAAGGCTAAATAAGTAAAATTGTCACACAAAAGAGAACTAAAAGTAAAGGAAACATCGAATATTCATAAATCAAGATGAAAGAAATGTTAAATGTTGTACTGTATGTCACTGGAAAGATGCACCCAAATATGCCACAACATGGTATGCCACGGATATGTCACAGAACTATCACTGAAAGACTATGAGTAGTACGGTCCAATGTAAACATACACCCAGTTGGAAATACAGTATGGTGACGCAGATGCACCCTGAAATTCCCTAGTATGTGTATGTAACATTCCGTAACCCATACTTCATCACTGATGCTCATACGTTACCGTTGAAATAATACTTCAAGTTCATGCTCATGCTTATGCCCATGCTCCTATTCTATATGAGTAAAAATCTAGAAATCCATGAAAGATTGGAATGCTGATAATGAATTCTAAGTCTCCACTGTGCAGAATCCTGCTAAGAGGATTCTAGCTCCTAACTTCTAGATCGATAACTAGTTAATTAAGGACTATTAGGTAGGTCTTCCCCATCTTTACCAAAGGCAAACAAACAGCCCGGGAGCCTGCATGACAAGAGCAGGCAGCAGACATGGGACCAACACTGATTTTTCTCGCCACGCCAGCCACTGAAAAAAAGAATATGTGAGATTCCGGGACACTGGCATTCATGACTTTTTTCAGAACTCAAGGCTTGAGATAGCAACCTACCCGGAGGGTGGATTCGACTAACGTCTCATCTACTTCCTACATTCGACTAGCGTCTCACTCTTGAAGAGCCTACCGGGTGGCCTTTCTGAAACGGCTTCTTTTCATACGCTGCTGACTTCTCTGAATGACTAAGTTCTGCTTCGCTACGCTGCGCTGACTCACTTTCTTTCAATCAAAAATCAAGCCTTTAATCCACCACTTCTCAGATAATAGAATAGACCACTCTTCTACTTTGAAAGCGCTACTGCTAACCGTGCAAGTGGTTGGGTTGGTTGGCAAAGAAGAGGCCGCGACGAATGGCTATTAAATAGTGAGACGCTAGTCGAATCCACCGGAGGTAGGAAAGAGTGAGACGAGAGTAGAATTCAAATCTTCTTTGTGAGACGCTAGGAGAAGACACCCGGAGGGTAGGATGAGACGCTAGTCGAATGTAGGCGGAGGGTAGGCCGCGCAGCGGTGCTATCTAGCGGAGATGCTTTTTTTCACATTCTCTTGCACGCAAGGCGAACGTAGTGAAGCTGGATGTAATGGTTCCAGATAGAAGGCCGCGTAGCGGTCGAGGGCACTGACTGACTGCATCACTCACTGAAAGAAGAACTCAGTGAGCTGCCGCCAATAGTTCGCTTGCATGCAAGGCGGCAAAAAGGCTAAGGCCACCGAAGGGGAGATGCATTTTTAGTAAAAAAAAAAACTGGACAAGCTCTAGGGGAATAATATCTTTCTTCTTTCGACTGATACGCCTTTCTTTCCCATGACGACTAGTAACGGGCAAATCAAGAATTTCACTTCGAATTCCGGACCTCAACATTCTGCTGCTCATGGTGTTTCACGATCAGTATTGGAAATGAACGGAGAAGTGGTGGAACGTGCGGAACCACATATTGGATTACTCCAGTGCGGCACGAAGCCGCTGACGCTGAGTAGGCTCCTATGCCGCCCTGCTCGGGACCCTGGAGGTTCCGTAGCGCGTCATGAGCACCGGGCAAAGCAAAGGTTGAGCAACTCAACGCCCTACATAATGGAGAAGGTTGTGAAGGTGGCCTCGTTATCCACGCATCCGGGGACCTGGGTTTTCACGAGACGAGCGTTGGCGGGTCCTGGAGTGCCCGTCAAGGGCGCTAGCGCATACCTCGGGGTGATCATCACCACCTGCACCTAACATCTCGGCACAGTGGAACGTGTAACCCGCCTGCTGTCCAAGTCAACCAATTCTAGCGCCTGTAATCTAAAAGAACGTAGCAGCACCCACCCATAAAGACAAGCCTGCGGGGAGGAGGGCACTACTGGCAAAGACTGTCTGGCGAAAACGCCGCAGGCGCGAAGCGTGGTAGGCCTGCGCCGGGGGAGCATAGGTAGTAAAGGGAGCCCGGACGGTGGAAGAGCCAGGGGAGGCCGGGTCATTTGACGGAAATGGAAGAGCGGCTCATTCATTATTGTAAAGAGGGGGAGGCCACCCTCCGGGTAGGATCTGTAGGCTTGACTTTCTTCTATGAATAGATCTAGTAAATGGTAGACAGACAGCGCTGCCTACACGCGAATTAGCTTCCGAGGTCTCAATTGAACTTGAACGTTGAGAATGGCGTGAGCCGCATGCGGGGAGACCCGCACGTACGGTTTTCAGGGGGATATCCGGCCGAAAGACCGGCCTAGCCCACCCGACTAGAGGTACTTAGTGTCCTTGCAAGGAAGGTAATTCTCATCACTTAGTTTGATTAGCCACCATAATGAAGCGATCTTCAATAAGAGGCATCACCCGTTGGCGATTTGTATCTCAAGCTAAGTTATTAAGATGCCCCACTCACAATTACACCTAGTGTTTCAAAGGAGGTAATTTCAGTTACTTAGTTTGGTTGAGCCAGACCTATTGAAGCGATCTTCTCTAAGAGTCATTGCCCGTTGGCAAATTGTATTTCAATCAAACTAAGGAATGAATACCCATTTAATACACTCTTAGGTTTGAATGATTTATTCTAATGTGACTGTATTTGTCTAATCCCTCAGGCTAGCACCCGCTCATAAGTCCTTATTAGAGTGAATCAACCAATCCTAAATACTACTGGGAACCAATAGTACGGGTATACTATATTACACCACTCAATGATCAAGGTTCAACCAAGTATACTTAATAAAGCAAGAAATTATCAAGATTACTAAGGCCTAAGCTAATGGGTAAGTCCTATACAAGGTTTTACAAAATGATGAGACTACTAAGGCCTAAGCTAATGGGTAAGTCCTATACAAGGTTTCACAAAATGGTGATCAAAGATCACTTAATATGGATTCTACCACAAGGAGAAGTATCTTTCTAATGTCTTAAGTGATTTCTACCACGAGGGGATAAGATCAATCTCAAGGTTATGAGATCTTCTAAGCTTCTATCTCAAAGAGTCATGCAAGGTCTCCTACCTCAAAGTATATGAATTTAGGTCTTTTAATGTTTCAGGACGATCTTATGAAGAGATGCTTAAGACTCCTCATTCTAACTTCTGATATTAATATATTGGGTTCCATTTCATAATTAGGTTTAGAATGATCAGATCAGATGATCAAGTCACCTGATCACAACTTAATCTAAGATTATGGGATTTAAAACAGAAGATGTTATTAAGATTTTAGATCAATTATTTAATCAAGATGATTTTATTAACCTCTTATGCTAGTCCTCTTACTTAGGAGAAAATCAAGGATCTTAAGGTCTTGATTCAGATTAGGAAATCACATAGAGTTATTGTCAACCTTATCATGTCTAAGTTGAATGTTTAGAGTCAATATCAAATCAAATGCATTATTGGAAAATATCAAATTCATTATTTTATAATCAAATCAATTAAGTTAAGTTTTAAGGATTTGGATCTTTCATAAGTAGATTAGGGTTTGGTCCCTTCTCATGCCTTAAGTAAAATCAAGTGTGTGTTTAAAAATCAATATCAAATCAGTGGATTAATTATGTATTATTGGTGGTAACCTCAGACCTAGATCAAGTCTTAAAAGCTTGGTCCAAGTCTTAAGATTTCTTAAGTTAATTAAGGAGGTTAAGATCTCCAATTTTGTTTTGTCCAAATTATACATTATGGATTAATATCTAAAGTTTCCAATACATTTATCCTACTGTTATGAAGCATAAAAATAGAAAAGTTTATAAAAATAGAAAGTAATTAGTACTAATTAAACCCTAAATCCATTCAAATGGATTAGCACTTAATTATAAATCCAGCCATTAAAACTAGTTGCAACTTGGCACACAAATTCTACTTAATAGGTTAATTAATCAGAGCCTAAGTTTGCTAAAATCCAGTGAGTATAAACCCTAATTTTTACTAATCATGCTTTAACAAAATTAGGGAATAACTAAAATTTTAGAACTCAGAAAAATAATCCACTTAGCACATGCATTCTACTCATTATAAGTAAACTAATGGCACCATAAACATGCAATTTGGTTAAGTAAAACTACCAAAATACCCTAATTAAGGTTCACTATAATTAAGCAATAATTAAAGATCTAACCATCAGATGTCAATTTTTATTTTATGTTCTGGTCCTTGATATTTTGCTGATCATTTTCATATATAATATTATAGGGTTTGGACTAGTGGATTAGAAGTTATTCAATTAATACATTATGTATTTTTCTAATTAAATTAATCTATTTTCCTTAAGGGAAATAAATATTTAATCATTTATTATTTATTTTAAACGGCGCCGGCCATTCCCAAAATGCACGGGCCGCTCGGGCCTAAAGGCCTGTCACTGTTAGACAGTGCGGGTCATGGGTCGGCCCTACCCGTGCTGTCATCTTCTTCCTCCTCGCTTGGCCCCGACTGAGGACGGATAGGGCTAACCCTAACCGCCAAATTCCTCAGTCTTTGAGCCATGCCAGGGCGTAAGAAAGACAGCTGCACGTTACTGGGACCATGGCCAACCTCTGGAACCCCAGAATTTCATATGGGGTGGACTAATCCCTCGGAAGTCCACTCTCCCATTTCATGTGGAAGTTACTCATTGTGAGGAGAAATTTTCCTCACTGGGAGCTCGCCTGGGCTAGGGCTGGGTCCATTCACCATCAGGGCATACTAACAGATCGAAGCCCTATTTCTGTGTGACCTGGGAGGCTCTAGACCTCTGGGACCTTACTCAGTCCCCAGCTCCGTAGTGCGGATGGTTCGTTCGATCGATACGATCGATTGGACCATACCCAAACTGCCAATTCAACTGCACTAGACTCGCTAGAACGAGAGACGAGCTCAGCAATTAAACTGAGAAGGATCTGAGCCTATACGGCTCAGTCCAGGTTGGGGGGGTACCTGGTCAGGAAAAGAGAGTTGGGGCTGCTGACTGAGAACGACAGGGATCGATCCGGGGCTAGAGCTGGTGTAGACGAGTTCCACCTACTCAGACGATGCTATAGGGAGCTTGAACACCAAGCTTAACCCTTAGACGGAGCGCTGATTGGAGCTGGATCACCGACGAGTTGCAGAGGAGCTTCACGGAAGAAACTTGGGCAATTCAAATGACAGAGGAGCTCGCAATTGACAAAGGAGCTCCCAGAGACAATTCCCAGGCTATTTATAGCCTGGGGGAAGGCAGGAGGAAGTTTGGGCAAGCCTGATGGTCGACCCAAGCTAGGGCTGGTTGGGCTGGGGACAGGCGGGGGCAAACTAGGGATTTCGGGTCGCCAGGCTGTTGGGATAGGCTAGGAGTGGGAGACAGGGGAGATCCTCCTCACTGCCATGCTCGCACCGCAGCAGGATTCTGTCGGGCGTGGGTGTGATCTCCCGGGACAAAGATGAACAGGGTGAGAGTGACGGAGACCATCTGATGCTTTGGTCATTGGAGATCAATGGCGCTGATGCGATCAAATTAACGGATTAGCACGGAAGAGAGGTCAGCCGTTGGATTATAAGTGAAATCCTACGACTGACAGAGGATCTTAGCGTGGGACATGGGAGCCGTCCGATGGTAGACGCCATGATTAGAGCTTAGAATCCTAGTAGCGCTGAAGATGGAATGCTGTCGGGACCCCGCAGCGGATCTGCCGCGGTCCCGATAGCGGATCCCAGCTCTGGGTGGGTAAAACTAATTTGGGGGTGAGAAATTCAAAAATGCAATCAGAATTAAATTCTGAGATCAAAATATTTTAGGTCCAACCCAGGGTATCTAGATTGATCAAATTATCATTTTGGACTTAGAGAAGTCCAATGGACTTCAAATTTTCCATATAGGTTCAGTTTAAGGTTCTATAAGCAATGGTAAATAAAAAATTGACTAGGTTACCCATATTTTTAGTAAGGTAATGACCTAGGTTGTTTCATATATGTTGTTATCTAATTTAGTCGTTCTATCTATTTCAAGAGAATATAAGTTCAGGATCTCCAATACCCTACTAGCGAGTAAAATCTCAGTTTCACGGCATTAAAGGTTAAATATTATAACTTAACAAATTCTAATTTATAATCAGAAATGTCATCTAGAAAGGTTAAACAACAACTTAATTGATGTATTTTACTAACCCATAACTAATCTTGATCAAGATAATTAAGATTTAGGGATTTAGAATTAAACTCTGAAATTGGGGTTTAAACTCTAAACTTAAGGTGCTAACATCTAAGGATCTAGGATTTCTCATAATTCTTGCTCTAAAGATAGAGGATTATAAAGTGAAAATTATTGAAGTGAAAGAATTCTAATCTTAGAAAGGTAAAAAGTCTAAAGTCATAAGACAAAATAATCAAGTTTAACTTCTAGATCTAATAATAAGATTCAATCAATTGAGTAACTCCATTACTCAATAGAGTTGAATTCACTAAAGACTACAAAAGAGAATCTAATGATCATAGCATAAGAGTTTCTATAGAATTTAAGAACATAATTTAATTCTTAATAAGATGAAGATTACAAGTATTAAGAAGGTTCAAACGATTGAGTGATTCAATTACTCAATATAAATAAACTACTAAAATTTAAGATTGGAAGATTAAAATTAAGCTTAAGGATCTTAACTAAGGTTGATTTAAGAATTCTCCCTAAGATGTCCACTTAGGATCAGAATTAAGGATAGTCCATTGACAATCAAATTTAGATAATATTGATTTTATAAGCATTGATCTTCATCTAATAAGACAACAATATGGATCTTAAATCTATGTTGGATTCTTGTTATTAAATTACTTAATTAAAATTTTGGAAGAAATAGTGTTTGGCTTTTAAAATCTCATTCTTCAAGTCTAAAGGATGTGAAAATGAATCTAATCAGTTAACTTACTAATTTTAAGCATTTGGATAGATTCCTAAGGTTTAGGAGCACTTAAACCAATACTTGAGTAAAATAACTAAAATACCCCTCATTAAGAGTTAAAATTAAGATTTGAAGTTCTAGAGATCCAAATTAAAACTAATCAATTATAATAAGCTTATTACTGCCTAATGAGAGGATAAATACCTTTAACATCAAGTTTGGCCTTAGGATAGACCTAATGAGTACTAATCCAAATTTAGGGTTATTAAGAGTGATTAACTAAATTAAGCTATGAAATTGATTTCTAAGCTTACCATTGAGTTCTATATGAATTTTGTTCATGGATACCAAGATCTTAGATATTAGAGTTCAATTAAACTACTTATTTACGAATCAACATTTAGGGTAATTAAGAAGTAATTAATGAATTTGAACTTAAAAAAATATTTTTAATTGCATAATTAAGTTCTCCTTTATCTAATGAATATTTAAGGACTTTAATCATGCAATGGCCAAGGAATGGGTCTAATATCCACTAATTAAGATATAGGGTAATTAGGGCATAATTATAAAATATAATTATAGAAATTAAAATTTTATTGCAGTTTAATATTCATTGTATTTTTTTTAATCAAAATGGTATATTTGATCATACCATTTGGGTTTATATTGAGTATTTATTTAAAAAATTTAAATGGAATGTTTGGATTAATTGAACCATAACTATTTAATTTTCTAATTTAATTTTCTTAAAAAAATTAAATACATAAAATCGGCCTATTATTAAAGCCCAAATCTAAAACATGTGGGTCAGGGGCGACCCGGCCCATTACTTTTTGTCTTCAGCACCTTCTTCTTCTCGATAGACGATGGCTAGGGCTGGCTTCAATTGCTAAATTTTTGTCTGCTAGACCACACAGTGTAACAACTCTAGTGTTGTTACCCTATAATTAGAAGCCTAATCAACTCAATTTCACTTTTAGTACTCTTATGATAGTATTAAGAGCCGGCACCTCAAATTTGATACAATTTGGAGATCATTTGAGATTTTCAAACATTCATGGTTTTTCCGATAATTTTGAGAATATCTATTTTATTTTGACCTCAGAATCAAAATTGGAGTTCGCCATTGGGCTCATCACCCCCAAATTAGCTAGGGGTGGTACTTTGGGAATGTTTGGAAGTCGTTGAACTTTTCATGAATATTTTATTAATATTTAAATACTCAAAAAATTATGATAATTAAATTAACATTCAATCAAAAATCTGATTGTATTTTTGAGTTCCTCACCTCCCAATTAGGTAAGGGTGAATTTTTAGGAATTTTCGGAGTCCGTTTGATTATTTAATTTTTATTAATTAAATATGTTAAATTATTAAATAAATAAGTATTTAATTTAAATAATGTAATTTTTATTTATTAACAGATAAATTGCATGACCGTGCAGATCCCATGCGCGAACTTATCGCACGGGAAAGCCACGCAGCATGATCCAAACAGTTGCGCAATCTCAGGCTCGATCGAACGACAGGTAATAGATCCTTGGATCAGAACAGTTGGATCGAGATCCCGACCCAATGGTCAAGATCAAGAACTGTACATCCCTTCCAAGCGAGTTGGTAGTCCGTCTACCACGACTACTCGTCGTACATCCAGCTCACCTCCTCGATTGTTACTTGTCTCCTAAGCGCCATTTTCCCTATCCCATTTCCATCAGCAACTTAGTCTAGAGTTGGAGGCTACTATCAAAGGAGCCTAAAGGCATAACCCTAACCCTAAGATCGGCAAACCCGGCATCCTCAAACACCTCCAGGTACATACCTTCTTCTCCTCCCTTTCAATTGAGGCATCCTAAACATATTCCGCAACCCTCTTGATTGAAACGAAACTCGATCGGGTCTGATTGACCCCGATCAAGTTCCATTTCGCTGATGGATCCTAGGGTTAGACCTCATCGGTGATTAAGGCGGCCTCCGGCCCGGGTTCAAGTACCATTCGATAGATCCCACCGAGACCTATCGAATGGTAGGCGGGCCGTGTTTGTGAGGTGGTCGGGATCGCCCATAATGTGTGACCCTAATCGGCTCTGTTTGGCCCAGCGCCGGAACGTAGACCTAGACCCTGGATCGTGTTGAACCTGGCACAATTCAAACCTTCCTAACAGCGAACTGGTACTCGCAGTTTGGGCCGCCGCAATCCATGCCACGCGTGTTCTTGAGGCGACACACGTCGTTCAAACCGCGAATGACGTGTGAGCTTCCTCGCCATCTCGCTGTCAGCGTCGCCTTGATCTTCACACTAATAGCCATTGGATGGCGTTACAATCTGCACTGCTAAGTTTTATGTGCTTCTCAATTTCAGTGCCGGCAGCTATCTTATTTAAATTGAAAATATAATTAACTTTAACTAATTATTTTAATCTCAATTTTTATTTCTAGCATAACTTTAAAAATACTTAGCCAAATTTTGCAAATTTATATGTCATTTCGATAAAAAAAATGAGACGAACACATTAGTATAATTCAATTTAAGATTTGAACGCTGATTTTTTAATCACTTTTTAACTCTAATTAGGAGTCCCGGAAACCCTAAAAATCCGACGTTGTCCAATTTTAAACTACTTAGCGTCATTCCTCTCCTTATATTATGAGGATTGTATATTTTCTATTATTAATTCATTTGGATAACTATTGGTTAAATTATGTATTTGGCTCCTTAATTAGTGAATTTATATAATTTCACAACTTCTTAAATAGTATGTTTTAGGCTTTTACAGCATAGGACAACCAACATATCTCACTTTTTTCTACCCTTATGTCATTTCATATGTGAATTACATCTTGGATTAATATAGATTAGTTGCTTGAGCTCTTAGCAAAATTTTTGATTTAACCCTTAATATTAGGAGAGATGTTATAAGATTGATTTTATAACCTTGATTTCTTGTGATCTTAAAAGTTAGATTATTCTCCCATTTGGTATAGTTAACCTTAGCACATATTTAATTTTAGGATATGAACCTAAAAGGACTAGTGCCCAAAAATTAGAATGGATCTTAGCACACATTCTCTTTAACTCTTTGTCCTCATTTAAACTCTCTAGTAATTGAATTAGAAGTCCTATAGCTCTCTAATGTGAGTGTGCTTCCATAACCTACATCCTTTAGTGAACTAGAGCTTGTAACTTATAACCCATCCTCATTTTTACTCTTATACCTCTCCTATTAATTGATCTTAGCTAGTTTAGTGATTGATTATGATAGATCCTTTCAATTACAAGTTAGTTAGATGAATTTAATAGTAAACCATAACTTTTATTTCCTTAAGTATAATAATTCCTTAGCTTTACCTTCCTCTACTAGTTCTCTAGACCTTGAATCTAATATTCAATACTCATTATGTGGTTTAGGATTAGTGTAGAAATAGCCTCATTTTGCATTAATATACTTATAATTTATTTTGTCATTTCATAAACTGAAATCAAATTACTATTTTTCCAAAACTCAAACTACTTATATTATTTCTTACAATTGACTTAGAGATCAATATCTATAAGTCAATTAGGAGCTTAATTAGTTCCAATAATTAAGATAGATAATTAAATATTAGACAACTTTGGATATCACATAGTTTGCAATTATTTGAATTCCTTGAATACTTGCTTTGCTTTGAGAATACAACCTTGAGCATACATATAAGATATTGTGTATAAATAAAACATTCATAATAAAATATAAAGATTTCTTGGTGATGGTCAAGGCAGGCTTAGGGGGATATAAGGAGACCTCACATATCATAGAGGAGGATTGTGAGTGTTTATTTTCTATGAGACCCTACTTTCCTTACTAATTAGGTAGATGTGCTTAACTCCTCACTTGTTTTGTAACTTTTCCCATAGAATAGAAAAACATAAAACAACTTTAACAAATTAGATAATTGTGTTATCACAATCTTATTGATTATGAGAACTCATCATAGCTCTCGAGCTATGCTTACTTTTCATAGTTTTTGACTGTCTTATTAGCCCAAGAGGCTAAGGTTCTTGCTACTTTATTGTAATAATCTTAGGTTGTTACTCTGCTAAATTATAGCTTAAGTAGTCATTATTTCATTCCATTATTTTTAGAACATCAAATGAAACATATCCTGAAATTTTGAAATCCATTGGACTCTCCTAAATCCAAAATGATATTTTGATCAGTCTAGATGCTCTAGTCTAGACCCAAAATATTTTGACCTCAGAATTAAAATCTGATTGCATTTTTGAATTCCTCACTCCCAAATTAGCTAGGAGTGAAATTTTGGTGCAATTTGGAAGTTATTTGGACCATAATTCAATTTAAATTAAAATGGTCCAATTGCACTTAAGGGTTTCCAACATTTCATAATTGCATAAATATCCTTTAAACCGAATTAACAGCCAGGATCCGCTGTGCGAACCGCGGGCGATCCGCTGTGGAGCTCGGGTCACGCGACAGCGGGGTCCCACTGATCTCATCGTCGAACCCTTAGATCCCACGGTCCCGATCTGGTTCCATGAAACCGTGGATCTGCCGTTATATGCGTCCCGTTAATCCTATGGCTCTGATTTAATCCAAGCAGGCTGTTAGGATCTGGTGGATCTGGACCGTAGCGCATTTCCTTCGATCCATCAGACGGCGTCTGAAGGCTCCGCCACTGTGGACCTTCGTCCCGAGCACACATGTCCCCGACAGAAGAAATCTCCCGTACCGCCAGCTGCCCAGCCTATCCCCCACTCCTGCGTCCACCTCAGCAAAGCCGTTGAGGCCTCTCCCAAAATGTTAAGGACCCCTGATCGGGCCTCGTGACTCGGCCAAGCTCAATTTGGAAAATTGAGAGCTCGGCCATGGTCCGATCAATCCGATCCACCCAAGCCCAATTTCCCCCTCTAGAAGCTTCCCTAAGCTCGTCTGAGGCTATAAATAGCCTCAATAATCCTTCCTCTGCCATTTTGCCGCTCAATTACCCTCAATTCTCCACTGTCTTCTCTTCCGCCATTGCCGTCTGCCCGAGCATGCGCAAACGATCCAGGAGCTTCTAAACCGCTGATAGTAGGCACTCCTGATGTTCAGGATGTCTGAAAGCTCAGCCAAGGCCAGCCAAAGTCCCAATCGACCATCCTGAGCTCCCCTGTCGAACTAGGTACCCCCGTTTGCTGGTTTCGAGCCACTGAGGCTCGAACCTCCTTCCCTTTGATTTGTATGCATGCATATTGTCAATTCGAAACTAATGCAATCATAACTAGGACCTAAGCTAGCCCCGATCTATCGGTATGATCGATCGGGCTAAGTCGCTTAAGGATCGTCTTGGTCGAGTAAGGACACGATGATCCAGACCCTCCCAGACCCTCGGACCCGAGGGCCTCAATCTGCCTCACCTCCCTGATGGTGTAGGGATCGAGCCCGGGGTCTGGCGTGGTCTCTGTGGGGAGAATTTCCTCCCCATAATAGCTCTATTGGAGGAGCTCTCGGGTGAGTAAGGTTCGGCCGATCCAGACCGTCTCACAGAGGGCTTCGAGTCCCCTCCGGTGCGCCTGGTCATGGTGAAGGTATGGCGATCTTTTGCCACGCCTACCGTAGTCTGGTTGCGCTGAAATTTGGCAATTAGGTTTCCCCTAATCGGCCCTCTCCGTCGGGATGAAGGCATAGGGACGAAGCCCTGTGCGGGTAGGGGCAGCCCATGACCTGCGTGGTGCGACAGTCCCAGGCCTTCGGGCCCCGGTCGGCCCTTGCGGTTCGGCTAATGTGCCGAGCCCGTTTTAATAAAATCCGAATAATTAGAATTATTTTCCTTAAGGAAAATAATTCAATTATTCAAATCATAGGAATTTAATTAAATAAAAATATATAGTGTATTAATTGCATAACTCTTAATCCACTGGACCAAACCCTATAATATTATATATTAAAATGATCAAAAAATCATCAGGGATTTGAATATAAAATAAAATTTAACATTTGATGGTTGGATTTTCTATTATTACCTAATTAAAGTGAAACTTAAGTAGGATAATTTAGCAAATATACTTAACTAAATTGCATGTTTAGGGTGCCATTAGTTTACTTATGATGAGTAGAATGCATGTGCTAGGTGGATTATTTTTTTGAATTCTGTAATTTTAGTTATGCCATAATTTTGTTAAAGCATGATTAGTGAAAAGTAAGGTTTATACTCACTAAATTTTAGCAAACTTAGGCTCTGATTAAATAACCTATTAAGTAGAACTTGTGTGCCAAATTGCAACTAGTTTTAATGGCTGGATTTGAAATTAAGTGCTAATCTATTTGAATGGATTTATAGTTTGATTAGTACTAATTACTTTCTATTTTTTTTTTATAAACTTTTCTACTTTTATGCTTTATAATAGTAGGATAAATATATTGGAAACTTTAGATGTTAATCCATAATGTATAATTTGGACAAAACAAAATTGGAAATCTTAACCTCGTTAATTAACTTAAGAAATCTTAAGACTTGGATCAAGCTTTTAAGACTTGATCTAGGTCTGAGGTTGCCACCAATAATACATAATTAATCCACTGATTTGATATTGATTTTTAAACACACACTTGATTTTACTTAAGGCATGAGAAGGGACCAAACCCTAATCTACTTATGAAAGATCCAAATCCTTAAAACTTAACTTAATTGATTTGATTATAAAATAATGAATTTGATATTTTCCAATAATGCATTTGATTTGATATTGACTCTAAACATTCAACTTAGACATGATAAGGTTGACAATAACTCTATGTGATTTCCTAATCTGAATCAAGACCTTAAGATCCTTGATTTTCTCCTAAGTAAGAGGACTAGCATAAGAGGTTAATAAAATCATCTTGATTAAATAATTGATCTAAAATCTTAATAACATCTTCTGTTTTAAATCCCATAATCTTAGATTAAGTTGTGATCAGGTGACTTGATCATCTGATCTGATCATTCTAAACCTAATTATGAAATGGAACCCAATATATTAATATCAGAAGTTAGAATGAGGAGTCTTAAGCATCTCTTCATAAGATCGTCCTGTAACTTTAAGAGACCTAAATTCATATACTTTGAGGTAGGAGACCTCGTATGACTCTTTGAGGTAGAAGCTTAGAAGATCTCATAACCTTAGAGATTGATCTTATCCCCTTGTGGTAGAAATCACTTAAGATATTAGAAAGATACTTCTCATTGTGGTAGAATCCATATTAAGTGATCTTGGATCACCATTTTGTGAAACCTTATACAGGACTTACCCATTAGCTTAGGCCTTAGTAGTCTTGATAATTCCTTACTTTATTAAGTAGACTTGATTGAACCTTGATCATTGGGTGGTGTAATATAGTATACCCATACTATTGGTTCCCGTTAGTATTCAGGATTGGTTGATTCACTCTAATAGGGACTTATGAGCGGGTGCTAACCTGAGGGATTAGATGAATACAGTCCCATTAGAATAAATCATTCAAACCTAAGAGTACATTAAATGGGTATTCATTCCTTAGTTTGATTGAGATACAATTTGCCAACGGGCAATGCCTCCTAGAGAAGATCACTTCAATAGGTCTGGCTCAACCAAACTAAGTAACTGAAGTTACCTCCTTTGAAACACTAGGTGTAATTGCTAACGGGTGATGTGTCTTATCGAAGATCACTTTGTTAGGGTAGCTTAATCAAACTAAATGATAAGAATTACCTTCCTTGTAAGGACACTAAGTATGTGTATACAATCATTCTACCTAATAGTCCTTAATAAAATCTGCAACTTTAACTAATTATCGATATAGAAGTTAGGAGCCAGAATCCTCTTAGCAGGATTCTGCACAGTGGAGACATAGAATTCATTATCAGCATTCCAATCTTTCATGAATTTATAGATTTTTACTCATATAAAATAGGAGCATGGGCATAAGCATGAGCATGAACTTAAAGTATTATTTCACTGGTAACGTATGAGCATCAGTGATGAAGTATGGGTTACAGAATGTTACATACACATACTGGGGAATTTTGGGGTGCATTTGCGTCATCATACTGTATTCCCAACCGGGTGTATGTTTATATTGGACCATACTACTCATAGTCTTTCAGTGATTGTTCAGTGACATATTCGTGACCTATGTGGTGTGGCATATTTGGGTGCATCTTTCTAGTGACATACAGTACAACATTTAACATTTCTTTTATCTTGATTTATGAATATTCGATATTTCCTTTACTTTCAGTTATCTTTTGTGTGATAGTTTTGCTTATTTAGCCTTTACTGTCATACTTACTCAGCTGTTTCAGTTTTTCCTTAGTTTCTTTTCCCAGTTTTCTTGCAGTATTACATTACTTTACTTGTTACTTGTATTTAACTTTATTACTATATAGTTAGCTGCGATGTGTTAGACTTCTTGTCTAACACGGGGTACTTTTGGGATCTGGAAATTTGCTAGATCCCGAGCAGCTTGTAGAAACAGGGCAGGAGGACACATAGGAGATCCAGGAGGAGTACATGGAGCCTTAGTGGATCGGACATCTACCTTTACTTTCAGCTTTATTTCAGTACTACAGTAGACTTTATATATTTCTGCATTTAAAAACAATATGTAATAAATTATGGATGTATCTTTTACTTTCTTTTTCTGAGACGGATGTTTACTATTATTTGTGATGAATGTATTCTGGATGTATTGCTTTTAGCTTCCGCACTCTGTTATACTACTATACTTAGTATTGTGATGTGACCAGCAAACTGGAAATACTGATACATTGATGACGTAAACTGGATCCTCATTCGTTCTTTAAATTTAATGTACGTGTTAGTCTAACACTTAAGGTAAGTATTCTACTCTTATCTTAAGTATTAGCTCTCGATCTTACTCTTAGGATCGAGTCAGCAGCCTTCAGCATGGCTCAGTCTTAGACCCGCCTATTCGGGAAGATGGGTTTTTGCTTGTATACCCGTCCTCCCGAGTAGTGCATCGCTCCGTCACAGGATGTACATGTAACGGCCCCAATAATTGGATAGAAGATTAACCCAATTATTGAGATGTTACCTTAGCACCCAACACTTGATTAGAAGAAAACAAATCAAGTGTTGATGCTAAGTGGCCAAGTCACTTTTTGAGCATGTGTTAAGTTAAATGAATGAAAATGAAGATATAAGTAAATACAATGTTACAAGTATTTACAATACTAGAAATTGATTAATCCACACAATCATCCCAAGCAGTTTTAAATATAAAAGATACAACACAGATTAATAAATGAAAGTAAAAGTAACTTAAGAAATTTATAATCTAATTATTACAAGCCTTTTTTTTAAAATATGGCAAATAAAAGAAAATACAAGTGAACTATATATGATTAAACGGAAGCAGATTTCCTTAAAATTTCCTCAAGTACTTGGACCCGCATCACCTAAATAAAAGGGGTCTTGATCTATCATATTTTGGTATTTAAATATGATAGGGCAAGGCCAAGAAAAGAAAAAGTATAGTTAGACTAAATACTCTAAGCACATTTTAAAATTGGCTATATTTTTAGACTAATAAAATATCACAATTATGATTTTCAATTTAAGTATGCAGAGGTGCTATAAAAGCTGTAAAGTATGGGGAAATGAATGAGCATAACTGTAAGGAAAATAGTATGAAAATCGTTGAGTAAAAATACTCACTTTTTATTAAAGTTCTAGCCTATTACTAAAAATTGGTAAGGGAAAGCATTTTAAAGGTTTAGAAACTAATATGTGCATGAAATGAAATCAATATATATGATCAATTGGAAAATATGCTAAGTAAGTAATTGACATACAGTGAAGCATTAATTAAAGTTAAGCAACATACACTGTATTCAAATTAAACTGAAGTAAATAATACACAATACTAAAAATAGAGTGTAAAGCTAAAGAAAATGAAGAAATGTCTTAGATTCTCAATCTAAGATGATCATAGTCTAGGACTATAATATGAAAGCATAATTAAACAGTTATAAAGAGATCTTACAATTTATAAGAAGATCACTTATATCTTTAGTTAAAGTTACATTTAGAAATACCTCATTCTGTATGAGTACACAACAAAATGGGCGAGGAGTTTAAGCACGTCTACTTAACCAGATACAGTGGGGAAGTTGACCATTCACATTTACCCTCTCTAAAATGTGAAGTCCTAATATAAGCGCTTTCTTTTGTACTCAATTTACCATAAGGCATTCCCCTTTAAAATTTTAAGAAAATCTTTATTTATGCACAAGGATCTTTAATACATGTTCAAGGAAATGAGGCTCAAAGCTATGCAAGTATTCAATGGATTACAAAAATTGTAAAGTATATGATATCTTCTTGTTATTTAAACTTTAATAATCTACTTAATAATTGGAGTTTAATTAAACTCCAAATTAACTTATAGATATTTGATCTTAAGTCAATTCCAAATAAAAGTAGAATGAATTGTAAGTTTATTTTCATGAAATTTGAAAGATAATTTAAATTCAATTTGAAATAAAAGGAAAGCTTATCTAAAACTTAAAAAGAAAAGAAATTAATATTTTCAATCAAGTTGATTGCGAGTTAAAATTCAAAATGAACCATTGAAATGAATGTTTTGAATTGAATATTAAATTTTTCTGAAAAATTTCAAAGTCTTAAAATTCTTAGAAATTTCGGCAGAGTCTCCTTTGTTTTTGTTCAAATAAATAATTTTCACAATCAATCTCTAGTTCTAAATTAGAGTTCAATCTTTTTTATAGGATTGCTCATTTCTAGTTCTACAATAGAGTTCAACCCTTTTTACAGTATTTCTCATTTCCATTCTACAATAGAGTTCAACCCTTTTTACAGGATTGCTCATTTCCAATTCTACTATAAATTTCAAATAAAACTAAATTAAACAGTTTATACATCCTATATAAAGTATCTAATAAAAAGGAAATGCAGGAATAATATTTAGCATTTGTAAGAGCAGCTTTATGTGGTATTTCACACAGTATTTATTTTAGCAATCCTGTATTATTCTTTCAACTTATCCTGCAAAGAATCATCATTATAGTTAGTATATATGAAAATATTAATATGTGAATCAGCAGTTATAAATTACAGTATTATGGGTTCAGAAATTCATAGATGCCAAAAGTGAAACTTATCACTAGAGAAAAATAACATGTGACAACAACTATTTTTATGTTGTAAAGAATACAAAAGCATTTGAATTCATCTAGACTGTAAGGCAGCATTTGAATGTAAGTTTGAAGGCAGCATTTGCTTGTAAGTTTGAAGGCAGCATTCGTATGTAAGTTTGAAGGCAACATTTGTGTACTTTCGATCTTTCCTTAGAATAAAATGCACATATGAAAGGAATGGCAGCATATGGTTTATAATGAAATAGATGACAGCATTTAATCATAATTGAATTTAAATAGAAGCATTTGATCTCATAAGATAACAGCATATTATTCATGATACCTATTGAAATAGCGGACAACACATATTCCCTTTTTTATTTGATAGCAGCATCGAATTACTTAAGCTCTCATTATTTCTCTTATTTTCTGCATTCATATTTAATTGATGAGCATTTTCTAAGACATCAAACAGCTATATAACACAAATAATACCTAATACTCATGCTAAGCAATGTAAATGAAATATTAAAGTTCTAGTTGCATTTATAAAAAAAAATGTAGTGCTGATGATAATGATGAAATAGCTAAGCATAATAGCAGTCACCATATAGGCAGACATATACATTCAAATAATATAAAATGATCCACCAGGACAATAATTGTGATTTTAAAGAGATAAAAATGAACTTGCCCATGCATGAATCTCTTTATTCATATATACTAATAGAGAGAAATTGAATACACATATAAGCCATCTTATGGATATGTATCTAGTCATCGAACTCCATATGTGCAACAGGGATTAAATTAAAAGACAACGGATGTATTATAAATATTAATCCTTGCATTAGATGAGGCATTCCCAACAATCATGAAACCCAAACTAGAAGATCCGCAAGCATCAGAAAAGGACATAAACATCTCTTAAATTTTCACCACTATTTAAGAGTACTGATGTAAAAATCAATGCAAAATAAAGTTGATGAATGCCAACCTATACTGTAATAAATATAACCATGCTTTTCTGAATTTAGACCTTACTCTTAATATAGATGTTGTTGCTGCCTTTAATAAAGAAAGAAAACAGCCTCAATGATAATGAGAGATACAAATCTAGAGAGCTCAGGTATAATTGTGAAGCATTAAGTAAAAGCTAGAATCATCATATACATGTTTGCTAAGTTACCAAAATAACACCCGACCCAAATCATAAAGAGGCTGCATGAATTTATAAAACATCTCAAACTAGTGGACTCATACTTTTATGTTAGCAAGATGACATCATATTTTTTTTTCTCATAAATGGCACATAACTTCATCTCAAATTTCATTTACATACTCAAAATATTAGACCACGGAAAAATCTTTGAGAGTCGAATTGCAAATAAACCTTTTATGCATTTAGAGTTTAAGCAATCAAATTCAGATTTGGCATTAGTCCAATTGTTAGAGCATTGTAATGTATTTAGATATTTCCAACTTATAAAAAAATTCAGAAAATATAGCATTTGAATACAATTTGGGACCATAGATAAAAATGAGCAGTTATGAAGATTGGAATAAAAGTGTTAATAAACTCATTTATAACCAAATCGAACTAGGCTTCACAGGATTTTCTCAAATAAACTACAATAGTACAAAATAAGGATTCTAAGTAAAATCAAAATTATTGCAATTAGAAAAATATTAGCCAGTGCCAAATGCACAGCAAATATTGTATGGAAATTTATAAATCAGTATTCTTAAAATCATTCAATACTTTTGTATTCAAATTTGCAGAATTTATTAAGTAAACAAAGAGAAGCAAACATATATATATATATATATATATATATATATATATATATATATATATATATATATATATATATATGTATGTATATATATTATTACAGTAAGAGTCTTTGATCTTAGCACATTAATGAGACAACTATATCCCTAAATGTCATATAAACTATGTTAATCTAAATAGCTAACTTTAATAATAGTTGCAAAACTCAGCCTTAAGAATTTTGGAGAAAATAAATTAATGCATAAGTAATGGAATTATACTCCATAATGGCTGCAACTTATAGTACTTCAAACGTATTATTCACTTTTGCTTATAAAAAAAAATGTTTGAGCAATTGATGCATAGTTAAGATAGCATGCTTTACAAAATTGAAAAAGTATACACTGCCTTTCATTATATAAATATAGTTCCATCTTATAACCATCAACATAGTATATTAATATGAATGTATAATATACCACAAACTAGTTAATCATCAAATACAGCAGCAAGATTGTAAGTTAAATAACATATATTAGTGAAATAGAAGTAAACTAAATTAATAATCATGAACTATGAATAATAAAACTATCCAAATCAAAAGGAGATTTAAGAGCCTATTTTTAAGTTGATGTATACTAAAAGCACAAAAAGATAAATTTAATGTTTTTAAATGGAATTTCATTCCGCTTGTCTAAATATTTTTTTTTTTACCTAAAAATTTATTTATATAAATATTGCTATGAATCTACAAATTTAGGTTCATAAACACAGCATTATTAGGATCTATATGAGAATGAAGGATTCATCACAACATTTCTTAGAAATCGTTCAAGATCATTTTTATAAAATTTATGCTTAATAGGAAAAAAAATAGGTGGAGTACCTTTATTCCTTGCAGCTAGAAGGAGCGATTGGCGAGTGAAGAGGGTTCGGCTAGTGAGGCACTCGGCTAGATGAGGCGCTCGGCTAGCAGAAGGGTTCGGCTAATGCAAGGCTTTTCTAGCTCTTAGGGGAAAGATAAGGAGAGGGGTATTATAAGCTTACTTGGAGACGGTCGAGGTGACTCCACGACTCGTGAAGAGGTGAGCTTTCGGCGACCGGTCATTGGACCTTGCGAGAGGTGGAAGCCACGCATCCACTGTCCTTCTCTCGTTCACTCGAAGGAAGGAATGGAGAGGAGCCGAGCGTGCGTAGAGGATAAGGATAGGAGAGGTTCTTGGGACGAGGAGGAGGTTTGCGCATGCGAATGGAAGAAAAAGAAATTTTCAGCTAAGGAGAAATTAGATAAGGATAGATTTAGGTTTTGAAGAGGTATATAAGTAATCCTAGGATCAATATTAGCCGTTGGATTAAAATAGATGACTGTAATTTCTGAGCTAAGATCTGGAGTCATTTGAGCTTTAAAAATTACAAACTTGGTATCGGTACGACCATATCGATGAGACGAATGCACGCATCCAAAAATTATTAAATTTGGACAAGAATTTTATTTTATATTAATTTTTAAGTGAAAAACTTAGAAAATTAATTAAGATAAATTGGAAACTCAAAATTTAACGAAACTTAAAATATAGCATTCTTATATGATGCTTAACTTAGAAATATAAAAATTTCCAAATTCCAATTTATATTTTTCATATTATTAGCCTTTGAAATTTAAATTTTATGAATTTATTTAGGACAATTCGGGATCCCAAACGCGCTCAAATTTTTGCAGTAGGATCCTTTCAATAGGCATTATAAGTGAATATTTTTATTAAATTTTTATTTAACTTAAATTGGAATCCTAATTTTAACAAAAAAAAATTTTGAGCGATCGAAATTCAGCAGAAAATCCGGGAAAATCAACGATTTCCAAAAATTCTCAGAATAACATTCTTAGCTAATTTGGAGCTACTGAGTCCAATGGCGGACTCCGTTTTTAATTTTGATGTTTAAATAATTTAGGTATCTTCAGAATTATCTAAAAATAGGAAATGTTGGAAATCGACAAACGATCTCCAATTCGCACGAAATTTAAGGTGAAGACTTTTAACTCTATTATAAGAGTAATGAAAGAGATTTAGAGTCAATTAGATTCACTAATTGACATGTAACAACTTCTGGGTTGTTACAATACACATATCTCTTGTCTTTTGCGCGCAGCGACGGGGCGGGGCGCTACATTTATGTACTATGCACTTTCATTTGATGTATTGTGCTTTACTTATAGTTTCATTTTCATGCAGTGTATGTTGCTTCCTTATATTTTAAGCTTCACTGCTTTAGTTTCCTTCACTTAGTATAATATTCATTGAACATATCAATGTATTCATTTCATATTTTCTTATGCACATTAGTAGTTTCTAGCCTTATTAGGATGCTTTTTTCCTTATTATTGTAGGCTAGAGCAAATCTACTTGTGAGTTTTTACTTATTTTCTTATTACTGTCTTCCTTACAGTTATATTTTCCATTACTTTGATACTTTATATGATGCATTCTAGAATTTAATTGTAAATTTGCATGTGATACTTAACTAAGCTATAATTAAAATGTAGCCAATCTTAAAATGAACTTAGATTTTTTAGTCTAACCACTTAATTTATTTTTCTTGGCTATGCCCTAACGTACTTTTTAGCCTAAGAATATAATAGATCAAGAGCATTTCCAGGGTAGTGGAGCTAGACCTAGTTCTGGACTCTAATTGCATTAAAGAAATTTTGCTTTCGTATTTCATTTCATTTTACTATTTTATGTGAGAGAGAAACTTTATTTCATTTACTCTTTAAAATTCAAGTTTGTAATAATTTAATTTATATAATATTTTTACTTTATTCTGTGATGAATTTACTTTTATATAAACTTCTTAGTTTGGTAGTGAATAGAATACAATTTCTACTTGCATATTTTTCTGCTTTTACATCCTCATTTCTTAACTTAACACCCTCACAAAGATACTTAGCCACACAGCACTCAATATTATGTTGATTTGCTTAATAGGATTTACTTCAATCATTAGTTCACATTTAAATTTAACTTAAATCTTAAGTCTTACCCTTAGGATTATGTGATTAAGCCCAATCTCATGGTGTTTAATCCATAATCTTTAGCTTGGTAGATTTTGGACAAGCTTTTAGTTTATAATGTCTAAACTTATAAATTAGGTCGTGATGATTTCTTATAGTCTACATTCATTTAATTATTTTAGGACCTAGCTAGTCCTAATACTTTGTAACCTATAAGGATGTACTTCTAAGTTACACTCAAAAGTAAGGATTGGAGATCTTGAACTTATGTATCTTGAAATAGTTAGAATGTTTAAATTAGACAATAAATGATATCACCATATTTAGTAGAGTTTTTTACTTACTATTTGATCTTGTGCTATGTATTCCTTGAACTTTGTGCTTATTTTTCCTTGAATATTTCATATAAGAAAAACATTATTGTATGAAAAATGAAAGCTTAGAATATTAGAAAAATATTTGTATTTGGGTTCAGTACATGGGGGATTGTGATACATATTACTCTAATGGATAGGGATAAGGAGAGATCAAGATGCTCAATATCACTCATTGAGGAGAATGTGTTAAGCTTGGGACCCGTTCAGTCTTACAGATGTGCTTGACTCATTATCAGTTTCTAAAATTATCCATAGAAACAAAAGTAAAATAACTAAAAGTTTTTTGCATAGTATTATCTGCCTCTTCAGTCATATTGTACTATATTGTGATATTATGTCCACCCTAGCCCATAAAGGCTACGGGAATATATTGGGTCGGATTGGCCAATTCTTTTTCAGCTTACTATTTATCATATTATTGATGCATTTTATTTTGGTTAGCTGTATTTTTCTTATGTTACCTGCTTACTTGAGTAGATGCATATATAGGATGCTAGACTTTATTGCTTATTATATGTACTAATTTTAGATTTATATTTTAAATTAACATATATCATATGATCATCAACATATTTAGATTAGACTTTTCTTTTCAGTATTTTCACTTACTGTATTATATATGTATTCCCTACCTTGTTTAGTTTACTTGAGGTATGCTTTTGCCTCAATTCTTGCTTAGTTATAAATATTACATTTATAAGTTATCCTCATCCCATTATATGCTTACTTGCTCTCATGCTAGATAGATGTTTCATTTGGTTTAGAGTAAAATGGTGTTATTAACGAATGCTTAATAAATTTGTCTAATAAGATTTTTCTTTTTATTGGCTGGGGCCCTGGCATTGTGAAACCGACAATATTAAATCTTGTTCAGTTTGAGGAGCCAGTGCCTGAGGATGAGCTTTATTTAGAGTAGGTGCAGCAGCCTGGTGTAGAAGACCTCTAGTTGCCTTTTTCTTCATTATGAGGATAAGTGATATTATCCTTTTCAGTCTTTTAAACTTTAATTAAATGATGTAATAATGCAGGTACTCATGATTGTGTTTACTTTATGCACATTATTATTTTCTGAGTTATTTCATTTTATTTCATGGTTAATGTATGGTGAATGGATATAATCCTTACTTCTTATTGCTTCCGCACTCTGTATGAATATATAGATTTAGTGACTGATTTTCATAAATATTCTATACACATCCTTCCCCTATTATTGGATTGTGGACCTTACCTAATCCAACGATAGGTGAGGGATTTGCCAGAGTGACACTCCACTCCTTAGCCTAATGATTGCGGACCTAGAGAGCGGGGCGCCACAGTTGGTATCAGAGAATTCTATAAGGTGTCAGATTGGAAATTGTATTCCACTAAACCTAATGAATGATCCTTCTATCAATCAGTCATTAACTAAATCCAGAGTTACATCCAAAGCACCGTAATTATGAGCTTAGAATAATAAGAGTATATAATGGAAAATGCATTCATAAGTAATAGAACTTAAGTAGGAACAAACTTAAGTATAATATGTAGCTAATTAATTTAAATTAAACCTTCATGAAATTTACAAGATCAAGAATTTAAGATGTTAGGACTTAACTTCCGTATTAAGATGTATAAATCCCTATAGGATTACAAACCAACAATTAGGTCTTAAATCACCCTTAAGTAGTTACCTTCCACTTTCTAAATTTTGTCTCCTTAAGGATAATAACAGTACAACTACCTTTAACATTCACTAAAGCTAATGATATTTCCCTTATGAGTCTAAAATATACATTGTCCCCAAGGTAAGTGGGAGTGCATCCTGGACATTCATCTTCCACTCCCCTTGCTTTCCATAGTTTCTCTGGAGATATTAACACTCTGGGTAAAGCTGCTAAGAGCCTCAGTAGATAGTGATCTAAAGTAAAAGAGATATCATGTTATAATCTTCTACTTTTTGGATTTCTGAAGATGTATTGTCTTTAATTTAGATTCTAGCAAATTAAAGTCATGAATCCTGGATGGAGCCGCTCTCCTGCTCCCTCCAGCACTTCATCCAGTGATGTAAGTGCCTTGCTGGAAGCGATCAAAATAATGGTGGAATCCCACCAAAAATAAGTGAAATCCAGCCAGAGACAGGCTAAGAAGGTCGCAGATGCTCAGGCCAAGCAGGCCGCGAGAATGGAATGGTTGCTGGTAGCTCAGATAAGCCAGAACCGCACCGCGACAGAAGTTGCCCCAACATTACAATACTCTTATCAGCATCACATACAGTCCGCAGAAGGATTATTACATAGCTTCCTCTGCTTGAGACCCCCCACCTTCAACGAGAATCTCTCTGTAGTTGACACCGCCACCTGGATAAAAATGATGGAAAAGAACCTGATAAGCATCAAGTGCCTTGACTCAGAGGTGGTCCGTCTTATGCCCACCTTTTATAAGATGAGGTCGAATACTGGTGGGACACCACCCGTAGCACACAGTTTGCTGAGGTACCACTAGAGGACATTACATGGGATGAATTCATTGAGGCCTTCCAGGATAGATTCATCCCTCTATCCGCCAAACAACGCTTGGGAGACATGTTCCTAAAATTACAACAGGGTGATCGATCTGTATCTGCATACGAAGTAGAATTCCATCGCCTTGCAAGATTCCTTACAATCGTAATCCTTACTGATCCAGACCGTTGCCACCGATTTCAGAGCAGTTTGCGACCCTCCATCAGGAGCCAATTGATCCCTCTACGCATAACAGAGTTTGCGAAGCAACTTGAAACTACCAAGGTAGTAGAACAAGATAATACTAGGGAAGGACCCAAGAGGAGTATTGAGTCCACTTCATTCAAGTCGAATCCTCCCAAATGAGCCAGGGTATATCAACTCGAGGCCGAAGCTCCCCCTACCGATCCATTCAATGGTTGCATGAAACCACACCCGTATGGTCGGTGTTACCATAAGAATCGTGTATGTTTCACTTGCGGATAGCCAGGCCACGAATTCTATCACTGTACAGCTACGAAAACAATTTATGGTGATCAAATCGACCGCTCCAAGGGCCACCAAGTCTTTGACTTGTTTCAAAATCTTGTGACAGCTTGTCCAGCACCACCTTCTACTTCAACTATGAGGCATGAGACAGCTAATGTCCCCCACCCAAATGCACCTCAGCCACCTCCATGGAAGATCTATAACAACAGGCCTGCCGGCCCTGCACGTGTGTACACCCTCACACCAGCTGAGGCCGCTGAAGACAATCACGTGGTATCAGGTACATGCTCTCGAACCCCTTTTATTTCCACAGTTAATATTTTCTTAACATAGTTAGTAATTACTACATCTATAATTAGATTCAATATTCATACATGACAAACCCTGTAACATCCTATTCGACACTAGGGCTAACCATTCCTTTGTGTCTGAAGATTGGTCAAAATCACTTAACCTACCCTTGTATCACCTAGCAAATCCTCTTAATGTTGGGTTACCTTCTGGAGCCCAAATGCCAGCTCGCCAATTTTGCAAAGTACCAATCCCCATTGAAAATGAGAAGTATGAAGCCAAGTTAGTAGTTCTACCAATAGCCAATTTTGATGTAATATTAGGCATGAATTGGCTAAGCCAACAAAATGCCACTATCAATTGTACAAAGAAGAAGATCACCTTGGGTAATGGTAGTAAGGCTAAATCCTTCATTGGTAACCTTAGTACTCGAGCCTCGCTAATCAATGCTATAAAAGCAAAAAGGTTAGTTCAGAAAGATTGTGATGCTTTCCTAGTAACAATATTAGGAGAAAAGAAAGAAGGTGTTTCCTTATCCGATAACCTCATCATTTGCGAGTTCGCTGACGTCTTTCCAGAAGATCTACCCAGTCTTCCTCCTACATGGGAAGTAGAATTTGCAATTGACATTGTTCCAGGAACGCATCCCATCTCTAAAGCTCCTTATCGAATGACGCCTAAGGAATTACAAGAACTGAACAAGCAACTACATGAACTATTGGAGAAAGGTCTTATCAAACCTAGTTCGTCCCCATGAGCGCCAATTCTGTTTGTCAAGAAGAAAGATGGATCAATGCAAATATGTATCGACTATAGAGAGCTAAATAAAGTAGCAGTAAAGAACAAGTACCCATTGCCCCGTATCGATGATCTGTTTGATCAATTAGCAGGAGCAATAGTGTTCTCAAAAATTGATCTATGATTAGAGTACCATCAGCTGCAAGTAAATGATATAGATATAGTGAAGACTACTTTCAGAACTAGATATGACCACTATAAGTTTCTAGTGATATCATTTGGATTAACAAACGTGCCTTCCATCTTTATGGACCTACTGTAACGCATCTTGAAACCATGCCTTGACAAATCTGTCATCGTGTTCATAGATGATATTCTAATATATTCTAAGATGAAAAAGGAACACGAAGGTCATCTCAGGGCAGTATTGGAAAAACTAAGAAGCCACCAGCTATATGCAAAGTATTCGAAGAGCAAATTTTGGCTTGAATCTGTCGCCATCCTAGGCCATATAGTAGATGCTCAAGGGATCAAAGTCGATCAGAACAAGGTCAGCGCAATCCAAGAATGGGAACAACCCAAGTCAGTGATAGAAATCAGAAGCTTCTTGGGTTTGGCTAGTTATTACAGAAGGTTAGTGAAAGGCTTTTATCAAATAACCTCTCCACTCATAAACTCACCCAGAAGGCTGTACCCTTTAAATTTTCGCCAGCTCATGAAGCAGCATTATAAGCACTAACAGATGCGCTTACCTCTGCCCCCGTTCTAGCTCTTCCTAAGAAAGAAGTGAACTATCAAGTTTATACTGACGCATCTGGTATAGGCTTAGGTGCCGTACTAATGCAAGAAGGGAAGGTCATAGCATATGCTTCCCGTCAGCTGAAGACTCACGAAAGAAATTACGTCATTCATGATCTCGAACTAGCTACTGTAGTGTTTGCTTTAAAGATCTGGCATCACTATCTATATGGAATTCAGTGCTCGATTTTCACAGATCATCAGAGTTTAAAGTATATATTCACTCAAAGGGAGTTGAACTGCCGACAGAGAAGGTGGTTAGAACTAATCAGTGACTATGACCTAGACATTCAGTACCATCTGGAAAAGGCGAACGTAGTAGCTGATGCGCTTAGTCATTATGCTACTCTAAATGCTCTCATTTCCAAGAGACCTTTAGAGGAAAAATTCCATAAATTGGACATCAAGTCAGCACGCAGTGACCAAGTTAGTACAATGCTCTTAATGATTAATGTCGAGCCCACATTCCACAGAGACGTATCTGTTACTCATACGAAAGATGATGAGTACCTAAGTTTTAAGCAAGCCATCGAGAGTGGCCATCATACTGATCTCTGATTCCATAAGGTGCTATATATCAAGGAAGTCATCTATGGATTCCTAAATTTATGCACCAAGAAGTTCTAATTGAAGGCCATAACTCTGGATACCAGATTCATCCTGGAAGCTCAAAGATGTATTAAGACTTGAAGCAATCCTTCTGGTGGCCAAGAATGAAGAAAAGTATGGCTGAATTCATTGCAAAGTGCCACGCTTGCAGTCTGGTTAAGGCAGAACACCAAAGATTCGGTGATCTACTTCATCCACTGGATGTTCCGGGATGGAAATGGATAGACATATCAATGGATTTCATTATGGGTTTGCCTCATGCAAAATATAAAGCCGATGCTATTTGGGTCATAGTTGACCGATTAACCAAATCCACTCACTTCATCCCTATCAGGCAGACAGACTCTGTTGAGAAACTCGCCAAGCTGTATATCAAGAGATAATCAGGTTGCATGAAATTCCCAAATCTATTGTATCTGATGGAGACAGTCGATTCACTTCTAAATTCTAGCACACTGTGCATCAAGATCTAGGCACAACCCTAGCATTGAGTACATCCTTTCATCCGCAAACAGATGGCCAGACAAAATAAGTAAATCAAGTTCTTGAAGATCTACTTAGACAATGTATCCTTGATTTTGTTGGATATTAGGAAAATCACCTCCCACTAGTGGAGTTCGCTTACAATAATAGTTTTCAAGCCAGTATAAAGATGGCTCCATATGAAGCCTTGTACGGTAGGAAGTGTAGTACTTCATTGGCATGGTCAGAAATAGGCAATGTTCAGCTATACGGATCTGAGTTAGTAGAAGAGATAAATAAGAAAGTTCAGTTGATTCAACAATGAATTCATGCAGCCCAAGACCACCAGAGTAAATACCACGATATGCACCATCGCTCGCTAGAATTTAAAGTTGGAGACTTTGCATACCTAAAAGTCAGTCCGATCAAAGGAGTCTTTAGATTCGACATAGCTGGGAAATTTAATGCAGCTATGTGGGTCCGTTCAAGGTAGCAGCCAAAATAGGTTCTTCCGCCTACATACTAAATCTTCTAGGTGACTTCGTAGTAGTCCACAATGTATTCCATGTATCATCACTAAGAAAGTGTCTCAGAAATCCATCTCACCTCATGCAGCTCCTAGAAATTTAGATCCAACCTAATCTGTCATATGCTGAGGAACCAATTCGAATTTTGGCCCGCGATTGTAAACAGCTTAGAAGTCGTACTATCGAAATGATCAAAGTGTAGTGGAAGAATAGTTCTCGGAATGAAGCCACTTGGGAGAAGGAAGCCGATATACGAGTCAAATATCCTAGACTCTTCGAGAATCTAGGAAGCATTCTAAACTTCAAATTCAATTCATATTTTTATTCTTGCCTTTTCTTTCCACTTGAGTGATGACGAGGACGACATCATAATTAAGTGGGGGAGTCTATAACAACTCAAGTTGTTACCCTTATCAATTACAACTAATCTCCCTCATAATCTTGATCCTAAAATATTAATCAAGTTATTGGGAGTCATCCACTAACACCTAGTCTAAATTAGGAGTCAAATAGATCAAATCATGATTTTTAAGAAATCTAGAAACTATGGAAAAAGACCTATATAAATTGACCTCATATCAAAAATCAAACTTCGCCATTGCGCTCATTACCCCCAAATTAGCTATGGGTGATATTTTCGAGTCAATCGGAAGTCATCAAAATTTTGACAAATATTTTAATAATATTTAATACCCAAAAATTAGAAAATTAAATACTCGTCAGAATTATAATCTGACTTTGCAGTTGCGATCCTCACCCTTGGATTAGCCATGGGTGAAATTTTGGGATTTTTTAGAAGTCATTGAATTTTCTTGAATATTTTAATATATTTAAATTAATTAGAAAATTGAGGTATTTATTTTGACAACAAAATTGAAATTTGACTTCGCTGTTTTGATCTTAACCCCCAAATTAACTAAAGGTGATGTTTTGGACGTATTTGGAAGTCGCTGGATTTTCACTAATATTTTAATATAATTAAATACCCGAAAAATAGAATAATTAAATAATCATCGGAATTAAAATCCGATTTCGCCGTTGCGATCGCCACCCCCAAATTAGCTTGGGATGAATTTTTGGAAATTTTCGGAGCGCGTTTCTAAAATCGGAATTTTTAATTAATTAAAGGAATAAATAGTTTTTTATTCTTAATTGCATTTTTTTCTATTTCTTTCTTTCTCTCTCCTAGTCGGTTATTCCATTCGGCTGGCCCTTACCTCCACTTTCGGCTGACCCATCTCCTTCTCCCTCATTAGCTGAAAGTTTTGATGGCTATGGTCATCCCTCTTTCTTCCCCCCTCCTTAATGGCAATGTTTGATGGCTATGATCATCCCTCTTCCTTCCCTCCCTCCTAGCTTATGATGGCTTTCCCCTTCCTTCTCCTCCTATAAATGGAAGCTCAGCTCTTCCTCTTCATGTTTGGTTGTCAAGATAAAGCTCCCAAGCTTCCACCCTTCCTCCCATTATTGAGCTTTGTGCTAAAGAAGAAGAAGAAGAAGAAGTTTCTCCTCCAAGCTTTCTAAGGTTCCTTCTTCTTCTAAAGATTAAGGTACCCATTTATTCTCCTTACTTGGTCATTTCATTCCTCTATTATGCTTATTCACATCTTTAGACATCCATGATTAAGTATGGAAGCCATTATAGTTCTTTAAAGTAATATACCTCATGCTCTATTTTTGGTCCATTCTACACACCCCTGCATTTATAACCATTGTTCATATAGTTAATATGATTTGTTCGTGTCGATTTGGGTGTCAATGGAAAGGTATTGAAAAAACCTTTCTATTGATATATAGCACCGCTCATTAAATGCTCTGGATTGAGAGTTTTTGAGCTCAAAATGTGACCCATCATGGTTTTCGCACAGGCGAAATCACCGTCGGGTGCTATTGCGCGTCGTAGCGTCTAGAAAATTCATTGGATCATATCTTAGTTATTTAGACTCCAAATCCAAAAATTTAAAGTTCTAAATGGCTTATAATTTTAGTGCCAACAATAATCTAAGATAATATTTAGGTTCTAAACCCTAAAAAAATTAAAAAATGACCAAAATACCCCTAACTTTAATTAGGTCATAACTTGACCAATTGAAGTTCAATTTGGGTCTACTCCTAGTTAAAGTACTCAGTGTGATATAAAGAAGCTATAGCCACTGAGTTTGCTGAATTTGGATATCAAATGAAAAAGTTAGCTTTTTGACCCCCTTAGCTTAGAAATTTACCAAATTGTCCTTAGAAATTAAAATAGCTATAACTAATTCATTAGACCTCAGAATTTTGTATTCTTGAGCTCTATAGAATCCTTAAACAGCAACTAATAGTAAATTGTATAAAAATTTAGATTTTATTAGGTGTAATTTACTAAAATGCCCCTTAAGTCCAAAACTTTAGTTTGGACCCATAGGACTCATTTCTTATCCAAATTTGGTGCACTTACTATCTATCATTATGTTAGATAGTAAGGAATCATTTGATAGTAAGAAATCCCAATTTGGAACTTTTAATCAAAAAGTAATTTTTTGGACCTTTAAGTAAGGGCAAAATAGTCATTTTGCCCAAAATTTAGGTTAAATATCCTTAACCCTTAAAATACTCTTTAAAATTATTAAAATCAATAATATAACTGATTTAGGATTAATTTAAGCCGTAAATCCCTCGATTGGGATAATTTGTAAAACATCTCAATTTTAGGTTTGAAAATCCCTAAGGTTAATATACTTTACTTAGTTAAAATCCATCTCTAACCTCCATAATTAAATAAAATCAATAAGTGTGAAGAAATTCAATCAAATCTTAGAAATTTTCTAAGCTTATCATTAGGAATTCTCACTTCATCTTAGGATCTGTTATTTAAGAATAGGATTAAATATTATGTTAGATTTCATTCATTAAATAATGGAGTTATCTAATGAAATAAATCCTTGGTTTTATTAGTTTCTAGATTTTATAACTTATTTAAGTTATTTTGCCTTTCAACATTAGATTTAGTATATGAGATTCATCCTATCAATTCTGATTTGTTTAATAGGATTTACCTCAGTCATTAGTTCATATTTAGATTTAACCTAGATCTTAAGTCTTACCCTTGGGATTATGTGATTAAGCCCAATCTCGTGGTATTTAATCCATAATCTCTAGCTTGGTAAATTTTGGACAAGCTTTTAGTTTAAAATGTCTAAACTCATAAACTAGGTTGTGATGATTTCTTATAGTCTACATTGATTTAATCATATTAGGACCTAGCTAGTCCTAATACTTTGTAACCTATAATGATGAACTTCTAAGTTACAATCAAAAGTCAGAATTGGAGATCTTGAACTTGTGTATCTTAGAATAGTTAGAATATTTAAATTAGATAATAAATGATATCACCATATTTAGTAGAGTCCCTTAATTACTACTTGATCTTGTGCTACGCATTCCTTAAATTTTGTGCTTATTTTTCTTTGAACATGTCATATAAGAAAAATATTGTTGCATGAAAAATAAAAACTTAGAATATTAGGAAAACATTTGCATTTGGGTTCAGTATACGGTAGATTGTGGTGCACATTACTCCAATGGATAGGGGTAAGGAGAGATCAGGATACTTAACATCACTCATTGAGGAGAATGTGTTAAGCTTGGGACCCATTCAGTCTTGCAGACATGCTTGACTCCTCAGCTGTTTCTAAAATTATCCACAGAAATAAAAGTAAAATAACTAAAAGATATTTGCATAGTATTATCTGCCTCTTCAGTCATATTATACTATATTGCGATATTATGTCCGCCCTAGCCCATAAAGGTTATGGGAATATATTGGGCTGGATTGGCCAATTCTTTCTGATATGGCAGTTTGTACATTCTTTACAGTTTTTCAGCTTATTATTTATTATGTTGTTGATGCATTTTATTTTGGTTAGCTGTATTTTTCCTATGTTACCCGCTTACTTGAGTAGATGCATATATAGGATGCTAGACTTTACTACTTAATATATATACCATTTCTTAGATTTATATTTTAAATTAGCATATATCATATGATCATCAATATGTTTAGGTTAGACTTTTTTTTTCAGTATTTTCACTTACTGTATTATATATGTATGCCCTACCTTATTTAGTTTACTTGAGATGCGCTTTTGTCTCAATTCTTGCTTAGTTATAAATATTATATTTATAACTTATCCTCATCCCATTATATGCTTACTTGCTCCCATGCTAGATAGATGTTTCATTTGGGTTAGAGTAAAATGGTGATATTAACGAATACTTAATAAATTACTTGCCTAAAATATACTTAGACAATTTATCTAATAAGATTTTTCTTTTATTGGCTGGGGCCCTAGCATTGTGAAACTGACAATGTCAGATCTTGTTCAGTTTGAGGAGCCAGTGCTTGAGGAGGAGCCTTATTTAGAGGAGGTGCAGCAGCTGGTGCAGAAGACCTCTAGTTCCCTTTTTCTTCATTATGAGGACAAGTGATATTATCATTTTTAGTCTTTTAAACTTTAATTAAATGATGTAATAATACAGGTACTCGTGACTGTATTTACTTTCTGCATATTATTATTTTCTGAGCTATTTTATTTTATTTCATGGTTGATGTATGATGAATAGATGTAATCATTACTTCTTATTGCTTCCGCACTCTGTATGAATATATAGATTTAGTGACTGATTTTCATAAATATTCTGTGTACATCCTTTTCGTATTATTGGTTTGTGGACCTTACATAATCCAATGATAAGTGAAGGATTTGCCAGAGTGACACTCCATTCCTTAGCCTAATGATTGCGGACCTATGGAGCAGGGCGCCACAACAGGGAATTCTTTCCATTTGTTTCTTCTTCAGTCTTTGGCATATGATCCTTTAATAGATTGAAGTGACTTGCAAGGGAAGTGTAAACTGCATTTCCTTATTCATATTGAATCCTCTTAGCACCTTATCAACATATTCTGCTTGAGATACCTTCAGTATTCCTATATTTCTCTCCATACTGATCTTTATCCCGAGTATCTGCTTTGCAAGGGAAGTGCTTCTTCAATCTCCTGATTTCCTCTATATCATATCCTGCAATTAACATGTCATCTAAGTACATTTGTAGAATAATGTATGAGATATCAAATTTCTTCAAATAATAATAATGATCTGCCAGGCATCTCATGTACCCCATATCTGACATAAACTTATCAAATCTTCTGTACCACTCCCTTGGTGCTTGCTTCAAGATATAAGCTTTTATTGAGCTTGCAGATAAGTTCTTCTTTTCCTTTGGTCACAAACACCTACTATTACACTATGTACAATTCCTCCTTTAGATCATCTTTACATTCATCTGCTTTATATGCAGATTATCCACTGCCATAATATTCAGCAATTTCTATAGTAGTCATCTTTACTAGTGGAGCAAGGATCTCGTTGTTGTTCACCCGTGCTCTTGTTAGAATCCCTTCACTACAAGTCTCTCCTTGTAGCGCTTTCTACTTGTAGATTCTTCCTTCAACATGTAGAATCACTTGTTGCGAAGAGCCTTCTTCCCAGTTGATAGAGCAGCTAACTTCCACGTCTCATTTGACAAGAGTGATTTCATCTTATCATCCATGGCTAGCTCCCAGTTGCTTGAATCGTGCACTTGTAGTTCCTCTTCACAACACTCTGGTTCATTACCATTCGTTAACAATATATAAAATAATGATTCTAATAATTCTTCTCAATTTAGTAGTTGGTGTATGGGAAATATTTGTCCTCTGTCATCATGAGCATTTTATTGTACCTATTCATTGTTGTCTTCAACTATAGAGTACTTTGATGCATTATCTGAAGCTCCTTTCATATTTTTCTGGACTCCATTCCTATCTTTGTACATCTCATTCTTATTGAATGTAATGTCTCTGCTTTTGATGATTTTCTTTTTTTGATAATTCCATAATATGTATCCAAATTCTTCAGCTCCATAACCTATAAAAGTGCACTTGCTTGCCTTTAAATCAAGTTTGCTCTTGGAACCTACATCAAGATGCACATAAGATGAGCAACAAATTACCTTTATGTGATTTAATTTCACCCCTTTCCCACTCCATGCCTCCTTGGGTTAATTGGCTAACTGAAATTAAGTTCCTTTTTAGATAAGGAACATGTCGGACATCCTTCAGTTTCCACACTGACTCGTTTGGTAGCTGAATGTCTACATCATCTTTACTTATAATATTGCAAGACTTGTCATCTCCCAAGTAGACTTTGTCGATATCGCATTTGGTGTGATTTTTTAATGCACTCCTACTTAGAGTTGCATGGAACAAAGCACCTAACACCTAAATCAACAAACCATGATTCAGTACTAACAAGTGATAAGATATAAACATCATAATCTTTCTCCGCTGAAATATTTACTGAGGTTTTATCCTTTCTACCTCCTAACTACTTCAAGATATGGCAATCTTTCTTGATGTGTCCTAATTTTCCACAATTCTAGCAATCAGGCTTTGCTTTTTCGGGCCTTAATTTCCTTGTCTTGACTTGGACAATTTCTATAGGATCTTCGGTCTACACTTCTTCATCTAGTTTAGCATTTAAAACTAAACTAAATGCTTTACCGTTCGATCTCTTTCGAACCTCCTCATTTAATACCAGCCTAATTATATCACCGAATTTCAACTCAGCATTTCCTGATAAATTACTTACAGTAGTAACTAAATTGTCCCAACTTTATTGAATAATCATTTCATCAAGAAAACTTTATTAGAAGTAGAAGATTTCTCATGCATTCGTGTCAAGACTACCATGAGATGTACAACAATTTTTCCATTTACAATGTTAAATGTGGCAGAAGAAGATAATGATAGACGAATCAAACCCAACAATCTTTATCTATCATAGTTGCAGGCTTCTTCTCGGCTCCTCCGAGTGATAAGTACAACATCTTCTGGTAAAGCAAATCCTTCATTTGCATTTTCCAGATGGCTAAGTCTGTGCCATTAAAATTCTCTATTGTGTGTCTTATATCATTGGTCGTTGCTCCCACTCAAACATCAAATCATAAAACCAACTCTCTAATACCACTTCTTGTAGGAAATGCAATAATCACAACGAGTTTCCAACGATGTTATCAAAGAAAAAATTCGTCAAAATATAAACCAACACAAGCAAGATATAAACCACAACACAAAATATTCACGATACAAACCACAAAAACCATTCAAAAAATAAAGATTTAAGTGAAAAATTCAAGTATGAGAAAAATCACAGAACTACACTACTAAAGAAAATCCACTATGAAGGATAATAAGATTACAGAGTTACAGCGAACATCATCGTCACAAGAACAAGAAGGATCTACCGCTTCTAAACCTCCCGATCAACTTCTCCTCCAGAAAAATACTACTCTCACTCTATGGTAGAAGAATAATAGTAGCAGCCACAACCCCCAATAGATTAGGATTTAACATAAGAAATATCCCTTACATGTTTCCTTAAATACCCACGCCCCAAATAGGCTCCAAACAACCCAAAATACCCCTAAATTACTTAGGTCACTGCTAAAGCTCATGAAAGGGTGTCTGCGAGGGCCAAGGCACGCCTGGGCACCCCAGGCTCGATCTGGCTTGCTCCACGGGTGCCTTTGCCTATGACTAGCGGGCGCCAGCGCTTCTGTTTCCAGGCGTCAGGACGCGCCGGAACGCCCGAAATGCTCCTGACTTGTCCCTGAACACCCCGAGACATACCGGAAATCCACCAGAACTTCATTGGTTCCACACCCCAACAAAGTTCATGCTCAACTACTAAGCCATAACACAATCCACATGACCATAATGTTATTAGTGAAAACATTGCAAGTGTTTCAAATTAAAATAAAAATTAAACTGAAAACTTAATAAAACCATCTAGATCACAAAATGCCTTGTCTTTAAAATTCATTAGGAAAAATTCTTTTAAATTGAATAACGTGAAGAAAAATGGCAGGGAGAATCAATTTCTTCAAATTTTATATAAAGCTGTAGATCTACAAAAGTACAATGTACTTGGTTAAATTATGTGCGATTCCAAATAAACAACTTGACTATAGACTACTTAAGCATATGCAGCAAAAGTCAACATTGATGAATACGAGTCCATGAACAGGCTGGCCTATCTGCTACTATAGATTTGTCTTAACATGAGCCCCAGATAGAAAAGGAATAATATAAGCCTTTCATTCAAACCTAAATCACAATTGCAAATCCTAAGAAACTAGATTACAAGCAAACCTTCTTACATAACCCAAGCTCAAGCAATGTTATATACAAGATAAAAAATAGATGTCATGTCACAAAATGAATGATGCACTTCTTCCTTGAACTATGATTTGAATGAATAAGTTATCAAAATATATTTCTTCTATAGCACAATTATGTACAAATTGCTAAAGAATATGGAACTTTTACGTCTCATCCAACTGACATTCACAGTTTACATATTGTAGTTTCATCCCCCCTTCACTGAAAACCAGCCGAGTACAGTAAACGCAAAATTTTCTTCTTGTTACTGCACCATCGATCTCCTTAAGGCCATCTTCCATTCCCTCCGAAGCATCGATTCTACCATCTTCACAGCTATTCCAAAACTCAGAAAAATGAGTGCTGATTTCTAGCATTTTATCAACCAAGTCATACTGCCATCTTCTCCCTTTTTCCCACGCCATTAGTGATCCAAACAGCATAGCAACACCTCCTCCAAATCCCAGACCAACAAAGATATATTCCCAGCTGGGGGAAAATGCAACACTCCTAACTGCTTTAAATGATACTGAAGGAGGTTCAGCAAATGATGTGCTGCACTGCGTTGTCAAAGGACTCCCACATAATCTCTTATTTCCTTTGAATGATGCGCTAGTAAATGTTGAAAACTGCCTGCCTTTGGGAATTTTTCCAACTAGATTGTTGTAAGAGAGATCTAATACAGAAAGGAACGTTAAATTAGCCAGTTCAAGAGGGATCTCTCCTGAAAGATAGTTTTCAGAGAGATCCAGTGACTCAAGCTGCGCCAGGTTGCCAAGCTGAGGAAGAACAGGTCCTGACAACATGTTTCTCGACATGTTAAGCAAGTATAGAGAATCAAGGTTTCCAATTGCAGCAGGGATCTCCCCTTCAAAACGGTTGTTGGAAATATCAATTGACGTAAAGATCCTCAAAATCTTTAACAAGTTCATCTGCAGTCCTTTGATTGTGATAGTTATCTCATCCTGATAATAGTTTTCATTGAGCAAAAAATACTTAAAACCAACAGCAGACTGCGCTATATCATTGTGACACCTCATCATTGCATTGAAATTGCTAAACAAATCTAAAGACAAACTGCCATTGAAGTTGTTAGTTGAGATATCAAAGATCTGAAGCCTATGAAAGGCTGAATTATTTCTAATGCTGTCTGTTGAGAGACTGATTGACCCGTAGAATTTATTGGATCGAAGAACCAATATTATTAGTGAAGAAATATTGCCCAACCAATGAGGAAATGTGTCTTCCAGTTCATTGTTCCCCAGGTCTAGAACTTCAAGTGCATCACAGTTGACTAGAGAAAGAGGAAGCCTGCCCTTTAAGTGGTTGCCATTGAAATTTATTGTCTGAAAATTACAATTTTCTCTGATTTGTGGAGGGATGAATCCCTCAAGATGATTTCCTCCAAGATTAAGAACACGAAGGTCCATTCCATCTCCCACAAGGCATGGTGGAATGGAACCAGTTAAAGCATTGTTGGATAAATCAAGGACAAGGAGATAAGCTGCATCACAGAGTGAAGGTGGGATTTCTCCACTGAAATTGTTTTTAGCAAGAGAAAGAAACAAAGTGAAATTAAGGTACAAAGAAAAATTATACGGGATGAATGATGAGAACTGGTTGTCAGAGTAATCAAGAAAAATGGTGTTAAAAGGGGGAAGAGGAATTGGTCCTTGAAGTTTGTTTGAGTGGAGATCAAGAATCATGGAGGAAGCGGCAGAGAAAGTTAATGAAGGGCCTTCAACATGAGAAAACAAGTTACAAGAGAGGTTCAGATTTCCAACATTCCAAATCCATCCAGGTATATTTCCAGTAATGTTGTTAGCAGAGAGATCCAAAGTGCTAATTTGATCTTGGTAGTCCAAGAAAAGTGGTATCTTGGTCAGATTGCATGCTGCCAATCTCAATGTGCTCATTTTGGGAAACAAAGGGAAAGAAGAGCTGTCATCTTCCTCCAAACAGGACAACCCGCTATTTGATAAATCCAGATTGGATAGGCTCTTCAAAAACAAGATGGAGTTCAGCTTGAAAAATCCAGTGAAGTTGTTAGTAGCAAGTGACAGAATTTTTAGTCCAGAAAGCTGAAAAAGTGTGTTCGGAATATTTCCATAGAGAATATTATTGCTTAGATCAACAGTGTTCAGCAAAGACGCTTCAAAAAAGTCAGGAAGTTGGCCAGAGAGCTGATTCTGCCCTAACAGCAATATCTGCAATTTAGGTAGATTAAACAGACTTTCAGGGATTGGTCCCCAAAGCGAGTTATTATGCAGATCAAGCTTTGTAAGTTTTTGAAAACCTCTCCCAGATATTTGATTTTGTGCAGGTTTTATTTCAACAACAGATGAGGAATTCAGAAAAAGAGGAATCGGGCCAGTGAAATTATTTGAGGAAAGATCCAAAATCATCACCTGTGTCAAGTTACCAATTGAAGATGGTATTCTTCCTGTGAAATCGCAGTTTGAAAGTTCGAGTATTTTCAAGGATTTAAGATTGCCAATGCTACCAGGCACATTCCCAAAAAAATTTGACCGAGAAAGGACCAATCTTTCTAGTGAGCTGTTCTCTATGAAATTTGGCAGGGATCCAAAAAGCCTTGGATTATCTGAAACATCAAGAACAGTCAAATTCTTCAGCAGAAATATATCTTTCGGGAAAAAGCCTTCTAGCCCGCAGAAACCTAGCCGAAGCACAGACAACGAAGCAAATTTGACAAAGAAATCAGGAACAGTGGAGTTCAAACTGTTCCGTTCAAGGCTAATTACGGACAAAGAACGGAGCTTTGATAAAGAAAAATCAATGCCTTCCGAAAGAGAACATGCCTCCAAACTCATTACTTGAAGTCCAGGCGTCCATCTAGCCAGAGCTCCGCACCAATCCTTTCCCCTTGAAGAAATATTCACGCCATCTAGATACAGAATCCTCAGGCCACCGAGCCCTTTGAGAAGCTCTCCGAGATCTGGATCTCTGAGCTCCAGCAATGGAAACAGAACGGCATAGTCGGAAGACAGATCCAAAGAAATCAGATTCTTGAGGCGAGAGATGCCAGAGGGAACCTGCCCAACGAATCCAGAATTGGAAAGATTCAGATGCGTGAGATTCTGAAGATTTTCCCAGCCGAGATTAGGAATATGACTTTCGTCGAACAGGTTGTAGGCAAGGTTGAGAACTCGCAAAGAAGTGAGGTTAAAGAGGGTCGGATCGATCTTGCCGGACAAGTTCTGAGAGATGAGATTGAGAGCGACGACATTACCCGAACCGCTGTCGCAAAGGACGCCGCTCCATTGACAGCAGTTGGTATTTGGCTGCCATGTTTCCAGCTTAGAGGACGAGAAGCCATTCTTCAGTTCAATCAGTGCAAATCTCTCGTTGGGGAGGCAACAAGAACCGAAGACAGTGAAAGTGAAAAGAAAGACAATAATAGAGGAACTGTGGATCATTGAGGGAGGGAGGGGGAGAAGAGAATGGACCGGCGATGATAGCGGCGTGCATGTCGCGACCTGGATTTCGCATTGAATGGAATCCGGGGAGGAGGAAAAGTAAGCCTGGAAAGCTGAAAATTATTGTTTTTTCAATAAAGAAGTAAGTTTTATTAATCAGGAATAACTTGAATTTAAGTTTTTATAATCGAACTAATGCATTTATGTAAAAAAATTCATTGATATGTGATTTTTAGCCTCTTTCATAAAAAAATTTACTTTTAGGTTTAATACTTCAATTATTTCTTAAAAAAAGTTGAACTTCAAATAACAAGAAAAATATATGATATGTGAAATTTGACAACAAACTCAAAAACTTAATTATTATGCTATAACATCATTCACTTTTGTTATATTATTTTATAACAACACATTGATCATACTCAATGAAGTCCACTGCATGTTATGCACGATCAAATTAAATCCCCTCAAAAAATTCCAAATAAAGACAATTCTTTCTAGTGATTTCAACTCAAGCATAAGCAATTTTTCAAATAAGGGAATTGAACAGTCTACCTTTAATATATCAAAACTATCAAAAGTGGCATTCTTTAATCTTATGCACTTTAATCTTAGGCACTTAAACAACCTTGCTATGAATAAACTAATTTATCATTATATCCTTACGAGTACATTCACTCATCTACCTAAGCATCCTCATCTATGTAACTTTTTTATAGTTTGTATACCTGCTCTATAATATTACTTTAATTTAATTAGCGATTTTTCGATCGCACAACACTTCATAAGCACTCCTGCATTTCTTCCAACTAGCTTGGATGCTATTAATTACTTCGCTCACTATTTCACTATTATTTTAAGAAATTGAGCCGATATATTTGAAACTCTCGCTCTTCTTGATCACATGTTTTTCAATAATAACAGCATCAAAATTATGGTTGTTTATACAATTGAACATATACTACGTATATTTTGTTTTATATCTACTCGAAGAAAATCTTTAGGTTCCCAACAATGCAAGTTTCGCTTTAACTCCATCCTTAGTATTGTCAATTAATATAATGTCATATGCAAATATTAAGCACCAAAGAACCTCCTCTTGAATGAGTTTAGTAAGAACATTCATAATTAAAACAAAAATATATGCGTTCATAGTTGAGCTTTTAACCCATAAATATGAGAAAATTTGTAAAAAACATTGCAATTGAATACATGTTACAATCCCATTATAAATATTTTTAGTAATATTAATATTTGCAATATTAATCATTTTTCTCTAGAAAGCTCTTCAAATAACTTTTTTGGTACTTTATTATAAGCCTTATTTAAGATTAATAAAATTAAATGAAGATCTTATTTTCTTTCTCTAAATTTCTCTATCAAATCACTTAATGTATATGATTTCCATGGTAGATTTAAAGCTCATAAAACCAAATTGATTTGATAAATACAACTAACCTCGTATAATTTTGATAACTACTCTCTCTCTTGAAATTTCAATGTATGACACATTAACTTAATTATTCTTTAATTTACAAAGTCTCGAGCATATGATAATACTCTTTCTCCGCTCATATGACAACTTTTTTAATCTTCAAAATAATTTTAAATAACTGTTTCAAAATCAATAGAGAGGACACCCACTCCTTCAACTTCACCGCTCTTCATTCTCTTTAAAACATTTCAAATCTCTACTTTATTAGCATATCAAATGAAAGTTTAACTGATACTATTTTTATAACTACTATGCTCAATTACATTAATTGCATTTTGTACAACTTCCATTAACAAACATAGTAAGATAATTCATCTATTTATGTTGATTATCATCATTCTTAGAAAAATTTCTTAATCTTTGTATTTTATATATTTTACATGTGTAAAATATTTTATTTTTTTATCTTTATATTAGAATATTTTATTTTAAATTTATGAGAAGCTAATTTTTATTTCCTTCAATTCTCATTAGCCTTACATTAAAAGCATTCTGGATAGCACGATTTTTTATCTTTAATCTTAATTTATATATTTTGTTTTTTCTACCATACATTATTATTATTAGGTAATATCCCTTTTAATTAACCAAATAAACTTTTTGCTACATTATGGATATAACTAAATAATAAATTTCACATAAAATTGACTTCACCTATAGAATTTGATTGTCCAAATTTTAAATTTTCCCTCATAAATAATATATATATATCTTAAGATTTCACAATCAAGTTTTAAGATATTTTTAAGGTTAAAAATTCTTTTTATTATCATTTATTTTAATTTAAAATCAATAAATAATATTGGGTTATCATATAAATACTTGTTTCTTTAAGAGAAAAATCAATTTGAATTTCAGAAGCTTCATTCTTATAAATGAAAATATTTTTTTTTTCTTAAAGTATGTAACAGCCCAAGATTATTACTCAGCTTAATTTAAGCCTAATCATATCTTAATTATCATTTTGTTAATTTCATATAGCCATTAGAATCAATTCCTAAAGATTTGGTACGATTCTGAGCTAAATCAAATATTTTGAAATATTTAATATTTAATTAATTAGAAAATTAAGTTATTTAATTTCACCTCGAAATTGAAATCCGACTTCGCCATTGCGATCGTCACCCCCAAATTAGCTAGGGGCGATGTTTTGGATGCGTTTGGAAGTCGTCGGATTTGCACGAATATTTTAATATAATTAAATACACCAAAAATTAGCATAATTAAATAATTGTCTGAATTGAAATCTAACTTCGCTGTTGAATTCCTCACCCCATAAATTAGCTAAGAGTGAATTTTTTGAATCTTTCGGAGCGCGTTCCTAAAATTAATTTTTTAAGTGATTAAGAAAATAAATATTTATTATTCCTAATCTTTCCTTAATTGCAATGCTGGCTGCTCCCTTACCTCAATTTGGTAACCCCTTGACTTCCTCTTATGCATGAATGGCTAAAGCCATTCCTTCCCTCTCCCCCTCCTTAATTACAAGGCTTGATGGCTAAGGCCATCCCTCTGCTCCCCCTCACCTCCCTAGCTCATGATGGCTTCCCTCTTTCTTCTCCTTCTTTAAATGGAGCTCAGCCCCTGCCTCTCCATTTTTGCTATCAAGATAAAGTTGAGAGCTCCCTCCTTTGCCCTCCATTGTTGAGCATGGTGCTGAAGAAGAAGAAGAAGTTCTTCCAATCTTTCCAAGTCTTCTTCCTCCTCTTTTTAAAAGGTAAAGGTACCCATTTGCTCCTCTTCCTTATCTACTTCATGTTGATATTATGCTGGCTTGTATCTTTACAAATCCATGATTGTATGAGAAAGTCATTGAGGTTCATTAAGGCATCATATTACTTGAAAATATCATGCTATGTTTTTCGTCCATTTTCTATATCTGAATCTTTAACTCTATTGTTCGTATAGTTAGGATAATCTGTTCGTGCCGATTTTGGTTTCGATGGAAATGTATCAAAAGAACTTTCCATTAATATATAACACAGCTCATTGAATACTCTGGATTGAGAGTATTTGAATTTGAAATGTGACCATTCATGATTTTTGCACGGGCAAAATCACCGTCGGGCGCTACCCGCGCGCAGTAGCGCCCGCAACTCAAATAGTTTCCGTTGCTATGTACCCCAGCGCGCCGCAGCGGGTTGCAGCGTCATTTTAAGAAAAATCATATGAAATCAAGAGAAAAATTAATTGAACAGTAACCCACAAGTTGGACCGCTGCCGCGCGCTACAGCGGGCCGCAGCATCATTTCTATAAAACTATATGAAACAAAAAGAAAAATTAATTGAACAGTATTTTCGCAAGTTGATCCGCCATAGTGCGCCGCAGTGCGCTTTAGCATCCAGCTCTCTAATTGGTCCCGTCGTAGCGCGCCGCAGCATCAAAAGCGCTGCAGCGCGCCACCGCATCGTTTTCCGCCGTAGCGCACCGCAGCGCCTGAAAGCGCTGCTGTGCGCCACAGCGTCTGAAAGCGCTGCTGTGTGCCACAGCGTGCCGTAGCGCTCAAAATTTTCTAGAAATGCCCATAAATGACTGAAATGGCCAAAACTTCACTGTTTTTGCCTTTTAAGGTCCTTTGAAAAAAGGACTGAATTATATCAAATTTGAACCTAGTTTAGTTAAAATTGAGCATTGCATAAAATTTTGTGTAAAAATCAACTTTGAAAATTTACCCTTTTATGGCATGTGCAAGGACCTCTTATGTGCCTTAAGTAATTTTGTGCCAAATGCTAAATAATAGAATCTTTGAATGCTTGTATCGATTAGGTTTATCTTAATAACCAAATTGCATGAAACTAAGCCTTTTAGAGCTGTAATCAAGTGCTAACTCTTTTGGTTTGATTTAGAATTTAGTTAGCCTTAATTATCTTCTATTTTATGTCATATTTACATTCCTAAGTTTTCATGATATTAGAATGTATGTTAGAAAACTTTAACATTTAATTGGACTCTTAAATGTGTTTAGTTGGCATTAAACTATAACGGAATTTTGAGAACTTAATTAAGTAAATGATAATATAAATCTAAGAATTCGACATCAATAATACACCAAATATATATTGATTTATCATTAATCTATAAATTAACCATTGGTCTTAATTTTGGTAAGGCTAAGTGTGGCGACCACCCCCTTAATCAACTAAGTTTAAGAGGTGGTCGTCACTTAGTACCACGGATATTAAACCAAAATATATCCATGATACTAATCCGGAGCTGAGCAATATCTAATAGAAATATACATATAGTATAATAGTGCAAAATAGGTAAAAGGGAGGCATCTAGACACTGTCCACATTAATTCATTCACATGCAATACATTAAATGCAGAACAGTAAGAATAAGAAAACTTAATTATTATATTTTTAATAAGTGCAAGCCAAGAAGATTGAAGCATATCTCCTTTAATGAGCCACACCTCACTTTAACCTGCTAGCAGCTACAGCCTCAAGCGCTGGATTTGACCTATACTTTTGATCTGCCATATGTACATATATGACAGGGCACAGCAAAAAAAAAAAAAAGCTAGTTAGACTTTAATAAGTCTAAGTATAATTTAAGCTATTAAATTTTCATAAATTTAAGGATATTACCATTTTACTAATACTACTAAGCAAGCAAAATAAATAGGTGCGATGAGCTACAAGGAAATGATAGTCACAAATAAAACATTTGCAACTAATCAACGGTATGACTGAGCATACAAAACAACAATCAAACATTGTGAGGCTTAAAAGCAAAAGTAAATGCAACTACTGAAATAAATATAGTCCTAACAAGCTTATGATCACATGAAAATATGCTAAGTACAAAAGAACACGAGTACTGAAATAAACATACAATTCTAGCATCCTAAATATGCCAATATATAATAACTAATCAGTAGTAATATACATACAACATGCAGATTAATATGAAAAAATCCACTGAAGCATGTGGAAAAAGCAGCTGAGTATATAAAAAGAGCTAAAGTGAAGCCACTGAGACATGTGGCAAAACAAGCCAAGCACTAAAAGTAAGGCCACTGAAGCATGTGTCAAAGTAAAACAATAACTAAAAACTAAACTAGAGTAACAGTAAGCCTAAGATATAGTGCTGCCATAATAAAAATAGGCCATACAAGGTCTCTGAACTGAAAGTTCAACATGTATCCATCCTAGGCATCCGCAGAGCTAGGTTCGAGTTGAACTTATATAATAAGACATGTATCCATCTTAGACATCCGTCGAGCTAGGTCCGAGTCTATTCTATAACAAAACTAGAACTAAAGAGACAGACTAAGCTAGGACATACTCTACTAACTGAAAGCACTAAAAGAATTGAATGAATACTATGATTTTTAAATACTATCTTAGGATGTATCTTTCATATCCTAAGTTCTCCTATTATGCTAAAGGAACAAGACTCAATATTCAAGGTGTGCAGAGCAATCAACTCAAGATAAGCAAGACTCAATCTAGACTTATGTGATATATGTTGTTGTCTAATTTATCCAACTAACTATTCTGAGAAGATACAAGTTTAGGATCTCCAATATCCAGCTATCGAGTATAATCTCAGATTTACGACCTTAAAGTTAAAAATAATCAGAACTGATCAGGTCCCAATTTAATTCAATCAAAATCAACTATAAGTTAAATAATAAATCATCACGTCCTAATTGATGAATTAAGACGTTCTAAGCTAAGATTAGATTAAGGTATACTAAGCTAGGGATTATGAATTAAACATCACAAATTTGGGTTCAATCACATAATCAAAAAGGTAAGCTTAAAATTTATGGTTCAACCTATATGTGAACTAATGATTAAGGCATATTCTATTAAGTAAAAATCAAGCTTATTAGAATGAATCTTCTATTCTTAATCTAAAATTGAAAGATAAAATAATCAAAATAAAATTATAAAAATCTAAAAACTAATAAAATCAAGGTTTCATTCATTGAATAAATCACTTATTCAATGAATAAAATATAACCTAGTGCCTATTCCTAATCTTAAGGAAAAGATCCTAAGGTGACGTGAAATCCTAAGGAAGTATTTTAATTTTGACTCTAAGTTCTAATTCATGTCCGCATAATTTATAATTTTCAACTAAGGTAATGATTACTACTTAGTTAGCAAGAGTTCTTATACCCTGATGTTACGGTTTTCAAATAATAATCAAATCACTAATGATGCTAAGATCTATGCATGTGGTGTACGCACTGTACATAGAGCTCAAGAAAATAATATAATTAAATAAATACAGAACTCAATAAAGTTCTAAGTACGTAACGCACCTTTAAAGTGATTTGAACTTGAAGCTCGACGGTTGATCGGAATGAAATGTCAAACACACAACCCCTGCAATTTGTTTTTAGTAAGTTAGTTCCTTAAAGCTTAAATGGCATTACTCATTCTTTTTACTCCTCTTAAACTCAGAGTACTCTTATTAGTGAGGCTGCCCCTTTGCTTCTAATTTATAAAACTTATTGTGTGGTTCCTATAATATCGATGACATGTTGTAATTAACATCAAAAGATCTCTTAACATTTATAAATATATTTAATTATATTCTTGATTAATGTTATTTAGAATAATGAAAGACAATTCTATTTATAAAGACAAATCCATTTATAAAATAGAAGATGCATTATATTTATTAGTACTAATCATTAATTTTGAAATGAATGTAATATGTATCTTTAGCACTCACATTTTATATTAAATAATATTGAGCAGCTTGTAACACAAATATTTCATGCATAAGTAGGGTTTTAAGAAGTACTTATGAGTTTATAGATAATCCGTGCGTAAAGCGAATTCATTGTAATCCATTTAATTATTTTAAAAGACACGCTAAGAAGGCTCAATGTAAGACAACATTAACAAGTTTATTTACAAATTGTGTTAAAAAGATTTATTGCTAAATTGCCATAAATAATGATCTTGATGATTCATATAAGTATATATTATTTTAATATTTTCTTTGCCAAACTTTTAAGAATTACTTTAATCAACCTTCATTTTATAAAACAAACATATGAGATACTTCACTGCATAGTTAATAAGTCACTAGTATCATTAGATTAATCTCTTTTGCCTCTATGCATTCATATGAGTTAATGCTTAATCAATGACATTAAACTATTGAATAAGATTCTATTCATATTGTGAGTGTGATATGTACAGATTATTTGATAAAGTTTGTAAAGATCTATCTACTTAATATGCAAGATTTAGATTATGCTAACATATATCTATACATACCAAAATGACGAGCCATAATACAATCATCTCAGCATACTCAATAACTCAGATTTAAGATTCTTGTTAAGTCTAGAAAGTTACCTTAACAGTACTATCATAAGGTTGGCTAGACTAAAGGGATGGCAGCAGCGACCCTCGGCCAAACCGAGAAGAAGAAGGTCGAATAGCTGGCTGTAACAACCCGAGGTTGTTACTGGAGTAATTAATCTCAAATTCAGGAGAATTAAGTTGGCATTAGAATTTTAATTTTAGTCAAATAAAAATTTAATAAAAATATTCTCAAATAAAGCATATCAAGAGGATCCTTCTACCAAAATTTGAGCGCAATCTGAGTCCCGGATCATCCTAAGTAAATTCGGAAAGTTTAAATTTTCGGAGTTGATAATAGATAAATTATAAGTCGTAATTTAAAAAATTTTGTATATTTAAGTTAAGCATTATAAGAGGACATTATGTCTTCAGTTTCGTAATTTTTTGGACTCCATATTAATCGTAGCGAATTTTTGAAGTTTTTCAATTAAAAATAAATATAAAATTAAATACACATCCAAATTAAATAATTTTTGAATACCTAAGTTCGTCTCGTCGAGACGCTCATTCGGGCCAACTTTCATGAATTTTGGAATTCAAATGTCGGAGTGATAAATGCGAAAAATGGCAAAATTTTAATCAAATAAATATTATTTTTTTTCTTTTATTTCTTTATTTTGGGCTGTCACTCTCTCTCATTTCAACTATTATTAAATTATTGAAAGCATTTGGACCGATTGGATTTAAATCAAATGGTTGCATGGAGTGTATATATATATATATAAAACTCTTTCCCTTCAGCTGATATTCCTTTCTCTCCCACGCAAGCAACACCCTAAGCAAACTAAGCGATATCCCCTCCTCTCCATGAAAAACCATGATCTTCCTCTCGGCCAACCCTAAGCATCTCCTCCTCCATCTTCTTGGCCGAGAGGCATCCGCCTCCTTCTCCATCTCCTCGGCTGAGCGGCAGCAGCCCGAATCCTCTCCATGGCCGAGCAACTCATTCCTCAAGTCGCAACAGCCCCCCTCCCTCCGTCCTTGAGCCGAGCTGCAACCCCCTCTGCTCCCACGTTCGATCTTTTTCTTCTCCCAGCCGCAACCGTTCGAGCCCCGTCTCCTTCGCCAAATCAAGTGCGAGCCGAGTCTTCCCTCCCTCTCGTGCGCGCGTATGAGGTAGCAGCCCGGTATGCATTAGTTGGTCGCCAATCCATCCCTCTCTTCTCTCGGTAGCTGGCATCTCCATCTCTCGGCACAAGGCCTTTGTCGAGAGGCTGTGCCTCTCTACTCTCGGCAAAAGGTTGAGAGGCTCCTATCGCCGCTGCGGTTTTATCAACGCATCTTCCTCAATCAAAGTCCATTAAGGTATTGGATTTTTCTTTTATACTTAATTGAATCTTAAGCTTAAGTTCATTAACATTACTAATTTGGTTACCATTGTGCTGTTTGTACACAATAACTCTACCACCCACTTTATTTTGAATAATGAGATGCACTGATATGCTCATTAAGCTTATGTTGTGGGAAAGGCCAATGTCACTAGCATATGTACATGGTTGATCATGCTCATTAAAAACATTATCATGTGGACCATGCAACTGTAGGCATATATATATTTACAAACCAATCTAAGTCTATGTAACACAATACCATTATAATGAGCTAGTTTAGATTATCCAACTGCTGCTTGAAATAGATAAATTGCTTATTTGGCTGCTCCGCAAGTCCGTTTAATCCAAGTCCGGGCGAGAAAAGCTTCGATATTAAGTAAATATGGATTTATTCAATGGCGTTGAGTTCAATATATATATATATTTGACAATAATGAAAGCCTTAACATTATGATATACCCTTCATTTGCAATTAAACAAAAAAAAAGTTCAATTTATTTGAGACATAGTTATCTATCAAACTCATTTGTATTTTTTTTTCTTCTTGCTTTTGTTTTTGCATGTTGTGATTTTGTGCCTATTGAAGCATCATGAAATGTCTCTACCGTAAGGGCTTGAAGCGATATCCAATTTTCTTATGCATTCATATCACTTCATGCTTTGATTTCTAAATGGTGGTTATAATATCGTTGCATACAAGTTATTGTTGATCACTATGTTAATTACTAGTAATTCTTGATTTGCATATCATTTTGTGCATTGTTCTAAATCAATATTTATTTCTTGTTGCATGCATCATATCGCTGATTATTTTCTATAAGTTCGAGAAATTTAAGTCTTTTATTTATGAAGCAGAGGTTGGCTTGACCTTGCTATGCTTTTTGAGCTCAATTCAGTCCTTACAAGACCCTCTTTATCTTAGAATTTCATCTCACATCATCCTTACACCATCAACCTTTGAGATTGCTCCATATAAATCTTTGCATCTATATGCCATTTATAATTTCACCATCAACTAATTAATTTCACTTTGATAAATGTTAAGCATTAAAAATACATTAAAAAAAAATTCTGGATGAGAAGTATCAAAAGTATATTTATTATTTTCATTAAATCATCATTTTACATCTCACATTTTATCTTGATAATTTGTTTTCAAATTTTTATATTCAATTATATTAAAATAAAATTATTTTGAACAAAGACATTTTTTTAAGATTTTCATTTCACTTAGGTTATGTTGTTTGCTCATTAGAATGGATCAACTCTCATGTTAATTTGATTGAGATCTAATATTAATTTTTTTAAGTAGTAATCATCACCTAAGTTGGAAATTGTAAATTATGCGGACATGAATGAGGACCTAGAGTTAAAACTAAAGCACTTCCCTAGGATTCTCACTTCACCATAGGATCTTTTCCTTAAGATTAGGGATAGACACTAGGTTAGAATCATTCATTGAATAAGTGATTTATTTAGTGAATGGAACATTGGTTTTATTAGTTTCTAAATTTTTATAGTTTTATTTTGATTATTTTATCTTTCAATTTTAGATTAAGAATAGAGACACATTCTGTTAAGCTTGATTTTTACTTAATAGAATATGCCTTAATCATCAGTTCACTTGTAGATTGAACTATAAACCTTAAGCTTATCTTTGGATTATGTGATTGAACCCAAATTTGTGGTATTTAATTCATAATCCATAGCTTAGTAGACCTTGATCGGATCTTAGCTTAGAACGTCTCAATTCATCAATTAGGACGTGATGATTTATTATTTAATTTATAGTCGATTTTTATTGAACTAAATTGGAACCTGATCAGTTATGATAGTTTTCAACTCATAAGGCCGTGCTTCTAAGTTGTATAACTTAGAATAGTTAGAATGAGTAAATCAGAAAATAAATGATATTACCATATTAGTAGAGTCCCTTACTTATTTTGATATTTTGTGCTATGCATTCCTTGTATATTTGAGCTTACTTCCTTGTACATTTCATATAAGAGAACTTTGTGCATGAAAATGAAAATTTAGAATAATAGGATAACAGTTGCCTTTAGGTCCGGTTTGTGGGATTATGGTGCACATTTGCCCCGATGGACAAGGGTAAGGTGAGATCAGGATGCCTAACATTCTCATTGAGGAGAGTGTGTTAGGCTTGGGACCCGTATAGTCTTGCAGATGTGCTTAACTCCTCAGTTGTTTTTAAAAGTTGTCCATAGAAATATAAGTAAAATAACTAAAATATGTTGCATAGTATTGCCTGCCTCTTCAGTTACACAGTGTATTCAGTTATGTTTATGGGAACAGCTTGATATATATGTATATATGGGCCAGTTTGGCCAAGTCTTCTAATATGACAGTCAGTATACAGAGATTCATGTACAGCTTGATATTTTGCTATATTTCAGTATTGTTTATTCAGTCAGCTATTTTTTTTGTTCAGCTTATATACAGTAGGATGTTAGAATTTTGTTGCTATTATGTGTATCACTGTCGAGTTTACTTATTTAATCTGTATATATCATATGATCATCAGTATGTTTAGGATTAGATTTTACTTTCAGTACTCTTACTTACTATACTATTTATATGTATATGCCCCTTTCCTTGCTTAGTTATTGAGGTATGCTTTTACCTCATTTATTGTTTAGTTATAAATATTATATTTATAACTATCCATGTTTCTTGTTACGCTTGCTGCTCCTACTGCTTAGTTACTTTTTGTTGTGTTTAAGTTAAAATGGTGATATTAATAACACATGTAAAAAATTTAGTTTAAATTATACTTAGACTTATTAAAGTCTAACCAAATTTTCTTTTTTTGGCTGTGCCCTGTCATATATGTACATATGGCAGATCAGGAGTATAGGTCAGATCCAGCGCTTGAGAATTTAGCTGTTAGCAGGTTAAAGTAAAGTGCAGCTCATTGAAGGAGATATGCTTCCATCTTCTTGGCCTGCATTTAGTAAAAGTGTAATAACTAAAATTTTGTATTCTTACTGTTCTGCATTTAATATATTATATGTGAATGAACTAAATGTGGACTGTGTTTGGATACCTCCTCTTTACTTATTTTTGCACTGCTATACTATATGTGTGTTTCTATTGGATCTTGCTCAACTCTTGATTAGTATCACAGATATGTTTTTAGTTTAATGTCTGTGGTACTAGTGACGACCACCTCTTAACACTTATTTGATTAAGGGGCGGCCGCCACACTGGCCGACGCCTCTCGGCCTCCTGCCGAGAGGGATGAGCTGTGACGCGGCCACAAGCTGAGGTAGAGGCGCTGACGAGATCCTTGACCTCTAGCCGAGCCGGAGGATTGAATAAGTCGAGGGAAGAGGAGGAGCTGTAACAACCATAAGTTATTACCCTAGCTAGATCTGGATTAATTAAGCTAAACCAAGGCTTGATTTTGATTCCATTGGATTCAATGAGTCATTTAAATCTAATCCTAGAAGTTTGGAATCATTAGGAGCTAAAATGGAAAATTATGTATTTTTGGCTATTTTTAAGCTCTGAAAAATACCTAAATTATTTTGATCTCCAAATCAAAATCTGATTTTATTTTTAAATTCCTCACACCCAAATTAGCTAAGGGTGAATTTTTGGGAATTTTTGGAGCTCATTGGTCATAAACTGGATTTGGATAATTTAAGAATAATTATATATTATTTAATTAGTTTTATTTATATTTACAATTAATTTTTATTAAAAAATAAAACCCCGGGATTTGCTGTCGGGACCGCGGCAGATCCGCTGTGAGGTCCCGACAGCGGCGCACAGAGATGCACCCGTAATATGCCTAACACGCATCTTAGCGTGACTTTCCCAACGGCGCGATCTTCCCCCGCCAGGATCGAATCATAGCTGTGCGATCGACATCTTAAATTCAGCGCACAGGATTTGATCCGCATTTCCATTTTTCAATCCCCGCATCAGACCGTTTAATTCCAATGGCTTCGGCATCAGACGGCGGAGGTGAGCCCTGCCACTGTGGATCTTCGTCCTCATGGAGATTCTGTCGACAACGGAAATTTGCCACATAGGCTTTGTCTCCCACTCGCACTGCCACGTCCGCCCAGTCGTTAGGATCTTCCCGGTTCTGGCAGAATAATGCCTGTCAGGTCCTGAGGGCCTGCTTGCCCCAAATTGTTGAGGCTCGGGACTCCACCCCTGCCCGAGCCTGAACTATGGCATCTAGCCATGGCATCCTTCCCTGAACCTCTCATCAACTATAAATACCCTTGGCGCACTTCAGTGACCTCCTTTGCCCACTGAGACGCACAATTTTTCCCAGAAGAAGCTCTGGAGCGCCCGACGATCCCCGGCATCGGAACCTGCTGAGTACAACTGATAGAGGGCAAGGTCTGGCGTTCAGACCCCCTGCATAGCTGCTGAGATTGTTTGGAGAGTTCCCAAGCTAACCAGTACCTCTCTGTCACTGCATTTCTGCAAACCAAGGTACTGCCCCTATCCATTCAGTCGAGCTAGTTCTAGCTCGTCACGCCCTCAATTAAGTTCAGATGCTGTGTTAGGACCCCTTCCTAGCTCCCCGTGGGCATTTCGAGTCTGCAGGTGAGGTCTGGCAATGGGACGGACAGCGAATTCGCTGTCTGAGCACACTGCCAGAGGGACCTCTAGCTCGCCTAATGCCGCGCTCTCGTGCGCAATTAGCCATCTATCTAGTGCCAAAACATTTGGGCGGTGATTGTAAGTTGGTATCGATGGTTGTGTTCGACCAGATCGATCGATTCAACCGGAATCGATCGATCCAGTCGCAGGTCTAGACGGCAGAATACGCCGAGTAGCACCCCAGCGATCCAGACCACCTCAGAACCTCTTGAGTCGACCTATCGCTCCCTCATTGATCCCTAAGCGTGTAGGGATCAAGATAGCGGCGACCCGTGGACTCTGTGAGGAGAATTCACCCTCACAGGTGCGCCTTCTGGAAGGTCTCGGCCGAGTAGTCATCCGGCGATCCAGCACCTCCCAGTTAGGGCTTTTTGGCTTAATCGATGCATCTAGGGTCATGGATCGTGTAGCCGTTGAAATCGGGGCGTGGTGTGACCGGAGCACGGAGAATTTGGTGCTGGAAGCTGGTCCTATGGTTAGGGTTGCGGGCGCATGCGAGAGGAAGAAGACGCTGGATTTTGAGCTGCGGCTAATTAATTATAGGATTGCATTTTTTAAGGTTATGCGATTAATTAATTAAATCGTATAGTTTTAATTTAAATAAACATTCAGATTAAATTAATTAAATAACTTTCGCTATACTGATCCAAATGGTATGATCTAATATACTATTTGAATCAGAAAAATTCAAGGAATTTAAATATAAAATAAAATCTCAGATCCAATAGTTGGATTAAAACTTATTTGCCAAACTCTTTGCTATCAGTAATTAAATCATATAAAATTATGTAAGCATCAAATTTATGAGATTAAGAGCTCTGATGGCTCCTTGTACCCTAAGAAACAATATCAGATCCTTAAAGTTGATTTTGAATAATTATTTTTCTTAATCACTCCTTAATCACCTTAAATAAGGATTAGTGAATTTAACCTTAATTAAGCCTTTGTTTTGGATGGGGGTTTTTCCTAATGTCATATTAGGTCCATAATAACCTAATTATAAGGTTGGATTGCCCTAAGAATACTTATATTCACTAATCACCCCAATCACCTTAAGATTAGTGATTAGTGCTAATTAAGATTAATTAGGTCATCAAAACTTAATATAAGTGTGTTTCTCACTTCACTAATCAATATGAAACTCATTAAAATAGATTGGATCAACTTGGGTAACTAAATCCTAAAATCCTAATTTTACCTTTAAGAGGGGCATTTTGGTTATTTTGACCAAAATATGTTTAAATGCTCCTTAAGGCTTGGAAATTTCATTAAACTATCTTAAGATAGATTAGAGATGTTGTCTGAACTCTTAGACTAATAGTAATGTTAATGTGATCATTAATTCAAGAAATATCCACTTAATCCCTAAGTAAGACACTTAGATCTTAAGAGATCTTATAAGAATCATTTGGCATTAATCCTTGAATCTAATAATTGAGATGATTAAATATCACTTAAATAAGTTCAGTAAGGTTAACTTAAGAGCTAAAACTTAAAAGAAATGTAATTGGTAAAGTCTAAGTTAAAATTTAGCTTAAGGTCTAAAATGATCAAACCTCAGATCCTTAGATCTTAAGTAACCCTAAAAATGTCAATATGAGTTTAATGTTAATATAATGCTTAGAATTGTCAATTTCAACCTTAATAAGCTCCATTTAGTTTAACTATGAACTTAAATTCTAAAAGAAACACAAATGGGAACTCTTAAGTTAAAACTCTAATTAGAAGTCTAAAGTGATCAAACCTCAGATCTTTAGATCTTAAGATCTTAGACTTGGATCTTCAATTTGAAATTGAACCATCTCCAATTGAAATTCTTTAATGATTGATTGTTTAATCTTTTGAAACCTTCCATATGGGTATAGGATGATTCAATCTAAGATAAGGAAATTATCTTAAAGATTGAATATAAATCTTAGATTCTCAAGTTCGTAATCGATTGTTTTATCTTATAATTAGTATAATAGCCTTTCACTAAGTTCTTAGTTCCTGAATCTTTTAGCTTATAGGATTCTTTACCTTCAAATTGGGTAATAAGTGTGAACCCTAGATCCTAGATAGAATATTACCTTGGATTTAGGATTTGAACTCGACATAGGGTTTAAGTTCTAAATCATTAAATATTGATCTACTTAATCAAGATTTGGGTAAGAGAGTAAAATATTAATACATTAAGTCGTTGATTTACTTACTTAAACCATATAGTCATCACATGATTTTGGATTAGAACTTGTTAAGTTCTAAATATTAACTTTAAGAATGTAAATCTGAGATACTACTCGATAGCTGGATATTGGAGATCCTAAACTTGTACCTTCTCAGAGTAGCTAGAATTGGTAATTATATAACATCAAATATCACATGAGTCTAGATTGAGTCTCTTGCTTACTTTGACTAGATTGCTTGGCGTACCTTGGATATTGAGCCTTATTCCTTGAGCATAATAGGAAAACTTAGGATATGGATGATACATCCTAAGTTAGTATTTAAATTGCATGTCATTCGGTTTTGTCTTGTTTGCAGTTGGTAGAATATATCCTAGCTTAGTCTGCCTCTTCAGTAGTAGTATTATATAGACTGGACTCAGACCTAGCATATTTGGATGGCTAGGCTAGGGATTGATTGATTGATATTGGGGGCCCTGTATGGCCTATTGGCTGGTTTGGCAGTACTATGTCTTAGGCGTATTGCTACTTTAGCTAGATTGCATTATTTTCCTAATTTGATTTGCCACATGCTTCAATGGCCTTATTTTCAGTATTTGCTCATCTTGCCACATGTCTCAGTGGCTTCATATTTCATAGATTGTTTTGCTTTGGCCACATATCTTAGTGGCTTTTATGTTCTTTTCAATTCTTAACTAGCATATTGTATGTATACTCATATGGCTTACTTATGTAGATTGGCATGTTTAGGATGCTAGAATTGCACATTTTCAGTACTTATGTTTCTTTTATATACTCAGCATATGTTAAGATGATCATAAGCATGTTAGGTTTAGAATTGTATTACAATTACTGTTTCTTTTAGCTTTTAGCCTCACATTATTTGTTTTGCATTGTATGCTGGCTATAAATGGATAGTAAATGTTCAGCTCATTAAAATAGCCTAAAATGTACTTAGACAATTGTCTAACTGTAACTTTTTTGTTTTATTGGCTGGGGCCCTGGCATTTGTGATACCAACAAATGTCAAATTCAGACGTGTTCGTGGGCAGTGTCACGGAGGAGGAGCAGGTTCAGGAGGAGGACTGTGCTGCTGCTGTTTAGTTAGATATTGCCTTTTTACTTCAGTGAGATTGAGAGACATTTTCATTTTCTTTAAACTTCAGTTTGTAATAATTAATTTTGGATGTATTTCATTTCTGTATTGTGATGAGTTACTCTATTGCATTATCTTTTCCTACTATGTGTGCCTGTGGATGTTACTCTATTATTTATTGCTTCCGTCACTTTGTGATATCTATATATTGATGAATGTTATAGCACTTGGTGACAAGTCCTTGGCTTAAGGCAGGTTGGGTTTACCTAACTTTACTTAAGTTGGGGATTTACCACAGCTAGAGCACCGTACTTCCTTGTTGTCAGTACGGGGGCCCCACAGGAGCTCTCGCCGATCAAATAAGGGTTTGGCCGAAATAGAGGAGAAGTTATCGAGACCTTTCAGCTGAAGGGAAAAGAATAAGTTTAGGTTTAGGTTATTAGGGTAACAGTAGAGAGTATTTTATAAGCTGCTCAAGTTATTTAGGGACATCAGATTGCGATCAAATTACCAAAATTGCTTAAAACTTCTGAATCTTTGATCAATCGCTGATCAAACTCCAAAAATTACGAACTTGGTATTGAAATGACCTTCTCGACGAGACAAACACAAGCGTCCAAAAATTATTGAATTTGGACGAGTATTTTATTTTATATTAATTTTTTTAAGTGAAAAACTTCAAAAATTCGCTACAATTAATTCGGAGCCCGAAATTTTACGAAACTTAAAATATAGCATCCTCATGTGATGCTTAAATCAAAACAAAAAAATTTCTAAAATCTGACTTTTAGTTTATCTATTATCAACTCTGAAAGTTAAAACTTCCCAAATTTATTTAGGACAATCCGAAACCCCGATTGTACTCAAATTTTGGTAGAAGGATCCCTTTGATATACTTCATTTGAGGATATTTTTATTTAATTTTTATCCAACTTAAATATGATTTTAAATTCTCCCTTAATTTGATTAGGTTTATGCTTAATCATACTGGTAACAACGTCGGGTTGTTACACTAGGGGTTAAACCATAACTTGTCTTGATTAAAATCTAAATCTTAATCACCTTAATCAATTAACTTGATTGTAAGATAATGCAATTGGCATTATTCTAATAATACATATGATTTGATATTGATCTTAAATTATTGAATTAGAAGTACTAAGGTTAATATTAAATCTTTGTGATTGAATCATCTGTATCTAAACTTGAGATCTTTGATTTTCTCTTATATAAGACTATTAGCATAAGATGAATACTAAAATTATAATGATTTATGAAATGATCTAACTCTAATAATATCTTTGATTTCATCCCATGATTGTATAATAGAAAAGAATCAGATGAATCTGATTCTTTGATCAATCGCTGATCAAACTCCAAAAATTATGAACTTGGTATTGAAATGACCGTCTCGATGAGACAAACACAAGCGTCCAAAAATTATTGAATTTGGACGAGTATTTTATTTTATATTAATTTTTTTAAGTGAAAAATTTCAAAAATTCGATACGATTAATCCGGAGCCCGAAAAATTTACAAAACTTAAAATATAGCATCCTCATGTGATGCTTAACTCAAAACTAAAAATATTTCTAAAATCCGACTTTTAGTTTATCTATTATCAACTCTGAAAGTTAAAACTTCCCGAATTTATTTAGGACAATCTGAAACCCCGATTGCGCTCAAATTTTGGTAGAAGGATCCCCTTGATATACTTCATTTGAGAATATTTTTATTTAATTTTTATCCAACTTAAATATGATTTTAAATTCTCCCTTAATTTGATTAGGTTTATGCTTAATCATACTGGTAACAACGTCGGGTTGTTACACTAGGGGTTAAACCATAACTTGTTTTGATTAAGATCTAAATCTTAATCACCTTAATCAATTAACTTGATTGTAATATAATGCAATTGACATTATTCTAGTAATACATATGATTTGATATTAATCTTAAATTATTGAATTAGAAGTACTAAGGTTAATATTAAATCTTTGTGATTGAATCATCTGAATCTAAACTTAAGATCTTTGATTTTCTCTTATATAAGACTATTAGCATAAGATGAATACTAAAATTGTAATGATTTATGAAATGATCTAACTCTAATAATATCTTTGATTTCATCCCATGATTGTAGAATAGAAAAGAATCAGATGAATCTAATCACTTTAATCTAAGTCTATTATGTAAGCCGTGAATGTTAACTTAAGAATTAAAAAAGTGAGACCTTAAGGGTCTTGCTTTAGGATCGCTCTTAAAATATTTAAAGACCTTAATTATTGATGCATTGAGGTAGGAAGAACTTGTAACTTATTGTGGTAGAAACTTAGATGATCCTTCATAATTATAGAAGTTGAGCTTGATACCTTATGGTATGAATCATCTAAAGCACTTAGAATGGAACCTCTCCCTTGCAGTAAAAATCAACTTTGAGTGATCTCTTTGATCATATCCTTGGAGCCTTGTACTGGACTCACCCATTTAGAGTAAGGATTAATAGCTTTGATAATCCTTATTGATTAAATAGAATCTTCTGAACCCAGATTATTAGTTGGGTATAGTAGGGTATACCCATAGTACTGTATTACTTCAGTAGTATTCAGGATTGGTTGATTCACTCTAATGTGGACTTATGACCAGGTGCTATCTCGAGAGATTAGATGAATACAGTCCCGTTAGAGTAAATCTTCTAAGACTAAGAGTGTTATAAATAGGGACTCATTCCTTAGTTTGATTAAAATATAAATTGCCATCGGGTGATGCATCCTAGCAAAGATTACTTCAATAAGTGTGTCTTAAATAAACTAAGTAATTCGAGTCACCTTCTTTAGGACATTGAGTGTGATTGTGAGTCGAGTATCTTAATGACTTAGCTTGAGATACAAATTACCATTGGGTGATGCCTCCTATCGAATATCGCTTCGTTAGGATGGCTTAATCAAACTAAGTATTAAGAACCACCTTTCTTGGAAATATGCTAAATATGTGTATACAATCATCCCATCTAATGATTTTTAAGTAAATTCTCAACTTTAACTAATTATAGAGGCTAGAATCTATGAGTCAGAATTCTTTTAGTAGGATTTTGTATAATGGAGACATTGAATTTATTATCGAATTTCAAAGTATTTTTTGGATTTTTAGATTTATCTCATGTAACTTAAAAGCATGAGCATGAGCATAAGCATGATATTGAATATCAATAATAATGTATGAGTATTAGTGATGATTTATATGTTACGGAATGTTGCATACATTGACTGGGGAATTTCAGGATGCATCGGCATCGTAGTTCTCAACTAGATGTATGTATACATTAGACCGTACGACTCATAGTTGTTTAGTGATATTTTGGTTGCATATCAGTAGCATTTAGTATTATGGAATATTCAGATGCACAATTTCAGTGGCACACATCATAGTTTTACATGCTATTACTCAGTTTCAAATCCATTATTATTTTTGCTTACTGTCAGTATTCAGTTTTCAGTAGAGCCTTACTTTACTTTACTTCAATTTTGTACAGTTTTATACAGTTTAATTCTTTTAGTTACTTTATAGTTTGTCTATAGATTTATTTATATTATATAAATGTTAAATGAATAACTAGAACTATTTAGATTAGTTTCGATGTGTTAAACTTATTGTCTAACATGGAGTACTTTTGGGATCAGGCAATTTGCTAGATCTTGAGTAGTATATTGAGCCAGGTCAGGAGAACACCCAGGAGATTCAGGAGGAGCCCGTAGAGCACTAGTGGACTCTACTCTAACTTTATTTTTCTGCTTAGTTTATTTTAGTTCAGTACTTAGCTTTTAATCTGTATTTCCATAAATAGTTTGTAATAATTCTAGATGTATTTTCTTTTCTTTTCTAAGACAAATATTTCATACAGCTTCTGTGATGAATATTTCTAGATGTTTGCTTTAGCTTTCACACTCTATTATATACTATTTATACTTAATATTGTGATGTGATCAGTATACTAGAAATGCTGATATCTTATATATATATTGGATTCCTCATGTGTTTTATATCTAATATATATATATTAGTCTAATACTTGGGATAATGTTACTACTCTTATACTAAGTATTAGCTCTCAACCCTCCTTGAGGTTAAGTCAGCAACCCTTCAAATGGGTTTAGTTTCGGGCTATTTCGTGGAGACGGGATATTCCTCCCCGAGTGGTGCGGTGACGGGGTGGGACGCTATAAAGTATGTGTTAGCAATTATAAGATCATAACTAAAATAAAATTCAATATCATTCTTTCTTCTTCAATAAGCCTTCTAGACCCAAACCACCATGATTATTATTAATTTTTTTAATTAACCCTTAAACATGCCCAATTAAATGTCCTCATGTAAGAAATATCTCATGATGATTGTAGAACTAATTTAAATCATGGCAATTTTTTTTTCTTATTCACAAACCCTACCCTAATTGTGGTGTGCTTTATGTGCAATTTTATTTGTTAGAATGAAAATCTTAGCTCAGATTAGCTAGTTCTAATTTTATTTACTATCTCCATCTTTATGCTTATACTTTGGAAGGCCATTCATAAAGGTATTAATATGGTCAATATGTTGATAACAACATGGCATGCTTTAAGTGCAATTTTATTAGTTAGAATGCAAATCTTAGCTCAGATTAGCTATTTCTAATTTTATTTACTATCTCCATCTTTAAGCTTATACTTTGGAAGGCCATTCATAAAGGTTCTAATATGGTCAATGTGTTGATAGCAACATGGTATGCTTTATGTGCAATTTTATTTGTTAGAATGCAAATCTTAGTTCAGATTAGCTAGTTCTAATTTTATTTACTATCTCTATCTTTAAGCTTATACTTTGGAAGGCCTTTCATTAAGGTTTTAAGATGGTCAATGTATGATAATTTATGTTTGCTTTGTGGGGGTAGAAAGTGAGCCTCTAGAACTATCAATATTCTTTAGTGTATTTATTTCCTTTGAAATTTATTTCTTTTCCCTTCATTAGTTGAATTGTTATCGAGTTAATGTGCTTTGATTGAGAAAAGGTTGTAAGAAAATGGATGCTTTGGATTGTTAGTGCTTTAGGGCATTTTATTTTGAGGAAGAAAAATAATAAAACTTTTATATTTAATATACTTGCTTATCGACTACTTCCATTTTTATAAAAATTTACATTTCAACTATATCAGCAATTGGGACTTTTATTGGGAAAATTTGACTATAGTGAAGATCATTAACTTAATTAAAAGATTGATATCCAAATAGGACTTGTTAATGGTTAGTGCTAACTTCTTATTTAGGAGTATTATATCTATTGCTACTTTTAACCAAAAGGTATGATTTTTAAGCTTGGCTTTGTGATAAAGTTCTTTTGCTGAAGGTTGGATTACTTAATCAATTACTATTTTAATATATACTTCTTTCATTCCATTTCTATATTGATTAATAATAGACGGAAATACACGTCTGCGCTTGCACGTAAGTGTATGTGGTCTGAAGTAATAATGAAAGATAAGTTCCGAGATTTTTCAGTCTTCAGGGAATGGTGTGTTCTGATACTAAGGTGTATCTACTTTTAATAATGTTTAGAGAATTATGTTTTCAGTTTTTTTGGCTCCTAGTTTAACAAATCAAAGATTTTGATTTAATATACTATTTGATAAAGAAGGGATAGTTGGGTTTTTTATCATGTAAGTTGTAAGGGACTGGTGCTGTACTCGCATTCATGCAACTTTTAATTGACTTGTTGTCATGCTAATTAATCAAGTGAACATAGTGTTCCTTAGATTGGTCCTCTAGTTCTAACTATTTCAAGTCTAGTGCACAAGATGAACACACAAGGGTTCAATCTTAGCACTTAGATTCTCATGTAATCATATTAAATTATTAAGATACCTTACATCTAAGTTATCAAAATAATGTTTTAGTTCAGCGATCACACGAGCTTGATTTCCACCCAATTAGCGTCACATGCTACATCCGCAGTCTAGCTAATGAAGTGAATTGTCGGGTCACATGGACTATGTTACATCATCCATGTGCTCTCAACAAATCCTCTTCCTCCTTTGACGTATATGCTGAGCTACGGAGCTTGATTTGGTGGCTCTTGGCTCACATGTGTTGACCTCTCAACTAAGCTCAAAGAATAGTGTGTCTAGGCTCAAGAGATTGTCACTGGGTTCTGAGCACTAAAGCACTTATTCTTGGCTCTGCGCCAATTAGTGAGCAATGGGGCACAAGAGAATCTAAGTTATCAAATTATCCTTTATGTTTCAATCTCAAGGTGTTTTACACCGAGAATCTTTGCGCAGCGAACATGAGTTCGCGGCGATGACCTTTATGTGCATTCCATTTACGTTTGAAATGTGGGAGTGATTTAATGTGTTTCGTTATAACCAATTTTTAAAATAGAAAGACATTCATTCCACAGCATGTAAGCAACAAATACATATCTAGACAATAAATTGAAAGAAATTCATACAACACTGAGAGTCACTCATATATTTTACATGAGATCAGCCTAACACTCCCCAAGAAGGGTTTCGCCTTCCATTATAGCAGAAACAAAAGAAGAAATATACAAGAACAAGAACTGTTTCATGGTTCTATTAAAAAGAAATCAAAAGGAGGTTGAGAAGAGTACTAGGAACAGCCCTTATTTGGTGTTCTCTACTTTCTCCTTTCTTCCAGTCTTCTTCCTTTCCAGCTCCTTGGCAATGTCCTTCCTTCTTCTCTAGAGCAACGATTGTATTCTTCCTTCCTTGGTGAGGGCCTCCTCTTCTTTTCTTATAATTGGCTTTGATTTAAATTTGAGAGTGTCAAAGAGAGGAACCCTATCTTAGTCTTTCTTTCTTCTATTTATAGTGCAGCCCCCAGCCTTTGGAATTAATTGCCATCCAACCTTCCAACTCCTTCTCCTTGATGGCTTGCGTTTTAATTTATCCTGTTATGCCACTTGAAAATATCAATATTAATTGAGTTTGGAGTGAATACAGCTGAGGAAGGCAAATAGTTTTGAATTTTGTGGCCTTCCCTATGCTGGCATTAATGTTTAAACCTGACTAAATTTACAGCGGGCGCTGCGACGCCTAGCTTTTCGTATGCAATCCGCTCGGTTGCGTTGAGGCGGATGTATTAAATTTCCATTGATTTATTTGTTACCCCCCTTTTATACCACTACAGCGTGCGGTAGCGGCTTAACTTGCGTATCGAACCCGCTGCAACACGCGACGACGGAGATTTTTACGAATTTTTGCTAAGTTCAATCTCACTGTAGCGCGCGGCAGCAGCCGAACTTTCGTGTCGCCTCACTGTGGCCACTATGGCGGATCAATAAATTTTTATTTCAATTTTATTCTGCTGTGGTGCGCGGTAGTGGTTGAACCTTCGTATCTGATCCGCTGCAGTGCGCTGTAGCGGATCAACAAGTCTTCAATTCCTTTTCACTCTGATGTGGCGCGCGGTAACGGCCGAACTTTCGTATTGGATCCGCTATAGCACTCTATAGTAATTCTGTTAAGTCTTTATGTGCTGAGTCTGGTTATATAAATACTGCTGTGGTGCGCAGTAGCGGCCGAACTTTCGTATTGGATCCGCTAGGGCGCGCTGGGAGTTCTACAGCGATTTTCTTCCAGAAAATCAGTTTCCTTTCAGATTTTGCTCACCTGTCAGTTTTTTGCTTGAAAATCATGAAATTCCTATCAAAGTTGGTCATTTTAAAATGAATTTGATTATATTTTTTCCAATTAATTTGTTATAAATCTTCGATTCATCAATTAACATGCCAATTCTTTCTAAGAATTGCATTCCTAGTATGATGACATTTGAGCATTCACTTATTCTTACCAAGAGTTTGATGGAATAAATTTTGATTGGTTTTAAACTTAAGTGCATAATGTTAATGTTATTTAGCTTGCTTTGGAGGGCTATTCGTATTAACTAAATATATAGCTCTTTGGCATTTTCATGAAGTATCGTATAATTCTTTTATGTGTGTTGTATTTTTAATTAATTAGATAGGATTGTTGGATTATCTAAGGTTATATTCTATTTTACTGGAATATTGTGCATTTTTAAAATTTTATTATGGTGTCATTAGTGATAAATGATGGTACTCTAGTGCTAGTGCCTTCTTAATCTCTATATCTTATCTAGTGCTCGAGTACAACTTTGCATTTGCTTATGTAACCATTCTTAATGGACAAATCTTCATGAGTTATTTTCCTCTTCATCTACTCTTATTTTCTAGGTCTTTGATTTATTTTGGTTTTAGATGGATGAATTTTGGCCTTTTTTATGGTTGCCCTCTTTGGGATGTTCTCTTATAGTTGTAATTAAAGGAGTTCTTAATTTTTTTCCTTATGGATAACTAATGGCTTAATTTTATGATGATTAGCATTGACATGATGGGTGCTTTTAATTAAGTTATGTTGCCAAATCTCTTGATTTTATGTATGCACAATCAAATGAGAGAGTGTATTCTTATTCTAGAGTCATTTGGATCTTTTTTTTTATTCTCTCTTAATAGTATTTTGCTTTTGAGTTTGTTGGTTGAGTTATGAATTTTAGTATTTTTTTGTCTTTGTATCTTGTTTTTATTAATATTTGAGTTTTATTTATTTGCAGCAATAACTTTCTTGGAATTTTAATAAAATTGAGTAAAATTATAATATCCGAAAGATTAGCAAACCATAATATTTATAATTATTTTATAATTAAATAAATATTTTTGCTTATTTTTTAGGGTTAGATGCGTAATAGGAGTGCATTCAGATGCAGTGTTTAGACACAACTTCATGTGCATAGACACATTCAGATAAGCTCGAGCCAAACTAGCATTACATTATCCATATGTCATGTACACACCCTAGGACATAAAGTACATGTCTATAGATGTAAGTCCTTCAAATATCCGCAAATCATCCTTGTTCTATCAAGCTTTCAAGGGACCTTCCGAGCATTAACCAATGTCTCAACCAAGCAATGTGAGCTAAGAGTGCAAAGAGGCTAAGGCTATTATTATTACTACATCTTTATATTTTAAATTGAGAGTGTGATGTAACACATATAAATATTATTTGATTATTGTGGCATTTTTTGGTGGCTCTTCCGGAGGCATTGTGAGTTTCGAACATGTGAGTTATCGTAACTCTTAAATGAAAGATAAATCAATCAGTAAAATTTGCAATATAATGAACAAAAGTTCCTTGTTCGAGATCTATGCAAATAATCAATTGCCTAAGAAAATGGAATTGGATGCCTGGTAAGAGCTCTTTGTGGTAACAACATTGATGAGTTGTTGCATTTAATCTTCCTAAACTTAAGTTAATTAATTAGGTTTGACCCCCAAGGAGATGATTAGGATTTAAATCTTGCAATAGTTGTGGGATAGTAGTGCAGGTAGACTCCCAAGCTAGGAAAAAAAGATTGTGTGAGTATTGGTGAAAATATCACAATCTTTGATTGATAGTTCAATAATTTAAAAGAAATGGTTATGAATTAAGTAAGCTGGTACAAATCTTTTAGTGAGCGTCTTTATGAGATCAAAAATAAAAGTAATTGATTTAATTATGAGACTTATAGATCTTATTCACATACTCAATACAATCTTACTAACATAACATTTAGCTAGTCATTAGCATTTATTATGTTGATATTTCTTAATTATAATATTTAATTCATTTATTGTTATTATACTATTTATCTTAATTTATGAAAATTATTTGATGTTGATTTGCTTTCTAGAAAATATGTAAATACTTCTAATACCTTGCTTACCTGGGTTCTAAATGTTTGTGTACCTCCCTTTAATGAAAACTTTTATCTATTTTTATTAGGTATTGATCTCAAACCTAATAGCTAGACTCTAGAGGGGAGTTAGTTTAGTGTGCTTTGCAGGAGGGTTTAGCACTTTAGACTTATAGATGTTTTTATTTCAGCACTTGCAAGTTTTTAACTCAACACTTTATTTAATCGATGTTGTTGTTGTTTGGTAACTATTTTATTTTGAGATATTATGTTGTACTTTTATTGAAGATATTATTTTAATAAATATATTGTAGTTTGGCTTTGTGATTGGTTTTTTTTGTGGAGAGATTTTCTTGCAATTTATGATGATTCTTCCCTCAACCGTCCTAGATTATGATCACTGGCCACCATAGTTGGTAGCATGTCGGGTAAAGGAACGTAAATGTAGAAATGTATCAAGCCAATGACTTTGATTTTAGTTGGTAGGCTGATTTCTTTAAATTGGGGAGCATTTTCTTTATAGTACCTTTTTTTTTCATTATCAAAAGTCTTAAGATTTATATTTTTATTTTTTATAAAACTTTTATTTATCATGAGTTTAGTTGAAAAGAGTTATATTACTGACTCGGTAGAGAGCAAGTTAGGTGTGATTTGCTTACCCATTGTTTATGCGTACTCTAAGCATAAGAAGGTTGGGACTACATGTGGTTGTCCACCTCACCACTTGTACAACAAAATATTATTAGCAATGAATTGGTCACTAATAACCCTGAAATCCTAGTTTAGTGCTGGCACTGTAAATACCTGCTGAGTGACACTTATGCTGTCCACACTAATCTTACTGAAATATCTAAGCAATTAAGTGCTTAGATATCTGAAATGGGAGTATTTGTGCCTCGAATTATTATGTAATAATAATTATAATTTGGAATACAATACTAAAATAAGTAAATATTGATCACAGAGTGCGGAAACGATAAGAAAATAGGTACATTCATTCATCACATTCAATAAAATATAAAAAAAGAACAGTAGAAAGTAAATATCTTAGATAATAAAGTGATGAAATAAAAGCATACAAGTGCTAAATTTAATTATTACAAATCAAAATATAACAAAAATAAATAGAATGAAAAGTTGAATAACACTCTCTTCCAAATAAAATAACATATATAAATAAGCAAGCATAGAATGATCATCCTCTTGCTCCTGCTCATCACCTGGTGCAGAATCTTCAAATAGCTTTAGATCTGACATGTTGGTTTAATATTCTAGGGCCCTAGCCAAGAAAGAAAAAAATCTTATTTTGAAAAAATTGTCTAAGTACATTTTAAGCTAATAATTTATTATTAAAATTTAAGATATCACAAATTAACCTAAGTAATTTAGGAGTAAAAAGCATTCAACAAAATAGGGCTCATAATGCTATTATAAGAGCACTAGCAGTGAAATAGAGTTGATTGGGCTCCCCAATAATGTGTAACAGCACTAGAATTGTTACAGACTCCCCTCCTTAAGAAAGGTGCCATCCTCGATGCCCAAACGAATTCAATACGAAAAATGCACGGAAATGAAAACAAAAGAATGCAAAATACCTGATTAAGAAAAAAACTCTGGAAATTTCTTTTGCATATCCTCTTCTTTTTCTCATGTGACTTCTTCAACTAAGTAGTTCTGCCATTAGATTTTAACCATAGGAATAATGTGATTCCTCAATTGCTTGAGATCTCATCCCAAAATTGTGATAGGCTTAACGACAAAAATTAGGTCGGGCTGCAATTTGACTGCAGGAATCAGAACTTGTTGACTTGGGTCAAGCAAGCACGTTCTCAACGTGAAACGTGAAACACATTGTGCACAGCTAAAAAATCTTCAATCAATTCCAACCTATACGCAGATGTCCCAAATATTTTGGACTCAGCTTTCCTGATACGCCAAACCTCAAAATTTGACACATTAGAATAACCTTCATATAAGCATGCTTTCCAATTTGAAATTCTAACAAATTATGGTAAGCATCATAATATTTCTTCTGTCTATCCTGAGCTGCCAACATATTACGCTTGATGAGCAAAACCTTTTTGTTGGTATCCTCAATCAATTTGAAATCATAGAGCTAAGAATATCTTAGTTTGGTCCCCACAATAGAAGTAGACACCTCCTACCATAAAGTGCTTCACATAGAGCCATGCTAATATTAGACTAATAGTTGTTATTGCAGGCAAACTCAACTAAGGAGAGGTGATCTTTCCATAATCTACTGAAATCTAAAACACAAAGAAGTAGATGGTCTTCTAAGATCTCTCGCTCAATTTGACCTTCATTCTAGAGATGAAAAGAAGTGCTCAATGCTAAGTTGATCCCCAAGTTTTACTGAACAGCAGACTAAAATCTAGAAGTAAAACTGTTGTCTTTCTAAAATAATGTAGTTCAGTGTACCATGTAAACGAATGATCTATTTGATGTAGAGTTTGGCCATCTTCTCTACAGAATCGATCTAACGAAACAGAAGAAAATGGAATGGTATGGTGAGTTTGCCGACAATCACTCAAATCGTATCAGAAACTTACTCTTCGATAAATCCATGACAAAATCTATGTAAATGTCAAACCACTTCCATTCGGAAATATCCAACGGCTTGAAAAGTCCACCAGGATTTTGATGCTCGACCTTAACTAAGGAACAAGAATGGCATTTAAAAGTAAGGACAATGATATCTTTCTTCATGCCAAAATAACTTCTTCAGATCATGATTTAAAAATTATTGTGGATAGGATTGGTTTGTACTCATGTTTAAGTTGCCTCTTCTGCTTGCACCTACAACAAACTATATCACATACAGATCTACCCATTTGGATAGCATTTATCATAATGGGTGCACTGGGTGAAGGTGTTGACTTTTTAAAATTGATCTGGAGGTGCATTATGTTGTGCATTCTCATTAAAAAGAGAATAATGCCTTTGATTGGGACTCAATGAGAAAGGAATTATGTAGTGCATCTTTTACAATTTGGGAATCATTAATTTCAGCGTGATATCGATTATCCACCTTCAAGCTAATAAAAAACTTATTTGCCAACTGCCAATATGAACCTTGGCAATCAGTCCTTGTAACATGGCACCCTATATATACAGTAACTGACATGGTGCCATATTTAAGTAATGAACTTTGTGTAAAGTTGCTTATGATGATAATATTGGCAATACTAGCCCTTAAGAATCTCCTGCATCTTGACCCAAGAGATTCATTCTCCTTTGACCACTTCTCATTTTTTTGGATATTATTATTCTAAAAGATGTTAGTGTGATTTATCAACTGTATCTTAAAAATGTGGCTTAATGGTAATCATCTAGATTGTGCCACTTAAAGAACTCAATTTGGGCCATCTAATCTAAAAATTGATCAAGGTTGTGGTGCCATCATAAGTATGAGTTTCTATTTTTAATCAAACTTAAAATTTCTTACCAGTGTGATCTCTCTCTCTTGTGTACCAAGCCTAAGTGATGGATCAATCCTTGGTATAACCTAAACCATAAAACCTTAAACCCTACATCCATAATCCCTAAACCTTCAACCCTAAACCACAACTATAAACAAAAGACTTGAAACCATAAGCTCTAAACCCTAACCCCTAATAACCATAAACCATCAATCCAAACCCTAAATCTTAAATCCTAGATCAAAACCTTAAATTCTAAACCATAAGCCTTAAACTCTATAAAAATTCTAAATCCTAAACCCTAATTACTTAGTGCACAAAAAGTATTTTAATGAACCAAGTGCTTATCTAATAATGTTAATTCTCAATAATCTCTCATCATAATATTTTCTAATATTCCCATAAAAATATTCCATTTGTTAATAAAGTCAAGGGTATTTGTGTAGCATCTTCTAGTGTGGCTCACAAAACCCTTGCTATGCTTCTAAAGTGAAGTGAAGCACGCTCTTAACAACATTGATTATTAGAACAAACCAATTGGTAAGACAGTTATGATGCTGATAAGATTTGATAGGGCTTTGAGCATTTTAGAGCATGCTCGAGTGAAGCCAAATGCATTCTCTCCTCTTTTTTTTATGCTAATAAGACTTCAAAATAATGTTAGGACTAGAAGGCACCTTCCCACACATCTAATTCCTTATCAATTGCTTGGCGCACTGCATTGGCTCAATTTCTTTATGAGCCCAGCCATTTTTTATGAGCCCAACAGGTTGCTTGGTTAATAAATATTATAGCTTCTGCTTTCTAACACAACATTGAGGCTTTAATTGGGCTCACTCTAAGTATTAATGCTGATATTGGATAATAGGAATAATTACCAGGTATATGAGCATTAACATAAACATACTTTCTGTTGAACAACAAAACAAGGTTTCTTAGTAGTTCAAACATCAAAAGCACAAAAAACTCCATAAGAGCACTAAACAAATATCTTTTTTAACATTTCATGTTAGCATCTACAGCTTCAGAAGATGCGGACGATACAGACAATAATTGATAGCTTTGAAAATGAGAAGGCAAGGGAGCCTTGCAAGTAGAGATGTGAGATTTGAGCCTTGGTATATTTGGATGGGCACTCCTACAGCGATGGCAACGCAGTTCCGAGGACAACAACTTCTCATCTTTTACAACCGCCGACCCATTCACTTTGACCTCCTCCTCGACATCAATGAAATCGCGGAAGAAAGGAGTAACAAATGAGTTCCAATGCTTCTTCTTTTTCATAAAAGAAGAGTCAAAATCCTGACTGATAACATGAAGGTGCAATTGTCGCATCGACGGAACCTGCAAGAGCATTGCAAGATTCATCCACTGCAAATATTTCATGTACAATGAATTTTAAGAGAGGCCAGGATGGATTTCAGTGCCATTTGATTGGCTTTGAGGGCCATCCAGATCACCGAAATTTCTGTAAAATTGTTTTCAATTCCATAGCATATAGAGCTGATCACATTGTTACTATGATAACAAGCATTACCGAATGATAACCGAGTCTGAAAACTAGAGAAGGGTCCTGATTAGTGAACTTCTCAGCCCATTTAAGACCAGCAGTATGCATTTCCTCTAACGTTGGCAGATGTTCTGGCCGGATATCAGAGAGACCATCAAGACCAGACAGCCTTGATATAACTAACAAGTGTTTCTTTGCCTGCTTTGCGGGTGAAGATCAGTTCTAAGGACTTAACTTGTATGTGAATATTATCAGGAAAAAAAAATTCTCAGGTAGAAGTTAGCACTAACCTTGGGATAAAGGTCATTTACTACAACAAAACTGTTCGATATCTCGATAATATCACTTGTATGCTTCTCTGGATGCATTGCTATTTGGTGAAGAGAATGAGCCCACAAGTCCCAAGAATTCTTTGTAGAGTGAATAGTTCTTTCATTCTTCTGCTTCTCCCCCTCTATCATGCCAATGCGTAGTGGCAGTAAGCTTCCAGAGTCCTCATTGGATTTAGCTGAAATAGAACTTGATTCAGAATTTTAACAGTTAAGGATAAATATTGAAGTTGAATTTCGGGGTGATAACAAGTGTACACCCAAATATTGTATATTTACATATTCACCGTTCTACTACATTTTGCCATCCAAATTATTGCCCAAATATCAAAATTTAAATTAACTCAGCCAATATAATATTGCTTTCATCAAATCCCCAACAGCTAGATCGTACCATGGAAATCTATAGGTTCAGCAGTTTATTTTTTTATTGTAAAATAATCACTAAATTTTAGATGCTGACCTGCATACATTCTCAAAATATTTTAGATGCTGCTATGCTAAATGAGCTTTATATCACATCTCTCATAGCTCATAGCGCTCTAGATCCTCGCATAAATCAATAATGAGCTGTGGAGCTCAAAAGGTGATTATCGGCTCACGTGCGTCTACTCTTAATTTAGCCAAGGTAGTTAAATGCGAATCTAAATGAGCTTATGTCACGTCACTCATAGCTTGACGCACTCGACTATCTCTCATAAATCAAGAGTGAGCTATAGAGCTCATAGAATATTTTTGTTAACTTTCCTCATGGCTCAAACGATCAAGCACTTGCCCAAAGTTGTGCATGGGCTGTTTTCGCATGGTGAATGTTGTCACGGTCATTCACGGCATTAACGCTCAAACATGCACAGCTTTTGGGCAAGGCGATCATTAATCTCAATGAGATTTGTGTTTGGATATATAGAATAAGATTTATATGTATAAAGATCACCATTCTCCAATTGTCCATACAACTAAACATGCGGATATTTTGAGATCTAATTAACATTACATTGATAAGAAGAATTCAAGCAATACATTCATGGTTTATATATGCTCTTACCCAACCCTACCAAAGGGGAGATTTAGACTGCCATTAAAATATAAGTACAATGAAAACTACAACAAATGTTGAGCCTTTGCATAGCTCTTACAAGGAAATACAAAAGATAAAGTAGGAATACAATACTAGGGAACAGTTGTCGCGTTCCCCTGGTCTTATTCTTTCTTCAATCTCCTTTTCTCCCATTGCTCTCTGTGCTTCTCCTTTTCCTCTAGGTGCAGCCTTCTCCTTCTTGGAGTGAGAAGCTCTCCTCAATATTTATTATTACAAACAACAATCAGAACCCAAGAGCTAGAACTCAAATTTGGAACTTTAACTTTTTTAAGTCTTGCATTCTTTCTTTTATAGACCTTTATTCAGCCTCTTTGCATTTAAAATAGCCAGCCAACTTCCTCTTGAAATTAGGATTTCATTTATGATGTATTCCTTTATTCTCTTAATAATGGAGTTTAAATGCTGGCCATTTAATTCATGATGTGGGAAAATGGGAATTTTAAGAGTTCTGGTCTTTCCAACGCTAAATTGGAACAAGTTCCCAAGCAGCTTGATGGCGCGCTACAGCACGTTGTAGCGCCTTGCTTACGGCTTCTCAAGCGCTATGGTGCACTATAGCGCCTTGCTTGCAGTTTCTCGGGCACTACGGCACGCTGTAGCGCCTTGCTTACTGCTTGTCGAGCGCCACGGCGCGCTGTAACGCTTGGCTCTCGACAAGTTGGGCGTTGTGGCGCGCTGTAGCGCCTGGCTCTCGGGAAGTTAGTGCTATGGCGCGCTGTAGCGCCTTGTTCTCGGGAACAAGGGCGTCGTGGCGCACTGTAGCAATCCTTTTTGCACAAATCCCTTCTTTTTATAATATGTTGACTTCTGAGCTGAGATAACATAAAAACACACTAAAACAACGATTGATTTTAGGAAAAACATGCATTTTAAGAAACTAACTGTAAATATAAAGCTCATCATGTAGCTTGATCAAATCACAAATTATTTACATATTTGTAATTATGAAAGCGTGAATTTCATAAATACAAATAGTGCAAATTTTGACAGATTTAAGAATGGATTGATAACTCCTAATTGCCTTCTAATATAATAAAGTCTCTCTTTAATACGTGGATTTATAAATAAAGGAGAGATAGTCTCACTTGGTCTCATAGAATATAGTTCATACTCATGCATGAGACCATTTATCCTAGATTAGTAAACATTTTGAGTATCCTCATAAGTTAAACAAAAAGAATCCCAAAGTTCTTTGTCAACGGCACAAAATGATAATCATGTAATCATCTTTTTTTTAAGTACATGAGGCAACAAGTTATTTTGAATTTAGTTGCATCTCAACAATTTCTTTAATCAGTCCATTTTTTTAAAAGGTTTGATAAGCTCAGTGTAGTCATTCTCAAATAGCAACCACATTTTAAAGTCAGCTGATTAAAGAAAGTTACTCGTACACATTTTCCAAAATTCAAACTAACTCCATCAAACAACAATAGACAGGTACATTAAACATGTTTCATCGTGTTAACAATTTCATTCATATTTTGTGTCATATTAAACCTTACTTTTGGATTTTTGTATCATAATGAGCCTGTATAACAGGGTGAATTGGGTTTTAAAAATTTTAAGAAATTGAGTTTGAAAAATCTTCTTTTTGTGTTAAATGATTTTACAATTTAAGAAACGTCTAGCCTCAAAAGGAATAAAGGATAAAGAAAAATAATGAAAAAATAGAATAAGACAATTCAAGAGAATTTATAGTGATTTGGATCTTCCTGATCTAATGTCCACTCTTTAGTGATATAATCACAGTAATCATCATTCAAATCATTTAAGTATTTCTCTCATTTGCAATATGCAGACAAAGAAGCCAGTACACCCTCTTCACAAGCTTCTCCAATGGAACTAATGATATAAGTTCATTCCTTATAGAAGCCTTGGTGGAGCAGCCACATAAACTTGCATAACTTTTAAGTGTAAGAATTCTCGAAGACAAAGCATTAATTGTTCTTGGCTTGAATTGGGATCCTCAAAACTTATATGACCTTAATTCTGAAGTGTGCTTGAGAGTTTATGTAACGACCCAATGTCGTTATTTTTCAAAATTAGGTCAGAGCCCACTTCAGACATTAAAACTCCGGGGAATTTCAAACTAGGGCAAACAAAAAATACCCTTAGATAAGAATAATTTTTTAAGATCAAAGTGCCCTAGTTTGGGAGAAATCCGAACAACAGAAGCTCCTGCTTTATTTTCGGAATTATTTAAATTCTAAAAATCAAAACATTGAAATACGTGTCGGAATTCATCGATTTCAGTGTCGTTGTGTTAAGTATATTATTTAAAGGCTGCTCGAGAAGTTTCATGAAATTTCTGAAGTTTTCGGACTTCAGAAATTAATTAAAAATAAAATAATTGTCCGAATCGAAAATTTTTGGCGCGAGGGTGTTCGTCATGCCGTAACACACCTTAGTGCCAAGTTTCGTTGAATTTGGACGCCGAACGGCGGAAAAATGAGAATAATTTAACTTTTAAGTATATATTTTTTTTTAATTTTCATATTCCCTATTTCTCCCCCCCCCCCCCGTTCGCCCCTGCCTTCCACGACGCGCGCAGACAGCGCCTGGCGCGGAAGCTTCCGCGCCAGAAAAGGGTTGCCTGCGCCGTTTTTGGCGCAGGCTGGTCGGCCCACCTGGCCGACCCCCTCCAGCAGCCCTCTCCTCTACATAAGCCCCTCCCCTCTTCCTTCTCCACCCTCACACAAACCCTCTCCTCCTCCAAACCCTAGCCAGCCCTCTCCTCCCCCTCCTGCAGCCCCTCCTCCCCTCTTGCAGCTCCTCCCCCTTACAGCAGCCCAGTAGCAGCCCCCTTCCACGGCAGCCGCCCCTCATCAGCCCAGCCCCCCCCCAGCAGCCCCGGCCAGCCCTCCAGCGGCAGCCAGCCACCCGGCAGCCCTCTTCGGCCGCTGCCAGCTTGCTGCAGCCCCCGGCCAGCCGTCCGACCACCCCGCTCCGGCCTCCCTCCGCTTTCCGGCAATCCTAATTTTAAGGTAAGTTGATAAGTTTAAAAAAATAGAAAAGAGAGAAGAGAAAAGAGGTGAAATTTTTAAGTTCTTTTAATTTATACCTACTTAATACTTATTATTATGATAATAATGAAGATATAATATTGTTATTCACATTAATATAGTTTTCATTAATTAATAATGAAAACTATATATATGTTATAAAATAACTATAATTTCAGTTCAAGCATCTTCTTTTTGACAGTTATTTCTTTTATGTTCTTTCTTTCTAATATTATTATTATCATTAAAATAATGATAATAATAATGTGATTCTATCCGTAGCGACTTAACAAATGCTATAAATATTACTGTCATCGCAGTATCTTAAAGATCAGACTTCAATCGTTATGAGAACGGGAAAGAAGAATATAATCGAAATGATAATAAATGTTACTCCTAAAAATATTAGCTGAGAGCTAATTTAAAAATACAATAAACCTAAAATGCAGAATGAGCGAACTGTCACTCATCCGAACTGTTGAACTGTCGAACTGTTGAACTTTTGAACAAGGTACCAGATGTCTTGTATTACTTCTGTTTAAATATGCTTTTCTGCTCAGCATCGCACAAATTTGATAAAAGTGCTTTTTAAAGTCACATAAAATGATATATGAATAAGTTTGGATAAGTGAGAAGTAAGGGTTCCATGTTGCTTTATACTTTTTGTCTGATCAGACAACTGCTAGGACGGGGCTGTCCAACATCGGGAGTCATAAGGAGCCTATACTGATAAGCCTTTGAGGGGGCAGGTATAGATGGAAGTTGAGATATGTAACACAAAAATGAACCCACCTTTTCCTCGATTTTGTATTTGCCCAACAAAATCATATTTTGCCTCAGTTATCAAGCGCTAAAAATTCTGTATTTATTTTTGTGACTGCAATTATTTATATGCTAAGTCTCAAGTGCAATTGAAACAAGTTTGCAGGGATAAGTTTGTACAACTTTTATTTCCTATCAAATATTGATTATTTTGCTTATTATTTAACATTTGTAAAAATGACATCTATCAGTACTTAGTTTCACAACTAACTGGTTTTCGAATGCCCGCACTTTTGAAACGTGCCCAGATCAGGAGTTCATCCTAGAGGAAAGGTGCTAAAGAACTGAGCAGTGCTGATACTGCTACCTGCTGATCCACCGCTTTCTTTTTGACTCTATCTACTTTTAAAAAGTCTGTAATTTTTCTTTTATTTTAATCTATATACTCAAGACTCGTGAATTAATGAATAAATGAGTTATGTTTGATGTCTATATATTTGTCTCTTAAACTACTCAATATGATCCTGCGGCTAGAGGACTTGTCGTTGCTTGTTGTTGTTGCTATTACTATTCCACAAGCAAACCGGTGCTTGATTAGCTCTCGCTAACCCGACATCGGGTCCTCACAGTTTATACTAAATTAAGAGCTTGTGAAGAAATTAATAGCTCCAAGAACATTTTGCAAGATGATTAGTGTGCTTTATAATGGGAGATATTTATAGAGTTAATAGCTAGGTACATTCATAAATTATGAAAGAGTACTTTTCATAATTATGAAATTAATGCAACATAACGACTAATGATGACTTTGCCACAACATTTTTGATCATATTTATGAATCAGATTATAATTATGATAAATATCCATTACAATGGCTATTGAAAAATTGCCTGAGAATCAATGTCTTCTTAATTACAAAATATGATGTTTGTATTTACAAAGGACAAAAAATGTAACGGTTACCTTAGCAAGTTTAATATGCATAATTGGTTCATAAGTACTGCAATTACAATTTACTGAAGTTCAAAATTATGATTAACTTAAATTCGTATTTACAATACAACAATAAACATTCAAATGTTCATAAGAACTGAGTTTAAGATACTAAGACTACGCTGTCAAAACTAAGATTCAATTACAACCAACAGACTAAGTAAAGAAGAAAATTTGAGTCCTGAATCTTCAAGAGTGTTTGGAATTGCAACAATATATGAATCTTTAGCATAATATCGATCCTATCATTACCAAGTGTATACGATATTCAACGAATCTTACAATTGAATATGATACAAAGTTCACCAAAACCCTATTACTAACTATTGAAGTTTATAAATTTGAGATCCATATTTGTATAAGCAAATCAGTATTGACTCAAGCTTTGGAACTTGAATAGTAGCAATTGTAATAGATATATTTTGGAAAAACAATCTTACAAGTTCATATATAAAAATCTATTTTAATCAATAATCAACTGTTAGATTGCCAGAGCTAATCTGCAGTCATTTTATAATTACAAAGTGCTAATCATCATAATTACAAATTTTTCTTCAAAGTGAGGCTCTATAAATATTCCTTTTAAACCAAGCTAATCTTTTGATTATTAATATAGAACTTGCGTATATTTTCTTTATTTTATAAAGCTTTCTCACTTGCAAGTTGTGCAAGTGATCTTATTAGCTTTATCAAAGCATGGCTTCGACAAGAAATATTTATTCTAGTATATCTTCACCAGCAAAGCTTGCAAAAATGATGCTAGAATTCTTTTTACCTGTCTTGTGAAAGAGAAGTTTACAAAAAATAGATTTGAGTAGTGATTCTGGTGATCATAACATCGATGAGCTGACATAGAAACTAGGAGATTCGAATCACAATAGTTTATTTTTATTTTTTCAATTTCTAATTTCGCATTTATTTTATATATTTTGGCTGATTGTGTTCATTATCATTCTCTGTCTTTTTTAAGCTTTCTAGACAATTTCTTAAACTCAAATTTTTCGCCCTCCTCTAAGGATGTGCTATACACATTTGAATCTATACGTGATATCAAAACATTGTCTCATGACTTATAATTTGGTATAGTAAATATATTATATGGCATAAAACATGAGTGGAAACATTAACACAATGGAAAGAGCTTCACACTCATCTACCACTGCTTGTCTGGCTTAATTTTAATTTTCGGAAAGTACGCATGAAATATTTCTTGTAATCAATCATTTTCGCATGTGGATTCAAATGCAAAAGAAAATACACAGCTACCATTCGAATTGATGATCAACTAAAAAAAGAACAGTTGAATGGTTATACCAAGGTATTTGAACTTCTTAACATTATGATCATATAGTCCTTAGTTATTATAAATTATCGCTCCTTATAAGATTAAACTTACACTCAATATATCTATTTTAGACTTACTAAGAAAAAACTTTTTAGATTTTAAAGAAGCCCGTCATAACTTGAGTTTTTCTTTTACTCCATCCCTAGTCTCATCAATTAAGAGAAAATCATCTGCAAATAACATTTTGTAGACATGGATGGCGATCTTCACATACGTGGTCAGTAATACACGATTCAGGCGTACAGACCTTAAATGTGAGCAGTCTACTTTTAATGCATATGGGACCTTAAATGTGAATTTCTTTTGTTGAAAAAGTGTAGAGGCCAATGTCTCAAAGTTTGGTTTGATGATCACAAAGTATAATTTTATTTTTGCTCACGTACTGATCATTTTAGGTCAATTCTAACAACTCATGTTAGATTGTTTACTCATGAAAATTGAAGACTTCATTTTAGTTTGTCTTGTATTTTGTGTTGAATTTTGAGTATACTATTTCATGTTTTTGTCTCATTTGTAATTTACTAAAGCTTAAGAAAGATCATACCTTAGAGAGTTAGCTAAATGCACTACAAAAATTTGCTTTGGGAAGGAGGGAAAGCTTCCAAGCAATGTGTGCCCTAGCGGGTTCCTAACCATGGCTGAACGAGCCCATTATGGAAAAGTTCAAGTCATAAATCACCAGCTGCGCAGCTGGACGCACTGCAGCCATGTTCCCAAGCATGTCAACCAACTTAGAAATATTATCTTATCTTAAATCAATGCTTGCTCCTCACATATAAATAGAGCCTTCTAGCCCGCCTTATTATACACCTCTAAAAAGTAGAAAGCTCTCTTAAGCAATCATAAGGAGAGCTAAGGCTTTCTAAGAAACAAAACTCTCAAAATTTAAGAATATCCGAACTTGGGAACTTCACATCAAATTTTGTTAGTTATTCATTTTTGTATAAGATTTCTTTTAATTCTTAACCCTACTCTTGAGGTGTGTGCAAGAGAAATTTTGATAGCTTTACCAGCCACTATTGGTAAAGATCAAAAGGCTTCGCAGCTCTGCGGCCAAAGACTGTGAATGAGGGATCAAGAAGACTCTGCTTTGAGACAGCTTGAGAAAGGGGAGACTTTCCAAACTTCGTAGTCAAAACATCTAAAGGAGTGATTGTACGGGTTTCTTTGCATACTATGGGATCAGCGAGGGAGCAACTTGTTGTTCGAGTCAATTACGAACGATAAAAACTTCTTAAGAATTAACGTGGGATCAAAGAAACCCAAATCACTATAAATTTCAGGGTACCTTTCTTTGCTCGCGTGTTGTTTTGCTTGTTTTGACATATTTTCTTGTGATAACTTAAAATTCGTAAATCACATAATAATTAGTAAAGTTTTTCAAAGTTAATTTTATGTAATAACCAACTCACCCCTATTGATAATGTTATTTAGCCTCAATAAGCCAACATCTTTATAATTTTTTTAATCAAATTCTTAAAGATTCTTACTATATGCATATATATATATATATATATATATATATATATATAAAGATGTTTTTATGGTTTTTCCTATGTTAGATGTTTAAGACCAAGCCTTCTAAGAGATATGGGATGAGATCAATAGATCTAACTCCTTTGAGTTAGCTCGAATGCAAGACCACCTCAATTGGTATTGGAAGATGCTAGTAAGAGAGGACATCTTTGACAAAGTTTAACTAGATCTTCGTGCCTGGTGGGTAGGATACAGATTTGAAGCTCCTTAGTATATTTTGATCCTACAAATTGGAACGTAGAGCTAAGATTGAGGCACGAGGAGTCTGATATTCTGAAGAGGATTGTTGATAGTTTAAATTATGGGTGACAAAGTGTTCTTTAACTACAACAAGTAGTGCAGAGGGTACCAATGTCATTAGATTTCTCAATTATAAGCTATTGCACCATGAGAAAGATAAGTTGAGTCTAAATTTTACAGTTGTGAGTCCTCTTGGCATGATGAGTGGTTATCTTTATTGGATTCAATATGTGTTGAAGACTTTCCATGTGATGCTTAGGCAAGCAAGCAGTTATGGAATTCATGCTCCCTTGTTAGATTGTAGTTGATTGCATTCCTCCTAGATCCGTGGCATCACGGAGGCTGGGCAGCTACTCCAAAACTTGTTTAGTTAGTCCTCACAAGATAATTGTTACCTTAGAGAATATTTTAATAATTTCTAAATTGCTTAATTATGGTTTTGCTTATGATGAGTGCATTCCTCCGAAAAAGAGCTATTCTAGCATCAAATTGTTGGTCGTCAAAAAAGAGATGAACATATACCTAGAGTATCCATCAGACATTGCATTTTAAGCACCTTTGTAGGGAGATTGAGAAGACAAGTGGTTGTCAAGCAACTGTGTATCTAAGCACTTGAGTCAAGAGTTTTCTACATCACATGACTCAATCTGTGCATCTCCAAGACCCCTACAGTATTGCATCATCTTCAACAATAGACCACCTAGAGGACTCATTTAAACCTACATCAAAGATGGAAGCTTGTTCTATATTGGTTTGGGTAGACAACAAGATGGTTCTTATTAGACTCATAGCCACCTAGCAGGTTATTCGTCCTTAGGGTTCTACGTTACAAGACTATTCTAATGGTAGTTTGATTGTCAGTGGCCAGAGAATTTCCTTAGCTCAGCCTATTTTGGCCCAGCTTTATCATGCATAAGAACACGCTAGCACATGTCCCAGCTTGGGCTGTTAAGATCTTGAGGCACCATGGCATTGCTTGCAGGAGTAGGCTTTTTTTCATGTTCTTGGTTTTTTAAATTGTCCTAAACAACCTCCATATATTGCAGACAAGAGATTTCCTTTGCTGTTGTGACTTGTTGTGACCATAGGCACTACAAACAAGAGTTTGGAAGCATGCTTTCTTTGCTTTCCACCACCACTGATCTCTTATTAGAAAATTACCCCCTCACTGTGTAAGGGTTTTCTTTACAGAATCGTTTGGCGAGAGTGCCAGCCTTCACACTTTCAAATCTATCTACATGTTGATCGTAGTATAATACAAGCCTCAGTCTAGATAGCTATGTTATAAGAGACATAATTTCTTGATTTTAAATGAATGCAATCCCAATCAAGCAGCATGTCAATTTGTATTTACACAGGTAACCCAATTGATGCTCTCCAACTGAACTAAATTGATTAATCTAAGGCAATTTGGTTATATTCCTAAATAGTATGTTTTAAGAAAACTTCAATATCCAATGCTTTCCACTTGTGATTTGGGACAGCCTCATTTCCACAGTGCTCTAGAAACATCTTTTGGGTAATAGGTTTATCACTATTCTTTTGAGATTGTCAATTCTTCAATTGCCGATGCCTCATTAGAGTGCATATAGGTTTATCACTATTCTTAGTCAGTGTAAGAACTTATATCAATCTTATGGTTTCATGTCTTTACTATTTAGTCTTGAAACTGGCATGTTTTTATTCATGCACTCTTAACATGAGGTTGTCAAAAGTACTCTCTATGGGGTCATGTACTCATTCCAGCACTTCATCCAATCTTTTGACATCCACAAGTTGTCCACTCTCTTTCACATTATCACTTAGGCTGACAACTTGCTAGACTGTACTGCAACGCTATGTCCTAATCAGCGGGCCCTTTAGAAATGGACAAAGGTTGTTCCCAATCTGATGAAGATCCTCCTAAGTTTGGCAGCCCTCAATCGCTTCCTTTGGTCAAGCATACCCTGCCTCTGATCAAGGAACAGCTTAATGGTGAAATTTCCCATCGGTGTAAATATCTCGAGAGTGCGCTGCAACATCTAGAGAAAGAAAACTTATTTAGAGTGAGTTCCCGGTGTTGGTGTGGGTGTATGGTGATCGGGGAGACATAATTGTTATGTCATGAGATACCTTTTAGATTACTCTAATTGAACATTGCCCATCAGGAGCTTGAAATGAATACCACAGTTAACTATGAGATCCATGCCAGTTTTCTAGTAAATCTGGTCATGATGGTTGAGGAGAATATGGATTCTAGCCTCATCTTCTAGAAGTTCATCAGCACAACGTGACAAAGAGTAATCTTGAGCTCCTAGAGATATCGAGTGACATACAATAGCTTCAATAGAGACTTAGGCATCTCTCTGAGCAATGTTCAGAGGTGAGCCGTAGGGTAGATGAGGCAAAGGCCAGTTGAACAGTGGCCACTCCTCATTTCTCTGGTTCAAGATCTGAAAACAATTGCCTACTGGTCAGGAGCTTACCTATCATCTTTAAGCATTTGATAGTTGCTCATACCAGACAAGATGCTTTGTTATATCACTCAAAAGAAGCTTGGACTAACCTACATCATCTGTATGCATAGGTTTTTTAGGTAAATACATTCTATGACTTGCTTGTTATTTTTATGCATTTAATAGATTTTACCTGCAAACATTAAAAACTAGTAATTGCATCCACAAATATTGTTGATCCAATAAAAAAAACAATATATATTAATATACTTATAAAATTATAAACAATTCTTTTGAATGAATTCACTAAAACAGTTTTCATCAGCATTAAATTAAAAGCATGCCAAAATGTAGGTTGAACTTGCAATCATTTTTTTTATTTCAGCATTCCAATCTCTGTATTTTTTTTGGGAATCTGTTCAGATTTTATTAATTAAAAAACTGAGTACAAATAGATGTAGGTTGGTCACCATTATAGAAAACATAAAATAAAATAAGAACTAACAAAAACATGGAAAAACAGTAACCAAACCCCCCTATTCTCACAAAAGGAGAATTCATTCAAGCAAAGAAACACATCCGTAAATGGAACCATGACCCTCTGCTCAAGTTTTTGGGTCAGCACCTCTTTTTATCCTTAGCATTGTGGAAATGATTTAAGAGAATTAGAGCCCTCCTTCTTTTTCAGTTGTTGACCTTTGTTAAAAAATGCTCCCTTCAATTCTTCAAATTCATTCTTTGAATAAATTTGTTCTTCATCAGAACCCTACCATCCAGACATTGATAGGGTGGATGAATGAATTTCGTTCATGTGCTCACCAGAACCAATCAAATGAAGTTCATTAGTAAAAGGATTGAGGCCTACCTTCTCCTAACTGGTCACATGCCCGATCAACACCGCTTGGAGATTAACATTTTCCATAAGAAGCTCTCAAATTGCATTGATTTAAGGGTGTTCCTGGGATTCTTCTAAAATTTTAATAAATTTCACAATCAAACTCTAGATTGATGCATCTTTAATCCTCTGGCAATGCAAGGCACTATCAATAGAAGTTGATAATAGGATATTGAATACTATTGCATCGCGGCTACCATTTATCACAGCTATATTACTCTTCTTCCCCACAATACAGTCAACTGGCAGTTCACCGATGGCAATGCAGCCACATTATCATCTCCATTTCCTTGTTCAAGGACCTGTGCATCAACTTCAGCAACGATCCCCGAATTGGAATCATGTGTAACACAATGCTGTTCTTTAGATTCCATATCCATGACCACCAACCCTGGTTTGACCGCCAAACCCTTTAGCGTTTAGGCACGTAATTTTATCTGCTCGGCTTGGCTTTCAGTACAATTAGAACCCCTGGGTTAATATGTTCTTTTAAGTGAGGGTGTAGTTTGAAACATATGGCTCTTTCAAGACTAATAATAACATGTGCAAATGACTTCTTTAACCCTACTTAATATGTGTTATTATTCTGTGTAACTAATTGTACCCTACCAAGTCTATATAAGACTCGGCATTTTCCTTATTGCGCATAGGAAAAAAATTCCACTTTCTCCTATTCGTTCTCTACCGATGCTTCTCCAACATGGTATCAGAGCAGAGCGATCCAGATTCTGATCAAATCATGCCTCATATATGGAGATGCACTCCACACAGTTCTCTGCATGGACTGCCCACTAGTCGCAATCCTCTGCCACCACCAATTCGTTCAACCCAGCCCTAGCCACAGTTCATCACCTCCTAGTAAAGCTAGATAATACGTAATATACTATATTGAGATTGCAGTTCTTACCGATTTTCCTCTCACACTACCAAATGCGGTATGTCGATGGTTCTTGTTCCCCTCCTTTCGATCCCTCTAATCCTAACGCCATTACCTGGTACAAACAAGAACAACTAATTCTAAGTTGGATTATCTCTTCTCTTACAGAAAAAGTCTTTGCGCAAGTAGTTTCATATGAATCGGGAGAGGCAATTGTAATGACCCAATGCCTTTATCTGCAAATTAGGTCAAATTCCCGCCTCAGAAATTGGATTTCGGGAAATTTTGATTTATGGCAAATAAGAATACCAATAGATAGTTAGATCAAAGTGCCCTAGTTTGGGAGAATTCGGATAACGGAAACTCCCTCTTTATTTTTTTGAATTATTTAAATCCAATAAATTGAGAAAATTAAATATGTGCCCGAATTCATCAATTTTCATATTGTTATGTTAAGTATATTATTTAAAGGCTGCTCAAAAAGTTTCATCAAATTCTGAGGGTCGGTTTGATCTCAATTAATTTTCGAAGTTTAAAACTTCAAAAATTAATTAAAAATAAAATATTGCTTTGAATCGAAAACTTTCGGCGAGAGGGTATTCATTATATCATAATACACATTGGTGTCAAGTTTCATTATGTTTAAATGCACCTATTTAACCCCCCTCCAGCCCCACACAGCAGCTCCTCGGCCTCTCAGCCCTCAGTCAGCCACCTTCCTGCCAGCCTCCAGCCCCCTCCTGCCAGCCTCCAGCCTCCCTACAACCGGCCTCCTCTCCCCCAGCCCCTCCCTGCCACTTGCTAGCAGCCGGCCAATAGCAGCCCAGCATCCCTCCTCCAGCCGGCTAGCCACTTGCCAGCCTCCGGCCTTCCTCTGTTTTCCGACGATCCTAAATCTTAAAGGTAAGAGATGGAAAAGTGGAGAAAAGGAAAGGAAATTTTTATTCTTTTTATTCTATTATGATAAAAAATAATGATAATTTTCTTACATCAGTAACATTCGGGGTTAGTTACTGGAAAATAACATCAGTAACATTCGTGGTGGGTTACTGGGAAAATGACATCAGTGACCTACATTTTGTGATAGTACTTTTCGCAGGAAATTGATTATTTATTTTGCGCTATTGCCTTACTTTTCCTGCATTTTATTACCTCCTTATTTCCGTTAATCGCATCTTTTAAAGTGTAATATTATTGTTTACTGCGATACTTAGAGTGTTCTCTAATTACTGGGAATTTCAATCCCGATATTATTTTCTATACAATACCAGGTCATATGCTTCTGGAAGAATACGCGCAAGAACCCTAATTTTTAAATTTTCAATCTTGTTGATAGATCCATGACGCTGTTTTGCTTATCTTTTATTTTATTTTATTTATCTTTTTTTTTCCTTTTGTACGAGGAGTATGATGAAGGATCATGTAATCTGCAATCTTGAAATAAATGAGAATATCTTTTTTATCTTTACATGTGTATCCATTCTCTCTCAATTTACTCAATAGGATCATGCGGTATGTGAACACCTGAATGCCGGGACAGTTCTCGCTGAGCCGGCATCGGGTCATTACAGTTTGTATCAGAACAAGATTGAGTACGTGTGGAAGAAAGGAATATACATGTAAAAATAAGGATATATTCAATTTAAGAAGATTAAAATAATTAAAGATAATAGTACCATGTTCATCATTGTGATTAGAAGCATGAACAATGCAAGAATAACACTTTTATTAATCATTTATTTTATAGATGGATCCGAATGATGATTTGATTGAATATTTTGAGGACAAGGGGAGTGACAGTGACTCCTCACACTCCGGAATAACTAATCTAGAATCAAACGCGAACGCTACCGCGCGCTACAGCGCTCCGGCACGCCGCAGCGCGCTATAGCGTGCTATAGCGGATGCAATTTTGAAAGTCGACCGCTACAGCGCGCTGTAGCGGCCGATGGAGTTCTGCTTCATTTCAGGTCTCGATTTGAAGAAATCTGAGAGGTATTTTGGATTTTTTGGGTCCGAAATGGAGCTAGCTACTTAAGCCTAAATAGTGGATGAGAACTTAAGGCTTTGGCAATCATTTTGGAGGCTTGGAGGCTATGGAGGAGAAGAACCCTAAGCTAAACCCTAGGGAACTGCTGAGCAAGAGAAGGCTTGTTGTTTGAAGAAGAAACTTCAGGAGGTAGCAACTTCTTCCCTTCTCCATTCTAAGAGTAGAGCTACAGCTGTGTATGCTGAGGTGATATAGCTCCTGTAACTCTGTAAACCTTGAAGTTTTTTTATAGTGGATTTTCTTGTTGGTGTGGCTCCGTGATTTTTCCCAATCTTTAGGTTTTCCACGTGTATGCTTGTGTTTGGATGATTTGTATGTGATGCGATTATTCATGCTGTGATTTTGTGATTTCTAAGCTAGCTCGGTAACCGTCAACGCACCCCGATCCTCAAAGTCTTTGGACTTTGGTTTGTTGTTTGCATTACAAGTGCCATTCCGCATTAGGTATCTTGTGTATCGCTAGTATTTTTAACAACAATTATCATTTTTTCATTAATTACATAATGGATAACATTGAAAATATTATAAGATGACTATTATTTCCAATTTTGTCAATTTCAATTCAATCATTTATATTGTCTTTTTCTTTCGTAGATTATTATTATTTTAATAATAACGCTATAATTGCAATAACTTTAAAAAAAATGGATTTCAATCAAAAAAAAGAAAGTAAAAGAAGAATATAATGAAAAAAGGATAATATTTATTCCTAAGAATAATGGCCAAATGCTAATTTAAAATATCAAAATTAAATGCAGATCTAAAATTCAAACTATCAAACTTTGGATCCTAAAAAACAAAGGTACCCAGTACATAACAAATATTACTTTTTGCACTTTACGACTGCTTAGCTTCGCTTTGAGCCAAATTCATATTGAAACTTGGTTGGTTGTTTGAAACTAAAATAACGTGGTTGTTACTAGAAAATAACATCAGTAACATTCGAAAATATTACTGAAAAATAGCATCAGTAACATTCGGGATTGTTACTGGAAAATGACATCAGTAATATTCGAGGTTAGTTACTGGAAAATGACATCAGTAACATTCGTGGTGGGTTACTGAAAAAATGACATCAGTAACCTACATTTTGTGATAATACTTTTCACAGAAAATTGATTATTTATTTTGCACTATTGTCTTACTTTTCCTGTATTTTATTACCTCCTTATTTTCGCAAATTGCATCTTTTAAAGTGTAATACTATTGTTTACTGTGGTACTTAGAGTATTCTCTAATCACTGGAATTCCAATCCCGGTATTGTTTTCTATACAATACCTAGTCAGGTGCTTATGGAAGAATACGCGCAAGAACCCTAATTCTTAAATTTTCAATCTTGCTGATAGATCCATGGCGCTATTTTTCTTATCTTTTATTTTATTTTATTTATCTTTTTTTCCTTTTGTACGAGGAGTACGATGAAAGATCATGTAATCTGTAATCTTGAAATAAATGAGAATATATTTTCGTCTTTACATGTGTATCCATTCTCTCTCAATTTACTCAATAGGATCCTGCGGTATGTGAACACCTGAATGCCCGGGATAGTTCTCGCTGAGCCGGCATCGGGCCATCACAGCAATGTGGTCGACTCTTGCCTTATTTTGTGTTGTCAAGGACTCACTTACAAAACAAGAATTCCACCAGGGTAAGCTCACCAATGCTCTCTACACTTTTTCGCCCATCCAATCCATGTTCCAATCTCAACCATTGCCGCCTTGTCCATCCAGGCCCCACCAACTCCAACATCTGCCAACACATCACTAATAAAAACTAAGCATATTTCTATTTGTACTCCATGTCATATGCCAAAGCAACATAAATTGCATTTACCTATTGTCAATTTAGTCTATAGAACACCTTTACATCTTATTTTTTTTGATATTTGGGGACCTGCCCCCACTGCGTCATTGTTAAGTTACAAATATTATACAATTTTTGTTGATGGTTTTTCAAATTTAATATGGGAGTATATCCCTTATATAAAAAATCAAATGCTCTTAATACTATCCTCCAAAATCATTACATTCCAATCTAATGGATGCAGAGAATAAAAAAATTCACTACTACTCTTGAGTCTCTCGACATCTATCATCATTTCTCAACTCTGTATACACTCGAACAAAATGGCAAAGCAGAATGTAAGCACTGTAATATTGTAGAAACTGGTCGAGCCCTTCAACTACAACTTCCTAAGAGTTTTTAGGTGCCCTTGTTTCTCATGGTTGAAACTCAATGCATCAAATAAATTGGAACATAAATCTTTACCATGTGTTTTTCTAGGTTATAATGGGCAACACAAAGCCTTCATTTGCTACCACATTAATTCCAAGAAATTCTACATATCCCAACATGTAACTTTTCGCACACCAATTATGCGGCTACCTCAGTACCCACTAATGGTTCAGGCACAACAATCATTGTCCCAATCTCAGTTTGGGATAATCCAATTACCACCACTACTCCACTAACAACAGAACTCATATTTCGATTCCCAACCCCTCTCAAGACACTACCCCACCTAGCAATCTGGCACCACCTACCACTCCGCCATCCCAACAAGCAACAACCGCAACTTCTGAACATAGTGTGTCGGCCCAGCAAATTCATCCAATGCTCACTCGCTTAAAAACCGGACATCTAAGCCCATTGTGTTCTCGATGGTTGCCCCTCATCTCAACTTAGTACCAGCTACTTACAGGCAAGCAAACAAAGACCCACACTGGGCCCAAGCTATGCATGATGAACTCACAGCCCGTCAAATGCAACTATTGTCAGCTACAAATGGCTCTTCAAACTCAAATATAACAATGATGGTTCCATTGCTCGTCACAAGGCGGCTTCACCCAAAATAAAGGTATTGACTACTCAGAAACTTTTAGTCTGGTGGTTAAGCCGATCACGGTTCAAATTTTTCTTACTTGCTCTAGCCTTCAAGTGGCAAATCGGACAACTTGGCTTTGATAAAGTGTTTTTAAATGATGACCATTATGATATATACATGGAACAACCTCCAGACTTTATCTCAGCAGCTCATACAAGCTATGTTTTCCAGCACCAGCATGCACTCTATGGGTTAAAGAAGTCTCCTCGAGCGTGGCATCACAAGTTATCAACTGCGCATGAGTCAAACGGTTTTTGTAATGCCGTAAACGGCATTTCTATGTTTCTATATTGTCGTAAGAGCTCTTGGTTTTTCTTATGTACGTTGATGATGTCTTGCTCACATGAAACAGTGATTCACTCATCCAACATCTCATAGCATTCGTTCCAGCTCGGTTTTCGCTCTAATACATGGAACCGGTGCATACTATCCTCAACATCAATTTATCGCAAGAAGTTGATCATCTCATATTGACCCAAGAGCATTATGTTCAAAATATTCTTCATAGTGCTGACCTACAACACTCAAATACTGCACCTACTCTAATGGTTGTACAAGCCAAATCAAGTGAGCTACCTGAGAAAGCATTTTCTGATCCCACTCTATTCCGCAAAACTGTCGGTGCCCTTCAGTATCTTTAACACACAAGGCTGGTCACTTTTAGCGTGAATAAAGTTTTCCAACCCATGCAACAACCAACTACCTCCTATTGGCAAGCCATCAAGCGTATTCTTCATTACCTCTATCACACCTCCCACTCCGGTATTTATCTACAGCTGCTAACCCAACTCACTATTTCAGCCTATTGTAACATCAATTGGGTAGGCAACCCGAGTGACCACAAGTCCACATCGGGCAACTATATTTTCTTTGGCATGAACTTATCTCTTGGTCATCTAATAAGCAGCCAACTATGGCACAATCCAGTACAAAAGTCAAATGCAAGGCCATTGCAAATACAGCTAGCAAAGTTGTGCATTGTTTCTCTTCTTGTCGAACTTGGTATCTCCTTGGCTTCTCCACCAACAATCTTATGCGAAAACGTGAGCTCCACCTTCCTTACAGCCAAGTGCATACTCCACACTCGCATGAAGTGCGTTGAGAAGAATTATCATTTTGTCCAAGATTTAGTCAAATCAAAGAAACTCACCATCCAACGCATTTCAGCGGAAGATCAGCTAGCTGGCATTCTGACGAAGCCTCTACCAGTCGTCTCCCATCCGGATCACCAACAAGCTCATTGCCTCACCAATACTGAGCTTGCGGGTGAGTAATAACAACCTATACAAATGACTTCTTTACCCCTACTTATTATGTGCTATTATTGTGTAACTAATTGTACCCTACCGAATCTATATAAGACTCGGCATTTTCCTTATTGCACATACGAAAACATTATCTGCTTTCACCTTTTTGTTCTCTACTTATGCTTCCCCAACAGTGACAAACTATATAACAATTCATGCAATAAAGAGATTATTTTTCAAAGACAACCTCTTGTAAGTATCCATCATTTTCATCTTCGATCCAAATAACCAACTCAAGCTGTCACGTCAACTTCAACTTAAACACGCTACAGACGGTTTGAGGAGATTAGTTATCGCATAATCAATTTTAAAAGGCTTTCCATAATAAGATCCTAATGAAAAAAGAATGGAGTGAATGATAAATGGACCTTAAGCAAAGGGAACTTAATCCAAACAGGAATGATGGGCAATTCGTATTCGGATAGAAGGAGATGGTCCATTTTAAGAGTTTCATCTGACAATTTTCAATGTGATAGGAACCTCGTGCAAAAAATTTAGAATACTCCAACTCGTTAGAGAGTTTGATAAAATATGTGGCAGGGATTATGATTAATCCGACATTGAAAGCTCCCCAATAATCCCAAATTATTGAGAAATTTCCGAATGGCAATCAAGGGAGGCTTTCCATTGGCGAATTTCCCAACAAGCAAGAACTCGAATGGATGTGCCAAAATTTCCATTTCGTCTTTAGACAGTAAAAGAGCCGGTTTACCATGTATCAAAGCAATGGATTTGATACCCACCAGCCCACACGACAACGGAGCATTAGTAAGTGCTTCAAGAAATAATTTAGGAGACAAACCAGTGTTCCACTTGATGTGCAGGTTTGGGAAATGATCCACAGTTTCAGCCTTTGTATTTAATACTGAAGAATTGCAAAAAAAAAAAAACAAAAACAGTATCAAATAAAGTTCAAACCCAAGAAAAAAATTAATGGCACTCTACATGAGCAGACTCTGAATTAAAACTTAAATAAGTACCATAACTAAAGTAAAAAAAACATCAAATTTAGATAATTAAATACAAAGGGAAAGGACAAAAAAGGTCTTTAAGATTTAACAAAACCTAGTTTTGATACCATTAAATACATCTTGAAAGAGAATATAGTGGCAAGAGATTTAAATTAACCAAATACCAAGTCTATTTGGCAAAACTTAAAAAACCAAGCAAAAGCATATACCTAAACCATAAGAAAAAAGAATGCCACAAACAATATTAGATTTGGAAGATCTAGATTACAAGTACAACTTTCTTCTTCAAGGACCATAACCTCCATAGAAAACAACCGCCTTATGTCTTATTCAAATTTGCTCATCATAAAATTAGAAAAGGAATTACCAGTCTCAGCACATTTTAATATTTTACCTTAATAAAACAGTTCATAAATACTTAAACTTTATTTGATCACTTTATTTGGACCAAGATTTATATGATAACATGATCTAATTAAATATTTTCTTATTTATTGGTTGGTACATAAATAAATTATTATAACAATTTACAACAATTGTTAAATAATATATGCAAGATTTGTATGGCATGCACGTAACTTATCACATTTTTTCAAGTTTGAAGAAACTAACGATGGAACATACATACATTTTTTGTTGCTATTAGAACCAAGGCTATCTTTTCGCTTACTCTTTTGCTCGTCAGGCGATGACTGATATTCATCTATTGCTTCAAAAGATTTGCCAATTGATTTTGATGGCCCAGAATGTGAATCTCCTCTGTATTCTTTTTGATAACTTTGGTTTTGAGCAATAAATGCAAAGTTATCGAAAAGTGAACAGTATGCCTCATAAAGAACCTTACAGCCCTTGACATAGTCATCTTTAAGACAGTTTGGTCTATGAGTGTTCATGTTTGGTCCCAATACATGAATGACATAAGCCACACCTTCCCTTTGGTAAAGGGGAGAAATTTTAGGAACAGGAACAATAATAGAGCTTCCAGGGCTAATAGTCTCAGCCTGTTCCTTTGTGGCCATTTCTAACGCTTCACCTCCAGCGCTGAAAATAGCTGCATTAACTCCACCTCCTCCAGGCTTCAACCGCCTGCAAATACCAGTTGTCCATCTTGCATAAATTCTGTTTTTTTTACCCAATTTCTAATTAATAAGGTTAACTGATGCGAATAATAGTCACCATGAAAATCTGAAAAATCTTGCTTTAATACAAAGAAGTATGGAGTTAGGAAAACAAGAAGATTTATCAACAAATCAACAAACAAGCAAATTCATAATGAATCAGAGCATCCTACTTCTTCGCAAACATCTTACAGTACACAGATTATGCAGAAATCCATATAAAAGGTAACAAAATTCACTTAAGAACTGCAGAAATGTGTGTAAACAGAAATTTAACAACGCCCCTGTAGTAGCCATAATGGCTATGCTGCAAGTTCAATTTAGTGTCTTCAACAATTCCAGTGATTTGCAGTTCCAATTGATGAATTACAGCATTAAGATAGCAGATAAATGTTAGTCCTGCTTCTTATAACAGTAGGTTTTACAATATACATAGGTGTGAGATAAATAATAAATAGCTGAAATGAAACAAAAAGGTTACAATGATGTGGAGACGATTAATTTCAGCTAGTTGCCACCCACGTGAGGAATATTTGTTACGAGAACATTCTCAAGTGTGCCGTTTTTATTATTGTTAACGTGCCGCTGCAAGTTCGTCACTAGCGCAGGGAAAACAAGCTCAGATGTGATCAAATACTGTCCATAAGAAAGTGTTTGTCGTGGCGTCGGCAAGTTGTACTGCAGCAGAAATGTAGCTGGATTGAAATTCCTTTTGTAAATTCCTTAACAAAGTAATTCTATTGCCAAATGTTTTATCCCCAAATGAAAAATCGGGATGTGTGCTAAGTTGTGCCGAGATTGTTACAAAAAAATTGTAACTACTGTTGTAAAGGTTGCCTGAGTAATGTAGAAGATAATAGATCCAAATGAGTTTGGTAACTATGTTTGCAGCTGAATTACATTCAGCTTCCATATTGGAACAAACAACAATGATTGCTCTTTGCAAGTTCAGGAGATGGGATTGAATCCAAAAAAGTTGAAAAAAATGCAGTAAATTCATTATTTTTAAGAAAATCGCATTAAACAATCATTGATATATATATATATATATATATATTTTTTTTTTTTTATTGATATATATATATATTATTAATGATTACTATGAATACAAAACGGTTCAGGTTGGTAACCAACCTTAAGGTTTGGTGGTCATAGACTCAACCATACGTGGAGGTTCAAGAGCTCATTGAAGAAAATAATGGTACGAGTTTGATGAATTTGACATGAATAGGACCCTGGTAGTGGTAGAGACTCCATTGAATAATGCTCCCTCCAAATGTGTCGAGGAAAGTGATGATGATTTATCAAATTATGAGTCTTTTTCCTTGAATTGGCTTCAAAATGTGTATATGACAGCTCAAGAGATATTGAAGATGAGAATTATGGGGGAGGATGATAATTTTGAGGCTCTTTCCCAATATTTTAGGGTGTTAATGGCATTCTCTTCGAGTATGCTTCAATATTGGATTGATATATATATATATATATATTATGAGTGAATGATGTTGTAGCTCAGTGATTGAGGCTCAGGATTTATTATCCCAGGTCAATGGTTCAAATCTCACCAGTCACACATAAGAAAAAAAAATAAAAAAAACAAATATATATATATATATATATTATAATTTTTGGTTGGCGAGGTCTCACGTGGTCATATATTTTTCCGCACATGCGATCCTTTCTAAGATGGTGAATTAGGGCTTCAATTGGCGGCCGAGTCGTTGTTTTCCAGATGGTTTCTTCCGGTGGAGTTCACTCATGGCCGCACTCATCGTCTATTGTTGACAGCTTCCCTTCAGGCCGTGTCGTGTAACGACCCAATGTTGTTACTTCGCAAAATTAGGTCAGATCCCACCTCAGATATCAGGATCCCGAGGAACTTCAAATTAGGGAAAACTAAAATACTATTTTATTAGAAATAATTTTTAGATCAAAATGCCCTAGTTTGGGAGAAATCCGAATAACAGAAACTCCTGCTTTAATTTTTGAATTTTTTTAAATTCAATAAATTGAGAAAATTAAATAAGTGTCCAAATTCATTAATTTTTGTGTCATTAGGTTAAGTATATTATTTAAAGGCTACAGTAAAAGTTTCATCAAATTCGAAGCTCTGGTTCAATTGTAATTAATTTTTAAAATTTCAAACTTCTGAAATTAATTTAAAATAAAATATTGCTCTGAATTTTTTTGCGCAGGGGTGTTCGTTACGTCATAACACACCTCTGTGTCAAGTTTTGTTACTTTTGGAGGTCAAATGGCGGAAAAATACGAAAAATTTAATTTTAAGTAATTACTTTAATTTTTTTTCCTTCACGCCATGCGCTAGGGCGCAAGCTCTGTGGCTCTGTCACAAAGCCCGACAGGCGCTGCCAGACACGATGCAGACGGGCCGCAAGCACACCGCCCTGGTCGGCGCCCGGTTGGCAGCTGACCACCTGGCCGGCCAGCCCCTTCCCTCCTTCTATTTAAACCATGCTGTCCAAAACAAACTATCCAGAATTATTACTGATTGTCTGATTGTCAAATCCATCCTTCGAAAGTCTTAAGGCCTTCTAATCTAGCAATAGAGGATCGCTCCTCATCAAGAACCCTCTCTCCTCTTCCGTGGACTTGGGCTATAACCAAGCTATGAAAATGTAAACATCCATTCTCATATAATTTTGATCCATTATTCACTTTTTTTGTGCTCCTATTACTCATTCTTGGTTGGTAGTACGACATTGAAACTAGGAGTTATTCCTATTCAACAGCAAATCACAACCATTTCCTTTGAATAATATTGATAGCATACGCACAAACCTCGTAAATAACAAAACTCAAAGTGTAGGTTGCTTCGAGCGATAAAGCCTATCCACAGTGGTAATCAGTCCCATGGAACAAACGAGGTACTAATCCAGTAAAAGTAACATAAAATTTAAAGGGAGTTAGCTCAAATGAGGAACAAATTCAGTAAGAGTAACACAAAAATTAAAGGGAGTTAGCTCACATGTGCTAATTTTTGCAGATTGAGACAAACATTTAAGAATATCATCACTATAAACTCAAATATACATTGGCAATATGCAAATAATACATTTAAACCATATAAATCTTACCAGTTGGCAGCATTGGCTATCGCATGGCAATGCAGTCCACCTACAGTATAAAGCTGAGTTATGTCCCCTGCATGAGTTGAAAATCTGCTAGTATCAACATTTTTCTTTGATGCTTTGACTCTAACAAGAGATAGCATCTTTGATTTAGAACTTAGATCCACCAGAATAAGTTTGACCTTATCAACCTTACTCAAAAAATTAGCAACAGTCTCTACAATAACATCAGAAGCTTTATCCTGATCAAACTGAAAATCTGATGTTGAAATGGATGGAAAAGCCAAAGTAGGGGCATCATTCCATTGAAAATCATTTACAAAGGGTTCTGGCGCCACATGACTCTTTTGTACATCTTCTCGAGCTTCATTTCCCTTTTCATGTCCCATATTGCCGGTATTAATTTCCTTGGCAGCAGAACTTTGCGAACCACATTCATGCTTAGCAAAAAAATTCAGAGAAGTTTTTCCATCAGTGTCAACTTTCTTAAGAAATTTCAGTATCCCTTGTTGAACTTTAGCATCGGCACTTTTACGGCCAATAACACCAGATGGCAAATTATCAAGCAATCCCAAAGATCTATATGTATTCACAGCATTTTTTACATCACCATCATCCTGACAAAATGTAATACGAGAAAATCCTTCATTTAATTTTGGTAGCACCTTCTTCTGCAGCATGCGGTTGACAACAGCAGCAGCATTTCCCCCTTGCAAGTTCCCCTCATGCCCAATTCGCTTCACTGATCGAGATATACAAACTTGGGCAGGTAAATCAAGAACCACAGCGTGCACATCTGCTTGTGCTCCACCGAGTTTCACAAACTCAGACCGCTGCTCAAGCTCCAAGTTGCATCTATCAATTAAAACATTCTTACCTTCCTGCAATGCATTTGTAGCACTCAGTAAGCACTGAGCTTTAGTTCCAGCCTTTCCATTTGCTATAGTGTCCTGATTGAGATGCCAGTTAAAAGACATCGAGTAAAGTAATTTCATTGAGTGATGTAGACGGGTATTGCAAATTTAAATAAAGTAAATTGAATAATCATAGGTAAGAAACCAATGTTAATGCATGTTTAGTAGATTTCACTAAATATAAATGCTACAGAACAATCCTGCCCAAGTGAAAGAAATTCTAGAGCAAGATTAGTTAAAACAAATTTTATCCATAAAACTATTGGGATGGATAGAAAATTTCAATTGTTGAAAGAATAATTTATAGCATGTTAAAACAATGATAATAACTAGGATCATGAAAACATTAAATGTCAATCCTTTGAGGCTAACATTTACAATGAATTTACCCCAAAAAAAGCAATAATTTATGTCATGACATCAGTGCATCGCTTTCCCTTTGTAAAAGAGTTTCCTAGACAGCTACAGAAAAAATGAACAGAATATTAATATATTAAGCTCTAAATCAATTGGTATCTCTAATGAACACTTGAACTTCATTAAGAAAGCATATGCTTCACTGCTGTCAAACTTATTGGTTACAAGTATTTGATAAAACATGTAAATTGGATTGATCACATAACGGAACCTTAGCAGCCACAAAATTAAGATCATATCACAATTTACATAAAACAGAACAACAACATCAGAAGGGCTGTGATCTATTCATTCTACATGTTTACTTTGAAAAATTATATATTAAACAAAAAATTTTAGAAAGCGCTCTAACTACTAAACATAATGTGAAGTATGAAAACAAATCGAGGTAAGAAACCAAGTGCAATGTTTCTAACTTAAATACTTACGTGTTTTCAATCAAAAAATTTCAATGGCAGTCATAGGTTGAAAGCAACCCATTTTGCTTCAGAGTTCTTATATTTTGCAGATAATGCTAACTAGAGTTCTAGGGTAATGTTACCGCAATCAAGAATCATTATGCACAAAACAGAGCTAATGATACCAGAATGACTTGAAACCAAACTATTTTTCAAGCCTGATACCTGACAATGAATTCGAAAAAAAATATCTAAATGTTGGTTGTTTGTAAAAAAGCTCAGGTACATCAAATTCCAGAGCAACATTTTGAAAGGCATGCAGTTACATAAAGGATGCTGGTCTCTTTCAATTAGTTTGACTCAGCAATGCCCCACCAAAAGTAAAATCATATCCATTACTGTTACCAAATCCTCACAAATGTCTCAATGTGTTGGCAATCACAGATTGGTGCAGTGCATAGTTAACGTGTATAATTTTTCGCACTGCCCTGCTATTTGTTTAACTTTTGGGAGGATTTAGAAAGATTTTTGGGGCAGCATAACAATCTTAATTTATTGTTCCAACTTTTCCCTTGAACTCTCTTATAATTTCTTTATTAATTGTATATTAATATCTGTGCACACAAGGTATTTTTGGCAACTTAGCTAGAGAATAGATACATCAGCTAAATGTATTTTGTCTGTTGCTTCTCTTACATAATTACATGAAGTATATCAAATTTAAGTTCACAAACATAACTACATGTAAATCATTAAAACAATAACTTATAAAAATGCTTATCTTCCACCTTGAAAATAAAAAATTAGTGAAGCATACATTGATTTTAAATTCTGCTTTGATTTTCATGATCCTATAACCTAAGAAAATAACGAATTTTTATTATTTCGTTAAAATATTATTCTTGTTGAAAAGCAAACTTAAGAAAAAATATGCTGCTCTAAAACTTTTGATTAATAGAGCAGGCATTGAACATTTCACCTTCCTGAAGTTGTCCTTTCTGTATGACTATTCATCAAATTATTCTATTTTTAATCATTCTCAAGAGATTATATTTTTCAATTGAACAAAATTTTATTATTTTCTTACCACAATAATTTTAAAATAAGTGATGTTATAAATGATGGAAATTCATCATATGATGATATTTGAGAATTCCGTCAAAGAAAGAATAATCAAGAAAAGGTGTATACTACAACTTATTCTATGGGAAGTACTATCTGAGCCAAGAAAAAAATTTGAAGTCTTAATTCGATGTACAAGTTGAGAGGAGAAAAGGGAAGCACAAAATTAAGAGGCTCAATTGGAGCCTACAACCACAAAATTTATTTTATTCTTTATTCTTTCTCTAAAGATTATATTTTTCAAATGAGCAAAATTTTACTCCCTCACTGCATTAATTTTAAAAATAAATGACATTAATGATGAAAATTTGTCATATAAGTGATGATGATATTTGAGGATTCACTCAAAGAAAGAATAATAAAAAAAAGTTCTATATTACAAATTAATCTATGTGAAATACCAATTGAGCCAAAACAATTTTGAATAGTATTAAATCAATGCACATGTTTGGTTGGAGCCTACAATCACGAGCAAACTCTACAAAGAACTTCACTATATTAGAGATAGTTACAAGTTGTGCCCTCAAGGGTCCCTTTTACAAGTGAGGAGAAGAAAATTCATATCTAGGATTATTCATTGCAAAAGGCCAGATTGCCCTATCACAATCTCAACTACATTGCCCAAGAGTCGTTTTAACTCCCATCATAGGAGAAGGGTCTTACAACCTGCCCGGGCCACATATTTCCGATGTTAACTCATATTGGGAAATGTTGGTTTTTTCCTTGGACACATAGCAATTGCTCAAAGCAAGTACCTTTAGCACCAATTCTTGTAAGAAAAATTCTGTTCATTGGTTAATAGTGATGCAGAAACAACACACGAAGATCAATTGTGATGAATATCAAGTTTACGCTCAGTGATTGGTGAGCACCTTGTATGGAAAAGCATGTTAAGCCACAAGTAGCATTGGTTTGAACATAATCAGGGGTTTTCAATGAATTGATCCAACTATAAAGTTCAGCAACATGAGCAGGCCAGCTTCTCAGACATTGATTTAGCCAATCCAGCTTTTTGTCCAAGCCATCTTCTAGTCTAAGAAATGAGTATAAATTTTAAATTTTCTGTAAGACTGTGAAAATAATATTAAAATTTTTTATGTTTTCTTACATTTATTTGAGTGAAAATAAATATATGAGAAGTATAATGTAAGAGATCATAAATTAAAAACCCAAAGAGGTTTTTTAAGTGGCTCATCCCAATGAATAACAATCATCTCTAAGCATCCCACTTAAAGACTCTGGGCTTCCTACTATGTTTATAACTAGTTCAGAGCACCTCAATACACAGAAAATGGAGAAAACACAATCATTAGATCTCTCTAACTTACAATGGTACCGCCTCTAAATCTCTTCCAAGAGATATGGCATACAAATAAATAAAATTAACAATAAAAATAACAATAGAATAGAATGACTTTACAAATCTAGGAATATCACGGAGTTTTGTTATGTGCACTAAATCGAAACAATTGTCTTTTGCTTGTTGAAAAGTCAAGCACTTTTGATTCAATTGTTGTATTCTCTCAAAACAATTTTGCACTCAAAAAAATAGTTTGAGCCTTTTTTTTCCTACATTAATAGTTTTAGAGCCTTTTTTTTCCTACATTAATAGTTTTAGAGCCATTATGAGAACACGAGAGAAAATTTCAAATAATGCTGAGAGAAAAAAAATTATAAGACAATTAGATTTAATTATAATAATATTGAATTTAAAATAGTTTCAAGATGGTTTCACTAAAGAGAAATGAACACAGACTTTCCAAATTCCAGCAATTATATGTAAGCCTAAAAGTTGAAATAATTAACTCTAAAAATGTCTCCTTTGAATATTTTTCAGCAGACTAACCAATGACCAATTTAAGTTAACGGATATCCATTAAGGGGTACTAGCGACGCATTACTAATGCAGTGCCAATGCCAACGTCAGTGGTGACATGCAAACAGTGCAATAAATCATTAACCCAAATATGTGTTTATTATATTTTTTGCAATTTAAAATTATTTAGATCCAGAATAACCATTTTAATATTTATAAATAGTAATATAATATTTACAAATTTGTTTCTTATCAATTTTAATTTGCTGCTTATTTATAGTAAGCAAGTAATTTCTTCACAATTAATGAGAATATATTTCTATATGTAAGAGAATAATATAATATTAATAGAACATTTGCTTAAACTTTTTATCCATCTGTTATGCACAATCCTTTGATTTAAATAGGCTACATACATTGTAAAGGTAGTTATTATAATCAATTTTTCAAAGTATTTCATAACAATCAAAAAATCACATGATTATTGTAGGTTCAGGGGATTAACATAGAATTTTATCCTAATGCAGATAATAATGTGGCCATGGGTAAATCTTAAATTATATTTCTCTATTATTGAAGGAACTCTAAGTAATTAGCATTTTTTTTATCTACATGATCATGGATTTAAGATTTCGATAATATTGATTTTCATGACTTTACCAATAAAAAATCTATCATATAGTAAAAAACTACTCTTTTTGAGCATAAGAATTTTACTAAGAATAGAGAAAATGTTGAATATTTTTCTTCATGAAATTACCCTTTAAATAACAATATTTATTACAAATGATTTATTTTTACTACCTCTAAACTTATTAAGTTTATTGACATAAATGACATTATCATAACTTTCAATATAACTCTTAAAATATTGCTTGAACAATAGTTGGCATCATCAAACTACCATGACACATAATTCATGACTAACATGTAAGTAATTCTAAATATTTTACATGTTTATTATTCATTATAAAAAAGTCAAGTCAATAGGTGGAATGTAGAGAATAATATTATAGTGGGTTAATAGATTGATTCCATCTTAAAACTCTAATAATTCCACTGCATATTGAGATAATTTTCATGTCAGAAAATCCTATACATATTTGTTTGACTAATGGGTTCTATGTTCAACAACATAAGAATAAAAAATGCATAAATTTAGTAAATAATGTTTAACTTTAAAATCAAATGAAATACAATATTTGTTTTTACTATCCACACATTGCATCCCAATAGATTTTTTTCCTCTTTAGTATAAGGCAAAATTTTGAATTTTAACAACAAAATTTTCAATTAGTATTCTTAATCTTCATTTAGATTTGAAAATAAGCTTACTTTAATTTGAGAATGACATCTCATGAAAAAATGCAGTAAGCAACACTGCGAATGTGTGTAATTAAGTGTTCTTTTGTTTGTGTATTGGTAATTTCGTAGATATGTATAGATGTGTGTGCACATACATACATCTTATATTTTTGAAACCCCTTTTGATCTCATTTTAGTCAAACTCCATAAGCAGCTACATCTCTTAAATTCTAAAACCTCCTTGCTGTCCCGAATATTGATGATTAGAATGATAACATTATATTATGCAAAAAACCTATAAGACCAAAGCTAAATTATGTTAATCACAAATAAAGTGTCATTAATTTTTTTTTTTAGTACAGCATGTAATATTATTTTTGCAAATTGGACTACTAATCTTTTTGTTTGAGTTTATTCAATTCACTACATCAAGAACATTAACTTGTTTACTAAAATGATCAAGCTTACATTAAGAAATGATTGAATTCCATCCACATTGCTTCAAGATGGACTTGCACAAGGATTGATGACAACTAGCTTTAAGATTTAGCATTTTACTTTGCTTTTAGTTTCTTATTGAGGTTTGTAAGAAGCACTAAATTGCATTTAGGTGTGAATCACTTGGAAAACTTAGAAAGTTTAAGAGCTTTCAATTTTTTGTTTTCACAGCCACACTTGTAAATGTGAATATAGAAGATTTGTATATATGAAAATTAAGTCATAAGAAAGATAGAAATATGGTTGATTAAAATTTCAGTTTATAGAACTTACCTAGAAGTTCAAGCCACTTTGTAATTACAATCCACACAAAAATTATTGGTTATGAGTAAGAATGCACCACTCAAGAAAATGGAAAATAGAGTCTTAAGAAAATAAGGAAAATTTTGTTAGTCAAACGCAAGACAACCACAAGAAAATAATTGAAAGAATATTTTAGTTAAGACAGATTGATATATAATAGTTTGGATGGTTGTAGTCATACATCCACCTTTTGGTTCCTATTTCAATATTCTAACATTGTCCTTATTTTCAGTACTAGTTCGTATATATGATACAATTTCTAAAATCTTATCTCTTATTTGGTAAAAACAAGATTAATTATTGAATCATCAAAAACTAAAAAAAAATAATAATAATTTCGAAAAATCAAATGTATATATATGAACATGCACTAAACTCGAGATTGCATTGAATTTAGATAGTCACAAAATTTTAAAATGATGACCACTATAGTAATTTATCTTATATAGATTCTAAGAAGTTCATATATACGATTAAACCTACATATAATAATTTTTTTATAAAGTACATGTGCAAACTATTCAAAACCATTGACAATGTACAATTGTATATACGAAAGTGTATCATTGTATATACAAAAAATATTAAAATTTTGGATTTGCAAAGAAGAATATATATAAGGCTTTTTGCTCAATAGGAAATTTTGTGAATCTCCGGTCATTTCCCAGCAATTTCTTTCGATTTTCATTTCGCTTGGACCATTTTCTCCCAAATCTATGCGCATTGGAGGCATCCCGTACTGGATTCTAAGGAATTTTGGATTGTGTCATTCGATCGATTTTTAGGGCACCGTTTAAAATTCACTTGTTCGAGACCCTCCAATCAATGTGCATTGGAGGCATCCCATACTGGATTCTTCTATGCCCTAATTTATGCAAGTGTTTTGTTGGATATTAACTTTCTTCTACGCAAGATTAATGGCTAATGGTGGAGTGGCAATCACCCTCCCCAATCTCTATTGTGCACCTTGTCCCCCTGCACACCCAATCTTTTCTTGATGCACTCACAAACAACCCATCTTCGGAATCACTGGTTTGCATTAAGCCATCACCTCATATAGGGGTAAACCGGCATTATTTATACTAAGGCTGAAATTCAAATCTCGGCAAAGTCATTTGAGTATGTTTTAGTTTGCCAATGGAAAGCCTCCAATGCAAACGGTGTGTAAATTTTTCAATGATTTAGATATCAAAAGCTTGTTCCATTGGCTTAATAAACCATCGCCATGTTCTTGTTAAGTTGTCAATGGAGGTAGATTATACCCGCTTATTTCTCGTGACTCTTACTTTGTTGATGAAATTTGATCCCAAATCTTAACCTCCTATAGTCCTAGTGTGAATTAACTTCCCATTGTTGAAGGCTCACTTGATCACCCCGCTCAGTCCTCTTTTCTTTAGGGTCTTATTTCAGGAAGCCTTTAAAAATTGATACTGCCACTACCAACCACTTGAGGCCATCAATGGCAAGGGTTTCGGTGAAAATTGATTTAACAGAAACCTTTGATCATGAAATATGGATAGGTGAAGAAGACAATGGTCATCTTCAAGTAGTGATTTTTTAAAATATACCCAAATGTTGCAAGCATTGCAATATTTTTGGTTATGATATTGATACCTATTTAAAACTCCACCCAGAACTTCAAAACAAGGTGGTTAATACAAAAGCGCCCGTTCAGGCTCCTAATAAGAGTAACGAGTTGGCTGCTAGATGCTTACTAGGAAGTTTATTTATGTGCAAAAACACTTTGGTGGCTGAGAGTGTTCGGACCCCTCTTGTAATTGATCGGTCAATGGACCCTCCCCTTGTTCTTCAGATGGATGTATCTTCTATGGGTTTAGTTGAGACTAACCCATTCTGGATGCAGCTGATCAAGATGCAGCTAGGACTGCAAAAGAGGATGTGTCCATTGTTGATATGGAAGCGAATAATACTATCTTGAATGCTCTCATATAGTTTCAGAACCCAATGGGAATGAGGGGTCAAATTCACCCCATTTGGAGCAGAATGTGGAAGGATTAGAGCTAGCTAAACATTTAGAACCATCCGTGTATGCCCAAATGTCTAAGGAGACCAAGGAGATGCTAACTTGTGAATTGTTACCTATTGCTGAGCTCCAAAAATCCCTTGCTAAAACCATTGAAATAATGAAGAGACGAAAAGCATGTGAGCTTGAGATTATTCCTAATGCCAACAGATTAATGAGAGTTACCTCGGATATACTTGGAGAATTTATTGGAGAAATTCCTTGAGTCCTGAGTGCACGACTTGATGATGATATGCCTGCACAGGCTCGCCCAACTCTGAGCCCATTTGCCATTGAGTTTTCAAATGAACGGCTTTAGAGTATGTCGAAAATGAGAGTGACAAAAGGTCATTAAAGAACACATCGGTCCTTAATCATTTTGCCAAGGAATTCACTCCTTCAAAAATAAGGGCAAGTGATCCTATTTGGGATGATGATGTGGATTCTGATCTCGGCATGGAGAAGGGTTCATCACTATCAGAAAACAAATATACTTGTATTAATGAGAGTTTTGAAAAAGTAAATGGTAGAAAAAAAATGAAAAAAAAAAGAGTGGATATAAGTCCCGTTATAAGCATATATATCGAAGAAGAAGCAATCACTAATCTCACTAAAGGGACCAAAGCTCGCTTGAAAATGTAGTAATCCCTTTGTTATTAGCACTTTTACTTGTAATGGAATCTCTTATATGAAATTTATTTGGGAGGTTGATGATCGTTTTCTCTTTTTATTTATTTTTTCTTTCTTATTTTTTTTTTCTTTCATCTTTGTTTTGGGGGCACCAACCGCACTTGTTGTACTATTTTTGATCATATATAATATGCTAGCATATTTAATATATATATATAAGGCTTTCTACTCTTCAGCTACAATAATTGCTCCAAACTCTCAGCCTATCGAAAATTAAGAGCATTTAAGCTAAATTCAAATCAATAGTTGTGATTTTGAGGATTTCACCTTAAAACGTGCACACTCTTTTCTTCGTGATCAACAAAGCTCTTACTCTTGAGGGTTATTCAAAAGTGATCAACGTAGTTCCACCTAGTACGACATTGAGCTTTCTAAAGGAAGATTGTTGAAAACTTCTCCACTGGTGATACGTGAAAAAGAATTTACTAAAAGTTTGTGTAGCAGGTGATTGCATCATTAAAATGGGGCATAAGATCAAAAGGCTTTGAAATAGTATAAATATGTTTACTGTTACTATTTTATATCTTTATTTTGAAAATTTTCTCCATATCTTATTTGTGGGAATGTCTTCTATTAGTTTTTTTCTAAACTTTTAAGACATAACTCGCCCACTCTTGGATTACAGATTATTTCTCCTAACCAACAATTGATATCATTGTCATCTATAAGCTACATAATGCTCAACAACTTTAAAGACTGAAGAACTAGTATTATAAAATTCATTAGTGGGAATGTCAAAGCGTTAGAAGATGCTGCTTGCCTCTACTTTTCGATAAAATTAGTTTTGACTTTTGAAAAATATGAATATGAAACTTTCTTCAATAAAATTGCTTTAAAATAATGGTTCAAAATGATTTTAGTATAATGATTAATACTAAAGAAGGCTATAAGAAACTATCCACACTTTATAAACATTGAACAAATGAGCAACTCAAAGAAGCACAATTAAACTCCAAAAGGTTAAATTGTTTTTCTTATGCTCTTGATTAAGGGACTACATATGAATCTCTCTTTGCACCATCAAAAAGAAAATTTATGTGTGCACGTGAGGTGTGTCATTCTTTTTTTTAATATATGAGAATGGATTCGACATCAGAAAATATTTATCAGATCAAAAGTTAGCTAATAGACTATAACATAATATTTTTAGTTAGAAAGATGATAAATAGACTATAACACAATATGTTCAGAAAAGAAAGATGTTGAATAATATAAGGTGTGCTAAGCAAGCGAATTTAGTAGAATTTAAGGGGTTAAATCCCTAAATTTAACCAAATAAAGAAATTAAATGTAAGTAGCATTAAACAACTTTCTAGATCCTCCATTACCCCATAAATCTCAAAAATTACCTTAAATCACAGATTTGTTAAATCTAATTCACCCTGATTTAACCAAAAAATAAGAGATATAGCAAAAGTGAATAGTGCAAAGTACTTCAAGGTAAAAAAGTGAGGGAACTGAATCACAAGAGAAGAAGAGGGATTCCTAGTAAAAAAATCTAAGCCATCACACTTTCAAGTACTTTTACAATAAATTAGTGTTATTACTTAATATTAACTTAAATTAACTAAATTTTATTAAACTATTTATAATAAATTTTATCTCTAAAAATTACTTTTTAAATTAAAATTTTAACAATTTGTTAATAATTTATTCGATTATTGATTAAATTTTAATTCAAATTAACTATATAATGGATGTAAATATGTGGTATTTGTTGATATCAATGATATTATTTAGCTAAATCTTAAAATCCTCAAAATAAACATTCAGGAAGTATTTTGTAATTTAACAATTTCAATTTTCTATTAATAGTAAGTGATAGATTATTTATATGTTCAATAGATTTTGTATTCTTTTTTAATATATTAATTAACCAAATTCTTAGCTATCTTTAAATCCGGAGACAATAGCATATATAAATTTAACAGAGGATGTCATAAATCATACCAAACATTTTCCAGTTTTATGAAGTAAACAACATCCTTCATGTGCCAAACACTCCCATAAAATGAATACATTAAAACTAACTTATGTGTGGATCTTCTCACTTGTTTTCAAATAAATGAATAGGTGATATAAATAAAAAGCGGAGAGAGAGAAAGGAACCTGACAAATACGAGTCCAGATGCGCCGACCGGTGTTAATGACGTCGTTGCAGAAGGTTGACTTCCCACTTCCAGGAACGCCGATGAGGATCACGACGAGGGGCTTTGCCTCTTTCTCTTCTGAAAGAGAGGAAAATTGGAATGATTAATTTGAAAAAAAAAATGATCATCCAGAGAGATGCAGAAAAGAATAAAAAAGGTCAGAGGAAGTAGTTTTGCCTCCGGTACTGATGGTAGAAGAAATTGTACCGACTCCTTCCGCCATAGAAGTAGATAATAGGAACCACCAAATCCTTCTAATAAGAAATGGCGGTCGAAACTTTACTGAACATGTCAATTAACTTTTGAACTGTTCAAAGAGAATTTTTGTCAACAAATCATTTAAAAAATAAATTAAATTTAGCTAAAATATAAAACATAGTCAGTACATATTTTAAATTAAAAAAAAAAAATGCTGGTGTGGCACTTAAAAAAATTCATCTAATAAAGTTTAAATATAATTTTAATACAAATATTAAACATTTTGAAATTGTATAATATAAACATATAATTAATTAAATTATAATATAGTTAAATAAAGTGTGTTAAATAATAAGATAATTTTAAAGAGTAATTATCTATACAATATCTCTTGTAAGAATTGGTAACAAAATTTGTGTAATACACACTCATCATATACTATAATTATTTAGTTACACAATGTGTCATTAATGGATCATAAGGTTTAAATATATAAATATGTATGCTCTTGTACACAAGTAAATATATCAATCTTCTTACAACAAATAATACACATAAACGTATGAATTAGAATCATAATCACTTTGAAAGATGAATATTAGCTGATTATCAACTCATGAGTATAATATATATGTATATATGTTAGAAGAGTTCTTATAGTATAATAAATGAATCATATCATTTAGCTAATTAGTAGTTAAATTTAGTGTGACTCATGCAGTAATAGAATATTTTGCACCACTCCACAGAGTTAAAGATCCATCTTCCCATTGCTAAAATGATATGATCAATCGAACAAAGTTTGGTAAGTTTTTGTAAGAAAAATTATATTTTTAAGTAAGGATAATTTTGTTGAATATATATATATATATGTGTGTGTGCGTGCACGTTATATATATATATATATATATATATATATATATATATATATATATATATATATCATTAAGGAGATCATTAACCATGTGTATCATATGTAAGCACTTTTATTTTATTTAAACAGATATGCTCAAATAAAAAAATTTATATAAGAATTATTGGAAATGCATTTTGTATAAAAATAATGATGTTTATATCATTTAAATAAGAATTTTCAATAATGTGTATGCATGATGTCTCAAATAATCATGAACTAAGAAATTAACACTATGCTAAATATTATAAAATAAATATTCAACTTGCTAATAATAATTATGTATAAAACTATTATATGATTATCAAGTAAATAAGAATTTAAACAATAATGTGAAAGGTTAATATATAAATCAACAAAATTAAAATAACATTAGAATTCACAAGAAATTTTTTTATTACTAACTAATATCTCATGATCAAATTAATGAAATAAAGATGAGATAATAATTAAAAAGAGTGAAATATTCTCTTAAGCACGATCTCTATATAAAAATTATGTACAATTTATAGGGGATTAGAGTAGAGGGAAGATTCTTATTGATCATTTAAGAGGAAATGGGATGAAATGAAGCCTGGAATTCTTTATAATCAAATGAACTTTGCAAAATCTAAACTTCATGATTTATTCATAGAATTTACTTTCTCTTTGTATTTGAGGGTTGAAAAATACTTATAAGTGTAAGGAAGTGGAAGAAGAGGAAAATGACCCTAGCCTTGAGCCAAATGACCTAAACACATTCTTAAACATGATTGGGGTATTTTAAACTTTATACCATATAGGTAAACACATTGCACATATATGAGTAGCAGTAAAGTAGTGGTTTCAATTTTTCCTTAATTGATACTCCCCATGTGATCTTCACAAAGTGAGCATCCTCAAATGCTCCGCCCAGAGTGACCATTATGTGATGATCTGTTTGAGTGATCTTCTCAAAGTGACCATCCATGGTATCCCCAATTGATCTTGTTGGATAAAAGGTTGAGGTTACAACTTGTGCGACAGCCCAATGTTGGGTTAGTATAACTACTCCAACATTTGGCATTCATATCCCTGAGTCCTATTAGGACTTAGTATGGCAGCATATTATGGGCATATGAAACACACTTTTCCACATGCAATTAAATATCCAATAAAAAAGAAAATTCAACATATCAAAAATAGTAATGATTTTACAATTTGCATTACATGCTACACATAATTTAAAGGAAATATGAGTTCACTTCTTTCAATGAGATAAATATACTAAGAAGATTTTCATCAATTAAGACCAAGTTTGCATCAGATTGCCCATTCCTTCTATGCCTGCTCCTCCTTGGATTGGATATTTGGTCTTCAAACAGCTCTTAATTTTTCATATATATATATATATATATATATATATATATATATATATATATATATATATATATATATATATATATATATCAAGAAGTGTGCTCATTCTAAGAAAAATACTAGTAAATATAATATTTATTATGTTGGGCAAAGTTATATAATATATGATGAGTCAGATATGTCTATCTAACTATATGAGATATTGAGTTCCTGATTAAATATGCATTCCGCCTCAATGGCTGTGTAGTTTCCTTAGTACTTCAGATATCAACATGCTCTAGCCTAACATATTGTATGGACATAATGATCTACATGTATAAATAATTGATACTAATTTTCATTTATTTTATTTTAAGTTTTAAGTACAAAATCTCATATAATAATTAAAGTGTAATAAAGCTAAATAGTGATGTAGAAGAATGATGAACAAAGTAATTAAACATAAAAATAATATCCTTCATTTTTTAATTATTAATCTAATAATAAGATATTAAAAATGATAATAATAATAATAATAATAATAATAATAATAATAATAATAATAATTTGGCATAATAATAAAATGAAAAAAAACATATTAATTAAAATAATAATAATAGTAATAATAAATAAATAAATAAAATTTGACATAATAGTACTAATAATAATAATTGACATAAATAAAAATGACTTTGTTAATAACAATAATAAATAAATGATATAATTAAATGAAATAATAATATCAATTACAAATAAATAGAATAATAATAATAATAATAATAATAGTAATAATAATAGTAATAAATATATTTCTGTTAATTTATAATAATAATAATAGTAATAATAATAAAAATAACATTATTATTATTATTACTAAAAAATGACATTAAGAATAATAATAATAAATAAATAAATAAAAGAAAATTGACATAATAAATGAAAAATTAACATATTAATAGTAATAATGATAAATGAAAAATAAACATTATAATAATAATAATAATAATAATAATAATAACATTAAAATAATAATTAAATTATTATTATTATTATTAATGTTATTATTATTATTATTACTAAATTTATTAAAAATAGAAATTAATAATTAAGATTAAGTAATTAGAAAAAAAACATAATTTATTTAATAAATAAAATTAAAATTAAAATTAAAATCTCTCTCTCTCTCTCTCTCTCTCTCTCGCTTATTGTGGAAGGGGGATGGGGGAAATTGTCGACAACTGAACTCGGGCTAGACTGCATGGGCGTCGACGGTGGTTGGGGGAGGTCATTATCATAGGAGGATGAAGAATATGGGTTGTGTTAGGAAAACGAAGGGGGTATTGAGGTTTTTATAGGGATAAGAGAGGGGCTCCGCTTGTGCCGAGCTATTGACTGCACAGGCGATGGGGCCAGCCGTCGGTAGAGGAGATAGAATCATTATTGTTTGTGATCGAAGGAATCTCTACGTGCGCATATGGGTGGTTGACTTGTCGCGATCTCGTGTGCTTTAGGAATCATGTGAGGTAGACAAGACAAGGGGTTTACTATAGCACTAGGTTTAATTAATATAATTAATTTTATAAATAATGCAATTTAAATTTTTTGCATCTTTTCATTGTTTAGCTTTCAACATTAACAAAAAAAAACGTGAAGGTGTAGTTGGACGAGACAAACATGGACACACTAAAATGTTTAAGTTTGGAGCTATGCTTTTTTTAAATGATTCTTAAAGATTTAAACTTTAAAAATTAAATGCGGTCTATTAGGTGCTCCAATTTTGATGAAACTTTAAATATATCATTTTCCTAATATTCTTAATTTAACGACATCAAAACTTTTAAATTTGGATTTGTATTTTATTTTTCTAATTTTTTTAATTTTCACTTTTCAAAAATTAATTTATGAGTATCTATTATCCAATTTGCTCTCTAACTTATGAATTACAATTATAAAAATATACTCTACCTCATTGTATTTTTTGTTTAACCTGAATTTGAACTAGTTTGGTATCATGATTTTTTATTTAGGTTTTGTCATAATTAGTTCGATCATTACATCTTGCATCAAAAGCTACAACTTGCATCATGAGACAAAAAAAATGTGAACCATATTCTAGTTTATAATCCATGTGCAACCCTAATTGTATGAATTGTAGTTTGTGCAGCAAGTTGACCACCTCACACTATGAATCAAATGAGCTTCGTATATGGTTTGACCCAAAGCTAACATAGTCTTTAGACTAAGCCTAAGGTAATCTAACATTGATTATTCACAAAGTAGGTGATAAAGAAAAATGGTGTGCCACAAATATCTCCACTTGAGATTAATATTATTCTCAATATTTTTATTATAAAATTATTTTAAGAGAATAATTTGAATATAAATGTTTAAATTTAATTTTTAAAAAGCATAATTAAAATTAAAATTGCAAAAATTTATTCACCCAAGACCACTCATTTATAATTAATAAGGGTATCAAACTCCTTTTCACAAGTGATCAATATTGATCCTGCATTTCCATAATATATGAAACGTAAGTATAATAACCCGAACTCTTAAGTACTAAGGTATTATCCACTTTGGCATAAAAAGCATCACAATATTATACTCAAAAGATAATATCCTAGCAGGTCACCTATCCTGAGAGTGCTCCCACTTGAGCATACTAAACTGAATTTCTTATCGAGAACTCCACTGTTATCTAAAATGGAACCTCGATATTTAAGAATTTCGTTGAATATTACTTAAGGGGGGTCATTACAATATTCCCAACTTAAGTAACTAACATCCTCATTAGTATCCACATACATATCCAAAAACCATCCAATAGGTAGATATGAAAGGTGGCCTTTAGAGGCTCAAGAGATACCCCAAACTATGTAGCACATTAACCATCATGGGTTTAAGAGGCAGCTCATATAAAGTAGTATTTTGCTCTATATTATACTTAGTTCATATCTGACACTAAATAGCCTGCTCTGATACTATTTATAATAGTTCAAACTCTTAAGCACTAAGGTATTATTCACTTTAGCTTGAAAGGCCACATAATTTTATCATCATAAGATAACTTCATATTAGGCCACCTATAATAATCAAGATTGTTACCCTGATTAATCGGGACTAAACCAAATCATAATCTTCTTTCCAGTAGTCTTAATAAGTCATTAAAAGCAAGCCATAAAATTTTTATTCAAATTAGGAGTCATTTAAACCAAATCATAATTCTAGAAAATTCAGATAACCTGAAAATTAAACTAACTAATTTGACCTCAAATCAAAAATTTGACTTTGCCATTGCGCTAATCACCCTCAAATTAGCTAGGAGTAATTTTTGGAAGTCGTCAAATTTACTCAATCATTTTAATATATTTAAAATACTCCAAAAATTAGAATAATTAGATACTCATCGAAATCAAAATCCAACTTCATCATTGCATTTCTCACCGTTCAATTAACTATGAGTGAACTATTATGATTTTTTTGAGCCCAATTTATAGTTCAAATTTAATCACGAATTTTGATTCAATTAAGTTAAATAATATTTAAATTAAAAATAATTTTATTTATTTATTATCTGGTGGGGCCCGTGGTTTGGAACTGGGTCGGGCCTGTCTTACGCTTCGGGCCGAACCCTCAGTCTCGATCGGCTCAAACCGAGCCGATCGATCGGACCGTCCGAATCGGACGCTCCCGATTTATCTTTGTCGTGTGAGCACGCAAAGTTGGCGTGTGGCCCTCCTCCTCGCATGCGCAGCCGCCCTGCCAAGTGGCCAGTCTGCTGCTTCAAATAGCCTTATATCCTCAAATTTAACTCCTCTTTTTTGTATTACCTCATCCCTACCATGGATGGTTGAAGCTAAAGTTAACCCTAAATTCCTCTGTTTGGATCGATCGCAGGAACCTATCAGTCATCGAAATGAAGGTACTTCAATCCCTCCATCCTTTATAGTAGATTGCAATTGTCCATTTCAAAATTTTATTTCATTGTATTGATTGAAGATTGATCTGATTTGATCGGGTTTGATCAAACCTGATTGAATCAATTTGGATTGCAATCTATTGTGTTGTGGAGACCATTTAGTTAATCATGGAGATGTTAATGGTGCTCCAGTAAGCTTCCGGGAGGTTCTAAGGTGATTCAAAATAAGGAGTGAAGTCCAGCAGCAACACTGGCGCTACAGCATGCTGCAGCGGAAATCGGTGCTGCAGCGCGCCGCAGCAAGTCCATCCCAAGTTGCAGGAAATTTGAAAGGCGGACACTATCGTGTGCCACAGCGGGTTCCATCCCAATATGCAGGTGCTACCGTGCGCCGCAACGGGTTCCATCCCGAGAAGTGGGCATTATTGCATGCCGCAATCCATTCAAAACACGGGCGCTAAGGCGCGCCGAGCGCCTGGAGGAGTACTACTATAGTTTAGGCTTTTCCCTAAGTAAATTGGAGGGCATTTTGAACTTTACAGGGTTCAAAATTGAGCTGGGTAATTAAGCAAACATATTGGGAGGAGTTTACAATGTTGATATTTCAGTTGCAGGCTTTATGCTTACTGTGAGGAGGAGATTCCAAGGTGAAGCCCTAAGAAAGCTGATGTACAAGAAACCTCTTGCATATTGGTGAAGAGACTGATGGTGGCGGCTGCTTCATTTCCTCTCCATATTAGAATAAGAGCTTGTGTATTTACAGTTAAGGGATAAACTCTTTGTAACTCTGTAATCTTCAAGTTTTCTAGTTAATTTTTTTGTGATGTGGTTCTATGATTTTTCTCATTCTTGGATTTTTCACGTAATCTTTGGTGTTTGGATGTTTTGCATGTTTATGCTTGATTGTCTTTGCATGCATGTGATGTGATTTTCTATTAGTGGTTTTGTAATTTCTGATTTGCTTGGTTACTATCAATGCAGCCTCGATTCTCAATCAAGCGCTCTTTTCAAACCACTTTCACTGCCAAGAGTGTGCTCAGTGGTGCTGAGATAAATCCACAACACATTCCACAGTTGCTTATAGTGGTAGCGCATCCCATCCGAGCGTAGGATCTTAAGGTTAGATCTTTTCGGCAAGCCAAGCCACCTCCAGTGATGAACCGCACGTCATTCAAAAGGTATATCCTAAATCTTCATACATACCCTTTAAAACCCAAATCTTGTTTTGACCAAACTTGGTCAAATGACCTCAAAATTTAGTAACTTTAAATTTTATGGAATCCTTAGGCAGTGAATAAAATAAGTACAGCAAAATTTTTAGATTTCATTGAGTGGAATTTCTAATCAACCCTTAATGAGCTTAAACCCTAAATTAAGCTAATTAGCTCTAATCCTTGGCCAAATTGGGTATTCTTAGTATCTATCTTTATATTAGATAGTAAAAAACTACTTAACATAAATAAAATCAAATTTAGAACCTTAATTCTAAGAGTTTTATTTTTGACCCTTAAGTAGGGGCATTTTAGTTATTTTTCCCAAATCTTGAATTAAGTTCCCCTAAGTAGAACAATTGCTTTTCCCTTAAAATCAGTAAGGTGAAGACTTAGGAATAAGATATATATCTTATAGTGCATGATAATAAAATTTTTATATCTTAACTTTAAGCTTAAACTCCTTGAATTTCTCTTAAGAAAGAAATTAATATGAATCAACTTATCATTTAGAACATGCTTGATTATTAAATGATTCATTCTTAATAAGTATTGATTTTATCCCATGACTTGATTATTTAATTAAACTTAGGAGCTTAATGATTTAGTATAATAAATTTCCATTATAATTAGGTGATTGAATCTATGAACTTTTTATATATTTGTACCTTAATTTGGTTTCATGAATCAGCTAATGTTAGAATCTAAATGTTGTAATTGAAGATTTAAATCTTTTAAATGTTTATGCTATATTTTATAATTTAGGCATTTTATACTTTAAAGTAGAGAAACCTTGAGGTAAGAAGTTGTAATAACCCAGGTTGTTACTTTGGTTAATTAAGATCAATTTAAGTCTTAATTGAGGTTTTAAGTTACTAATTAAGTAATTTAGAACTTATCTCAAAAATCTAGGTCAAATCAGAAGTCAACTGAGTCAAATCAGAAATTCTAGAAAATCCCAAACCCTAGGAATTGACTTTTTATCTAGATCTCAAATTGAAAATATGACTTCACCATTGTGTTTAGAGGCCCCAAATTAGCTAGGGGTGAAAGTTTGGATGTATTTGGAAGTCGTTGGATTTTCGTCGAATATTTTAATAATATTTAAATACCTGAAAATTCAAATAAATAAATACTCATCGAAATAAAAATCTGAGTGCATCGTTGTGTTCCTCACCCCTCAATTAGCTAGGGGTGATTTATTGGAAATTTTTGGAATATATTTAGTTAGCTAATTCTAATTAATAAATTAAGTTTGAAAATAATTAAATAATTATATTTTATTTTAACTTAACGACGCCGTCTAAATTGGGTAATGCCGTTGCTCCATTTTATGTTTGACCGTTTGATCTAACGGGTTGCTCGGACCGTCTGATCGCTCGATCAGACGGCCGAGGGTCTTCTTCTTCGCGAAGAACACGCGACAAAAGGGTCGCGACACGCGTCATTAGGATCGCCTTCCACGCTTCAATCGGCCAAAATCCACCGCTTTCATCTGAATAAAATCTTCTGATCGATTTCTTGCTTCAAATTTTGCAAAGATTTGAGCTCAGCAAGGAATCAAGAAATCGCCAATTGAACCTAGATCATAGACCGTCAATTGGGTACGTCCTTGATCCCGTTATTCCTTCAATGAAATGCTCAATTTCTTCTTTCGTTTCTTTATTCCGCATCGTAGATTAACTTTTGGTCCGGTCTGATCGATAATTATTGCTCTTGATTAAGCTAATTTAGCAAATTAGATACAGTGATATACAGTAAATCACTCTCGTATGGTTGCATACCGTCGAGCCGTACTTAGGGTTAGAGATTGTTGGCATCTTAGGTCATCCCCTATCATGGTTCAACCGGTCTTGGCTAGCCATGGACGTCCTCTTCCCTATGCTATGCGGGCCGAGCTCCCTAATCGCCAGAAAGACCTCAAAACTTAGTGCCCTAGCTCTACCTGTCGCGGAGGTGAGGCGAGGAAGAAGAAGAAGGTTTCTGGGCCGGGCCGGGTCGACCCGGGCCCGACCCGCGTGCCTCTGAGGCTGCGTCATCAGACCGATGCGTGGCGTGCTCCCATTTGCTGCAAACCAGTGGCGGGACCCACCGCTGAACAACGCTGCATTTCTGTCTCTCTCGAGACAGGGGTGGGCCCCACTGGTCTGACTCGGCAAATCCTGGGCTGCCGTGTGTCTCTGGCGGGCCCATCACCTGTAGAAATATAGATTATTAAATTATATTTATATAACATTTTAATTAATATAAACGAATTTATATATAAAATCAGAATTTAAAATAATTAAACAGAATTATTTTAATTAATTAAATTCAAATCTTTAAACCCTAATAACTTGCAAATTATACATCCAAATTATACAAATAAATATATCAAATTGATCAGAAAAATATGAGGAATTTATTGATGTTAATAATTTTATTGTAGGACCTATATTTAGCATAATGACATTTAGGATATTTAAATAACCCTAAAAATGTTACAAAATTTCATTTGTTCATAATTTTGTAACCAATAATCCAAACCTATTGAATATAGGCCTTAAAGTGATCAGAAAATTCTAAGGATCATTTTGGTAGAGTTACCTTTGCTATTTGGATTAGTATTTGTCTAATCACTTTTAGGACCTAACCTTAATTACCCTAATTAGATCTAGAACTTCAATTGACCATAACTTGGTCAATAGAGCTCCAAATTAGGTGATTCAAATATTAATTTAGATTAAAAAAACCCAATTAATAGTAATTTGTAAAAATATTTTAGATCCAATAGTTAGATTTGCTAATCTTCTCTAATTACTCCAAAACTTGATTAGTGAATATTAGTAAATCTAGTAATCCAAATTGAGTGATTTAAGTTTCAGAGGACTCATAGAGTTATTTAGAACCTATTTGTAAGGTTGGATTAGTGTTTGAGTGATTAATTTCACTAGTCACTCACTAATCACCCTAAACCCTAATTAGGTCATAACTTAGTCAAATTAGATTTAAATTGAGCCTACCACATGTCATTATAATCAGTAGACTATTTGTAAACTATAGCTACTGATTTTACTCAATTTGGGCATTAATTGACAAAGTTAGGATTTTGACCCATAATTAAGGATCCCTTAATTACTCTCTTAATCCTAGATCTTGTATTGGCCATAAATTAGCCAATACTTATCATAATTTAGTAAATTTAGGTTTTATGGAAACTTTAGATAGTGAATAACAGTAATCTGAAAGAAAAGTTAAGTTTCATTCAGCCAAATTACTAAATTTCCCCTATGAGTCAAAATTTCTAATTTGACCTCATAAGGCTTAATAATCATCCAAAATTTGTGTAGTTGCTGTCTAATCTTACATTAGATAGTAAGAAACCTTTTCTAATAGAAAATTTCAGTTTTAGAACTCTAGATCAAAATTTGATCTTTTGAACCCTTAAGTAGGGGCAAAATGGTAATTTTGCCCAAATTTAAGGTTTAGCTTTCTAAAGCCCTAAAATCATTTTATAATTATTAAAAATAGTAAATATAATAATTATAGCTAAAATTAATCAAGTTCAAGCATAAATTATACTTTAATTAAAATCCCAATCCTATCTCTTAAAGAAAAATTCTAAGTAAAATTGTGAGTGTTTCTTCTTCCTTAAACCTTTCTTAGGTCTTGCCATAGGTCTTATAACATTAGCTAGGATGTGTGTCTTGAGAAATACTCTTAGTAATTAAGAACTTTAATTCCTAAGACTAGGAATAGATCTTAAGTTAGAATTCATTTGTTGAGTAAATTGGGTTACTCAATAGATGAAACATTGAGTTTTCTAGTTTATAGATTTTCTTAGTTTATTAAATGATTATTTTATCTTGGAACTCTAGAATTAAGAATAGAGATCTATCCTAATGAATTCATTTATCATTAGGATTTGCCTTAATCTGTGAGATTTGGGTTCTAAACCTTAGATCTTTAGTTATACCTTTGGATTAAGTGATTAGATCCCATCATCTGGAGTCTAATTCTTAATCATTTCCATCTTGATTTGGTTAATCAAGATGGCTTGGGATGGTTTAAATTATAAAATTAGGTCGATGATTTATTCAGTTTAACCAAGTAGTCGTCTTTTAATTAAGATATAGTTAGAACTTGGCCAGTCCTAATTATCTTCAACAAGTAGGATTCGTAATTCTAAGTTACAAAATGTGTAAGAATTGATGATTCTGAAACTTATGTAACTTAGAATAGATAGAATGAATAAGTAGATAACAAAGGATATCACCTGTGTTTTAGATAGAGTCTCTTGCTCAATTTGTTTTGATGCTTCGCTTACCTTGATCTTTGAGCTTTAAACCATGAACATATTTGAGGTACATAAGATAATTGATAATTATCTTATGTCAATTTTGATCATTCATAAATAGCATTTATTTTCTTCTAGTATTTTTGTAAGGTGTAGCTTGATTAGTATGCCTCTTTAATCACCCGTTCGGGGTCGGCTACATTGTTCGGGTCAGTCCGATAGTTTATGCCATGCCTAGTCAGTGGGATAGGATGGATAGACTATTGCCTGTACTGACTGGATAGTCAGGATCTGATATGGTTATACTAATTCAAGTACACTTACATTTAGTTTCAGTCTTAGCTCATCAGGCTAAGAGATTTTTCAGTGATACTCAGTTCAGAGCTTCTTTCTTGGCCCATCAGGCTAAGTATTTTACTGAGTATGCCTTCAGTTGAGTGGCTTGAATAGCCATTTCAATTTTCAGTTTTCAGTTACTATTTTACTTTACTCTTTTCTCAATTTCAGTATTATTTTTACTTATAGTCATACTATACTTTTCTAAGCCTTGTTTATATATAGGATACTAGATTTACTTGTTGTATTTAGGATGCTAGTCTTATTCACATGTTTTTCTTACTTTATGTCGATTAGCATATAATTAATTGATCATAAACATGTTTAGAATGTATTTTCTTTATAGTATTTGTTTAGTCTTTTTTTTGCTTACCTGACTTTGTTGCAGTTGCTTAGAGGAGGTATGTGCTTACTTCCTAGTTGATTTAGTTATAAACTATTTGTTTATAATTTTATACCGTTCTTTTCTTACGCTTTCTGCACCTACTTGCTTGTTGTACTGGTTTATGGTGATATTCAGTTAACTTAATAAAACTTTTACCCTAAAATGTACTTAGATAATAGTCTAACCAGTTTTTCTTTTGTTGGTTGGGGCCCTACCATTATGAAATTGATAATGGTAGGTTCTGAGTTTATTGAAGCAGTTGATCCAGTGGAGAGCTTGCCATTGGAGGAGGAATCTGTGCCTGAAGATCCTTAGATTTAGTTTCCTTTCTGCTTGTGAGATTGAGAGTTTTCTTTTCAGTTCTTTAAACTTATTAAAATGTTGTAATAATGCAGGTTAATTATTTCTTTTCAGCTCTTTTCTTATTCTGGATTATTGTGTTGTATGGATGGATGTTGTATTTTATGCTTCCGCGCTTTCTACATTTTCTTGTATGATTCATTTAGTGAGATATTTACTTTATGAATGGCAAAGTCCTTAGTTAAGTTGGATTAGAATGTATATCTAAACCAATTCTAAGTAAGGACCTTATCATTTGGTAACACCTCCACCGTAATCATGTTAACTTAAGAGTTAACAAGACCATGGCGGGGCAGAGTCGCCACATAAGTACCTTATTGAATATATATTGAGGTAGGTCTTTAGATGAACCTCTTAAACCCTAGATAATTAAGCTTTTAACTTGTGGTAGTAATAACCTAATAAACTATATATTGAGTTTAAATGAAGTAGTTCATATAATTAGAGTGACTTCTATATCACAACCTTAGAACCCCATTGCTTAGTTGTAGCAACACAAGATTATTACTCAGCTTAATTTTAACCTAATTGTATCTCAATTATCATTATGTTAAGTTCATCTAGTTATTTGAATCAATCCCTAAAGATTTGGCGCGATTCAGAACTAAATCCAACAGTTTGAATTATTTTAATATTTAATTAATTAGAAAATTGAGATTATTATTTTGACCTCAAAATCGAAATCCGACTTCGCTGTTGTGATCGTCACCCCCAAATTAGCTAGGGGTGATGTTTTGGACGTGTTTGGAGGTCATCGAATTTTTGTCAATATTTTAATATAATTAAATACACTGAAAATTAACATAATTAAATAATCGTTGGAATTGAATTCCGACTTCGCCATTGAATTTCTCACCCCCAAATTAACTAGGGATGAATTTTTGGGAATTTTTGGAGCACGTTTTAAGAATCTAAATTTTGAAATAATTAAGGAAAATAAATAAGTAATCATTGAGGCCCTAACTTATAATTTCTCATTTTCTATTATTGACAGCCCCATGTAAATTCAGTTGGCCATCCCTCCCCTCTCCCCTTAGCCATGCCCCCCCTAGGCCTTATGATGGCCTATTCCCTAGGATCCTCATTGCTTCTCCTCCTTTACGAAGGAGCTCAAATCCTTCATCCTCTTCATTTACAAAATCTGAGAACTCATCTCCTCTCCCCGCTCCATTGCTAAGTCCCTTGTGCTAGAAGAAGAAGATCCCCTCTAAGGCTTTGGAGAAAGACAAAGGATCCTTCTTCCTCCACCCCTTGCAAGATTAAGGTACTCATTTTGCTACTCTTCTTGAATCTATTTATTCCTCTAATAAGCTTAAATGTATGGTTAGAAGCTCATAAGCATGTTTGAAAGCCATTAAAGCTCTTAAAAGCTTCACAAAAATCTGCTCTGTTTTCATCAATTTTTCACACCCTATCATTTATCCATATTTTTCTTATAGTTAGAATGCTTTGTTTGTGTCTATTTTGGTGTCGATGGAAAGGTATCGGAAATACCTTTCCATTGATATATGATACTACTCATAGGACTCTCTAGATTGAGAGTAATTGAGCTTGAAAATAGGCCATACAGGTTTCGTCTAGGCGAAAATTACCGTCTGGCACTGCAGCGTGTTGCAGCGCCCGGTTTTGCAAATTAAGCCGCTGCAGCGGTATTTTGGCAGAAATATATATAAATATATACTAAAGTAATTAAACTGAAAATTTGCAAAATAGACCGCTACAGCGCACTATAGCGGGCTGCAGCGAAAATATTTAGGAAATATGAAAATGAATTAATTAAGCAGTGATTTTGCAAATTGAACCGCTGCTGCGCGCCATAGCGTGCCGCAGCGCGCTGTAGCGAGCCGCAGCGCACCCAGCGCTAAAAGCGCAACCGCGCGCTGCAGCACGAAAAGGGCTACAGCGCGCTCCAGCGCGTTGCAGCTCCCAAACTTGCAAAAACTGCCAAGAATTCTTTAAAACTGCCCAGTTTTGGCTGAAATGGCCAAAACTTCCCTGTTTTGGTATTTTAAGGTCCCTAGAACCCTAGTGGGACTAAATAATATCAAATTTGAACCTATTTTAGCTAAAATTGAATATTGCATAAAATTCTATATTGAAATTAAGTTTGAACTTTGTCACTTTGGTCAGATGCTCAAAACCTCTCATGTACCTTAAAAGTATTGTGCTAATTGCTAAATAATAGGACCCGTATATGCTTATGTTAAATAGATATACCTTAACAACTAAATAGCATGAAACCTAAGTCTTTTAGATTTGTAATCAAGTGCTAACTTCTTTGATTTAATTTAGAATTTAGTTAGCCTTAATTACTTTCCATTTTATATCAAACTTACATATCTATGCTTTTATGATTTTAGAATGTATGTTATAGAACTTTAACATTTAAATGAGATATCTTGATATGTAAACTAAACTTGAACATAAAAATCTTGATAACTTGGTTAAGTAGATAATACTTAATCCAAACCTAAAGTGTGACATCAATAATATACTAATAATATATTAATTTGTCATTGACCTTTAAATTAATATTGGCCTTAATGATAGAAAGGTTAGGGGTTAAACCCTAGCTTGTCTTGATTAAGATCTAAACCTTAATCACTTAATTAATTAACTTAACTGTAAGATAATTCAATTGATATTATTTTAATAATGCACATGATTTAATATTGATCTTAAATCATTGAATTAGAAGTGCTAGGGTTAATATTGAATATGTGTGATTGAACTAACTGAATCCAAACTTTAGATCCATGATTTTCTCTTATATAAGACTATTAGCATAAGATGAATAATAAAACTATAATGATTGACAAAATGACCTAAGTCTAATAATATCTTTGATTTTATCCCATAATTGTAGAATAGAGTTGTATAAGATGAATTCTATTCACCTGTTCTGATCACTTCAATCTAAAATTAATAAGTAAACCTTGAAAGCTAACTTAAGAAGTAGAAAAGTGAGATTTTAAGGGTCTTGCTTTAGAATCGTTCTTGAAATGTATAATGACCTTAATTATTGATATCTTGAGGTAGGAAGGACTTTTATAACCTATTGAGGTAGAAACCTAGTTGATCCTTCATAATTTTAGAAGTTGAACTTGATACCTTGTGGTAGGAATCACCTACCTAAAATACTTAGAATGTGACTCATTCCTTATGGTAGCAACCTATGTTGAGTGATCCTTTGATCACATCCTTGGAGCTTTGTGTAGGATGCACCTACTTAGTATAAGGATTAATAGATTTGATAAATCCTTATTGATTAAATAGAATTGTCTAAGCTCAAATTATTGGTTGGGTATAGTATAGTATACCCATGGCACTGAATTATTTTAGTAATATTCATGATTGGTTGATTCACTCCAATGTGGACTTATGACCAGGTACTGTCCTGCGGGATTAGCCGAATACAATCCCGTTAGAATAAATTTTCCAGGACTAATAATGTCATAATTAGTGAATAAGATCCTTAGTTTGAGATGTAAACTGCGACTGGGTTCTGCCTCCTATCGTAATGCACTTCGATAAGGGCAATTTAAGCAAACTAAGTACCTTAAGTCACTTTGCTTAGACCACTAAGTATGCTTGTAATTATGTCATTTAAATGCTTAGCTTGATACGAAAACTGTGACCGGGTTCTGCCTCCTATCGTAGTGCGCTTTGATAAGTGTAGTTTAAACAAAGTAAGGGTTAAATCCACCTTTCTTGCAAACATGCTAAACATATGTATACAATCATCCCAGCTAATAATTTGTAAGTAAAATCTCAACTTTAACTAATTATTGAATTAGAACCTAGGAGTCAGAATCCTTTTAGCAGGATTCTGCATAATGGAGACCTATAATTCATTGTCAGATTTCAAAGTATTTTCTGGATTTTTAGATTTATCTCATGTAGCATAGAAGCATGGGCATGAGCATAAGCATAATGTGTGAGTATCAGAATAATGTATAAGTATCAGTGATGATCTATGAGTTATAAAATATTTTATATATTAATTGGGGAATTTCAGGATGCATCAGCATCATCAGTAAACAGTATTCCCAACTGTATGTATGCATACATTAAACCGTACTGCTCATAACAGTTCAATAATATTTTGGGTGTATATCAGTAGAGTATAGTGTTATGGCATATTCAGATGCACAGTTTCAATGACATACAACATAATTTTACAGATGATTATTCAGTTCTTATTCAGTACTATTTTAGCTTATTTTCAGTATTGAAGTTTATAGTTCAGCTTTACCTTACTTTACTTCAGTTTTGTACAGTTTTATACAGTTTTATGCTTTTAGTTACCTTTACAGTTTTTCTGCAGATTTAATCACATTATGTAAATGTTAAATGAATAACTAGAATTATTTAGACAGTTCGATGTGTTGTCTAACACGGGGTACTTTTGGGATCTAGTAATTTGCTAGATCCTGAGCATTATATTGAGCTAGATCAGGAGAACACTCAGGAGATTCAGGAGGAGCCAGTGGAGTACTAGTGGACCCTCCTTCAATTTTACTTTCTATTTTCAGTTTAGTACTTAGTTTTATTTCAATATTTTAGTAAACTATTTGTAATAATTATGGATGGATTTTCTTTTCTTTTTTGAGATGAATATTTTATACAGCTTCTGTGATGAATGTTTATGGATATTTGCTTTAAGCTTCCACACTCTGTTATATTTTACTTATACTTAGTATTGTGATATGACCAGCATACTAGAAATGCTGACATCTTATACATATATTAGATTCCTATTATATTCTAAATCTAATGTATGTATTTATCTAATACTTAGGATAAGGATACTATTCTTATCTTAAGTATTAGCTCTCAACCCTCCTTGAGGTTGAGTCAGCAACCCTCCAGATGGGCTTAGTTTTCAGTTATTTCAGGGAGACGGGATATTCCTCCCCAAGTGGCGCACCGCTTCGCCGCCGAATTATGATCTTTACCCCTTTGCGCACGGCGATGGGGCGGGGCGCTACATTAATACCCCCAATGGAGGTATGATTCATTAGATTGAATTTCCTTGGATTCTAAATAGTTAATATAGAATGATAACATTAGTGTTTATCATGTGGATACTGTAGTGCATACCCATAAAGTAGAAATTGGTTGATTCATCTTGAATTGAATTATATATAATAATCTTGTCTTAGATGAATCTATGATAACATTAGAATAAATTTCCTAGTTCCATCAAGTGTGTGATAAGTGAGGGATTGAACAGCTTAGTTTGAAAGAATAAAATGTAAGAGAATTATGTTATTTATTTTTATGCACATCAATAAGTGTAGTTAAAGAAATTAAGTGTTTCAAATTACCTTTCTTACGACACTTTAAGTTATGTTTATGAGTAGAGGATTGAACAACTTAGTTTGAGATAATAAACTATAAAAGGGTGTCATCCCATTTTTTGTGTGTGCATTAATAAGTGCAGTTAAACAAACTAAGTGTTTCAAGTTACATTTCTTAAAATATACTATTTATGTATATGTACTTCTAACATGTGATAACATAAAAAGTCATAAGAAATTAGGCTTCTTTTCTTGATTATTGATGATTTATTGAGTTGAAATCATTTGGCATGAATTACATAAGCATAAGAATTAAAATGCATTTGAGAACTACGGGATGCAGCATGCATCAATTTGAGTAGGACCTACGGGATGTAGCATGCATCATGAATATTAGGTTTTCTTGGGGTGCATGAGGCACCAACTGCATAATGATATCATAAATCAGTGGCATATTGAGATGCACATATAGTGACATTCAACACAGTTTCCTTTCAATATTTTATTTTAGTATTTTATAGATTATTTGTTTCAGTACTTTGTTATTTACTCACTACTTTACTTTACTTCCAGTTTTATATTATTTCTTAGCTTTCAATCATTTCAATACTTTCTATAGTAATTCATATTTAATGTTAATTTCTTTAAAACTGTATAAGGTATGTTGTACTTTTCTTTTCTTTTATCCGGGAAATCAGCATTTTGGGATTCGACAATATGTTAGATTATGAGCAGTTCAGTGAGCCAGCATTGGAGGCCATCTAGGAAATTCAAGAGGACTCGATGGAGTAATTAAAAACCCAGTTCTTACTCTTTTAGTTTGCTTCTAATTATAAGATTGAGAGACTCTTTCCATTCATGCTCTTTTTATTTTAAACTAATATTTTAAATAAATATATGAATATATGTTCTTTTATTTCCTTTTTAGATGGTCATTTTTAGTTAACTCTGTGATGAATATTTGGATGAATGCCTTTAGCTTTTGCACTTTGATCATTCCTACTTATACTTAGTATTATGATGTGATCAGTAACAAATGCTCATATAAAGTACTCATATACAATAAGAATATTCTTTTTGTCTTACCAAGTCCAATGTGTATAAGTATTCTCACTAATACTTAAGATAAGGATAATACTTATCTTAAGGATTAGTCTCTAGTTTTACCTTGAGTAGACTCTCAGTATTTGTATGTGGGAAGGTTTAGTTCATTCTATCTAATCCCTTATCCATTCTCGATCAACTTTTGCCAATTCTCTCTAGTAAGATGAATCATGAATCAAACACCTTTGTCATCCATCAATCCTAAAATCTTGTTCCTATTTAATCTCTAACTGTAGATCTTGTAATCGTGACTTCCCCTATGGTGGAACCAATTCCTACTCCAAGGAACAATCAGAAAGGAAAAGCAAGCAATCCACTTGCTGCACTGCATAAGGTGTATGCTTTAAGCCCGTTTTTACCAAAAATGACAATGTGGCTGCATTAGGTATCTTTGTAATTTATTCTCCTAAAGTTTCCATTTATTCCTATCTTAGCCTTGTGTAATCTTATCTGACATATGTAAAATACAAGTCCGCGCTTACACGCAAGTGTACGTGGTCTGAAGTAATAAGTGGAAATTAATTCCGAGATTTATCGTCCTCTGGGAACGATGGTTTTGATACTAAGTTATATCTTTTTTCAATAATATTTTGAAGATTAATTTTTGGTTTGATTTGGTTCCTAAATTATCAATGCAAATGACCTTAAGATAAGATATGATTTATTCAAAGAGAGAGAGTTGGGGTTTCTTTGTAGTACTTGTAAGGACTTGGTATTGTCACTTCATTATTTAAATGTATAAATTGATTTTCCATGCCTAATTAAATCAATTAAACTCTGTTAGAATTAGAGTTACTCTTTAATTACAACAGGTTTAGATTTAGTGCAACAAGAGAACTCCCTTTGGGGTTCTACCTTTGCACATAAATCTTCATGAGATCATTGTTTAGTTTGATCTTTGATTTCTTACATCTAGGTTACCAAAATATTATCTTTTACTTGCTAGATCTCACAAACAAGATTTCTATCAACCATGCATCATTGTGCTTACACACACAATTTAACTAAATGAGAGGATGCATTGGGTCAATGGACTTATATCACATCACTTATTGGATTTTCAATGTCCACTCATCCCTTCTACTTTGCTGAGCAACAGAGTAAAGTTGATGGGAATTTGGTTCACAAACATCAAATCTCTTAGTAGAGCTCTTAAGAAAAAGTGCAAGGGAGCATTGAGAACTTGTCACATAAATCTTAGCTCTACTTGCACTACCTTCCTTGCTCTTATTCAATTGATGAGCTCAGACCTCAAGTTCCTTAATTAATAATTCATTTCAATTTTTGTTTTAGCAAAATAAATTGACAAGTGTTCATCCATGCACTCTATTCACATTAATAATTATAGATAGTTTAAATAGAAATCATTTTCATTCAGTCAAACATTTCCATTACGATACCATAATATCATTATATTTTTCTACACCTACATCCTAACCCTCCCTAAGAGGATTTAGCTTTCCATTACAAGATGAATATGAGCATACATGCTAAAGGAAGTAAAATTTGACATCGGTTTACCGCAAAAAATAATCAAAAGAAAGTTTAGAAAAAATACTAGGAAGCACCTAGAGGTTTTCTAAGGTTCTTTTGAATTTTCTCCTGCACTTCTGCTTGACTTCTCCTCCTTCTCCCTTACTATCTACTTCTCTTCACTTTTCACAGATCACTGTTGGCCCCTTGGAGAGTTCTCCTCCTTTTTCTTCATGCAGCCTTTCTTTTAGTCCTTTGAATATCAAAAATTTGGAACCCTTATTTAGCCTAAAATTGGCCTTTAAATAGGGGAATTTTTAAGCCCCAAGCTTTAATAACATATGACTCTTCATATTCTTCCGCTTTAATGCAAATCCTTTAATTTATCCTGCCTAGTCTCCTTGGTTTCCCTAGCTTTAATGTTCATTTTGGTTTTAATAGGCAGGGGGGAACCAAAGGCTTTATTTTTGTGCCTTTTCCCATGCTGCATTTAATGAAGACTCTGAAATTTTCTGTATCGGGTGCGGTGGCGTGCCACATCGTGATGTAGCGGTCTTGATCCAAACACTATTCTGCCGTGGTGCACTGTAGCAACTAAAGTTCAAATATTGTTTCGTTGTATATTTTAATGATTTCCTTGAGGTCACTACCCATCTGCTGTGGCGCGCTACGGTGATTGAACTTTCGAAAAGGCGAAATAGTAACTATTTCATTAAATCACATATAGTTTGCATAAATGATCAGAAATTCTGCCGCAGCATGTTGTGGCGTGCTGCGGTGGTTAAACTTTCGTGAACATGGAATATTTACTGTTCAATTAGTTCACATAAAGTTTGTATAAATACTCAAAAATTCTGCCACGATGCGCTGCAAGACGTTGCGGTGGCTAAACTTTCGTGAACGCGGAATAGTGACTGTTCAATTAGTTCACATAAAGTTTCAAATGATTAAATATGCCACTGTGGCGCGCTACGGCAGGTTGTGGCGATTTTGTCCCAATTTAGTATAAATCCTTATGGGGTGTCGTGCGGTGGCGCGTGTCGCCGCCGCTGCGCGCGCTGCAGCGGTTTACTTTTAGAGAAAGCAGATTGGCATTGTTCAATTATTCAGCATAAGGTTCTAATTTTTCTCCCGGGAAATGACGCTGTGGCGTGCTGCTGTGGTCTTCCTTCCAGGTCTTCAGGTACACTTCCAAGTGAGGGAATTTGTTGGACCGCCATGGCGCGCTGCGGTGTGCCACAGCGTTTCTTACCCAGAATTCAGTGATTCGGCTCATGTTTCCCATTTTCGTCATTTTTCCTGAAAAAGTGTAATTTTCACTCAAAATATATGTATATATATGATAATTTGAAAGTTTAACACTACATTTTTGCTATAAATTTTGGATATATTATTATCCTTTGGAGCATTAAAAATTAAGCTGGTTCCTTATTCACTACCAGGATAGAAACCTTGTTCATTTTCTGCTTAGATAGAATTATAATAGGATTGCCATAGCATCTAATTAGACCTTATTGGAAGTAAGATCATTAGCTTATTCTCTGCTTAGGTAGAGTAATAAGAGGATGCCATAGTGACTAAGTAGATTTTATTAGCAGTAAGATAACTAATTTGTTAATTTAACAACTATAAGTTGTCACCTAGCTTAATAATAACTTAATCATGCCTTAATTTTGATTACATTTCATTCAAAACTCCAAATTAAGTTAACCCTAAAAATGTGGGGTCAATTGGACATCTTTAGGGCAAATTAGCCATTTGATCAATCTAGATGCCCTATATAACAACCCTAATATTTTTACCTGCCAATTAATGACCTAATTAACTCTAAATCTATTCAATTACTCTTATATTAGTGTTAGGAGTCTCCACCTTAAGTTTTGTACGATTTGGAGATCATTTGATAATTTCTAATATTACCTGGTTTTCTAATAATTTTTAAAAAACATAATTTATTTAGACCTAAGAATAAAAAATGGAGCCATTGGACTCAGTACACCCAAATTAACTAGGGGTGATATTTTGGAAGTGTTTGAGAGTCATTAAAAATTTCACGAATATTTTAATAATATTAAATACCCAAGAAATTAGGATAATTAAATATACATCCGATTGAAAATCTGATTTTATTTTTGAGTTCCTCACTCCTCAATTAGGTGAGGGTAAAAATTTGGAATTTTTCAGAATATGTTAAAGTGTTTAAATTAATGAAATTAAATGGAAATAATATAATAACTGAATATTGGATTTTTAATTAATTAATACATATATATTCAATATTATCCCAACGGCTCCTTAACAGCAGAAATCCGCTGCTAAATGCAAAATACCAAACGACAAAACTGTTTCATCCGAACCATTAAGGGATTTCAGATTTAAATCTAATGGTTGAGGCATCTTCTGTTTGGCTACAACACATCCAACCGCTCGATCTTAAGATCGAATGAACGGTTGCGATATGCTCAATGTACGCCTCTGCCAAAAAGGGGGACGATCGTGCTCCTGCGCGAGTGCTGGGGCGTACGTCTACCCAGTTGCTCCTCTAAGACCGCCAAGTATTCGGATGCCTCATTCTTTGCTTGCTCACCTGCTGCTAGGGATTAGAAAGGAGAAGGTATTTTCCTGAAAGCTGCGCTTAATCCCTAAACCTAGTTGGCGAGAAGATGGTCGAGCTGTCTGAGTCCAGGGAAGCTCCCGCTGAGGTGTTGGAAGCCTTAACTGAACAAACCCCTAACCCATATTTCGATCTCCGAGTGTAAGGTACTCCTTCCGGTTCTTTGCTCCTTACTTCAACACTTGATTTATCTTGCAAAAGAAGGCGATCTTAAGTCTCAGTATGCTTATTTCGTTTCTTTTCTATATAACCGTTAGCGATGAGTGCATATGATTAGATTTTCATTTGATGGTATTAAATCTGATCGAGTTCCAACACTTTATAAGAAGAGGAGAAGGCGATTTACCAATATCAATATTTCTTTCCTTTTTGATCTGTAATTAAGAAGCGTTATAACTAGATAGTTCATACCTTACTTAATAATCCTAATAGAGTAAAAAAAAAAAATCTTCTTACTCCTGCACGTTGAGAATACCGTCCATACTTCTTCGTAAGAATTCTGACCCCTAAGGTCGACCACCGTCTCGTTCAAGTGGCTCAATCATTGACGTCTTCCCCTACACTTGCCGTCTAACGCCACGAAGGTACTCTAGCACCTTAACTTACCCAAAAATTTCATTAAGTTCTTAATGCGTCGATCCTTGTGAATCCTTCTATAATATGAGTTGAAGAATAATTGTTCAGTATTTAGCCTCACTTGGAGTTTACTTCTCCTATTTGAAGTTACTTTGACTAATTTTAGTATGAATCCCATACGCTGACTTCAAAGTATAAAAAAATATAGTTAATTCTCCTTTTTTTTTTTTATATTTGAAATGGCTGTTTTTTCAATTAATTTCATCAAATTATGTTTAAGCGGAAGTCTATCTAACAAGTTTTCAATTAATTCATGAACAACTTTATACTTTATGCACATTTTTTTTTGTATATTCGAGTTCACGATTAAGGTTCATAAAAGCAACTATTTGGGATAGGAGGATTGACTGAGCTCATGTTCAGGTATGCTATTTTTGTAATTAATGAAAGTTTCCTCATCCTTAAAGAATGAGATAATGAAATGGTCAGTTCTTTAAAGTCTCATATGATCGTTGAGAGTAGAGAAAAAGAATAAAATAGAAGTATCGATGTAGTAATAACAGAAATAAACTTATATTAGTTCTCTTTATAGATTTGTGGTTATTCATTCCATTAAAATGTTAATATGAATTAATTGTATTTGTCTCTCTATTATAAAGTAGCTCAATAATTTTTCTTATTTCCATTATGATTTCTTTAATTTTTATGAGATTTATTTAAGCTGAACTATAAAGTTTTGTTCCCTTCTTAATTTACTAACTTTCACATGCTATTAGATATTCTTAAGTTTCATATTACAGTAGAACCTGTCTAAATTAATAATCTCGGGACCGCCACTAGTCTATTAATTTATGTAGGTTATTAATTAATAATCTCGGGAAGCTTGCAGGATGTCCAAATTAATAATCTCGGGACCGCCACGGTGGTACATTTAAAAGTCATCGGAAATCGTCCATTTTTCACACGCCCAACACACCCAGAACCACCGACAACGATGCCGCTTCAAGGAGCAAAGCACACCACCATGATGGATAGCATCCGCATCGGTCTTTGCAAACATCACAGAGACAACCCAAAGCTGACGCAGATCGAGCGCGTCACCTGGCTTCAGGAAACACACAACCGAACAGTCAGCTAAGGTACCGTTTCCAACACCCTCAAACGGAAGGCAGATTTGCTCAAGCACGACACGGATGAGGCAAACCTTAACAGCAAGCGTCAGCGAGCAGTCAAATATTCGATGATGGAGACTGCACTGGTCGAATGGTTCAAAGGCCACCAAGAGCGCGTCAATATGAGCGGTGACCTTGTGTGCGAGGCTACCCAGAAAATTCTCGACCGTCTTTATTCAGGCCACGATCCATTCAAGTTCTCCAACGGCTGGCTGGAAGCGTTCAAGAAGCGACATGGCATCCATTCGTACATGCGTTTTGGAGAGAGCGGCAGTGTGAACACAGATGTCATTGCGGATAGCCTTCCATGCCTACGCGAAACAATCGACAAGTTCGAATGGAAAGATATTTACAATATGGATGAGACTGGCATCTTCTTCTGGATGCAGGTAAGTGCATTTGTCCGCACTTGCGCCTTTGATGGCTAATGCTGACCGCACCAGCAAATGTCAGACGAATAACTCTCTCGCGACTCGGCAATTCGAGGGTCGTAAACAAAATAAGGAACGGATCACCGTCGTTGTCTGCTGCAACGGCAATGGTAGCCACAAGCTTCCCCTCTGGATCATCGGAAAGTACGCCAATCCCAGGTGCTTCAAGAATGTCAACTGGGCAAACTTTGGATGCGAGTATCGGTACAACTCCAAAGCTTGGATGACCCATATCATCTTCTTGGAATGGCTGAAGTACTTCGACCGCCGTATGGCCAACCGAAAGGTGCTGCTGATTCTCGACAACTACAACGCTCATGTCCCCATTGATGGGCTTTCTGACCGGATCACCCTTCGGAACACAACAGTTTTGTACTTTCCTCCCAACACTACATCAAAAATTCAGCCGTGCGACCAAGGGATCATCCGCAACTTTAAAGCTTATTATCGTCGCCGTTTCAACCGCCTCCTTCTTCAGCATCTGGATGACAAGGTTGAGCAACCAGAGAAGATTGACGTCCTGCAAGCCATTCAGATGGCTGTACCAGCCTGGGCTACAGAAGTCAACCGTGAAACTATCCATAATTGCTTCCGCCATTGCAAGATTCGGTTAGAGCCAGCTGGCACAATGCCAGTTCAAGAGGACGAGCTTATGGAAATGACATTGTTGAAGAGCTGGTGTCGCAGATTCGCCAGTTTTGCTATCTTAATCCAATGGACATCGGCAACCTGCTGGATTGCCCCGCTGAGCAGGAGGTGGCCTTCATCCCAGACATCGACAATGTCGTCGAGAATCAGCTGATGACAGGGGAAGCCGACGACGCTGACGATGACAGCCAGGAGCACCCAAAGATATTCTCAGCCGAGGCGCAGAAAATGCTTCAGACACTTGAAAGATTCTGAATGCAGCAGGAGGCGGACTCCCAGGAATTCATCCATTCTCTCTAGTGCATGAAGGACAAGCTCAGCAAAATCCATGTAAACCAGATGGTCCAGAAGGATATTCGCCAATTCTTTAACAGTTCCTAAGCTATTTCCATAGTGTTCTTTCACATTTTCATAGTACCTTATGTAGGGAACATAAAATTATGAAATTGTTGGGAACGCTCGTTACAATTAATAATCAAATAACAGAGGTTTATTAATTGATGCAAAGGACCGAGCTCGGGACCGACCCATATTATTAATTAACAGAGGTTATTAATTTATGGAGGATTAATTTAGACAGATTATACTGTATAGTATTAAGAAATTTAATTGTGCTTATCATATTACCAACCAATCGTCTTCTTGACAATTTAAACATTTAATTGCCCTCCATTGAAAATTAATAGTAATCAAATATTGTTATTTCTTACAATACTGAATTACATGCTGATATCCCTTACAATACTTAAACAATATTGTAATATTTACAAATGCTAAACCAAATGCCATTACTTCTTGCATAATAAGTGAAGTATTGGTATTATTTACATTACTAATCTAAATTAATGTCGTCCTTTTTAATTGCTAAACTAAATGCTATTGATCTTCGTAATGTTGAAATACAAAATGCTATCCTTTACATTGTTAATATAAATTTCTGTTATCCCTTGTAATTCTAAATTAAATGCTGTTGTTTCATTGAATATTGAATCAAATGCTTCTTCCAAATGAAATGTATTTAATATTTGAGATCTTTAAGGCTAAGTTAATTCCAAGTTAATCTTAATAGAATTTGCAAGTATACAATAGATTTTTTATGAAATCTATTAATGTTAATTCATGGTATCCTTCTTAATTTAATGTTCATGTATTGATTTTATATCATGAAATTTAGATTCTTAGTTTAAATAAATTGTCATTTAAATTTTAATCAATTTATTTCATGATGTAGTTTATAGATTACATGTATCCTTGTCATGTATTAATTTTAAATTGATCTATTATCATATGATTTTCTTAACCTTAGTATTAGTTCTTTAATACTAGTTCTTTCAATTTATCTTTTAGTAAGTTGAGATATAGTATGTTAATTTTACATCTAATTTCATTTAAAGAGTTTAGTATAACTAATGTCCAATTTCATTAGATTTGAATCACTAGCTCTCATTCTCCTCAACTTCTTAATATTTATTTAAGTTCTTTAATACTTGAATCAAGAATCTTCTCAGTTGTTTATCATGATTCAAGACATTTTATAAGATTCTTTAATTTATAAACCATAGTAAACATAGAGTGATAGATTACTAGTATCATTTTCTTATTCCATTTAAATATTTCCTATCAATTGATCCTAATTAAGTTAGTGATTTTTTTGATATGAACCTTTCAATTCATAAGCTATTATGATAAAGTTAGTATGTTATGATTTAACTTCTATTTCTCTTAGCTTAATGAAACTTCAATTTTACTCTTCCTATACTAATTCCCTAAACATTAATTATTAATCTAATTGATTTGATTAGTTTAGGACTAGCAATAAACAAGTTCCAAATTGTTTAATTATAGTTATGAATTACTTTCTCATTTCATAAACTACATAAAAATACTATTTTCAAAACTTCTCCCATGTCTACTATTATTTAGAATTGACTTGAAGATCATTATCTACAAGTCAATTGGGATAGTTTTAATCATTAAGTAGATCTTAAAATTTAGATAACAAAGGGATATAACATAGTTTACAATTATTGAAAATTTTTGAATGCTTGCTTAGCTTTGTGCCTAATTTCCTTGAACATTCATACAAGTTTTTTGTGCATAAATAAAAGTTTCATAAAACTTTAAGGGAAATGTCTTATGGCAAACAGGACAAGGATAGAAGCGCTTATTAAAGAACTTCACATTTTAGAGATGATAAATGTGAATGTTGAAAACCCCACTGAACTAGTTAGGCAGACGTGCTTAACTCATCGTCCCATTCTATTGAATACTCCTGCAGAATGAGATAGTTTCTTAATATAACTTCAACTAATAATATAAGAGTTCTTTTACAATCATGTTGATTGTAAGATCTTTTCATAACTGTTTAGTTATGATTACATTTTATAGTCTTAGTCTATGTTTGTCTTAGACCAAGAGTCTAAAATACTTTCTTTACTTTCTATGCTTTACACTCTCCATTTTTAGTATTGTATTTTGCTTACTTACAGTTTATTTAGAATACAATGTATGTTACTTAATTTTAATTAAATGTTTCACTGTATTTTTATTTGCTTACTTAGCATAAATTTCATTGAACATGTATTACTTTCATTTCATTTACTTTAAATGCACATAATAGTTTTTAGCCTTTTTGGAAGTTTTTTTCTTATCATTTTTGGATGTAAGGTTAGCACTTATATTCAAGTGAGTATTCTTACTCAACTTTTTTAATACTGCCATTTTTACACTTATGTCAACTTTCTTTCCCTTGTTAGTTTTTAATAGATTCACTGCTTAGTTTAAATTGTAAATTATGCTAGTAATATCCTATGAACTTAAAATGTAGCCAACCTTAAAATGTGCTTAGACTATTTAGACTAACCACACTTTCTCTCTTATTGGCTTTGCCCTATCATATTTAAATACTAAAATATAATAGATCAAGAGCTCTTTGATACAGGTAATGCAGGTCCTAGTGCTTGAAGAGCTTAAAAAGAAGTTTTCTTCTGCTTATTATAAATGGTTACTTGTACTTTTATTAAAGTGAGAGAGAGTGATTACATTCATTTTACTTTTACTCTTTCATTTTTAAAAGGCTTACCTATCTTTGTATATTTGTGTTGTGTTCTTTATTTGTAATTGCTTGAGTTGAATGAGTGGATGATATTAATTGCTTGTATTGTTTATACTTGCAATATTTCATATATCTTTTATTGCTTTCATTACAAGTATTTTAACTTGATAACTACTCATAAAGAAACTTGGCCAACTTAACATCTAGTGTTTGATTAGTTTTTTTCTAATTGTATATTAGATGCTAAGGTAACATCCCAATGTTGGATAAATCTTCTATCCGATATTGGGGTCATTACAGTTGGTATCAGAGTTAAGGTTGGGAATGTTAAGTTAAAAAGAGATATCCACTCATCCAATAGAACACATAAAGGTAAAAATTCTTAAAGAATGTCACCTTAGGAAAGTGAACGAACTTCCAATCTAATAATTGATCTTAACTTTACTTGAATCTAAATCAATTGACTCTCAGATGGAGAATCCAGAGTCAGAGTTTAGATAGTATACTAGAGCATTCTTTTAGTATTGAGAAGACCACCACTGGTTCGGCTCAATGTATGGACGTCTTTACTTAGAAGTATCTAATGGTGGAGATGAAGTGCTAGATAAGATCTTAAAGTTTAGTGTGTTCAGGGAAGATTGCATCCCTCAGTTAGCAAGAGAGTGGCTCTCAAGGGTCTCCGACACTTTTACAACCATTCAATGCTCTGACCACATACGCCTCCGAATGTTAGAAGAATTCTTCAATAACTATGTCGAAGAATGGTGGGTTTATGCCCACAGTGTTCTCATTAGAATAAGTAGACGCTTGCATCGTACTCCTCTTTATTCTAATTTTGAATTAATGTTCTACAATAAATTTTGTAAATGAATTTATAGTTTTCCTTTTTGTAGTAGCAGCTTGTACATTATAGTGTGTGCATAGTAACTTCAACTTCTTTCTACTTTTATGTACTTCTCTTATGCACTTTAATTTTGTATATATTAATGAGAAGCTTTTCTTGTTCCAAAATTTGAACTTTTCTTTTTCTGAATTTCATAGAATGAATCTGAGCAATAAATACCCTTCTTATTCTACTATTAAAGATACAGAACCTACAGTCCCATCTCTAGATGAAGAGATGAGACAAATGTTAGGAATGTTTAAAATTATGATTGAAGCTCAAACTAGAGCAGCAGAGAGGATGTCTTCTTCTAGCAACCCTTCTCAACCATCTCCAACTACTCATTTCTCGTCTCCTATGATACTCCAAACTTCACAACTTCCACTTTCTCATTTTCCTACTGTACCAGAAGCTTTTGCCCCAACTCTAAAGGCAATTGTAACTCCACATCCACATACATTAGGTCTTGTAGTGGACTCTTTTTTGTTGGCTTTCCATAGATTGAACCCTCCTACCTTTAATTGCTCAGCCTCTCCCATGGAGGTGGTCAATTGGTTCAAGTCTATAAAAAAGCTCTTAGTGAGCATTAAGTGTCCAGAAAGCGAATGTATTCGCCTAGCCTATCACTTATTTAAAGAAGAGACAGAATTTTGGTCGGATAGCGAGCTAAAGGCCTGCTTTTCAGATATAGATATGGAAGACATTCCATGGGAGGAATTAGAACAAGTCTTTCGTGTTGAATTCATTCCCCCATATGCCTAAATGATAATAGAAGACGATTTCATGCAATTAAAGCAAGGAAATTGTTCAGTGCACGATTATGAAATGGAGTTTAGGAAATACTCCTATTTGGCACCAGATCTAGTCCGTACTGAGGTGGCTAGATGTAGCAAATTTCTAAAAAGTCTTAACAACCCTATCAAATGTCATTTGATGTCTTTACATCATGATGATATTTCAAAACTGCTTGAGGGAACAAAAATGATTGAGCATCACCAAGCTCAATTTGAGACATTCAAATGACCTCATCCTCCAACTTCAAGGCAAGAGTCCTTTAAGAGGAATTGTTCACAAGGTCCAAAGGTCTTTCAAATAACTCCAAGAAAAGGACAACAGGGAGGCAGCCAAGGAAATATAATAGGCCGCATTCATACAACAAGTGTTACCATGCAAGAAACTGGTGTTACATTTGTGGTAGGACCAATCATAAACATCAATATTGTCATGCAAACTGGATTGTTGACAGGATGAGAATCAATCATCAATAAATAGTCCAAAATCCTACCCTCTTACAACTCCAAAGAACCTCATTCTGCACTTATGCCTCCTCCTTTAAGTGGAAATACTCTTGATCAGAAGAGGTCATTTTCTCAAATCCAAAGGCAAGGACAAAGTAGTCATACCGACAAAGGCAAGGTTGTTGTTCAATCTTCAACCGTACCGAGAGTCTATGCTCTTTCTGCTTCTTTTGCAAAAGAAGAGAGCGATATTATAACAAGTACATCTTACATTTAAAGCTTTCGTTTTATGTCTTTTCATTTTCAGCGCAATTATTTTTCTATACTACTTTCATTTAATTTCATATGCAGTAGTTGAATTTTCCCTTCTTTCCTATAATAGGAATATTAATAATTAAGAATCATTTATGCGATACACTCTTTGATACGGGTGCTAATCACTCTTTCATATCAGAGAATTGTACATCTTCCTTAAATTTTTAACATTTCAACTTAGATAATACTGTGAGAGTGCATTTTTTTTCCCTTCTTAGGATGATGTTGAGGATGACATCGAGCTAGTCTATAATAGCCCTAGATTGTTACTTAGCTTAATAATAGCTTAATCATGCCTTAATTATGATTCCATTGCATTCAAAATACTAAATTAAGCTAACCCTAGAAATGTGGGGTCAATTGGACCTCTCTAGGGCAAATTAGCCATTATATCAGTCTAGATGCACTAATTTAGACTTAAAATATTTTGACTTCAAAATAAAAACTTGACTACATTTTTGAATTACTCACCTCCAAATTAGCTAGGGATAAAAGTTTGAGAAGTTTTGGAGGTCATTTAGACATTAATTGGATTTAATTGTATTTAGTAAAATTGCAATTAAGGGCTTGCATTAATTTGAAATTGCATTTGTATCTTATAATGGTTGGGATCCGCTGTCGGGATCGGGTCGATTCGCTACGGGGCTCCGACAGCGGCTCAGCTTTCTGTGTCCTCTAGGATGCCAAGCACGCATCTTGGCACCTCCATCTCTCGATAATCCGTGTTCCGTGCTCGAATTGCTTCTCTACCGCTTGATCACTCTAGTCGATCCAATGGCTATCGATCTCCACGCATCCATCAGTTAAGTAGGTCGTATATGGGCCGTCTATCTCCAATGACCGAAGCATGAGATGGATCCCAATCCATCCTAGCCTGTTCACCTTTGTCCCGAAAGATCCCTCTCGCGCTCGATAGATCCTTACTATGGTGCGGGCGTGGCAGGTCAGGGATCTTTCTTTTCTGCCACTACCATTTAAATACTAACGTGTGATGACCCCAATATTGAAAATCACTTAACTCAATATTGATACATCACCACAATATCTAATACTAGATTAGAAGGAAACTAATCCAAATTATTAGATATTGTGTTTGGCCAATGATTTAGAAGAGGGTCTTAAGTTAAGATGGAAGGGAATTTTTTATAAAATATATTATGTTGAAACATTATATAAAATGCATATGAGAATGAAATAAAATTAATCATGCAATACATGTAAAGATATGTAAATTTAAAATATTAATGTGAATTCTTGCAAGTCTAGATATGAAGATTCTAAGTATTTAACATGTGAAATATATAAGGATACATGAGAGTGTAATTTAAGAACAATTGACACATATAATTATAAGTACTTGCATTTATAAGTATGAAATTTTTATATATTTAACATATAGAATATGAGTCTACAATTTTCAATAAAAATTATAAGTCCTTAAATTCTTAAAAATTTTGACAGAGTTTCCTTTGTAATTGGCTAAAGAAACACCTGCAAGGTAGACATACAAGACTTTCATTCCAATGAAAGTTATAATTTGAAAGAAAAATAATATAAAACTAGCATATTATCAATCCATTATATAGGATTGTTTAATTCTAGTTTTAATAAAGAGTCAATCAATTACATATGATTTAATCATTTACAATTCTAATATAGAGTCAATTCGTTACATGAGATTGTTTATTTCCAATTCTAAAGTAAAGTCAATCCGTTACATGGGATTGCTTATTTTCAATTCTAAAGTAAAGTGAGAAAAACACATGTGTAGCAATTGTCTACCATAAGGTATACTCCATTCACACATTTAATACATATATGAAGATAAGAAAAGCTTCTCAACTTAGATAAAAAACTAATTTTCAATTCTATAAGCAATTAATATACAACTAATTCCAATTAATATTCAAAGAAAATGTGTAACTAAATTCCAGTTTAATATGTAATTAAATATGCAACTAATGATTTAATTACTATTCAATTATATTCATCCATTCATTCATCTCATCCTAAGCATTTAAGTATTTAATTAAAGACCAACACAAGCATAGTAAATATGAAGTAAATGACTTTAATTATTGCAAACTATTAGTAAATAAAATGAAAGAAATAGCTCGCATATATAAAAAGTTAATAAGCTATAATTCTATTATATTATTAGCGGAAGCAATTTAAGCTATGCACTTGGTCTAGCTCCACTAGCCTCCAAATGCACCTGATTTATCACATTTTGGCATTTAAATGTGATAGGGCAAAGTCATGAAAAAGAAAATATGGTTAGACTAAATAGTCTAAGCACATTTTAAGAGTAGCTTAAATATTATATTAATTCAATTGGATATCACTACTAGTTACAAAATTTGTATAAGTAAGAGTGCAAGAAAATAAGCACACAAATATAGAAAAAGTAAGTAAGAAAATGCAAAGTGACTTAGAATATTTACTTAAATACTCATCTTAGTCTGCAATGGAAATAAGGGTAAAAGCATTCTAAATAGGCTAGAAAGAAACTAATATACATATGAAAGTAAATGAAATAAAGCGTGTATATGTTCAATGAACTTGTGCTGAGTAAGTAAAAGATACAGTAAAGCATTAATTGAAATTAAGCCATATATTCTGTATTCTAAATGTATTATAAGTAAGCAAAATATAATATTGAAGATAGAGAGTGTAAAGCTTACATAGTAGGGAAAATATCTTAGACTCGTGGTCTAAGACAAACATATGCTAGGACTATGTAAAGAACACAGCTAAAAAGCTATTATGAGTCTTCACAATCAATGAGATTGTTGAGGATCTCACATCTTATTTAATTAAAGTTATTTTTAGAAAGGTCTCATTCTACAGGGAATTACAGAATGAAGAGAGGAGTTAAGCACATCTGCCTAATCGGTATTGGAAAACCGGGTTTCAAATGTAACTTACTCTCAAATATTCACCGTATGAGAATATGAGGATCCTTATCTCTCTAATTTAGCCTGCCCTTGGCTACTTCAATTAGGAATCCTTATTATTTTAAATGTGAAAGTTTTATTTATGCTCAAAGTCTTATATGAATGATTCAAATGAAAAGAGCTCAAAGCTAAGCAAGCATTCAAGGAAAAATTCAATAATTGCAGCTAAGTGATATCCAAAGTTATCTAAATTTAATGATCTACTTAATGATTGGAGCTAATTGAACTCTCAATTAACTTTGAGATATTTGATCTCAAGTTAATTGTAATTAATAATAATAAGTAGAGTTTTAAAAATAATGATTTCATTTTATTTATTATGATATGATAAAATAATTTATAAGTATAATCAATGCAAATAGAAGCAAGTTTTGATATGTAAATTAAAAATATTGATGTGAATTCTTGCAAGTCTAGATATGAAGATTCTAAGTATTTAACATGTGAATCATATAAGGATACATGAGAGTGTAATTTAAGAATAATTGACACATATGATTATAAGTACTTGCATTTCTAAGTATGAAATTTCTATATATTTAACATATAAAATATGAATCTACAATTTTTAATAAAAGTAATAAGTCCTTAAGTTCTTAAAAATCTTGACAGAGTTTTCCTTTGTAATTGGTTAAAGAAACACATGTAAGGTAGACATACACGACTTCAATTCCAATGGAAGTTATAATTTGAAAGAAAAACAACTTTAAACTAGCATATAATCAATTCATTATATAGGATTATTTAATTCCAGTTCTAATATAGAGTCAATCAATTACATAAGATTTACTCATTTACAATACAAATATAGAGTTAATCCGTTATATGGGATTGCTCATTTTCAATTCTAAAATAAAGTCAATCCGTTATATGGGATTGCTTATTTCCAATTCTAAAGTAAAGTGAGAAAAACACATGTGTAGCAATTGTCTACCCTAAGGTATCCTCAATTCACACATTTAATACATATATGAAGATAAGAAAAGCTTCTCAACTTAGATAAGAAACTAGTTTCCAATTCTATAAGCAATTTAATATACAATTAATTCCAATTAACATTCAAAGAAGATGTGTAACTAAATTCCAGTTAAATATGCAATTAAATATGTAACTAATGATTTAATTAACATTCAATTATATTTATCCATCCATTCATCTCATCATAAGCATTTAAGTATTTAATTAAACTCCAACACAAGCATAGTAAATAAGAAGTAAATGATTTTAATTATTACAAACTATTAGTAATTTAAAAGAAAGAAATAACTCGCATATAAAAAAAGTTAATAAGCTATATTTCTATTTTATTATTAGCGGAAGCAATTTAAGCTATACACTTGGTCCAGCTCCACTAGCCTCCAAATGCACCTGATCTGTCATATTTTGGCATTTAAATATAATAGGGCAAACCCAAGAAAAAGAAAATCTGGTTAGACTAAACAGTCTAAGCACATTTTAATAGTAGGCTAAAAATTATATTAGTTCAATTGTATATCACTACTAATTACAAAATTTGTATAAGTAAAGGTGCAAGAAAGTAAGCATACAAGTGTGGAAAAAGTAAGTAAGAAATACAAAGTGAGTTAGAATACTCACTTAAATACTCATCCTAGCCTACAATAGAAACAAGGGTAAAAACATCCTAAATTAGCTAGAAAGAAACTAATGTATATATGAAAGTAAATGAAATAAAATATGTATATGTTCAATGAACTTGTGTTGAGTAAGTAAAAGAGGCAGTAAAGCATTAATTGAAATTAAGCCATATATACTATATTCAAAATGTATTATAAGTAAGCAAAACACAATACTGAAGATATAGAGTGTAAAGCTTACATAGTAGGGAAAGTATCTTATACTCATGTTCTAAGACAAACATAGCCTAGGACTATGTAGGGAACACAATTAAAAAGCTTTGATGAGTCTTCACAATCAATGAGATTGTAGAGGATCTCACATCTTCTTTAATTAAAGTTATTCTTAGAAATGTCTCATTCTGCAGGGACTTACAGAATGAAGAGAGAAGTTAAGCATGTTTGCCTAGCTGGTATTGGAAAACAGGGTTTCAAATGTAACTTACTCTCAAATATTCACCCTATGAGAATATGAGGATCATTATCTCTCCAATTTAGCCTGCCCTTGGCTACGTCAATTAGCAACCCATATTGTTTTAAATGTGAAAGTTTTATTTATGCTCAAAGTCTTATATGAATGATTCAAATGAAAAAGGCTCAAAGCTAAGCAAGCATTCAAGAAAAAATTTAATAATTGCAACTAAGTGATATCCAAAGTTATCTAATTTTAATAATCTACTTAATGATTGGAGTTAATTGAGCTCCCAATTAACTTTAAGATATTGATTTCAAGTTAATTGTAATTAATAATACTAATTAGAGTTTTAAAAATAATGATTTCATTTCATTTATTATAACATGATAAAATAATTTATTAGTATAATCAATTTAAATAAAAGCTAGTTTTAATCTAGTCCTAAGCCATAAGATTCAAGTAGTTTAACTAATCATGGCTTAAGTGACTAGTAGGAAAGGATTAAGGTTATGAAATTAAGAATATAAGAATTTAGAAGTTAAGATTTAATTCACTAAAACTCATTAGCTAGGTTGTAACTTTTAAGTTCTATCTAAATCAAATACTAACCTAGCTAAGTTATATTAAAAATGAAAAGTTTAAAGTAAATAATAGATGAAAGTTAAGAACTACAAATTTTAAGTATTCTAATAACTACAATTTAATGAATTCAATATGATTCCTAAACTATTCTAAGTGAATTAGGATTCCTATTACTATCTCATAAGTGATTCTAGAGAAGCCTTCAAGATTTAGGATGAATAAACTAGGCTCTAATATAGTGACTAAAGGCTAGTTCTAGTTGATTCAATAATCTACAATTATAAAGGCATTAAGGCTTACAACTCTTAATGTATGTAATAACTAGATCTAGGGAGCAACTACAATTTAAGTATAAATCAATCTTATGATTTCTACCTTAGTGTTGAAAGGCGAATCAAGCAATTGCAATTGATTCATCTAGCTAGAAAATGAGAACTAAGCTCAAACATAAGTAATCTATTTTGGCATGGGAAATAATAAATGTGACATGTTAGTTATCATAAGGTTTTCAAAAAAAACCTAAAATATGCTCTCTAGGAAAATAAAATTCATCACAATAATACTTAATTAGGAGTCAACAACCTAAAATCACTAATTATTGTCCAATAGAAATGATTTACATATTATTGAAATCTTTATATCATAAGGAGAAAAATGATATTAAGTATGTCAATTTTGGACAACTTTGGAAAATTAGGATTTTTGTGACTCTTAATTAGGGTTAAAAAGTGATTATAAAAATTAGGTTTCAAATATTAAATTTGATTTCATAATATTATTCCTCACAATTTTATGAGTGAAATTGATTATTTGATCATTTAATTTGGACATCAAATTTGGATTCCTAATTGATAAGTTATGAAACAAATAGGAATCTAGATTAATTATAATTAGTTGATTAATCATAAATATTGAGTAATTAAAATAATCCCCAAAATAGAAATTAATTAGCATATTAATGATCTATACGATTTTGTGATCGAAACGATATATTATATCATACGATTTGTACGTTTATTTTGTTATTTATTAGGGTAAGTATTTTATTGCAATTATTGATGAAGTTAATTTAAATTAATTAAATTCTAATCCTAATCATTTATTTAATTAAATCCTCATTAATTGGATTCGGCGCAATCATCCCGTACGCATCACTGATCGCCATGTTTGCATCATGAAGGTGCAGTTCGAGGATGAGTGAACTGGGTCGATTCAATCGCCGGTTCACATTACCGTCTTCCCCGATGAGAAGGAGAAAAAAAATCACATGTTTTAGGGAAGAAAAGCGATAGCGCCTTCCTTACTTCACTATCGGGAAATTTGCATTTTTTTTTAAGTTAAATTTAACCTGGGATTTCAATTTAAGAGAGACCTTATTAACTAATACTTCTTGTAGAGTAAAAGATCTTAAGCCCTAATCGGCATTTAGGTATTAAGATTTCCTGGAGTTCTTCTATTGAACATAGATTATTAGGATTCAGTCACATACAGTTAATCATTCCAAACAATTATCGAAAGGTAAGAAGTAAAATCCAAGAACATAACATCCATAATTGTACGACACGAATTTAAGATGCCAGCCATTATATAAAAAAATTGAAACAGACATTATTAAATCTCATTTACTTTTAAATTTAGCTTTGCTATCAAGTAATAAAGAAAGGAATCGAATTCAGTGATTGATTTCATAAGGGAAATAAGATAGGAAATTTAGATAAGGCCTACGATATTTTAAATTAGTCTAGATGCACAAATTTAGATTTAAAATATTTTGACCTCAAAATTAAAATCTGATTATATTTTTAAATTACTCACCTCAAAATTAGCTAGGGATAAAAGTTTAAAAAATTTTGGAGGTCATTTAGACATTAATTGGATTTAATTGTATTTGGGAAAATTGCAATTAAGGGCTTGCATTAATTTGAAATTGCATTTGCATCATATAACGGTTGGGATCCGCTGTTGGGATCACGGTCGATCCGCTACGAGGCTTCGACAGCGGATCAGCTTTCTATGTTCGCTAGGATGCCAAGCACGCATCTTGGTGCCTCCATCTCTCGATAATCTGTGCTCCGTGCTCGGATTGCTTCTCTACCGCTTGATCACTCTAGTCGATCCAATGGCTATCGATCTCCACACATCCATCAGTTAAGTAGGCCGTATTTGGGCCGTCTATCTCCAATGACCAAAGCATGGGATGGATCCCAGTCCCTCCTAGCCTGTTCACCTTCATCCCGGAAGATCCCCCTCACGCCCGATAGATCCTTACTATGGTGCGGGCGTGGCAGGTCAGGGATCTTTCTTGTCTCCCATTACTATTCAAATCCCAACGTGTGATGACCCCAATATTGAGAATTACTTAACTCAATATTGATACGTCACCACAATATCTAATACTAGATTAGAAGGAAACTAATTCAAATCATTAGATACCGTGTTTGGTCAAGGATTTAGAAGAGGATCTTAAGTTAAGATGGATGAGAATTTTATATGAAATATATTATGTTGAAATATTATATAAAATGTATATGAGAATGAAATAAAATTAATCATGCAATACATGTAATGATATGTAAATTTAAAATATTGATGTGAATTCTTGTAAGTCTAGATATGAAGATTCTAAGTATTTAACATGTGGAACATATAAGTATATATGAGAGTGTAATTTAAGAATAATTGACACATGATTATAGGTACTTGCATTTCTAAGTATGAAATTTCTATCTATTTAACATATAAAATATGAGTCTACAATTTTCAATAAAAATTATAAGTCCTTAAATTCTTAAAAATTTCGGCAGAATTTGCTTTGTAATTGGCTAAAGAAACACTTGCAAGGTAGACATACAAGACTTCCATTCCAATGGAAGTTATAATTTGAAAGAAAAATAACCTAAAACTAGCATATAATGAATCAATTACATAGGATTATTTAATTCCAGTTCTAATATAGAGTCAATCTATTACATAGGATTTACTCATTTACAATTCAAATATAGAGTTAATCCGTTATATGAGATTGCTCATTTCCAATTCTAAAATAAAGTCAATCCGTTATATGGGATTGCTTATTTCCAATTTTAAAGTAAAGTGAGACAAACACATGTGTAGCAATTGTTTACCCTAAGGTATACTCAATTCACACATTTAATACATATATGAAGATAAGAAAAACTTCTCAACTTAGATAAGAAACTAGTTTCCAATTCTATAAGCAATTTAATATACAACTAATTTCAATTAACATTCAAAGAAGTTGTGTAACTAAATTACAGTTTAATATGTAATTAAATATGCCACTAATGATTTAATTAATATTCAATTATATTCATCCATCCATTCATCTCATCCTAAGTATTTAAGTATTTAATTAAAGACCAACACAAGCATAGTAAATATGAAGTAAATGACTTTAATTATTGCAAACTATTAGTAAATTAAATGAAAGAAATAGCTCGCATATATAAAAAGTTAATAAGCTATAATTCTATTATATTATTAGCGGAAGCAATTTAAGTTATGCACTTGGTCTAGTTCCACTAGCCTCCAAATGCACCTGATTTATCACATTTTAGCATTTAAATGTGATAGGGCAAAGCCATGAAAAAGAAAATCTAGTTAGACTAAACAGTCTAAGCACATTTTAAGAGTAGCCTAAATATTATATTAATTCAATTGGATATCACTACTAGTTACAAAATTTGCATAAGAGTGCAAGAAAATAAGCATACAAGTGTGGAAAAATTAAGTAAGAAAATGTAAAGTGAGTTAGAATACTCACTTAAATACTCATCCTAACATGCAATGGAAATAAGGGCAAAAGCATTCTAAATTTGCTAGAAAAAACTAATGTACATATGAAAGTAAATAAAATAAAGCATGTATATATTCAATGAACTTGTGCTTAGTAAGTAAAAGATACAGTAAAGCATTAATTGAAACTAAGCCTCATATACTGTATTCTAAATATATTATAAGTAAGCAAAACACAATATTGAAGATAGAGAGTGTAAAGCTTACATAGTAGGAAAAGTATCTTAGACTTGTGGTTTAAGACAAACATAGCCTAGGACTATGCAGGGAACACAGCTAAAAAGCTATGATGAGTCTTCACAATCAATGAGATGATAGAGGATCTCACATCTTATTTAATTGAAGTTATTTTTAGAAAGGTCTCGTTCTGCAGGAATTGATAGAATGAAGAGAGGAGTTAAGCACGTCTGCCTAACTGGTATTGTAAAATGGAATTTCAAATGTAACTTACTCTCAAATATTCACCCTATTAGAATATGAGGATCCTTATCTCTCCAATTTAGCCTGCCCTTGGCTACTTCAATTAGCAACATCTATTGTTTTACATGTGAAAGTTTTATTTATGCTCAAAGTCTTATATGAATGATTCAAATGAAAAGGGCTCAAAACTAAGCAAGCATTCAAGAAAAAATTCAATAATTGCAGTTAAGTGATATTCAAAGTTATCTAATTTTAATGATCTACTTAATGATTGGAGCTAATTGAACTTCCAATTAATTTTGTGATATTGATCTCAAGTTAATTGTAATTAATAATAATTATTTGAGTTTTAAAAATAATGATTTCATTTTATTTATTATGATATGATAAAATAATTTATAAGTATAATCAATGCAAATAGAAGCAAGTTTTAATCTGGTCATAAGCCGTAAGATTCAAATAATTTAACTAATCATGGCTTTAGTGACTAGTAGGAAAGGATTAAGGTTATGAAATTAAGAATATAAGAAATTAGAAGTTAAGATTTAATTCACTAAAACTCACTAGTTAGGTTGTAATTTTAAAGTTCTATCTAAATGAAATACTAACCTAGCTAAGTTATATTAAAAATGAAAAGTTTAAAGTAAAAAATAGATGGAAGTTAAGAACTACAAGTTCTAAGTATTCTAATAATTATAATTTAATGAATTCAATAGGATTCCTAAACTACTCTAAGTGAATTAGGATTCATATTACTATCTCGTAAGTGATTCAAGAGAAGCCTTTAAGATTTACGATGAATAAACTAGGCTCTAATATAGTGATTAAAGGCTAGTTCTAGTTCATTCAATAATCTACAATTACAAAGGTATTAAGGCTTACAACTCTTAATGGATGTAACAACTAGATCTAGGGAGCAACTACAATTCAAGTATAAATTAATCTTAAGGTTTCTACCTTAGGGTTGAAAGGTGAATCAAGCAATTGCAATTGATTCATATAGCTAGAAAATAAGAACTATGCTCAAACCTAAGTAATCTATTTTGGTATGGGGAATAATAAATGTGACATACTAGTTATCCTAGGGTTTTCAAAAAAAACCTAAAACATGATATCTAGGAAAATATAATTCATCACAATAACACTTAATTAAGAGTCAACAACCTAAAATCACTAATTGTTGTCCAATGAAAATGGTTTACATATTAATGAAATCCTTATATAATAAGGAGAAATATGACACTCAGTATGTCAAGTTTGGATAATTTTAGAAAATTAGGTTTTTTATGACTCCTAATTAGGGTTAAAAAGTGATTATAAAAATTATATTTCAAATATTAAATTTGATTTTATAATTTTATTCCTTATAATTTTGTGAGTGAAATAGACTATTTGATCGTTTAGTTTGGACATCAAATTTGGATTCCTAATTGATAAGTTATGAAACAAATAAGAATCTAGATTAATTATAATTAACTGATTAATCATAAATAATGAGTAATTAAAATAATCCTCAAAACAAAAATTAGTTAGCATATTAATGATCTATACAATTTTGCGATCGAAATGATATATAATATCATACGATTTGGACGTTTATTTTGTGATTTACTAGGGTAAGTATTTTATTGCAATTATTAATGAAGTTAATTTAAATTAATTAAATTATAATCCTAATGATTTATTTAATTAAGTCCTCATTAATTGGATTCGACGCAATCATCCCGTACGCATTCCTGATCGCCACGTCTGCATCATGAAGGCGCTGTTCGAGGATGAGTGAACCGGGTCGATTCAATCACCGGTTCACATTACCGTCTTCCCCAATGAGAAGGAGAAAAAAAATCGCAAGTTTTTGGGCAGAAAAGTGGTAACGCCTTCCTTACTTAATTATCAGGAAATTCGCATTTTTTTTTAAGTTAAATTTAATCTGCGATTTTGATTTAAGACAAACCTTATTAACTAATACTTCTTGTAGAGTAAAAGATCTTAAGCCCTAATCGGCATTTAGGTATTAAGATTTCCTGGAGTTCTTCTATTGAACATAGATTATTAGGATTCAGTCACATACAGTTAATCATTCCAAACAATTATCGAAAGGTAAGAAGTAAAATCCAAGAACATAACATCCATAATTGTACGACACGAATTTAAGATGCCAGCCATTATATAAAAAAATTGAAACAGACATTATTAAATCTCATTTACTTTTAAATTTAGCTTTGCTATCAAGTAATAAAGAAAGGAATCGAATTCAGTGATTGATTTCATAAGGGAAATAAGATAGGAAATTTAGATAAGGCCTACTGGGAAGGGTCAATTACTGCGTGATTGAATTTCATATCGATCCTTAAATGGATCGATACTGTCTAGGCAGCCCAAGCTAGCCCGATGCAAACCGCTCTTACTCGAACAGACTCATTTATGGCCTGAGTAAGGATCCATTGATCTAGTTGTTCCTGAACCTAATCATTATGGGGTTTAGCTCCTTGGTGGCTCAGGGATGGTGTAGGTTTTGAATCGGGCGAGATTGGTTGTCTGTGGAGGGAATATTGCCCTCCACACTGAATCCTATTGGCCTCCCAAATCCAACTAAGGATTCTGTGATCTAGTCAGCCAATGAGGGGGGTTCAGAGCTCCATGGATGCGTCATGACTTAAGGATGGAGCTCAGATGAATCTGAGGCCATGGCGGTGTTTATCAGTGGAAAATTTTGCAGATTAGGGTTACCCTAATCGGCCTCTATTGAGCTCGAGGCGAGGTGGGGATGGTGCCACTGTGCCGGTTGGGCCGACTCGTGACCCGTGCGGAGCAACAGTGGCGGGTCCCCGGGTCGAGCCGACTTGCGCCTTTCTGTAAATGGGCTGAGGCCCGTTTAATAAAATTAAGAATAATCATGATTATTTTCTTTAAGGAAAATAATCTGATTATTAAAACCATAGGGAAATTTAATTGGAAAAAATGCATAATAAATTAATTGAATAATGCAAATCCACTAGTCCAAATCCTATGACCTTATATATCAAATTAATTAGAAAATCATAAGGAATAAGAATATAAAATAATATTAAACTTTTAATGATTGGATTTTTTGATTTAGCCCAATTGTTATAGAGCTTAAATTAGGGTTGATTAGCATGTATACTTAGTCAAATTGTATGATTTAGGTGCCATTATGATTCTTATATCTTATAGAATGCATGTGCAAGATAGAATAATTTTCTAGTTATTGTATTCTTAATTATGCCTTAATCTTGTAAATACATGATTAGTGAAAGTTAGGGTTTCTGGTTATCAAAATTTACTAAACTAAGTTTCTGATTGGTCATATGAATAAGTAGAACACTAGTGCCAAGTTTTATGAATTTTTTATGGTTGGATTTGTAATTTAGTGATAATCCATTTTGCTTAATTTCGGATTTGATTAATATTAATTACTTTCCATTTTATGCAAATTTTTGTTGTTATACCTTCTTAGCAGTAGTATGAATGTAATGAACTTCTTATGTGTGTCTTGGACACTTGATTTGATTAAATTGACATTAATCTCTAATTAAACTTAAGAATCTTAATAAGCTTTATTAAGTAGCTAATACTTGATCCAAATCTGAAAATTTTCATCAATAATACACCAATAAATTTTCATCAATAACACACCAATAATACATTGATTTGTCATTGATCTATAAATCAAACTATTGATCTTAATTAGGTGAAGTTAGGGGTTAAACCTTAACTTGCCTGATTAAGATCTAAACCCTTAATCATTTAAATTAAATGATCTTGATTTAAAGATAATTCAACTGGCATAATTTCAATAATATATCTGATTTGACATTGATCTTAAAATATTGAATTAGAAGTGCTAAGGCATATAATAAAATTATGTGATTTGGGTAAATCTGAATAATTACATTTAAATCCATAATTTTCTCTTAACTAAGATTACTAGCATATGAAACCTATAAAATGTATAAATTTATAAACCAATCATTCCTTAATAACATATTAAATTTAATCCCATGATCTCAGCATAGGGGTTGATCAGATAGGTTTACCCATCTGATTTGGTTAAATCAAGTATTTAGGAATCTAAGCTTGTAAAATTAATGTTAAGTTTAGGAATGAGATTTTCCCTTAATTAGAAGTGCAAGATCATTATGATCTTGCCTTATTATGAATAAACTTGTATTTTTGTAAGCCTTAATTATTTAATCTATTGAGGTAGGAAGAACTTATTGTCTACATTTTTGAGGTAGGAACTTAGATGATCCTTATTAACCTTAGAAGTTTGATTTTAGATCATTGTGGTAAGGTTTCCTAAGAACTTAGTATGAGATTCATCCATGTGGTATTAACCTAAATTTGAGTGACTTTAGGGTCACATACTTGGAACCTTGCATAGTACCTTTCAATAGAGTAAGAGTTCTTTAGTCTGAAAGCCCTTGTTATTTAAATAGAGTTGGGGAAAAATTAGGAGATTATCAGTTATGTGTAAGTGTATACTCATAGTGCTGAATTCTTTCAGTAAGATACTTGGATTGGACAAGTCTTTATAAGTAAGATTGTAGAGTATCGGTCTTATCCTATATGACTGGATAAGTGCAGTCCAGCTTAGAGTAAATGTTCCAAGTCTAGGTGTTTCCTGATTGGGTAAACTTGAATGCTTAGTTTGAGATAATAAACTGTGACTGGGTTCCGCCTCATATCGTCATGCATTCTGATAAGTGCAGTTTTAAACAAACTAAATATCTAAAGATATCCTTTTAGAGCACAATGTATAATTTTGATCAAGGTATTTAACAATTTAGTTTGAGAGAAAAAACTGTGACTAGGTTTCGCCCCTTATCGTCATGTGTTTCGATAAGCGCAGTTAAATAAACTAAGTGTTAAATTCTTTTTCTTGGAAACATACCAACTATGTGTATTAAATCTCTTCAGCTGATTGTTATATTGATTATAATCTAAATAACATAATAAATTAGACTAGTAGTCAGAATTTAGGTGAATTCTGCACAATGGTGATAAATGGAATCATTACTATATATTACCTTTGATTTTGGGATTTGTCGATGATTTTAAGCATACTGGCATTGAAGCTTGGCATATTATAATGCATAATCAAGTCAGCATTAGTAGAGCAATTTGGCTCACTTAAGGACTCTGTTAGTGGAACGTTCGCTTACCTAGTAAATTAGTGGTGTGTCCGTGAGACACCCAGTCAACATATCAGTGGCATATAGTTCTGTGGCATATTCAGATGCATACTTATAAATGCAGTGACACAATATAGTCTTACAATTTCGTTTACTCAGATTCAGATTTCATACTATTTTACACATATTTCAGTAGATAGTTGCGGTTTCAGATTCATTTACTATTTTCTGTTTATAGCTTAGTTTACTGTTTTAGTTACAGCTTCAGTTTGCTGTTTTAGTTTTCAGTTTCAATATTTTATTTCAGACTTATACTGTTTTGGGATTTTGGCTATTTTTACGATCTTTTATTTAGCTTTATTAAATTGTTTAAAATGTTAAATAATAAAAATTTGTAAATTGTTTACATAATTTTGATGTGTTAGACCTCTTATCTAACACGAGATAGTTTTGAGATTCGGAAATTTGCTAGACCTTGAGCAATTTGTTGAGCTAGATTCAGATGATACTCAAGAGATTCAAGAGTAGTTGAGGAGCAGTAGTGGCCCTTTTTCAGCATTTCCCTTTTAGTTCATTTTATTTATGTTCAATATTTAGACTTTATTTCTGTATTCATTAAAAAGTGCTATAATAACTCGGGATATTTTCCTTTTCTGTTTCTGAGATGAATGTTTATTTTAGTTCCTATGATGAACATTTTTGGATTTATGCTTATGTAGCGCCCTACCCCGTCACCGCGTGCAAACGGTACAACAGATCGGCGACGGAACGACACGCTACTCGGGGAGGAACAAGCAACAACATCTTCCTGAATATGCTAAGATTGGGCCACACTGAAGGCTGCTGACTCGAACCCAAGAGTAGGATCGAGAGTTAATACTTAAGATAAGAGTAGAATACTTGTCTTAAGTATTAGACAAATACATATATTCGATTTAAAGAAGTAAATATAAATCCAATATACGTTATCAATATATCAGCATTTCCAGTATGCTGATCACATCACAATACTAAGTATAAGGGTAGAATAACAGAGTGCGGAAGCTAAAGCAAAACATCCAGGACACATTCATCACAGAACAGTAGTAAACATTCGTCTTAGAAAAGAAAAGTAAAATACATCCAGAATTATTACAAATTGATTTAAATGATGCGAAAGTAAAGTCTATCTGAAGTACTAAATGCAGAAACGGTAAAGTGAAAGGTAGAATGCAGATCCATTAAGGCTCCATGTACACCTCCTGGATCTCCAGCAAGTCCTCCTGCCCTGTCTCAACAAGTTGCTCAGGATTATGCAAATTGCCGAATCCCAAAAGTATCACATGTTTGATAAGAAGTCAAACACATCGTAACTAAACTAAGCAGTATGAAAGTAAATACAAACAGACAGTAAAGTAAACAAAATTGTAGAAAAGCAGTAAGACACTGAATCACTAAAAAATGTAAAGGCTAAGCAAGGTAAAAATGAACTGAAAGCTGGATGCTGAAAGTAAGTTACAACTTCAAATGCTCAGAAACCAAGGTAAAAATGCCAAATACTGTACTATATGTCACTAGGATAATGCATCCAAATATGCCACAACATGGTATGCCACAGATAGGTAACAGAACTATCACTGAAAGGTTATGAGTCATATGGTCCAATGTGTACATACATCCAGTTGGGAACACAGTTTACTGTGATGCCGATGCATCCTGAAATTTCCCAGTCAATGTAAAAATATTTTATAACTCATAAATCATCACTGATACTCATACATCACCAATGAAGTTATTCATCATGCTCATGCTCATGCTCATGCTCATGTTCATATTCGTGCTTCTATTCTACATGAGTTAAATCCAAAATCCATAAGTGCTTGAATACTGATAATGAATTCAAAGTCTCCATTGTGCATAATCCTGCTAAAAGGATTCAGACTCCTAGCTTCTAGAACGTAAATTGGTTAAAGTTGATATTTTAATTATGGATCATCAGATGGGGAGATGATATACACATATAGAACATGTTTCCAAAAAGGGTAGTCTTTTAACTCTTAGTTTGATTAAGCCACCTTAACAAAGCGATATTCGATAGGAGGCATCACCCGATGGTGACTTATATTTCAAGCTAAGCTATTAAAGTACCTGAATCACCAGCACACTTAGTGTTCCAAAGAAAGTGATTAGGATCACATAGTTTGCTTGAAGCACACCTATGGGAGCGATCTCCGATAGGAGGCATCACCCGATGGTGATTTTTATTTAAACAAACAAATGATCTAATTTCCCTAATCATAACACCCTTAGGACTGAATGATTTAGTCTAAGTGAGACTATGTCCGACTAAACTCGTAGGATAGAACAGAGACATAATCTATACCAAGTTGAACCAACCAATTCTGAATACTACTGAGATAACCCAGCACTATGGATATACCCTACTATACCATCCAATAATCAAGGCTCAACAATTCTATTTATTCAGAAAGGATTTATCAATCCTATCAATCCTTATGCTAAATGGGTGGATCCTACACAAGCCTCCCAAGGTGTGATTAAAGATCACTCAAAATAGACTCTACCATAAGGTAAATGATTCACTTTAAGTGGCTTAGGTGAGTTCTACCACAAGGTAGTAAGGTCAACTTTTAGGGTAATGAGATCATCTAGGATTCTATCTCAATAAGTTCACAAAGGTCCTTCCTACCTCAAGGTATCATTAATTAAGGTATTTTAAAGAATTTTAGATACAAGCTAAATAGGGATACTTGGGATCTCACACTCTTATTACTAATGTTATATTATAGGTTTTATTTAATTTTTAGATTTAGAGTGATCAGACCAGATGATCAAGTCATCTGATCATCTTTTATTCTAAGATTATGGGATTTAAATCAAGGATATTATTAGAGTTAGATCTGTTATTAAATCAATATAATTTTATTAATCTTCTTATGTTAATAGTCTTATTTTAAAAGAAAATCTAGGATCCAAAGTTTAGATTCAGATTATTCAATCACATGGTTTGATCTTTTTCCTTAACATATCTAATTCAATGATTTAAGATCAATACCAACTCAGATGCATTATTAGAATAATGTTGATTGCATTATCTTATAATTAAGTCATTCAATTTAAGGATTAAGAGTTTTGACCTTAATTAAATAGATTAGGATTTAACCCCTATTCATATCTAATTATGATCGTGTTTATTTATAGATCAAATGTCGAATCAGTGAATTAGGGATATATTATTGGTGGCAATCTCAGACTTAGATCAAGTCTTAATAGCTTGATCAAAGTCTTAAGACTTCTTAAGCTTAATGAGAATGATTAAGTTCTCCATTTAAGTTTTATTCAATTTATATATCTTAAATTTTCATACATGGTCTCAATACATCTACCTCACTGTTATGAAGCATATTAATAGAGAAATTCAAAAGGATTAGCACCTAATTACAAATCTAACCCTCAAAATTTCATACAACTTGGCACATAACTTCTATTTAATCATACAATTAATCAGAGACTAAGTTTGCTAAGATCTAATTATTATAAATCTTAATTTTTACTAATCATAATTTGATAAGATTAGGACATACGTTGAAATACATAAATAAAAATAAACTACTTAGCACAATCATTCTACTAATCATAAGGAAATCAATGGCACTCTAATCATGTAATTTGGATAAGTATTTATGCTAATCAATCCTAATCAAGATCTATAATAATTAGGCAAAAATGGACAATCTAACCATTAGATATTTAATATTATTTTATATTTAGATCCCTGATAATTTTCTGATTAATTCGATATATAATATCATAAGATTTGAACCGGTGGATTGAAAGTTATTTCATTAATACTTTATGTTTTTTTATTTAAATAATTTCCTATGATTGGATTAATTGGATTATTATCCTTAAGAAAAATAATTCCAATTAATCGAATATTAATTTAAAATGGGTTCGGCTCGTTCACTAAAACACGCGGGTTGGCTCGGCTCGGGGGCCGTTACTGTCAAACTGCGCGGGTCATGGGTCGGCCCGACCCACACAGTTCGTCTTCCTTCCCTCGTCAGCCCCGACACCTCAGCAATTAGAATCGGCCAAATCTGCGGCCTAGGGACCATGCCATGGCCTCGGGTTGATCGAGAATCGATTCCCTAGCCAAGGCGTGTTGACTAAGACCAGGAGCCCCCTGTGATAGGGTCTGGATCGACCATACCTTAGACCCGAGAGCTCCCTCAATAGAGCTACTGTGGGGAGACAATTCTCCCCATAGAGGCCACACCAGACCTAGGGCTTGATCCCCACACCATCAGGGAGATGAGATGGATCGAAGCCCCCCGGTCTGAGGGCATGTGGTGGGCTGGAATACCGGGACCTTACTCGGTCCCGAGACTCCTTTACGGACTTAGCTTGATCGATCGATTCGATCGATCGGGCTAGCTCATGGCTCAATTACGATAGCATTAGGTTTGATTCGACAATACACAGCAGTACGAGTCAAATGGAGATGAGCCCGAGCCTCATTGGCTCAAGTCTTACAAACAGGGGTACCTATTTTTGACGGGGGACTTGCAAACGATGCAGGGGTCAGTGCTGGGCCTGTTGAACTTCTTGAGAGCTCTTTAAGAGTTCCTGAACACCAGGAGACTCTTCTATCAGTGGTACGCACGTTGGGAATGCCTGGGAGAACCCTGCAGATCAACAATGGCGATTTGGGGGCAGAGGAGAAACTGGACTTAATTAAGCAGCAAAGGGCACCAAGGAAGAGTTCTGAGGCTAATTATAGGCTTCGGTGAGAACGGGGAAGCTTCCAGAGAGCTTATGCTTGGGTTGGAGGGACCCGAGAGGTTGGGTCATGACCGAGCTCTCAGTTTCCTAATTGAGCTCGGCCGGGTCACGAGGCCCGACTAGGACTGATATGCCGTTAAGGGAAGGTTCCCAACGGCCTGCTGAGGTGGAACGAGTAGTGGGGGACAGGCCAAGCTGTCGAGAATCTATGGGATTTCTTCTGTCGGACACGAGCGAGGCAAAGATGATGATCCACAGTGCGGGTGCACTGTGGGCCGTCTGATGGGTCGTTCATTGAAGTGGGACGATCATGATCATAAGATCGCTAACGACCGATCATGAAGGGGAGATCGTCTGTTGGATTTGATTCGTGGCTCTGACGGACAATTAGGGCTACTTACGAAGAGCGGCTAGATACCATCCGATCCCATCTGTGAACCACATAACGGTCGGGATGGATCAGATCTCAATTTAAGGCGCTGACCACTAGATCTGATCCGAGAAATGGACGGCTCAGATGGTGTTCGCTGTTTTGAAGGCGGTCGACAGGGTTTAGGGTAGATTTGCAATTAATGATTGTTAGGAACCCCAAAATGCAATTAACCCATTTTAGTTAAATGTGAATTATGGCCCGAATGATATTCAAATTGCACCAAACTTTCACCCCTAGCTAATTTAGGGGTGAGGAATTCAAAAATACAATCAGATTTTAATTCTGAGATCAAAATTTTTTAGGTCTAATCTAGGGCATCTAGATTGATAAAAAATGCAATATAGACTTAGGGAAATCCAATTGACTTTAATTTTTCAGGATAGGCTTAATTTGATATTTTAAAAGTAATGGGATCAAAATGAATGCTCAATTATGCTAGAACTTAATAGGGTAACAACCTAAGGTTGTTACAGACTCCCTTACTTAAGAATGATGTCGTCCTCGACATCAACTTAAGAGAGAAGACATAGATGCATAAATCTTAAGAATATAAATTAACTTTAGAAAATTAACGGATACTTGGATTTTCAAGGAGACTGGGATACTTTCTTCGCATATCAGCCTCTTTCTCCCACGTAGATTCTTCTAAAGAGTGATTCCTCTATTGAACCTTTACCATTGGGATTGAGTGATTTCTTAGCTATTTTTGATCATGAGCTAAGATCTTAATTGGATCCTCCGCATACGAAAGATCCGGCTGGAGAGATACCGCTGGAAGTTGGATTAGATGGGATGGATTACAAAGATATCTTCGCAGAGAGGAGATGTGAAACGTATTATGGATTGCAGATAAATCTTCAGGAAGTTGCAATCGATAAGCTGCAGAACCAATTTTCTCTAGGATTTCAAAAGGTCCGACGTAGAGGGGACTTAGCTTTCCAGCTACACCAAAATGATACACACCTTTCATCGGACTAACTTTAAGATACACAAAATTTCCAACATCGAATTCCAGAGTACGGTGATGAGCATCATGATACTTACTCTGGCGATCTTGAGCTGCTTTAATTCTTTGTTGGATTAGTTGGATCTTACGATTAGTTTCTTGCACTAATTCTGAGCCATATTTATACACTACCAGTTTCAGACCATGCTAAAGGAGTACTACATTTCCTACCATACAGAGCTTCATACGGAGCCATGCTGATACTCGTCTGAAAACTGTTGTTTTATGCGAACTCTACGAGAGGGATGTAATCTTACCAGAAGCCTCCGAAATCCAAAATACGGAGACAAAGAAGATCCTCTGAAACTTGATTGACTCTTTCCGTTTCACCATCGGTCTGAGGGTGAAAATCGGTACTCATGGCTAGAGTAGTCCCAAAGTCTTGATGCACTGCTTGCCAGAACTTTGAAGTGAAATGGCTATCTCGATCATATACGATAGATCTTGGAATTCCATGGAGTCTGATAATTTCCTTGATACACAACTTCGCCAACTTCTCTACGGAATTAGTTTGATGCATAGGAATAAAATGTGCTGATTTGGTCAGTCGATCGATAATGACCCAGATTGAATCGGTACCGGATCTTGATTTGAGTAAACCCACAACAAAATCCATAGAAATATCGAACCACTTCCATTCAGGAATTGCTAGAGGATGGAGAAGTCCTTCAGGCTTTTGGTGTTCAGCTTTAACTAAGTTACAAGCATGACATTTTGCTACAAATTTAACCACACTTTTCTTCATTTCGGGCCACCAGAATGATTTCTTCAGATCTTGATACATCTTGGTGCTACCAGGATGTATTTAGTAACCTGAATTATGACATTCTACCAAAATCTCTTTATGCATGGATTTGGGAATCCACAGTTGGTCTCCTTGATATATTACATTATCTCGAAGCTGGAGATCAAAGTGACGACCACTTTCGATATCCACTTTATACTACAGATAGTCTTCATCATTGGTTTGAGAGATGGAGAGATCGTGATGAAATGTGGGTTCAACTGAACTCATGGATATCAGGGTGCTCATCGTAGCACCACGCACTGGCCTGATTTTGAGCTTTTGGAATTCTTCCTCTAGTGAACTTGATGATATTATGGAAGATAGAGTAGCACGATGACTGAGTGCATCTGCTACGACATTTGCTTTTCCTGGATGATACTGAATGCTTAAATCATAATCGCTTATTAACTCGAGCCATCTTTGCTGTCAGCAATTTAATTCATGCTAGGTGAAGATGTACTTTAAGCTTCGATGATTGGTGAATATAGAACACTGGATGCCATAAAGGTAATGATACCAGATTTTTAGAGCAAAAACTACAGTTGCTAATTCGAGATCATGGACAGGATAGTTCTTTTCATGCAGTTTTAGTTGACGAGACGCATAGGCTATAACTCTTCCTTCCTACATCAGCACACATCCCAAACCCATGCCCGATGCATCGGTATAGACTTGGTAGTTAAGGCCTTCTTTAGGTAAGGCTAGAACTGGTGCAAAGGAAAGTGCATCTTTTAACGATTGAAATGCTTTCTCACACTTTGTATTCCAAATAAACGGTACTGCTTTCTGCGTCAACTCTGTGAGAGGAGGCGCGATTTGTAAGAAGCCTTTGACAAATTTTCTATAGTAACCTGCTAGTCCTAAGAAATTTCTGATATCGGTCACGGATTTTGGTTGTGACCAATCTTGAACTGCGCTTACTTTATTTTGATCGACTTTGATCCCTTGAGAATCTACTACATGACCCAGAAAAGAGACTGAGTCTAGACAAAATTCACATTTGGAATACTTAGCATACAATTCATGACTTCGAAGCTCCTCCAATACTAATCGCAGATGGTTCTCGTGATCCATTTTGCTTCTTGAATGAATCAGAATATCATCAATGAATACGATGACGAATTTATCCAAATACGCTCTCAACATGTGCTGCATTAAATCCATAAAAATGGACGGCGCATTTGTTAAGCCAAAGAACATTACCAGAAATTCATAATGTCCATAGCGAGTTCTAAATGCTGTCTTTTCAACATCTAAGTCTTTAACTCGCAATTGGTGATAGCCCGACCACAAGGCTATCTTTGAGAAAACTTTAGCTCCAAATAACTGATCAAATAAGTCATCGATACGAGACAGATGGTACTTGTTCTTGAGAGTTACTTTATTTAGTTCTCTATAATTGATGCACATTCTCATCGATCCATCTTTCTTTTTCACGAATAAAACTGATGCTCCCCAAGGAGATGAACTTGGACGAATAAGACCTTTCTTCAACAGTTCTTGAAGTTGCTTGTTCAATTCTTGAAGCTCCTTAGGCACCATGCGATATGGAACTTTAGACAATGGTTGGGTTCCTAGAATTATTTAAATCTTAAATTCTACTTCTCTAACTGGAGGAAGACCGGGTAGGTCTTCAAGAAAGACATCAGGAAAGTCACGAACAATTCGATTCTCTGACAGAGGCATGGCTTCCTTCTTTGCTCCCAACATTGTTACGAGGTATGCATCGCAGCCCTTCTTCACTAATTTTTCCGCCTTCATTGCGTTGATTAACGACACTTGAGTACTAAATTTGCTGATAAAAGATTGCGACAGATTTCCACTACCCAAGGTGATCTTCTTCTTTTGGCAATTAATTGAAGCACTATGCTGGCTTAGCCAGTTCATGCCCAGGATTATATCAAAATTTGCGATTGGCAGAATGATCAGTTTGGCTTTATATTTTTGTTTACCAATGGGGATATCTAACTTGCAAACCTGTTGGGATTGCATACGGGCTCTGGAAGGTAATCCGATGCTTAGTGAGCTTGCTAGGCAGTAGGATGGTAGTTTAAGAGTTTTAGCCCAATTTTCCGATACGAAGGAATGACTCACTCCAGTATCAAAAAGGATGTTATAGGATTTGTCCTCTATCATTAAGGTGCCTATTAATAATAGTTATGATAAGGATTTTACTATTAAAACAGATAATATCGAATAGTGAAATAGAAATGACTAAATAAGAATTAATTTAAGGCGTACCTGAAACCACACTGTTGTCCTCAGGAGCAGAGGCAGGGGTTAACATATATACCCTTGCAGGTGCTGAGGGTCATTTGTTCTGAGGCCTTTGACCATGACGATCATGGTTCGGCTTTTGTGCTGGTACGATTGCCTTGGAGTTTAAAGTAGGAGCCGGCATTATAGCAGGAGCAGGCTCTCGACTGTTCCTTGATTGAACACAGAATGCTTGCTTATGACAGGAGTGATTGGTGAGTATTCCGTCGATTGTGTTCTTGGCATCGTAGTCAAAATAATGGTGGCCACTTCGACCACAAGGAAGACATACGCCACTAAAGTGGTAGCATTTTCCATACGGATGAAATTGTTTGCACTCGTATTTGAGGTTGGGATTGTTCAGTTTCCATGTTATAGACTTTTGCCATCTTATGATGACCAAAGCGTTCCTTCCTTGGCTGCATAACTATTGCTTTTCTTTTCCGATCCAGTTGACCTTGGAATCCCTCTTGTATACGGGCAGCATCGATCAATTCAGTCGGAGTCTTGATCTAACGGGATACCAAGAGGGCTTTAATAGAATCTCTCAGACCCTTCAAGAAACGATGGCATCTGGATGCTTCTGTTCTTACTAGGTCCGGAACGAAGTGTTACAATCTCCAAAATTCATATTCGTAGTCGAACACTAAATTATTGCCTTGAGTGAGATGGAGGAGCTCATCCTCCAGGATTTCTTGAGATGATGCTGGTATGAACGCTTCTCGGAATGCTTCTAACAACATGTCCCAGGGAATGTATTCTATTTTGAAATCAACAAATTATTGTTTCTCTCATTTTCCCACCAATATTCAGCTTCTTCTTGAAACAGATGAGTTACTAAATGGAGAGCTTCAGAGTTAGGACACTTGATACTGACCAGGTTCTTCTCGGCCAGCTTCAGCTAGTTTACTGTATCCATGGGGTTCAGCACTCCATTGAAAGTGGGAGTTCTAAGGCGAAGGAAACTGTGCTGGATTCCATTACCCGTATAGTGGACGACGATGAGAATCCTGATAGGGGTGTAGATTGTTGTCTTATAGAGAGAATCAGGGCATGTGTCTCTTGCGCCTATTGCGCATTGCTATCTATTAGGGCCTTTATCAAATTGGCCATTGGGTTGGATTCTTCAGGTCCTCCAGACGATGAGACCGCATTTTTGATTGGAGTAGGAGCAGATGGAGAGCCAGGATTCATGGCTGTAAAATGCAAGTATGATATCAGAAACATAAAATTTTACCATACTTTTCATTCATTTATTTCTTTCTCAAAAGAGAAGATACATGGATTCATAAAACGTGTGACTAAGGAAATGACATAATAAAATCTCTAAATCCTAGTTGTAATACTCCACCTAAAAGGCAGCGCAGAAGTTATCATATGTGACTATGTGGCTCCTTCGAGCTAATCTCCTATAAACCAAATACCACCAATGACTCGTTGATCCCCTCAATAGGATCTCTACAATCTCTAGATGGTACTCCTCAGGACAGGCCGTCTCTCGAAGTGCAGTAGTAATGCGGTCCAACCATTCTCTAGCAAGTGCTGAAAGACTGGTGCCTCCGAAGGATGAGTTGATAAGGATTTATCTAGCACCTCAACTCCTTGAGGTGACACACCATCGACGACCCTTCCATAGGTCTGGCCATCTCGGGGGTCATCTATCCAGCAGTCATCAAACCTCCTAAAGTAGAACCAAAATGTTGACTGCGAGTATTCCATTCCTAAAATAAGTCAACTTATAAGTATTTCATTCATATTTTATCATTACTTTCAAAGTTCGTTCAAATCCTAAGATGTCCTTTTTGGTATTTAAAAATTCATAATTTCAATCAAATTATTATGTGCATTAAATTCCTAGGGTGTCATCATCCTAGACATAGTCAACCTTTTCCTTTCTGAGATAACTTAATGAATGTTTGGATGTTTGATTTTCATTACACTTAGTAACGTGTGATCTTGACCTGATACAAAGAATAGATCATAAAGTAGATAGGAATAAACTCCTTTATCTGACATTTTATGATACTTCTCTGATACCAAATGTAGTGCCCTGACCCGTTGCCGCGCGCAAATGGTACAACAGATTGGCAGCGGAACGGCGCGCTACTTGGGGAGGAACAAACAACAACATCTTCCCGAATATGCTAAGACTGAGCTACACTAAAGGCTGCTGACTCGAACCCAAGAGTAGGATCGAGAGTCAATACTTAAAATAAGAGTAGAATACTTATCTTAAGTATTATGCTAATACGTACATTAGATTTAAAGAGGTAAATATAAATCCAGTATATGCTATCAATATATCAGCATTTTTAGTATGCTGATCACATCACAATACTAAGTATAATTGTAGAATAATAGAGTGCAGAAGTTAAAGCAAAACATCCAGGATACATTCATCACGAACATTAGTAAACATTCATCTCAGAAAAGAAAAGTAAAATATATCCAGAATTATTACAAACTAATTTAAATGATGTGAAAGTAAAGTATATTTGAAGTAATAAAGGTAGAAATGGTAAAGTGAAAGGTAGAAGGCAGGTCCATTAAGTCTCCATGTACTCCTCCTGGATCTCCAGCAAGTCCTCCTTCCCTGTCTCAACAAGCTGCTCAAGATCTAGCAAATTGCCGGATCCCAAAAGTACCCAGTGTTAGATAAGAAGTCTAACACATCGTAACTAAACTAAGCAGTACTAAAGTAAATAGAAACAGACAGTAAAGTAGACAAAACTGTAGAAAGGCAGTAAGACACTAAATCACTGAAAAATATAAAGGCTAAGCAAGGTAAAAATGAACTGAAAGCTGGATGCCGAAAGCAAGTTAAAGCATCAAATGCTAAGAAACTAAGGTAAAAATGCCCAATACTGTACTATATGTCACAGGGATAATGCATCCAAATATGCCACAACACGGTATGCCACAGATATGTAAAAGAAATATCACCGAAAGGTCATGAGTCGTATGGTCCAATGTGTACATACATCCAGTTGGGAACACAGATTATTGTGATGCCGATGCATCATGAAATTCCCTAGTCAATGTATGCAACATTTTATAACTCATAAATCATTACTGATACTCATACATCACCACTGAAATTATTCATTATGCTCATGCTCATGCTCATGTTCGTGCTTCTATTATACATGAGTTAAATCCAAAATCCAGAAGTGCTTGAATACCGATAATGAATTCAAAATCTCTATTATGCAGAATCCTGTTAAAAGGGTTCCGACTCCTAGCTAGAATGCAAATTGGTTAAAGTTGATATTTTAGTTATTGATCATCAGATGGGGAGATGGTATACACATATAGAGCATGTTTCCAATAAGGGTAGTCTTTTAACTCTTAATTTGATTAAGCCACTCTAACGAAGCGATCTTTGATAGGAGGCATCACCCGATTGCGACTTGTATCTCAAGCAAAGCTATTAAACTACCAGAATCACCAGCACACTTAGTGTTCCAAAGAAAGTGATTAGGATCACATAGTTTGCTTGAAGCACACCTGTGGGAGCGATCTCCGATAGGAGGCATCACCCGATGGTGATTTTTATTCAAACAAACAAATGATCTAATTTCCCTAATCATAACACCCTTAGGAGTGAATGATTTAGTTTAAGTGAGACTATGTCCGACTAAACTTGTAGGATAGAACACAGACATAATCTATACCAAGATAAACCAACCAATCTTGAATACTACTGAGATAACCCAACACTATGGATATACCTTACTATACCATCCAATAATTATGGTTCAGCAATTCTATTTATTCAACAAGGATTTATCAACACTATCAATCCTTATGCTAAATGGGTGGATCCTACACAAGGCTCCTAAGGTGTGATCAAAGATCACTCAAAATAGACTCTACCACAAGGTAAAGGATTTACTTTAAGTGGCTTAGGTGAGTTCTACCACAAGGTAGTAAGATCAACTTCCAGGGTAATGGGATCATCTAGGATTCTACCTCAATAAGTTCACAAAAGTCCTTCCTACCTCAAGGTATCATCAATTAAGGTCTTTTAAAGTATTTTAGATACAAGCTAAATAGGGAGATACTTGGGATCTCACACTCTTATTACTAATGTTACATTATAGGTTTTATTCAATTTTTAGATTTAGAGTGATCAGACCAGATGATCAAGTCATCTGATCATCTTTTATTCTAAGATTATGTGATTTAAATCAAGGATATTATTAGAGTTAGATCAGTTATTAAATTAATATAATTCTATTAATCTTTTTATGCTAATAGTATTATTTTAGGAGAAAATCAAGGATCCAAAGCTTATATTCAGATTATTCAATCACATGGTTTGATCTTTTTTCTTAATATATCTAATTCGATGATTTAAGATCAATACCAATTCATATGCATTATTGGAATAATGTCAATTGCATTATCTTATAATCAAGTCATTCAATTTAAGAATTAAGAGTTTGGACCTTAATTAAATAGATTAGGATTTAACCCCTACTCATATCTAATTATGATCAAGTGTTTATTTATAGATCAAATGTTAAATCAGTGAATTAGAGATGTATTATTGCTGGCAATCTCAGACTTAGATCAAGTCTTAATAGCTTGATCAAAGTCTTTAGACTTCTTAAGCTTAATGAGAATAATTAGTTCTCCATTTTATGTTTATTCAATTTATACATCATAAATTTGCATTCATCGTTTCAATACATCTACCTCATTGTTATGAAACATATTAACAGAGAAATTCATAAAAACAAAAAGTAATTAGTGCTAATCAAACCCTAAACCAATTCAAAAGGATTAGCACCTAATTACAAATCTAACCATCAAAATTTCATACTTCTATTTAATCATACAATAAATCAGAGACTAAGTTTGCTAATATCCAATGATTACAAACCCTAATTTTTACTAATCATGATTTGATAAGATTAGGAAATAAGTTGAAATATAGAAATAAAAAATCTAAACTACTTAGCACATTCATTCTACTAATCATAAAGAAACTTATGGCACCTTAATCATGCAATTTGGATAAGTATTTATGCTAATCAACCCTACTCAAAATCTGTAATAATTATGCAAAAATGGACAATCTAACCATTAGATGTTCAATGTTATTTTATATTTAGATCCCTGATAAATTTTTGATTAATTTGGCATATAATATGATAGGGTTTAGAGTAGTGAATTGAAAGTTATTTCATTAATATATTATGTATTTTTATTTAAATAATTTCCTATGATTGGATTAATTGGATTATTTTCCTTAAGGAAAATGATTCTAATTAATCAAATATTAATTTAAAACGGGTTCGGCCCGTTCACCAAAACACGCGGGTCGGCTCGACCCGCACAGATCGTCTTCCTCCCATCGCCAGCCCCGACATCTCACTGATTAGGGTAACCTTAATCGGCCAAATCCGCGGCCTAGGGACCACGCCATGACCTCGGGTTGATTGAGAATCGATCCCCTAGTCGAGGCGCGTCGACTGAGACTAGGAGCCCCCTGTGATAGGGTCTGGATCGGCCATACCTTACTCACCCGAGAGCTCCCTCAATGGAGCTACTGTGGGAGAGATAATCTCCCCATAGAGGCCACGTCAGACCCAGGGCTCGATCCCCACGCCATCAGGGAGGTGAGACGGATCGAAGCTCATCGGTCTGAGGGCCTGAGGTGGGCTGGAATGCCGGGACCGTACTCGGTCCCGAGACTCCTTTATGGACTTAGCCCGATCGATCGATTCGATCGATCGGGGCTAGCTCACGGCTCAATTGCGATAGCTTTAGGTTCGATTCGACAATACGCAGTAATACGAGTTAAATGGGGACTAGCCCGAGCCTCATTGGTTCATGACTTGCAAACGGGGGTACCTGGCTTTTGACAGGGGACTTGCAGATGATGCAGAGGTCAATACCGGGCCTGCTGAGCTTTTTGAGAGCTCTTTAAGAGTTCTTGAATGCCAGAAGACTCTTCTATCAGCGGTACACATGTCGGGAATGCCTGGGAGAACCATGCAGATCAACAATGATGATTTGGGGATAGAGGAGAAACTGGACTCTATTAAGCAGCAAAGGGCATCAAGGAAGAGTTCTGAGGCTATTTATAGCCTTAGGTGGGAATGGGGAAGCTTCCAGAGAGCTTATGCTTGGGTTGGAGGAACCCGAGAGGTTGGGTCATGACCGATCTCTCAGTTTCCTAATTGAGCTCTGCCGCGTCACGAGGCCCGATTAGGACCGATATGCTGTTGAGGGAAGGTCCCCAACGGTCTGCTGAGGTGGAACGAGTAGTGGGGGATAGGCCAAGCTGTCGAGAATCTGCGGGATTTGTTCGGCCGGACATGGGCGAGGCGAAGACGATGATCCACAGTGCGGGTGCACTGTGGGCCGTCTGATGGGTCGTTCTTTGAAGCGGGACGATCGTGATCATCAAACCGCTAACGGCCGATCGTGGAGAAGAGATCGTCAATTGGATTTGATCCGTGGATCTGACGGACGATCAGGGCTACTTACGGAGAGCGGCTAGATACCGTCCGATTCCATCTGCGAACTGCGAAACGATCAGGATGGATAATATCTCAATCTAAGGCGCTGACCGCTGGATCTGGTCCGAGAAATGGACGGCTCAGATGGCGCCTGCTATTTTGAAGGCGACCGACTAGGTTTAGGGTAGATTTGCAATTAAAGATTGTCAGGAACCCCACAATGCAATTAACCCATTTTAGTTAAATGTGAATTATGGCCCAAATGATTTCCAAATTGCACCAAACTTTCACCCCTAGCTTATTTGGGGGTGAGAAATTCAAAAATGCAATCAGATTTTAATTCTAAGATCAAAATATTTTAGGTATAATCTAGGGCATCTAGACTGATCAAAAATGCAATCTAAACTTGGGGGTATCTAATTGACTTCAATTTTTCAGGATAGGCTTAATTTGATGTTCTAAAAGTAATGGAATCAAAATGAATGCTCAATTATGTTAGAACTTAATAGGGTAACAATCTAGGGTTGTTACATCTTAGCTTCCGCACTCTGGCTTTTTACTACTTATGCTTAGAATTGTGATGTGATCTAGATATTCATAAAATGCTAGAATTTATATAACTTGGATTATACTTGCATTCTAAATCAAATATACATGAGTACCTTACTTAAAACTTAAGATAAGGACTCTGCACTTATCTTAAGATTTAGTGCTCAGCCCTCTTCTCTTGGGTTGAGTTGTTGTTTGTTTTAGCACCTAGTTATTCGGGGAGGTTGTGTTTGGATCCTTCCCGAGTAACGCACCTCTTGCTACCAATATGTTATCTCTTAAGCAAATTTCACGTGGCGACAGGATGGGGCGTTACAGTTAGTATTAGAGAAGTATCATAAAGTGTCAAATAAGGAAAGTGTACTTATTTACCTTATGATCTGTTCTCTAGAATAATTATGATCACAATCACAAAGTGTGAGTAAAATCAGCATCCATAACTTCATCAATTTGAAATCTCAGAAATGGAAAATTAAGAATGTCTGGAAACGATACATTAGGAATTGAACAAACATTAAAAGATATGTAAAAGTGAAATGCAAATAAAGGACATCCTAGGGATCTGAATAAACCTTAAAGAAGAAAAATATGTAAATAACTTGTTCATCAGTAAAGTACTAATAATTGAATAAAATGTTAGGTAATGGTTTACCAAGATTCTGAGTATTACTTCTACCTTAGTCAATTCAGCGAATATTGGGAGGATGACCTCGAAGATGGCAAGAGCTACAAAAGAGTCGTGGAAGGAGTGCCTCCCCGTGGCATAGAAGTACTAGATAAGATATTAGTCCTCCCAACCTTCGGAGGCACTAGTCTCCTTGCCCTTGTAAAGGAGTGGTTAGATCAAGTGGCTACTGCTTTCAGAGAAACTGCATGTTCATATGACTATAGCATTCAAATCTTGGAGACTCTACTTGGAGGCTCAGCTGATAGATGGTGGTATTAGACATATAGAAGAATCTCTAGGAGGCGGCGAGTAGTTTTATTCGATGATTTTTGTGTTTCCTTTAGGGTAGAGTATTGTAGTTTATATTTTTGAGTCATTTTATGTATCTTCCTTCTGCATTATCTATCTATCTGTCTATCATTATAACTTCTCTTTTTGAGAAAGTAAATGAAAGAAATAGTAAATTTTCCTTTTTGTTGAATATATATTATGGGTATTGCAGTCATGAATCTTGAATCCCCATCAGCTCCCACTCCCATTAAAAAAATGGTCTCTTCCTCTAGCTGACCGGATGAACTAAACTTTTTAGCTAGCCTGATGAAGGCATATATTGAAAGCAATGCCCAACAGTCGCAAGAAACCCATACCTTAGTTCTCAGCACTCGATAACAGTTATTTCCTCAAGGAGGAACCTCTTATGCACCCCACTTCACTGAAGATGAAAATCTCCATAGCTTTCTTCGTCTAAGAACACCAACTTTCAACAGGGCAATGAACCCCATCGACACCATCAGCTAGCTGAAAGCAGCTGGAAAAAATTTAGCGAGCATCAAGTGGCAAAGCTCTAAGGCGATTCATCTGGCTACGCATCTATTCTAGGACGAAGCAAAGTATTGGTGGGAAAATGACTGTAATACCAAGTTTGCGAACTATGAAATAAAAAATATCTCTTGGGACCAATTTTTAGAGGCTCTTAAATAAGCCTTCATTTCGGTGTCAGCATAGGCCGTTTTAGAAGATGAGTTGCTCCATCTGACACAAGGTGGACGATCTGTTGTTGACTGCGAAATGGAATTTATCCGTTTATCATGCTTCACCCCTGAGTTAGTGAAGATAGAAGCCTCGCGTTGCCACCATTTCCTTAAAGGGCTAAGATATTCTATCATAGCCCACCTGATCTCCCAGCAGATTAAGAATTTTTCTGAATTATTTGAAGATGTTCGTCTGTAGGAAGGCTTCCAATGACAAATGGACAGGAAAAGGAAGGCTAGCTTCGTGCAGTCTCGAAAAGAAAACTTTGGTCAGCGAAAGGTGGCCAAAGTTTATAATATGGGTGCTGAGCCGGCCCCAACGGCAGATACAGAATGCAAGCGCCTCCACCCTTATGGCAAGTTTTACCACAAGGGTAACGTATGCTACAACTTTGGCTGGGAGGTCCACAATTTCTATCATTGCAATGCCATCACTACTATCTACGTAGTGAGGATCACTCGTACAAATCATGATCAAACTGTCTGTTTGCAGCCTTTGAACAGCCGAGCTCCTGGCTTGGTTGTGATGCCAGCGTCTACTTTGTATGCAGCTCCAAAAGTAGCAGCTCCTGCTCCCAGGCCGGCCTATAATCGTCAAGGTCAGTGGCCCCAAAATAAGCAGCCAACAGCTCCTGCCAGAGTTTACATGTTAACTCCCGCTTTAGCGCCTAAGGATAAAAATGTCATCTCATGCATGTTTTAAAGTTATTGTAATTCAAGTTATTTTCAGTTCAAGCTTTATAAATATTACATATAGTGATATCTTATCATTGTGGCAATTTAAGCACCTTAATGATAAATGACAAACCTTGTAACATTTTGTTTGATACCTGAGCAATTCATTCTTTTATATATGAAAATTGGGTGAAGTCTCTCGATATCCTGTATGTATGATTAGCTAGTTCTTTAAGCATCGGGTTACCATCCGGAGCCTGTATGCAATCACAACAATTCTGTAACTTAGAAATCTCTATCAGAAACTAGAAGTTTGAAGCCAAATTAATAATACTGCCGATTACCAATTTTGATGTAATTTTGGGCATGAATTGGTTAAGCAAACATGGTGCTTCCATAAACTGCCAGAAAAAGAAAACCACTCTTAGCAAAAAATATTTGTAGTCAAATTTAGTACTCAAGCTTCATTGCTCAATGCAATGAAAGCTGAAAGGCTAGTTCGAAAAGGATGCGATACGTATCTAGTGACGATGCTAGGAGAAAAGAAAGAAGGTATTTCAATCTCAGAAAACCGAGTAGTGTGCGAATTCCTTGATGTATTCCCAGAAGACCTGTCTGGTCTTCCTGCTATTCAAAAGGTGGAATTATAGAGTAAATTTTGGGAATGCATCCATTATCAATAGTTCGTTATTGAATGGCACCCAAGGAGCTTCAAGAATTGAACAAGCAGCTTCAAGAGTTGCTTGAGAAAAGGTCTCACCCGGCCAAGTTCATCTCTTTGGGGAGTGCCAGTGTTCTTTGTGAAAAAGAAAGATGGATCGATGCGAATATGCATCAATTATCGAAAGCTAAATAAGATAACTATTAAGAATAAATACCCACTATCGAGAATCAATGTTCTATTCGATCAACTATCTGGAGCTAAAGTATTTTCAAAAATTGATATACACTGGTTACTATCAGTTAAGAGTTAAGCATGCAGATATAGAGAAGACAGATTTCATAACATTATGGACATTATGAATTCTTGCTAATATCTTTTGGTCTAACCAATGCACCATCCATCTTTATGGAATTTAATGCAACAGGTGCTAAAAGTATATTTGGATAACTTCATCATCATTTTCATCGATGATATTTTGATTTATTTCAAAAGCTAAGCAGAGCATGAGAAACACCTAAGGTTGGTGTTAGAAGAACTCAGAAACCATGAAATTTATGCCAAGTATTCCAAGTGCGAGTTCTAGCTTGATTCAATTGCTTTTCTGGGTCACGTTGTAGACGCACAAGGAATTAGAGTTGATTAAAATAAAGCTAGCGCTGTTCAGGATTGGTCACAGCCAAAGTCTGTGACCGATATCAGAAGCTTTCTAGATCTAGCAGGTTATTATATAAAATTTGTCAAATGATTTTTGCAGACAACGTCTCCCTTAACAAGGTTAACTCAGAAGGCAGTGCTGTTTATCTGGAGTTCTGCATGTCAGAATGCGTTCCAGTCACTAAAAGATGCTCTCTCTTCTGCCTCAGTTCTTATCTTACATAAAGAAGGTCTCAACTACCAAGTATACACTGACGCTTCAGGAATAGGCTTGGGATGTGTTCTGATGCAGGAAGGGAAAGTTATTGCCTATGCATCCTGTCAGTTAAAATCACATGAGAAGAATTACCCTGTTCACGACCTAGAATTTGCCGCCGTAGTTTTGCTTTAAAGATTTGGCGTTATTATCTGTATGGCGTCCAATGTTCCATATTTATAGATTATCAGAGTTTAAATATATTTTCACCCAGCACAAACTCAACTGTCGTCAACGAAGATGGCTTGAGTTGATCAACGATTATGATTTAAGCATTCAATATCATCCCAAAAAAGCAAATATTGTAGCTGATGCACTCGATCGCCATGCTACCCTATCTTCTTTAATAGCATCCAGTTCCTTTGTAGACAAATTTCACAAGCTCGATATCAGGCCAGTCCAAGGTGCTATGATCAGTGAGTTAATATCCATGAGTTCTGTAGAACCCACGTTTCATCGTGATGTCTCCTTCTCCCAAACAAAGGATGAAGACTATCTGAAGTTTAAAATGGAAATTTAAAATGGGCATTGATTTGATCTCCTCATGAGAGGAAATGTCATATATCAAGGTGATTGCTTATGGATTCATAAATATATGTATCATAAAATTTTGGTCGAAAGCCATAATTCTGGATACCAAGTCCATCATGGTTGTACCAAAATGTATCAATATTTGAAGAAGTCATTTTGGTGGCTGGGAATGAAAAAGAGCATGGCAGAATTCGTTGCAAAGTGCCATGCTTATAATCTAGTGAAATCAGAACATCAAAGGCATGGAGGACTTCTCCATCCTCTAACAATTTTCGAATGGAAATGGTTTGACATTTTCATGAACTTTGTAATGGGCTTACCCAAATTAAGGTCTGGTATTGATTCAATTTGGGTCATTGTCGATCGACTAACCACATTTGCAGATTATATTCATATGCATCAGATCGATTCTGTAGAAAGATTGGCGAAGCTGTATATCAAGAAAATTACCAAGCTTTATGGAATTATGAGGTCTATTGTATCTGATCGTGATAGCCGATTCACTTCTAAATTATGGCAAGCTGTGCATCAAGACTTGGGGACTACCCTAACCATGAGCACTGCTTTCCACCCACATACAGATAGTCAGATTGAAAGAGTCAACCAAGTTCTGGAGGATCTTTTGCAACTCTGTATACTAGATTTTGGAGGTTTCTGGGAAGATCATATTCCCTTTGTAGAATTTGTATATAATTACAGTTTCCAATCAAGTATTAGCATGGCTCCATATGAAGCCTTATACAGGAGAAAATGCAGTACTCATTTGGCTTGGTTTGAAACATGCAGTGTGCAGTTATATAGTTCAAACCTAGTAGAAGAAACAAATATGAATGTGCAATTGATCCAATAATGAATCAAAGCAGCCCAGGATCCTAAAAGAAAATATTACGATGCCCATCATACCTGAAGGTAAGCCCTATGAAGGGAGTATATCATTTCAGTGTATCTAGAAAACTCAGTCCTCATTAAGTCGAACCATTTGAAATATTATAGAAGATAGGCTCTGCAGCCTATAGATTGAAGCTTCTTGAGAATTTTTCTGCAGTTCACAATGTGTTTCATATTTCTTTGCTGCGGAGATGCCTTCGTAATTCATCTCATCTAATTCAACTCCCAGCGGTATTTCTCCAGCCGAATCTTTCTTATGCGGAGGAACCCATTAAAATCTTAGCACGTGATCAAAAGAGGCTGAGAAATTGCTCCATTCCTATGGTGAAGGTTTAGTGGAGGAATTGCTCTCTTGAAAAATCTACTTGGGAAAAAGAGGCCGATATGTAAAGAAAGTATCCAACTCTCTTTGCCAATCCAGGTACCCTTAAAACTTGAATCGTGTTCTAAATATTTGTATTTTCTTTTCCCTTCTTAGGATGATGTGGAGGACGACCTCATTCTTAAGTAGGGAAGTCTATAACAATCATAGGTTATTAATTAGCTTAATAGTAGCTTAATCATGCTTTAATTTTGATTCTATTGCATTCAAAATACCAAATTAAGCTAAATCTGAAAATGTGTGGTTAATTGAACCTCTTTAGGGCAAATTAGCCATTTGATCAATCAAGATGCCCTAATTTAGACCTAAAATATTTTAACCTCAAAATTATAATCTAATTGCAATTTTGAATTCCTCGCCCCCAAATTAGCTAGAGGTAAAAGTTTGGGAATTTTTGGTGGTCATTTAGACATTAATTGGATTTAATTGTGTTTGGGAAAATTGCAAATAAGGGCTTGCAATAATTTGAAATTGCATTTGTATCCTATAATGGTCGGGATTCGCTGTCGGGATCGCGGCCGATCTGCTCCGGAGCCCCGACAGTAGCTCAACTTGTCGTGTCCGCTAGGATGCCAAGCACACATATTGGCGCCTCCATACCTCGATCATCCGCGCTCCGTGCTTGGATCGCTTCTCCGCTGCTTGATCACTCTAGTCGATCCAATGGCTATGGATCTCCCCGCGTCCATCCGTTAAGTAGGTCGTATCTGGGCCGTCTATCTCCAATGACTGAAACATCAGACGGCTCCCAATCCCTCTTAGTTTGTTCACCTTCGTCCCAGAAGATCCCTCTCATGCCTGACAGATCCATGCAGTGGTGCGGGCGTGGCAGGTCGGGGATCCACCTTGTCTCCCACTACCATTCAAATCCAAACAGTCTGGTATCCTTCTTTTCTGGGTTTGCCCCCGCATAGACCGAACACTTCCAAGCCTCGGGTCAGCCATGGGTGGCGACCCGAGCTCCCATTGCTCTTCCCAGGCTATAAATATGAATCCTTTGCTCAATTAAATTCCCTCGCCTACTCCCCTTCCCAAACATTAAGCCGTTTGCCTCTTCAAGCTACTCCAGCTTAGTCCCAATTTTATGCAACTCAAGTCCAGCCAATTTAGATGGTTAGGCTGGGTATTCAAGCTTCCTGTCCATCCTCTTAAAACTCGAGGAAGCTTGGAAGGATCAATCCGGTTATCAACACCTTATGTTCGACCACTCTAATTCACTCCAGGTACCCCTTCATTGCCCAGTGAGCTGTGTAAGCTCACTGTCCTACCCGCAATGTCTTCCTATGGAACTCCTTCGATGCTTTTGAAACTAGGATCGTCTATGATTGAGATTAGGAGTCACCTGTGAACGATGATGGCCCGATAATGCAGAGCATAGTCAAGCAAAGTTTGTCATTCAGAGATGACTCCACAGTTGCATCTCTGGTAATTGGACTCTAGGAAGGGAAAATTACTGCGTGATTGCATTCCATATTGATCCTTTAATGGCTCAATGCGGTCTAGGCAGCCCAAGCTAGCATGATGCAAACTGCTCTTACCCGAACTGACTTAGTCATGGCTCGAGTATGGATCCATTGATCTAGCCCTTCCCAAGCCCAATCATTATGGGGTTTAGTTCCTTGGTGGCTCAGGGATGGTGGAGGGTTTGAATAGGGCGAGATTGGTGGTATGTAGAGGGAGAATTGCCCTCCATAGTGAGTCATATTAGCCGCCCAAATCTAATTAAGGTTTCTATGATCTAGTCAGCCTATGAGGGGGGTTCATAGCTCCATGGATGCAACATGACTTAAGTACGAAGCTCCGATCAACCTGAGGCCATGGCAGGGTTTATCGGTGGATAATTTTGCTAACTAGGGTTACCTTAATTGGCCTTTGTCGAGCTCGGGGCGAGGTGGGGACGATGCCACTGTGCGGGTCAGGCGGACCCGTGACCCGCGTGGTGCGACAGTGGCGGGTCGCCGGGTCGAGTCGACCCATCCCTTTCTATAATTGGGCGGAGGCCCATTTAAAAAAATTAAGAATAATCAGAATTATTTTTCTTAAGGAAAATAATCTGATTATTAAAACCATATTGAAGTTTAATTGGTAAAAATGTAGAATAAATTAATTGAATAACTTTTGATCCACTGGTCCAAATCCTATGATCTTGTATATCAAATTAATCAAAACATCATAAGGAATAGGAATATAAAATAATGTTGAACTTTGAATGGTTGAATTTTCTGATTTAGCCTAATTATTATATAGCTTAAATTGGGTTGATTAGTATGTGTACTTAGCCAAATTACATAATTTTTGTGCCATTGTGATCCTTATGTCTTGTAGAATTCCTGTGCTAGGGTAGAATAATTTTCTAATTATTGTGTTCTTAATTATGCTCTAATTTTTTAAATACATGATTAGTGAAAATTATGGTTTCTAGTTATCAAAAATTTTTAAACTAAGTTTTTGATTGGTCATGTGAATAAGTAGAACACTAGTGCCAAGTTTTATGAATTTTTAATGGTTAGATTTGTAATTTAGTGCTAATCTATTTTCCTTGATTTAGGGTTTGATTAATATTAATTACTTTCTGTTTTATGCAAATTTCTATTGTTACACCTTCTTAGCATCTTGGGCACTTGAATTGATTAAATTAACATTAATCTCTAATTAAACTTAAGATTCTTAATAAGCTTGATTAAGTAGTTAATACTTGATCCAAATCTGAAAATTTTCATCAATAAGACACAATTAATATATTAAATTGTCATTGATCTATAAATCAAACTATTGATATTGGTTAGGTGAAGTTAGGGATTAAACCCTAACTTGTCTGATTAAGATCTAAACTCTTAATCACTTTATAGCAAATGATCTTGATTTTAAGATAATTCAACTGGCATAATTTGAATAATATATTTGTTTTGACATTGATCTTAAACCATTGAATTAGAAGTGTTAAGGCCTATAATAAAATAATGTGATTTGGGTAAATTTGAACAATTACCTTTAAATCTCTAATTTTATCTTAAGTAAGATTACTAGCAAATGAAACTTATAAATATATGAATTTATAAATCAATCATTCCTTAACAACATATGAGATATAATCCCATGATGTTAGCATAAGGGTTGATCAGATGGGCTTACCCATCAAATTTGGTTAAACCATGTATTTAAGAATCTAAGCAGGTAAAACTAATGTAGAGATTAGGAATGAGATTTTCTCTTAATTAAAAGTGCAAGATCATTATGATCTTGCCTCAGTATGAATAAACCTATATTTTTGTAAGCCTTAATTATTTAATCTATTGAGTTAAGAAAAGTTTATTGTCAATATTTTTGAGGCAGGAACTTAGATGATCCTTATTAACCTTAGAAGTTTGATCTTAGATCCTTGTGGTAAGGCTTACTAAGAACTTAGTATGAGATTAATCCATGTGGTAGTGTGACGCCCCGCCCAGTCACTGCGTCGCAAAACAAATAAACCAAATTTGGTGGCGGGGCGGCGTGCCACTTAGGAAAGCATATCACATCTTTTTGAAATGACTGGGCTAAAAAAACTAGCCACACTGAAAGCCGCTGACTCAACTTAAAAGGAGGGTTGAAGGTTAATACTTAAGATAAGAGCAAGTTACTTATCCTAAGTATTAGATCAATACATACATTAGATTATGAAAGAAAAATAAGGAATCTAATATATGTTCTCAAATATCAACACTTCCAGTATACTGATCACATCATAATACCAAGTATAGTAATAGAAAAACTAAGTGTGAAAGCTAAAGCAAAACATCTAGAATACATTCATCACAGAATAGTAGTAAAAATTCATCTCAAAAAAGAAAAACAGAATGCATCCAAAATTATTACAAATTATTTACTGAATAATACAGAGGTAAGTCTGCTGAGAAATAGAAATAAAAGCAGAAGATAAATGGCAAGGCTGAAGGAAAATCTTCTAAGGCTCCACATACTTCTCCTGGATCTCATGAGAGTCCTCCAAACCTGGCTCAACATGCTGGTCAGGATCTAGCAAATTGACGGATCCCAAAAGTACGTCGTGTTAGACAAGAAGTCTAACACATTAAAACTAAACTAAACAGTTTTAAAATATTTAAAATTTAATAGTAAAGGAACCAAAACTACAAAAAAGCTGTAAGGTAATTGAATAATTGAAACTATATAAAACTGAGTAAAGTAAAATTGACTGTATATTGAGTACTCAAAATAATAAAAATAACATATGATCTGAAATGGCTGTAAAAACATGTAAGACTATGCTATATGCCACTGGAATCATGCATCCGAATATGCTACAATATTGTATGCCATTGATATGCAACAGAACTATCACTGAACTGCTATGAGCCGTACGGGCCAATGTATACATACATCCTATTGGGGATACAGTTTACTGTAATGCCGATGCATCCTGAAATTCCCTGATCGATGCATGCAATATTCTGTAACCCATAAATCATCATTGATACCCATACATCATGCTCGTGTTCATGCTCATGTCTCTTATGCTACATGTATTTAAAATCCCAAAAATCCAGAAAATACTTTGAAATCAAATAATGAATCCAAGGTCTTTATTGTGCAGAATCTATTTAAATGGATTCTAACACCTAATCAAAAATTCAATAATTGGTTTTAATTAAGATTTTACTTAATAACATTAGTTGGGAATGTTGTATACACATATTTAACATGTTTCCAAGAAGGGTGGTTTTTTAAACACTTTGTTTGATTAAGTCACACATATCAAAGCGATATTCGATAGGAGGCATCACTCGATGGCGATTTGTATCTCAATCTAAGCTATTAAAATACCCAAGTCATAAGCATACTTAGTGTTCTAAAGAGGGTGACTTGAATCACTTAGTTTATTTGAAGCACACCTATGGAAGCGATCTTCGATAGGAGGCATCACCCGATGATAACTTTTATTCAAACAAACTAATGATCTAAGTTCCTTATTATAGCACTCTTAGGATTGGATGCTTTATTTTAAGTGGAACCATATCTGACTAAGCTCGCAGGATAGAACGTAGACATAATCCTACATTAAGGTGAATCAACTAATCCTAAATACTACTGAAATGATATATCAATATGAGTATACACTACTATACCCAACCAATAATAAGGGTTCATATGATTCTATTTAATCAACAAGGATATATCAAAGCTATCAATCCTTATTCTAATTGGGTGAGTCCTACATAAGGCTCCAAAAATGTGACCAAAAGATCACTCAATATAGATTTCTGGTACAAGAGAGAAGTCCCATTTTAAGTATTTTAGGTGATCACTACCACAAGGTTTTAAGATAAACTTCTAAGATCAGGGAGGATCATCTAAGCTTCTACCTTAATAAATTATAATAAGTTCTTCCTATCTCAATGTATTAATATTTATAAGGTCCTTTTAAACATTTCAAAATCGTCCTATAACAATATCCTTATGATCTCACTCTTTTACCACTTAAGCTAAAAAATTCAAAGTTTACTTATTAATTTGAATTAAATTGATCAGATCAGATGATTGGATCCATCTGATCACATCATATTCTACAATCATGGGATGAAATCAAAGATGTTATTAAAGTTAGGTCAGTGTATAAATCATTATAGTTTTATTAACTGTCTTATGCTAATAGTCTTATATAAGAGAAAATCAAAGATCCAAAGCTTAGATTCAGATGATTCAATCACATAGATTAATTATTAATCTTAGCACTTCTAATTCAATAATTAAAGACTAATTTTAAATGAGATGCATTGTTGGAATAATGCCAATTCAATTATCTTACAATCAAGTTACTTGATTAAGTGAATAAGGGTTCAGATCTTAATCAAATAGGTTAGGTTTTAACCTCTGCCCTTACTTAATTAAGACCAATTATTATTTTATGGATCAAATGACAAATCAGTATATTATTGATGTATTATTGGTGGCAATCCCAGAGTTTCATCAAGTATTAATTACTTGATCAAGATCTTAAGCCTTCTTAAGGTTAATTTAGAAATTTAATTACTTAATTCAAGGTTACTTAAAGGATAAATTGCTTTATGGCATGAAGGAGTTAATTACCTTCACACTACTATTATAAGGGCTTAATAATAGAAAATTTCAAAATAATAGAAGGTAATTAGTATTGATCAAACCTTAATCCAACACAAAAGGATTAGCACCTAATTACAAATCTAACCATTAAAATTTCATACAACTTGGCAATTACATTTCATACACTCATGTGAATATTTAGAGATTAAGTTTACTAGATTTGGGTAATCAAAAACCCTAATTTTCACTAATCATGCTTTTACAAGATTATGGCATAATTAAGAATATAGAGATCTGAAAATAAAACTACCTAGCACATGCATTTTACTAAATAGAAGGAACTTAATGGCACTTAAATCATGCAATTTGGCTAAGTATATATGTTAATCAATCATAATTAAGATCTATAATAATTAGGCTTAAACAGAAAATTTAACCATTGAAAGTTTAATATTATCTTATATTCAGATCCCTTATGATTTTTAGATCAATTTGGTATATAAGACATAGGATTTGGATCAGTGGATCAAAAGTTATCAAATATATTTATTTTGCATTTTTCCAATTAAATTTTTTATGATTAGGTTAATTGGATTATTTTCCTTAAGGAAAATAAATCCAATTAATCAGATTTATTAAAAACGAGTTCGGTCCGAAAACCAAACTGCGCAGGTCGACCGGGGCCCGGGGAACCCGACACTATTACACAGCGCGAGTCAAAGGCTGACCCGACCCGCACAATGTCGTCATCCCCGATCCCTATCCCCGCTCGTTAGCCTGATTAGGGAAACCCTAAACTGCTAATTCCCAGGCATCTAAGCCACGGCACGACCAACCGACAGTCGTTGCCCGTTCATCGTAGTCAGATGCGTCGATGGAGACCCGAAGCCCTCTCTAAAGTGGTCTAGTTTGCCTAGATCTTACTCACTCGAGAACTCCTACAATGGAGCTAATGTGGGGAGACAATTCTCTCCACAGAGGCCATGACTGACCCAGGGTTCGATCCCCACACCTTTAGGAAGGTGAGGCTAATCGAATCCCTCTGGCCTGAGGGTTTGAGGTAGTCTGAATCATTGGGTCCTTACTCGGACTCGATACGCATGAAGAGTCTTGACATACTGCAAATATATGTCTGCGCTCACACGCAAGTGTACGTGGTCTAAAGTAATAAGTGGAAAGTGTTAATTTCTGGGATTTATCGAACCTCAGAGAATTGGTTATTTTGACACTAAGGTCTATCTATTCTCACTAATGTTTAAGCTACAATTGATTGGTTGAGTTGGCCCTAGATTTAGTACAATAATTACTATGTGAAGATAAGTTAGATAAAAGAGAGAGGAGAGTTGGGTTCATCCCGTATGTGATGAGAAGTTTATTAATGCATGTTGAATTCTCAAGCTTTTTCTTTTATTCTTTTTGATTTAATCAAGTGCACATTGTGCTTCCTTGAGTTTTACCTCAATGTTTCACAAGTTCAAATCTTGTGCTCAAAATGAACACACATTCAGTTCTATTTTGACATAAAGATTCCTATAAGATTTTAGGTTTAGTGTTTTTAACTTATCTCTTGATCAAGGAGATATTCCATTTTTTAAGTCTTTCAAATCTTATAAGTATTGATTTCACCACGAGCATCACTCGCATCACACATAGTTGAGATGAGGGATTAATATGTTGGGCTCAATGACTATGTCACTTAGTTCATGAGCACTCAACTATTTCTTCCTCTATCTCAATTATGTTGAGATAAGGAGCTCATTTAGTGGGTCTTATCATCACATGCATCAACACTTTGGTTGAGCTTAGATTAAGGTACATTAAGCTCAAGAACTTTGTCACATAGTTCTAAGTTTTCATGCACTCATAAACCTAGCATCCAACCTAAGGTGAGCTATGGAGCACAAGACAAGTTAGTTTTTGAGAGTATGAGTTCATTTTCCTTTCATCCACATTCAAGACTAAATAATAAAATGCATTTCTTAACAAGGCATAGAGTTCTCACATTTTATTTGTGCTTGAGAAAACAAACTTCATACATTAAATTTAACTCATACACATGAGGGTTTCCCAACCCTCCCCAAGAGAGATTTAGTTACTCATTATAAAGGAAATGAAGAAAAACACATACATGGATAAAGACCATTTCATGATCAACTAAGAAAAGAAACTACAAAAGCAAAGCTTAGAAGATACTAGGAACGTTCTTTGGAAGTTCTCCAGATTTCTTCTTCTCCTTCTTCAAGCTGCTCTCTTAGGTCACTAGTGCTGCCTTTTTTCTTCTCTTCCTTAGCAATAACTTGCTTTGCCACCCTTAGGGAGTTCCTCACTTCCACTTATGCACCCCTCCTCCTTACTTAGTGAATTGAGCAAAATTGTGAACCCTCCTCTAGTCAAGAGGAGGTGTATTTATAAGAGAGGGGCTGCATCCTCTCCATAACCAGCATTTGTCAAATAAAAATTTGAAGTTATGATGGCAAATCTCAAATTAAGGGTGAAGTGACCAATATCCTTCTTTGTTTATCCTTCTTATCACATCAAGAGGCTACTTTCCATTAAAAATGGAGCTGCTGCAGAGAATGATGGCTGGGGACAAGATGCAGGTTGGGGGGTCTTGTCCCAGCCGCCATAAATGCTCCTGACTGGAAAAAACTGCGGCACCCGCTTGTAGCGCGTGTAGCGCGCAATGGTGCAAGCAAAATCAGCTAAGTCTCCCGCTAACGTGCTCTACCGCGTCCACACTTTGCAAAATTACCCGCTGCAGCGCGCGGGTAGCGGTTCCATTTGCAAATTGTACTGCTGCAGCGCACTGTGGCAGGAGCATCTCGCAAAAATGCTCTGCTGCAGCGCTCTATCGCGCCAATGGTAACAAATGAACCCGCTGTAGCGCGCTACCGCGCCCGCGGTTGGAAACAAGACCCGCTGCAGCGCGCTACCGCTCCCGCGGTTCGAAATAGGACCTGCGGCAGGGCGCGGTAGCGGTTTCTTTTGAAGAAACTTGGAATTTTGTAAAAATGTTTCAGAACTTCATTGGAGAGGCTATTTTCCTAAAAAGATAGACAAAATTTGATTTAGGAGCAGTTTAAATATCAGAAATGAATGAAACTTTCTTTTATTTTAGATATATTTTTTGGATTCATCAAGTCTCAACCCAATTGATCGATACGATTGAATGGTTCGAGCCCAGAGCCTACAATTATTATCACTAAATTCACCTAACTTAGAAGTATTGAAACAAAACGAGAGAGGATACAATTGAGCTTTAGTGGCTCAATTGGACAGAGGGTGGGGGGGGGGTACCTGGTTTGATGGGGAAGGATCGGCTGATAGAGAGAAAATGCAGGTTCAAACTAGTTTTCAGAGAGGTTTCTCAAGGCTCCTGAACACCAAGAAACACCTTTATCAGCGGTTCGCAAGCCTGGATCGCCTAAGGGAGCTCGAGTAGCACAATAATGGTGGTTCGAGAGGGAGAGCTTCAATTGACAGCAAAGGATCATATGGATCAATGCTGAGGCTATTTATAGCCACAGCAAGGAATAGAGAAGCTTCTAGAGAGGTTGGCTTGGGATAAGGGTGGCCCGAGAGCTCGTGCTCAATTCGGGCCCCAATTTCCAAATGAGAGCTAACCGGGCCATGAGGCCTGAAAGGGCTGATATGCCATTGAGGGAAGATCCCCAATGACATGTTGATGTGGAGCGGGTAGTGAGGGACAGGCTTGGCTGTCTGGAATCCTCCAGATTCCTTCTATCGGGTGTGGGCAAGGAGAAGACGAAGATCCAAAGTGCAGAAGCATTGTGAGCTGTTTGATTAATTGATCGGAACTGTGCTATGGTCCTGATCCTCAGGATCCTAACAGCCAGATTCGATCGAATCCGCATCGTAAGATCCACGGGATGCATCTAACGGCATCTGCGGCTCCACGGATCTGAATCATAGCCGTTGAATTAATAACGTGAATGGCGGATACTGCAAATTCGAATTGTTGGAAACCCTAGAATGCAGTTAGACCATTTTAATTTAAATTAAATTATGGTCTATATGATATCCAAAAATTACCAAACTTTCACCCCTAGCTAATTTGGGGGCGAGGAACTCAAAAATACAATTAGATTTTAATTCTGAGATCAAAATATTTTAGGTCTAATTTAGGGCATCTAAACTGATCAAAATACTAACTTGACTTAGAGAAGTCCAATTGACTTCAAATTTTTAGGATTTGCTTAACTTCATATTTTAAATGCAATAGGATTAAAACTAATGCTTGATTAAGTTGAGAATTAACAGGGTAACAGCCTAGGGTTCTTACAGGTAGTAACCTAAATTTGAGTGACTTTAGGGTCACATTCTTATAACCTTGTGTAGTACCTTTCAATAGAGTAAGAGTTGTTTAGACTGAAAGCCTTGTTGTTGAATAGACTTGGGGAAAAATTATTAGATTATCAGTTAATTGTGTAAGTGTATACCCATAGTGCTGAATTCTTTCAGTAAGATACTAGGATTAGATAAGGCACTCTAAGTAAGATTGTAGAGTCTTGGTCTTATACCATGTGACTAGATCAGTGCAGTCCAGCTTAGAGTAAATACTCTAAGCCTATGTGTTTCCAAATTGAGTAAACTTGAATGCATAGTTTAAGATAATAAACTGTGATCGGGTTTCGCCTCCTATCATTATGCGTTTTGATAAGTGCAGTTTTAAGCAAATTAAATATCTCAAGCTATCCTTTTAGAGAACACTATACTATTTTGATTAAGGTATTTAACAACTTAGCTTGAGAGAATAAATTGTGACCAGGTTCCGCCCTTTATCATCATGCATTTCGATAAGTGTAGTTAAACAAACTATGTGTTAAATTCCCTTTCTTGGAAATATACCAACTATGTGTATTCAATCCCTTCAGTTGATAGTTATATTGATTATAATCTAAATAACAAAATAAATTAGACTCAGAAGTCAGAATTCACTTAGGTGAATTCTGCATAATAGAGATAAATGGAATCATTACTAGATATTACCTTTGATTTTGAGATTTGTCGATGATTTAAAGCATATTGGCATTGAAACCTTGGTATATCATAATTCATAATCATGTTAGCATTAGTAGAGCGATTTGGCTCACCCAAGGACTCTATTAGCGGAGCGTTTGCTCACCTGGGAAATCAGCGGTGTGTTTGCAAGACACCCAGTTAGCATATCAGTGGCATACAGTTCTATGGTATATTCAGATGCATAATTATTAATTCAGTGACATACAACTTAGTATTATAGGTTGGTTTACTCAGATTCAGATTTTATACTATTTTATACATATTTTAATATATAGTTGCAGTTTCAGATTCATTTACTATTTTTAATTTATAGCTTAGTTTACAGTTTCAGTGTGCAGTTTTAGTTTTCAATTTCAGTATTTTATTTCTGACTTATACTATTTTTGGATTTTAACTATTTTTATTGTCTTTGCTTTAGCTTTCTTAAACTATTTAAGATGTTAAATAGTAGAAATTTGTAAATTGTTAGCATAGTTTCGATGTGTTTGACTTCTTGTATAATACGGGGTACTTTTGGATTCAACAATTTGCTAGATCCTGAGCAGTTTGTTGAGCCAGATTCGGAGGATACTTAGGAGATTCAGGAGCAGTTTGAGAAGCAGTAGTTGACTTTTCTTTAGCATTTCCCTTTTTAGTTCACTTTATTATCTGTATTAATTAAAAAGTGCTGTAAAAACTCTTGATGTTTTCCTTTTTTATTTCTGTGATGAATGTTTATTTCAATTTCTGTGAAGAATATTTCTGGATGTATGCTTAGCTTCTGCACGGTCTTTTTACTATTTATGCTTAGTATTGTAATGCGATATTGATATTCATAGAATGCTAGTATTCATGTAACTTGGATAGTACTTGTATTATAAATCCAATTTACATGAGTACCTTATCTAATATTTAAGATAAGGACTCTACACTTACCTTAAGGATTAATGCTCAGCCCTCTTCTCTTGGGGTTGAGTTGTTGTTTGTTTCGGCACCTAATTATATGGGGAGATTGTGTTTGGATCCCTCCCGAGTAACTCACCGTCTCGCCGACAATTTGCTATCTTTTAAACAAATTGCACGTGGTGACGGGATGGGACGTTACAGTTAAATTCCTGCCTAAGTTGTAGTTAGGACTTTAGTTTATAAGTGATTAGAAATTCTAACCTTTATGTGTTTAGAATTATAAGTTGAGAAACTTGAATACCAAATTTTGGGTTTGTTCTTTTGACTCCTAATCTTTATAGAATGTATCAAGGTTGGGTTATATTGTAAATAAGATGATAGATTTAAGTTGTTTTTCATTAGGAAACATTGATTGATTGAAGTTAGAACTTGATGAGTTCTAATGTTTTGACTTTTATAGGATCGTTCAGATGAGTTTATAGTGGATAGTAGGATCTTGTGAATCCTGAATTTGTGTATTCTTAGTATAGTTCAAAATGATAGTTTCACTAATAATAAAAAAGAGAATGACAAGTATAGAATCTGCAAATTAGACTGTAGATGAGTCTACATAAACTACATTTGTGTCTGTTCCTTTAATATTATTGGGTGGTAGTAAGTTGTATTAGTTTTTGAGGGAGTCCTTCTGGTGGTTGGGCACTAAAAGCGACATTGTTATCTTTATCTCTAAGTGCCTATCCTTTTTGTTGGTAAAGGATGAACACTAGAAGCCTGGCAAACTTCTTAAGCTGATAGAAATCTTGGAATGAAAATGGTTTGATGTTTCCATGGTTGTTGTTTTAGGTTTACCAAAGGGTAAACCTGGAGCTGTTGTGATTTGGGTGGTTGTCAATAAACTCTCCAAGTCATATCTTCTCTTTCGTTCTACCAATCTGACTCAGTAGAAAGGTTAGTCAAGCTCTATTTGTTAGTGATCATCTATCTGCTCGAGAAACCAAATTGCAATCTCTCAGACAAAGATGACAAATTTATATCTAGATTTTGGACAACTATTCAACAAGACTTGGGGACCATCTTAGCTATGAGTACTGCGGTACATGCCCAGATTGGTGGTCAAATTGAATGGGTGAATCAAAATTCTAGAATATCTCTTGTGTCTTTGTGTTTTAGATTTCAGTGGGTCTTGGAAAGATCACCTCACCTTAGTTAAGTACTCCTAAAATAATAGTTATCGGTTCAACAGTAGTAAGGCTACTTTTGCAACTCTTTTTGGTAAGAGATTCGATACTCCTGTAGCCTGGACCAGCATGGGTGATACTCAGCTTTAAGAATTTCTGTGTTGGTTGAAATGACTAACAGAAAAGTTATTTTGATCAAGTGTAGTTTGGTTGGCGGTGCATGATGGATCAAGAAATTATTGTGATGCTTGCCACCAACCCATAGAGTTTTAAATTGGATAGTTTAATCGACATAATTTTGAGATTGGAGAATATTATCTCTGATCTGATCCTTATAGTTATTTTAATTATTAGGGTGTCGATGACGACACCTTTTTTAAGGGGGGAATTATGTAACAACTTAAGTGTTGTTACCTAGTTTTAAACAATCAAATTAGTTTAAAACCTTTGCCAGTAGACTCCTAATAACTTTAGGAGCATGCACCTGAACTTTAATGCAATTTAAAGATCATTTGTTTTCGGCACATGTTTCGAGACAATTTAAATATTCTAGAAATTACCTAATTTATTTTGATCTAAGAATAAAAAATAGTTATGGTGATATTCTGAGAATTTTTGGAAGTCATCGAAATTTCCAAATATTTTATTGTATTTTGAGTACTCTAAAAATTATGTCAAAATCAGGATCCCGATTCAAGTCAAATAAAAATGTTATAAAAATATCTTCAAATAGTGCTTATTGAGGGGATCATACTGCGAAAGTTTAAGAGTATTTGGGATCCCAGTTCATCCTAAATAAATTTGTGAAATTTATGCTTTAGAGATTAATAATAATTAAAATACAATTCGGGATGTATAAATTTTTTGTATTCTTAGGTTAAGCATCGAGCAAGGATGTTATGTTTTAAGTTTTACTAATTTTCAAGCTCTGGATTGATTGTAGTGAGTTTTTGAAGTTTTTCGCTTAAGAATTAATATAAAATAAAATACTCATCCAAATTTAATGATTTTTGGACGCATGCGTTGCCTCGCTGAGACGGTCATTTTAGTACGACAAGGGAGTATAGGGAAGCTAATTGGAGTTCAACAGACCCTACTAGCGCGGCCGGACGATGGTACGCCTGCAAGCAAGCGCACGATCCTTGCGGGAGACAGAGACGTACAGAGATCGGATCTGGTCCATCGGATCAAGGCGCTGATCCTACGGCCAGATTTGATCTAACAATCTCGCGCCGTCATATTTAGGGTAAATAAAATACAGTGGATCAGATCGCACGGGACCGTTGTCCTATGCTTGACCTCCCGCAGTGGATCTCTGCCATTTCATCCTATACCGTTGGAATTATATAAATTATATTATATATATATATATTAATTTATTTACTTTAATTAAATAATTAATTACACCCATTTTATTAATCAAAAATATATAACCAAACACACTCCGAAAATTGCAAAAAATTCACCCTTATCTAATTGAGGTGTGGGGAACTCAAAAATGCAATTGGATTTTTGATTGAATGTCAATTTAACTATTTTAATTTTTGAGCATTTAAATATTATTAAAATATTCGGGAAAAATTTGACGACTTTCGAATACTTTCAAATACCACCCCTAGCTAGTTTGGGTGTGGTGAGTCCAATGGTGAACTCTGTTTTCAGTTCTGAGGTCTAAATAAATTAGACATTCTCAGAATTATCAAAAAACAGGAAATATTGGAAATTATCAAACGATCTCCAAATCGCACGAAAATTGAAATGGAGGTTTCTAATATTAATATAAGACTAATGGAAAAAGATCAGAGTCAATTATGTCACTAATTGACGGGTAATAATATTAGGATTGCTACAAGTAGTTTTATGTGTGCGACTGTGAATTAAGGACATTCGATTGCACTTTTCCTTTTAGAATATGACATCAACTGGTTGATTGGTCATATCTTTTTAATAATGAAAACAATGCACACATGTTCTCCCACATTGATCATTCAAGTGGTTGATATATTTATGGATCTTTTGTGCATTAAATTCCCAATCAAACCAATCAGCATGATTTTTCTAAAGTTTCGAAGGATCATTCAGATCATGTTTGGATTAGCATTAGTGTGACTGGGCTTTAGTTGAAAGTCAAATTTAAAGATCTGTTAAAGTATGATAATGATGATGAACCATCAACTTTAATGCTCGTTCGTTAAGACCTTCGAGGTAAAAGTTATCATAACATTTTAAATTAGCTTGGCAACCCTTACAAAATAAATATTGCATGCTTGCTTAATTTGAAAGAATGTAATAATTGAACAAACTATGCATCAAACTATTCAACAACAACCCCTATTATCCTTAAAAGCAACAAATGCTATATTTATAAAAGGGTAACTGTGGCATCAAAAGCACTAAATATAGGAAATTTAAAACATCATTCTTGCTCTTAAAAAAACATTGTGATAACGATGTCACAGGTGGGCGTGAAAAATGTTCTCTTAGGAAAAATTTCAATTGCATTGTGACCATTGTTATCATATTCTTGCTTTATATTGAACTCATTACACAGGAAGGTGTAAAAAATGTTATTTTCTTAATGTCAAAGTACTATTTGCATTCTCATATAGTGGGCTACAAAACAATTACATATTTCAAGCTATATCCTCAAGCCCATTGGGCTATAGCCGATGTCGGTGGAGCCTCAACATGCTGAAGATTTTAAGGTGTAGTCTGCACAATCACACAAGTGGGAAATTACACTTTTCAAACTACATCCAAAGCTCAAGCCCATTAGGTCATATAGCTCATACCGAAACAAAATTAATAATATGTTGTTGGATTCTTGCTTTGCATTGATGTTTCTTTTTTCTTTTCTTTTTTATTTGGAAATTTTGAGGGCAAAGCCCATATATTGCAAATAGAAAAATATTTACAATCTGAAAGTCTCGGCCGAATTAAAGGCCTTTAGAAAAATAGAAAAAAATTGTGAGAAGGAAACAGCAAAAACAAAAACAATAGGATTGAAGAACGACACAAGAGGAGAACTCAAAGTGAAAATGAAGACTAAAAGTAGTGCTAAAAACCAGATAAGAAAAAGACTAGGATTCAGCTCCTCCACTGTGAGGTCCACCCAAGAACAAATGTCTGCCGGGGCATCAATCCTTGAGATCAACATAGTATCAGTGTAGCATAAGAATAAGGCTACTAAGGAAGTCACCAAATCGGTAAATTGGGTCTTTAATAGCATCATAATCTATCATTGTCTTAATTACAAATAAAGAATTCGAAAGTAGACCAGCAAGACAGTCACGAAAAATCCTTTTATCAAATATCGCAAGCAGCAGATAACGAACCAGAATCACTCATAGAAGTCGCATGAAGCCCATCTTAGCACAACTAAGGAGGAACTGTAAGATAAAAAAATGGGAGCCCCTCAAAACCAAAGCAAATTGAAATAAAAAAAAAAAACCATTAAATAGAAATGCATCAGCATACAACACGCAAAATTACCTAAATCCAGATAAATTAACATCACCATTGATATAACAACGGAATCCAACCAAATTATCGCATATAAAGAAATAGCCAGCTGGAGTGAGTTCAGATGAAGCTAAATAGCAAGTAGCTCGAATTTTCACTGTTGAAGCATATCAGAAGAATTAAATTGTCATTAAATTTCCATTGTTGAAGCTAATTAGCATTGATATTTCTCATTTCACACAATTTTATATATCTAATATTTCTATTGTTAAGATATTTAAGTACGTCTCGATATAAGTAAAATAAATTAATTTGAGTATGAATCAATTCAACTAATATAGTTTACTAATTTCGGCTTTCTTACTTTTCTAACAATAAAATAAAGTGCATTTATTATTAGAATTGCTCAAAAATTTATAAGCTTTCTCTACCTTTAAAACTAATTTAATTATGAGGAATATTATTTAAACTTATTAATGTGGTACCCAATAAAATCCATCCAATAGAATTTGGACATATTTTATTAGTGTATATTTATTTACATTAAAATAAAATAAATATTATTTTTAAAATTTGTATTGAATGCACCTAAAAAATTATATTGGATGAACTTTTTAGGTGCCACCTCAGCGGGTCTAAACAGCATTTCTCTTAAATTATATATCAAAATATTATCAATATATTTTAATTAATAATTTTTAATAAAAAAATAAAAATATTTATATCACAGAATTTCTCAAGTAAAATTAAATAATTTCATTATATTTAAACTAATCATTTAAAAATAAAATGTGGCTGCTGGGATTCGAGCCCAGGTCTCCACGGCCACAACGTGGAATTCTAACCACTAAACTACAGCCACTTTTGTTTTAAAAATCATTGAGTAATATATTAGTCATCAGCAAGACACGGAATGTTTTTCTTCTCACAGAAATTCAAATGATTTAGTGGCCAGAAAATAAGTTTTTAATTTATGAAAATTTATTTTTCTAAGAAAATAGAAAATAGAAAATTAAATATTAAATATGTTGAGAAAAAAATGCAAAGCTTATGCATAAATACATTGAACGAATCATATTATTATAATTAACATTAATTATTCATTATTGAAAGTTGTTTAGAAGACATAATGGTATTTTGTTGGGTCTTTTTGTTGTAATAGTGATGATCTCTACAAGAGAAAAATATCTCAAAACATTCACAAACTCTATTCTATCTCAATCAAGAAGGCTGCATACAGTAATTTTGGTGAAAAGTAAGATGAGGAAACAATGGACCGAAGGAGACATTGAGCATGGCTGCTTCTGATTCTTCCTCTGCGTTCTCAAAGGTCCGGGCAAGAGAAACAGGCTGAGAAGGAAAATCAAATAGTAGGCTGGGCCTAGCCCGACCCGAAATAAGGACACATTCTGCAGCTGAAGCAGTTTCGGGCTCACTGAGCCGAGCTGGCCCGGTAAATTGTTTGAATCCCCTTCTTCAACGGCTTTTAAATAAGCCTCTCTCCACGTGATCGCCGCAGGTACTCGAGGGGGCTCGCTTTAGGCCGGGTTGGGTCGGGTTTCAAGGAAGTGAACCTTTATTATAACTTCATCATAGAGTTCATTTTGTGTAGAAAATTTTGGATTAAACCGAACATATTTTATTAAAATAAAATATCAAAAGAACATAACACAATGAAATTTTACAACTAAAGCAAACTAAATATAAAACCAATGAGAGACTCAGCTCAGTGGCTAAATGATGGCTCAATAATATTCATAATTTACCATAGCCTCAACGAATAAACATAAATCAAATGCAAAATCGATCAAAGACAATATAAAATCCTTAGCATATGCAAGAAATCCTTCAAAACTCGAACTCTAAATATTTTGACTCAACTCAAATCCTAATTTACTTGACTCGAACTCGAACTCGACTTGGGACCAGCCCTACTACCTGTATTTATTAGTTTAGTTTTAGTCTACAATTTATTTTTTAGTTAAGCTAGGATTTTCGTGTTTAGAGTGCAGTTTAAAACTTTTAGCATTATAGCACTTTATTTTGAATAAAGCTAGTGGTTGAATGTCATTTAAAATGTAAAATGCACATATATTTTGTCCACTTAAAATTTTAATGGTGACATAAGCTTCAATATCTGTCATTTTCATGAAAAGATGGCTTGGGCTTATGCATATATATAAATTAAGAGTACATCATCAATTGGGATCAAATTTTACAGTTTCATCAACAATGAGGTTCCAAAGTGTAACAACCCATACTTGTTAATGGTCATTTATTAGTCTAATTAGCCTAAACACTTCACAATTAGTCTCCAAATTATGTTTAGAGTAATCCTCAAAAATTTAGTGCAATTTGGAGTGCATTTGAATTTATTGACTGTTTTAATGCATTTAATTAATCTGAAAAATTAAGTATACTAAATTGATATCTGATTAAAAACTTGACTTAATTTTTGAGTTCATCAACTCCAAATCAGATAGATGTGAATTTTTGAAATTTTGAAGCTCATTTGGTAGCTTAATTTTAATTAAATAGTTTACAAATTATTTTTAATTAATTTATTTTATTTTATTTTTTAAAATCAGACTATTAGCTATTTGATTGAACGGTGCACTATCTACGTCATTCGATCAAACCCAACCGACCAGATCGGACGGTTAAGGCCCATTGTTTGGATTCAACGGAATCCTACAGTTGGATCGGGCCGTGATCCAACGAGTAGAACACGCCAGAGCAATGTGCTGTCATGTTCATCTATGTGGCCCGCGATCAATGCATGGCAGCGCTGCTCACACACGTGCCCTGGCCTGATCGCTCTTGCTGTTGCTTTCGCGCCTTTATGGTCGAGCTAACCTGTGGCACCCCTCCCCTCAATCCACAAGATTAAGCCTAGGGAATGTGTACCACTCTGGCAAATTCCTTACTTATCATTGGATTATGTATAATCCACAATCTACTAATAAGAGAGAGATTTGCTCAGAATACATACAACATGAATCAATCACTAAATAAATACAAACTCAAAGTGCGGAAGCAAAGTAAGTAAATAATACATCCAATTTACAACAATACATAAGAAAGATGTAACATACAGCTCATAACAAATAGTACAGTAAGGAAAATTATAGTTTAAATGTATCTGTATTATTATAATATTTTAAATAAGTTTAATAAAATAAATAACAAGACTCTCATCCTCACAATAAAACAGAAAAAAGGATCTAAATGGCTTCTGCTTCACCCGGCTCCTCCTCCTCAAGATAAGGCTCCTCTTCAAGCACGAGCTCTTAGAAATGATCAAGATCTGACATTGTCGATTTCACAATGGCAGGGCCCCAGCTAACAAAAGGAAAAAATTTTTATTAGACAATTATCTAAGTATATTTTAGGCTCATAAATTTTCATAAATTTATTAATGCCACTATTTACTTAACAATACAAAATCTAACTAGCATAGGAGCGTCAAGCATAGAAATAGAAATGGTAAGTTATAAATAAAGCATTTATAGCTAACAAGAATGAGGCAAAAGATATACCTCAAAAATAAGCTAAGACAAGGCTAGACATATATATATAAATACGGTACGAAAAATACTGAAAGAAAGATTAATCCTAAACATATTGATGATCATATGACATATGCAGGTTAAAAATAAATAATATGATTGTGATACATATAGTAAGCAGCAACAAACTCTAGCATCCTATAATATACGAGCAAGCCGATAAAGTAACGTAAAGTTGACTGAAGTAACATGCATCAGTAAAATAGTAAACATAAAATGGTATGTACAAATTGCCACATCAGAAATTGGTTAATCGGGCCACAATAATATTCCCAAATCTTTTCTGAGCTATAACAGAACAAAACTGAATAGGCGGGACTGAGGAGGTAATAAATACAAATGTAGCAAATTTTAGTTATTTTACTTTGCTCTTGTGGACACGTCCAGAAGCAGCTGAAGAGTCAAGCACGTCTGCAAGATTATACGGGTTCCAAACTTAACACAACACTCCTCAACGAAAAGCTAAGTTATATCTTATTTCTCCTTACCCTTGTCCATTAGGGTAGATGTGCACCAGAATCAACTTGAATATTGAACTCAATGTAAATATTATCCTAATTATTCTAAGTTCTTATTTCATGCAATAATGTTGTCTTATATGCATGTTCAAGGTTTAAGGCATAAAATACAAGAAATGCGTAAGCACAAATAATCAATAGTGAGCAAAGGACTCTACTACACCAGCTAATATTAGTTGTTATATATTAAACCTTTCTAACTATTCTAAATTACACAAGTTCAAAATATCTAATTCCTACTATTGAGTGTAATTTAGAAGCACGGTGTAACAACCCAATATTGTTACCTAGCTTAATTTTAGCATAATCATATCATAATTATCATTCTGTTAATTTCATCTAGTTATTAGAACCAAACCATGAAGGTTTGGAGCAATTCGGAGCTCAATCGATTATTTTATAATATTTTAATATTTAGTTAATTACAAAATTGAGGTATTTTTTTTGACCTCGAAATCAAAATCTGACATCGCCATTGTGATTGTCACCCCCAAATTAGCTAGGGGCGACATTTTGGACGCATTTGGAAGTCGTCGAATTTTTGCGAATATTTTAATATAATTAAATGCACTGAACAATGGAATAATTAAATAATCATCAAAATCGAAATCCAACTTCATCGTTGAATTCCTCACTCCAAATTAGCCAAGGGTGAATTTTTGGGAATTTTCGAAGTGCATTCCAAAAATCTGAATTTTTTAAATAATTAAAGAAAATTAATAAGTAATTAGTTGATACTTAAATTTCAATTTCTCCCCATCCCTCCTAGCTGGCACCCCATTCGGCGCCTCCCTCTCCCTAGCTTACGGCTGAAGGTCTCCTTCCCCATACTTGATAGGAAAGGCCCTACCTCCTAGCTCCTATAGGTCATGCTCTACCTCCCTCTCACTCTCCTCCTTTAAAGGAGAAGCTCAGCCCTTCCTCCCTCTCCTTGTTGTCAAGTTAAGGCTCTAGAGCTCTCTCCCTTCCTCTCCATTGATACACCTTGAAGAATAAGCTCCTTTTCAAGTCTTGAAGAAAGTTGAGGTTCCTTTTTCCTCTTTGTAAGGCTAAGGTACCCATTGCATCTCTCCCTTATCTTCTTCATGTTGCTACTATGATTGTTGTATCTTTAGAAACTCGTGATAGTGTAAAAAATCCATTAAGGCTCATTGAGGCATCTCATTTCTTTGAAAAATGCATGCTCTGTTTTCATTCATTTTGTATACCCTGGTATTTATTCTCATTTTTTGTATAATTAGGATGCTCCGTTTATGCCAATTTTTGTGTCAATAGAAAGGTATTGGAAAGACCTTTCCATTGATATATGACACCGCTCATGGAATGCTCTGGATTGAGAGTATTTGAGCTCGAAAGTAGGCCCTAACGGTTTTCGCACTTGACAAAAATACCGTTTGGCGCTGCAGCGCCCGAAGTTGCAATCTGGACCGCCATAGCGCGTTGTAGCGGGATGCAACGCCATTTCGGGAAACATATTATAAAAACAGTTAAACGATTAATTAAACAATAAAAATCGCAAATGGACCGCTGTAGCGCGCCAAAGCGCGCTGTAGTGGGATGTAGCGGCATTGACAGACTGTAAATACACGTCTGCGTTTGCACGCAAGTGTACGTGGTCTGAAGTAATAAGTGAAAAGTGTTAGTTTCTGGGATTTATCGAACCACAGAGAATTGATTGTTTTGTTACTAAGGTTTATCTATTACCACTAATGTTTAAGCTATGATGTAATTGGTTGAGTTGATTCTAGATTAAGCACAATAATCACTAACTAGAAAATAAGTCAGATAAAGAAAAAGGAGAGTTGGGTTCATCCCACATGTCATGATAAGTCATTAATGCATGTTGATTCCTCAAGCTTTGTCTTTCATTTACTTAAAATTAAATCAAGTGCAAATTGTTCTTCTTTGAGTTTTATCTCAAGGTTTCACAAGTTCAAATCTTGTGCACAAAATGAACACACAATCGGTTCTATTTCGACACAAAGATTCCTATAAGATTTTAGGTTTTGAGTTTTTATCTTATCTCTTTATCAAGGAGATGTAGATTATTTAAATTTTTAAAGATCTTAAAAGTATTGATTCCACTACAAGCGTCACTCGCATCACACATAGTTGAGATGAGAGATTAATATGTTGGGCTCAATGACTATGTAACCTCGTTCATGAGCACGCAACTAACTCTTTCCCACCCTCAATTATGTTGAGCTAAAGAGCTCACTTAGTGGGTCTTAGTATCACATGCATAAACACTTTTAGTTGAGCTTAGATTAAGGTGCACTAGCTTAAGAACTTTCTCACATAGTTCTAAGCCTTCGTGCACTCATAGATCTAGCATCTAACCCAATGTGAGCTATGGAGCACAAGACACTTTAGTTCTTGAGTTAATAAGTTCATTTTCATTTAGTTCACAATCAAGACTAAAATGATAAAAAGAACTTCTTGAGCAAGACATTGAGTTCATATATTTTATTAATGCTTGAGAAAAACTTCATACAATAAAAATATAACTATCAAACACATGGGATTACCCCAACCCTCCCCAAGGGAGATTTAGTTACTCATTATAAAAGAAATGAAAAAGGACACATACATGGATAAAGACCCTTTCATGATCAACTAAGAAAAGAAATTATAAGAGTAGAGTTCAGAAGATACTAGGAACATTTCTTGGAAGTTCTCCAGATTCTTCTTCTCCTTCTTGAAGTTCCTCTCTTAGGTCGCTAGTGCTGCTTTCCTTCTTCTTCTCCTTAGCAAAAAATGGCTCTCCCACCCTTGGGGAGTTCCTCTCTTCCACTATGCACCCTCTTCTTTACTTAGTTATTTTTGAGCAAAATTGGGAACTCTCCTCTAGTCAAGAGGAGTGATATATATAGGAGAGGGGCTGCATTTTTCCACTTAAGATCCAAACTAATAATTTAATTAGAAAATTCTGAGCAATGATGGCAAAAATCTCCTGTTACAAAAATGTTTTCCCCCATCACTGATTAAGAACCTGGGCGTCCCAAATCTAGCTAGCACATGTTCCTTGATAAATTTAATAATAGTTTTAGCATCATTGCTTACACATGCTAATGCCTCCACCCATTTTGAGACATACTCAATTGCCACAAGAATATACAGATTGGCTTGGGACGAGGGAAAAGGTCCCATGAAGTATATTCCCCATACATCGAATAGCTCTACTTCAAAAATTCCATTTAAAGAGAGCTTGTCCCTTTTGCTTAAATTCTCGGTTCTTTGGCACTTGTCACAACTTTTGACAAATTTGGCGGCATCTTTGAACAAATGGGGCCAAAAGAAATCGTATTGAAGCACCTTTGCAGCCGTTCGCTCAATCCCATGGTGCCCTCCATATGGAGATGTGTGATAATGATAGAGAATATTTCTCGTGTCGGAGTCCGGAACACATTTCCTTAGGAGTTGATCATTGCAATATTTGTACAAAAAATGATCATACCAAAAGTAATTTTTTATATCAACGAAAAAATTCTTTGTTTGTTAGTAACTCATATCTTTTGGTATGACTCCTCCTACAAGGTAGTTTACAATATCAGCAAATCAGGGAGGATTACTTGTAGTCACACCATAAAGCTTCTCGTCAAGGAAAGACTCACTAATTTTAGTCAACTTATCAGTATCAAGGTTGGTCAATCTAGATAAATAATCTGCAAGCACATTTTCACACCATTTCTTATCAAGCGCAGTTTTGCCTCTTTCTTTTGAAGGAGATACTTAATAGCAGCATGATCAATATAAACAATAGTTTTAGACCCAATGAGATACGACCTAAATTTAGTGAAGGCAAAAATGATGGCCAGAAGCTCTTTTTTCGTGGTAATATAATTTTCTTGAGCATCATCTAGGAGCTTACTAGCCTAGTAGATTGAATAGAAGGTTCGCTCCCTTCGTTGCCCAAGGACTGCTCCTACTGCAAGGTCACTCGCGTCACACATAATTTTAAAAGGTGTATCCCAAATTAGAGTAGAAATTATTGCAGCTAAGATTAAAGCAGATTTTATAGCATTGAATCCTTTTAAACAATTTTCATCAAAGTTGAATTCGACATTTTTTCCTAGCAGTCTACAAAGATGTATACTTATATTTGAGAAATCCTTGATAAATCTTCGATAAAACCCTGCATGCCCAAGGAAGCTTCTAATTCCTTTTATATTGATGGGAGGGGGAAGTTTTTCAATTACCTCAATCTCGACTTTATCCACTTCTATCTCTCTCCTAGAAATTAAATGACCAAGAACAATACCCTTTTCGACAATGAAGTGACATTTTTCCCAATTCAAGATTAAATTTGACTCTTCACATCTTTTCAAAACCTTTCCCAGATTAATTAAGCAATGATCGAAAGAGGTTCCGACAATAGAAGAATCATCCATAAAGCTTTCCAAGAACTCCCCTATCATGTCAGAGAAAATTGCCATCATATAGTGTTGAAAAGTAGCTGGAGCATTGCACAATCCGAAATGCATTCTTCTGAAGGCGAATGTTCTAAAGGGGTAGGTGAAAGTTATTTTCTCTTGGTCTTCAGGTGAAATTAGGATTTGATTATATCTTGAATACCCATTAAGAAAGCAGAAATAAGGATTTTCTAATAATATATCAAGCATTTGGTCAATAAAGGGAAGAGGATAGTGATCTTTTCGAGTGACTTTATTTAATCTCCTGTAATTGATGCACACTCTCCATCTGGTCATAGTTCTAGTGAGGATCAGCTCATTATTGCTGTTGAGAACAACAATCATCCCACTCTTTTTGGGAACCACATGTATAAGGCTCACCCAAGGGCTGTCAGAAATGGGGAAGATGATTCCAGCATCTAAGAGTTTAATGATTTCCTTGTGAACTACTTCTTTGATGTTTGGGTTTAATCACCGCTGAGGCTCAATTGAAGGTTTGGAGTTATCCTCCAAAAGGATACGATGCATACAAAGAGTTCGACTAACCCCCTTCAAATCAGCAATACTCCATCCCATTGCTCTCTTGTGTTCTTTTAAAACCTTACATAAAAGACTCTTTTGATATTGAGTTAACAATGAGGAGATTATTATAGGAAGAGATTTATTTTCCCTAAGTAGGTGTATTTTAAGTGTGAGGGAAGATGTTTTAATTCAGTTTTAGGAGAACAAATTATCGAAGGTTGAATTATCTTCCTTTCCTTAATCAATTCTTCAATAACTTCCATGTCAATGGGATCTTCATCTTCCTCACTTGCTAACATTTTCTCTTCTTCCACATCTTCCATTAACCAAGCTTCTTCTATCAAATTGATATTCCAACAATCCTCATTGGATTTAGAAGGGTGTCTCATAGAATCATTCATTTGAAACTTAATCTCCTCTTCCCCATATCGCAACCTCAATTCCCCTTTATCTACATCAATTAAGGTTCTTCCTGTGGCTAAGAATAGTCTGCCTAAAATAATAGGAATTTCTTGATTTTCATCTTCCATATCCAAGATTATGAAATTCGCAGGGAAGATGAACTTGTCAACCTTCACCAGTACATTTTCCACAATTCCTAAGGGGGATTTTACGGATCTATCGACAAATTGGAGGAGAACAGAGGTGAATTTTAAATGATCAATTTCTAATTTCTTGAATATATAGAAAGGCATCAAATTAACGGATGCACCAAGATCACAAAGGGCTTTTTGGAAAGATTGGCATCCAATCGTGCAAGGGATAGTGAAACTCCCTGGGTCCTTCTTTTTGATGGGAATCTTTCTTTGAAGGGTTGCACTACATTCTTCTGTTAATTCCACAGTCTCTTTTTCATCAATCTTCCTTTTCTTGGAGAGGATGTCTTTCATGAACTTAGCATAACTAGGCATTTGCTCTAGAGCTTCTGCAAAAGGGATATTGATATGAAGAGTTTTAAAGGTTTATAAGAATTTTTGATATTGGACATCAAGTTTCTCCTTAGCCAACCGCTGAGGATAAGTTATATGAGGGATTTCCTTAGGTTGATCTCTAAGTTCTTCCTTTTCTAAATCCCTTGTAACACTCCTTTCTGTCATGATCGTTTCTCCTTCCTCCTTCTTTTCCTCTCTTGTTTTTGCTATGTTTTCACAATTCTCTTCTCTCACAACCTCTTGTGTAGCCTTTCCACTTTTCAAGGTTATTGCATTTCTCGACTCCTTTCCATACTCACCAATCACTCCAACTAGAGAAGGTTGCTCTAACTGCTTCATGATGTCTTTTAATTTTTGTTCAATTCTTTTAACCGTCTCCTCTTATCTCAGAAGAGTGTGCTCATGCCTATTTAAAGTGGTGTCAATTTTATTCATGAATTCAGCAGTGGAAGTTCTAAATTCGATTAGCGAGTTTTCAAATCTCTCTATTCCTTCCATGATTCATGATCATATTGACATTTCTTAACTCCCCATCATCCTCCTGATAAGAGTTTACATACCCACATTCTAGTTTCTTATTGAGTTGGGAGATTTGATTTTGCAATTCAAGGATTTGTTGTGAATTTTCTAGTGAGTTACATTATTTTTTATCACAGTGATCATTCCTATGGAGAGGCCATTGGTAAGCATTATTCGCCATTTCTTCCAAGAGGTCATAAGCTTCCTCTTGAGATTTACCGCTAATAGAGTCGCCGGCAGCTGCATCAATGAGTGTCCTTGTAGGAGTGTTCAAACCATTGTAAAAGGTTTGCACTTGCATCCATAAAGCAAACCCATGATGTGGGCAACGCCTTAAGAATTCCTTAAACCGGTCCCATCCATCATAGAGTGTCTCCCCTTTCAGCTGAGTAAAGTTGATTATCTCAATCCTCAACCGAGCGGTTTTTGACAGAGGGAAATATTTGGCTAAGAATTTCTTTGCCAAATTGTCCCATGTCCGGATGGAATCGCTTGGAAGAGAGCTGAGCCAACTCTTGGCTCTGTCTCGCAAAGAGAATGGGAAAAGTCGTAATTTAACCATGTCTTCAGAGACGTCGTTAAACCTGAAGGTGTCACATATTTCAAGAAAAGTTAAAATATGTGTGTTTGGATCTTCAGTGGATAATCCCCCAAACTGATTATTTTGCACCATACTCACTGTGGAGGGTTTGATCTCAAAGTTATTGGCTTCAATATTAGGCCTAACAATTGCATGGGAGATTCCCCTAACAGTGGGAGTGCATAATCTCTTAGTGCTCTCCCCCTAGCCACTCCTACTAGCTCTCCTAATGGCTCTACAAGATTTTCATTAGCCTTATCCATAACGTCTTGTTGGTTTGAAAGGTTTTGTTCTCTCCTAGCCTGCAAGTAGATTCTTTCGATTTCTGGGTCAAATAGATAATTCATGCAAACTCTTCTGCTCATATACTACAATAATCAGGCTATTAAGAATAAATTTAACATTAATGTTCAAAAAATTTAATATAAATAAAAGGACAGAAACAAAAAAAAGTAAATGTTTATAATAACAAAAATTAAAAACTAAAAGTATATGCAAGAAAATACTTAAATCACTAGCTACTTATAGATTATCCTTAATACGAAACAAATTCCAATTCCCCGGCAATGGTGCCAAAAACTTGACAGACTGCAAATACACGTCTGCGTTTGCATGCAAGTGTACGTGATTTGAAGTAATAAGTGGAAAGTGTTAGTTTTTGGGATTTATCAAACCACAGAGAATTAGTTGTTTTGTTACTAAGGTTTATCTATTACCATTAATGTTTAAGCTATGATGTAATTGGTTGAGTTGGTTCTAGATTAAGCACAGTAATCACTAAGTGGAAAATAAGTCAGATAAAAGAAAAGTAGAGTTGGGCTCATCTCACATGTCATGATAAGTCATTAATGCATGTTGATTCCTCAAGCTTTGTCTTTCATTTACTTAATATTAAATCAATTGAGTTTTATCTCAAGATTTTTCAAGTTTAAATCTTGTGCACAAAATGAATACACAATCGGTTCTATTTCGGCACAAATATACCTATAAGATTTTAGGTTTTGAGTTTTTATCATATCTCTTGATCAAGGAGATGTATATTATTTAAATTTTTAAAGATCTTATAAGCATTAATTCCACTACAAGCGTCACTCGCATCACACATAGTTGAGATGAGGGATTAATATGTTGGGCTCAATGACTATGTCACTGTAATAACCCAGGTTGTTACTTTGCTCAATTAAGACTAATCTAAGTCTTAATTAAGGTTCTAAGTCACTAATTAAGTAATTTAGAACTCGCCTCTGAAACCTAGGTCAAACCAGAAGTCAACAAAGTAAAATCTGGAATTCTGGAAAAAATCTCAAACCCTAGAAATTGACTTTTTATCTAGACCTCAAATTGAAAATCCGACTTTACCATTGCGTTCAGAACACCCAAATTAGCTAGGGGTGAAATTTTGGAAGCATTTGGAAGTCGTTGATTTTTCGTCGAATATTTTAATAATATTTAAATACCCTAAATAATCAAATAAATAAATACTCGTTGAATCAAAAATCCAAATGCGCCATTGCATTCAGCACACCTCGAATAGCTAGGAATGAATTATTGAGAATTTTTGGAGCATATTCAAATGGTTATTTTTTTTTATTATTAATAAGCAATATAAATTAATTAAGTAGTTTAATATTAATTAAGTAATTTAACTGGCGCCGTTTACTTATCTTTGTGCTGCTGCCGTTAAATCAAACAGCGCATCACAACCGTTCGATCGCAGATCGAAAGGTGCGTGTGTTTCTTCCTCTATGCGTTTCCGCGTGTCACCATTGGCTCGTATGCGGCATATCGATCGCCAAGTGGAAGCCATTGCCGCTTAAGGTCTCGCTCGAAGACCTTCCTTTATCATCTTAATAGCTAACCTAATGCAGTTGTTGTCAATCAGTGAGCTCCTCTAGTCTTCAAAGCCATCCTTCTTCTTCATGCCGACTGACGAAGCCCTAGATCCAGGTACCTCCGTCCTTAATATATACTCTTTATTTCAATTATCCATTGCATAGAAATCACTAGCAATTGTACTCAGTTATAATCTCTTTCATTCTTTCAATCAAATTAAGTTACTTTAGTCACATATGTTAAGTTTCAGATTTTGAAATTTTCTTAAGACCGTAAGTGCCGAACCCTAGAATTTTAGGGCATGACCTCTAAGACGATAGAGGAAGAATCAAAGCTGGATCTTTAGCTCAATCGAAAGGTCCTCTAACGAGCTTTTTATCTGCATATGTTTCGAGCTCTGAGGTTCTGAGTGTGAGGAGTTGTGCGCTGCCCTAATTTTTCTTCCTCGGCGACCTGTTGAAGAAGAAGACGCATACCGGCTGGACCGGGTTCGTTCCACCGGTCCAGCCCTTTTCTTAAATCGCCACGTGTCGCAATTACAGCAGCCTTTTGACTCAGTGTCTGGCTAGCAATGGCGAATGCCAGGCGTGGGTCCCGCACGGCATGTGGATGCCTCGTCGTCTGGACACGTGTCCATGGGTCCCGTAAGCATGTCTCAACAGACATCAGAAATTATTGCAGTGGGCCCATTTGAGTCTTGACAGTGAATCCTAGAGCGACACCTGGCCCGCCGCTGTTGCAAGAAATGACCACCTGCAGAGATAAAAAAATAAAATAAAATAAAACATATATATTATGAATTAAATTTTATTAATTAAATTCTGTCAGTTTTAATTTAATTAAATAAACTATAGAACTTTAAATAATCATATATTAATTTTATAAGTCCAAAATATACAAAATTATATACCATTAGATTCAGCAAAAATAGAGGAATATTATGGTACTGTCAATTTTGCATTTGGACCTATATTTAGCAAAGTGATATTTTAGGGTATTAATTAAATTCCAAAAATGTCACAAAACTTAATTAACCCATAACTTTGTATCCAATGATCCAAATCTATTGAATATGGGTCTTAAAGTGATCAGAAAATCCTAAGGATTAATTTGGTAGTGTTGACTTTGCTTTTTGGATTAGTATTTGCCTAATGACATTTAGGACCTAACCCTAATTAACCTAATTTGACCTAGAACTTCAAATGACCATAAGTTGGCCATCTTAGCTCCAAATTAGCTGATCCAAATACCAATTTAGATCAGAAAAACCTAATTTATAGTAATCTATAAAAATATTTAGGATCCAACGGTTAGATTTGCTAATCACCCTTAATTACCCTATAACTTGATTAGTAAATATTAGCCAATTTAATAATCCAAATTGAGTGATTTAAGTTTCAGAGGACTCATAGAACCATTTAGAATCAATCTGTAAGGTTGGATTAGAGTTTAAGTGATTAATTTTGCTAATCACTCACTAATCACTCTTAACTCTAATTAGGTCTTAACTTAGTCAAATTAGGTCCAAATTGAGCCTACCACATGTCATTGTGATCAGTGGACTATTTGTAAACCATAGCCACTGATTTTGTTTAATTTGGACACTAATTGGTAAAGTTAGGATTTTTGACCTATAATTAAGAATCCCTTAATTAACCTTAAACCCTAGATCTTGTATTGGCCATAACTTGGCCAATACTTATCAGAATTTACCAAATTTAGATTCTATGGAAAGCTTAGACAGTAAAGAACAATAATCTAAAAGAAAATTTAACTTTCACTTAGTCAAATTACTAATTTGCCCTTATGAGTCAAATTCACTAATTTGATCTCATTTGGCTTAATAATAACTCAAAATTAATTTAGTTGCTGTCTAATTTTACATTAGACAGTAAGAATCACTTTCCAAAAGAAAATTTCAGAATTTAAGCCCTAGATCAAAATTTGATCTCTTGAACCCTTAAGTAGGGGCAAAATGGTCATTTTGCCCAAATTTAGGATCTAGCCTTTAAAAGCCATAAATTCAGTTTCTAATAACTAAAATTAGTAAATAGAATGATTTAGAACTGAAATTAATCAAATTCAAGTCTAAATTAGATTTTGATTAAAATCTCAATTTTAGCTCCTTAAGAAAATTCTCAAGTCTTAAGTGAGTGATTTTCTCCTTCTTTAATCATTCTTAGACCTACCCTTAGGTCTTTATAATATTAGTTAGGATGTGTGTCTTAAGAGATACTCTTAGTAATTAAGAACCTTGATTCTTAAAATTAGGGATAGATCTTAAGTTAGAATTCATCTATTGAGTAAATTGGGCTACTCAATAGGTGAAACCTTGAGTTTTCTAGTTTCTAGATTTTTCTTAGTTTATTAAATGAATATTTGATTTTTAAACTTTAGAATTAAGAATAAAGATCTATCCTAATGAATTTGATTTATCATTAGGATTTACCCTTATTTAATCTGTGAGGTGGGATTTTAAACCTTAGATCCTTAGTTTTACCTTTAGATTAAGTGATTAGACCCCATCATCTGGAGCCTAATTCTTAATCTTTTCATCTTAATTTGGTTAATCAAGATGAGGTTGGGATGAATTAAAAAAAAACTAGGTCGATGATTTATTCACTTTAACCAAATAGTGGTCTTTTGATTAAGTTATAATTAGGACTTGGCCAGTCCTAATTATCTTCAACTAGTAGGATTCGTGATTCTAAGTTACAGAATGTGTAAGAATTGATGATTCTGAAACTTATGTAACTTAGAGTAGATAGAACGAATAAAGTAGATAACAATGGATATCACCTGTGTTTTAGATAGAGTTTCTTGCTCACTTTGATTTTGATGCTTTGCATTCCTTGATTTTTAGCCTTACACCTTGAACATATATTATGTATATAAGATATTTGATTAATATCTTATGTTAATTTGGAACATTTATAAGCAGCATTGTGTTTTCATTTCACAAGTGGTTTGTAAGGTTTAGCTTGATTAGTATACCTCTTCGATCAACTCGTTCGGGGTCGGCAACCTTTCGAGGGTTTAATGTCCGACAGTCTATTGGCCATGCCTAGTCCGAGTGATAGGATGGATAGACTCTCGCCCTACTAACTATAGAGTCAGGATTCTGATATGGATATACTAATTCAAGTACACTTACATTCAGTTCTGTCTTAGCTTATCAGGCTAAGAGTTTTCAGTGATGTTCAGTTCATAGTTTCTTAGCTCATCAGGCTAAGATTTGCTGAGTTCATGTTCAGTTCAAGTGACTTATATAGTCACTGTAGTTTCAGTTTGCAGTTACTGTTTTACTTGTATATTCTGCATTGTAGCATTGGTTTAGTTACACTTTTCCTGCACTATATAGGATGCTAGTTCTACTTGTTATTTTCTTATGTTTTTAGGATGTTAGTTTGTTCTAGTTTCGCACTGTTAAATGTTGTATGTCACTTAGCATATTTTTTTGTTTAATCATATGCATATTTAGGTTGTATTTTCTTACAGTTTTACTTTTCTTTTACTTATCTATCTTTGTTGCAGTTGCTTGGAGGAGGTATGTATTACTTCCTAGTTGCTTTAGTTATAAATTGTTTGTTTATAACTTTATACTATTCTTTTGTACGCTTTTCTGCACCTATTTTGCTTCAGTTTCTGGTTTATGGTGATATTCAAGTAACCTAATAAAATTATTTACTCTAAAATGTGCTTAGACATATTGTCTAACCAGTTTTTCTTTTGTTGGCTGGGGCCCTACCATTATGAAACTGATAATGGTAGGCTTTGAGTTTGTTGAAGCAGCAGATCCAGTGGAGAGCTTACCATTGGAGGAGGAGCCCATTTCTGAAGATCTGTAGCTTTTGTTTCTTTTGCTTATGAGATTGAGAGTTTCCTTTCAGTTCTTTTAAACTTATTAAATGTTATAATAATACAGGTTTATATTTCTCTTTCAGTACTTTACTTATTCTGTATTGTTGTATTTATACTATATTGGATGGATGTTATATTCTTATTGCTTCCGCACTCTGAGTTCATGTATAGTCATTTAGTGATAGTTCTTATGTATTAAATGGCAAAGTCCTTAGTTAAATTGGATTAGAATGTGTGTTTAATCCAATCTTAAGTGGGGACCTTGTCATTTGGTGACCCCCCACCGTAATCATGTTAACTTAAGGGTTAACAGGACCACAGTGGGGTAGGGCCACCACAGTCACCTCGTTCATGAGCACGCAACTAATTCTTTCCCACCCTCAATTATGTTGAGCTAAGGAGCTCACTTAGTGGGTCTTAGCATCACACGCATCAACACTTTTAGTTGAGCTTAGATTAAAGGTGCACTAGCTCAAGAACTTTCTCACATAGTTCTAAACCTTCATGCACTCATAGATCTATCATCTAACCCAAGGTGAGCTATGGAGCACAATATACTTTAGTTCTTGAGTTCATAAGTTCATTTTCCTTTAATTCATAATCAAGTCTAAAATGATAAAAAGTATTTCTTGAGCAAGGCATTGAGTTCATATATTTTATTAATGCTTGAGGAAAACTTCACATAATAAAAATATAACTATCAAACACATGGGATTACCCCAACCCTCCCCAAGGGAGATTTAGCTACTCGTTACAAAAGAAATGAAAAAAGACATACATGGATAAAGACCCTAACATGATCAACTAAGAAAAGAAATTACAAGAGTAGAGTTTAGAAGATACTAGGAACGTTCCTTGGAAGTTCTCTAGATTATTCTTCTCCTTCTTGAAGTTCCTCTCTTAGGTCGCTAGTGCTGCCTTCCTTCTTCTTCTCCTTAGCAAAAATGACTCTTTCACCCTTGGAGAGTTCCTCTCTTCCACTATGCACTCCTCTTCTTTACTTAGTTATTTTTGAGCAAAATTGGGAACCCTCCTCTAGTCAAGAGGAGTGATATATATAGGAGAGGGGCTGCATTCTTCCACTTAAGATCCAAACCTCCATTAGAAAATTCTGAGCAATGATGGCAAAAATCTCCATTGATGGTGAGGTGACCAATATCTTCATTTGTTTAGCCAATACATCACCTCATAAGTCTTATTTTCAATCAAAAATGTAGCAGCTGCAGAGGGAATGATGGCTGGGATAAGATGCAGGTTGGGGGTCTTATCTCAGCAGCAATAAATGCATATGCCAGAAAAAATTGCGGCGGGCAGCTATAGCGCACTGAAGCGCGCTACGGTGCGCTGCGGCGTGCAATGGCACAAGCAATTTTCGCTAAGTGCCCCGCTGCTGCGTGCTACTGCATCCATTTTTCACAAATTAACCCGCTGCAGCGCTCTACCGTTCCTGCGGTTTGCAAGCTGAACCGCTGCAATGTGTTGCTGCGTCCGCATTTGTCAAAGTTACCCGCTGCAGCGTGCTACCGCGCCCGCGGTTTGCAAACGGACCCGCTGTAGTGCGCGATCGCGCATGCGGTTCGCAAATGAACCCGCTGCAGCGCGCTACCGCTCCCGCGGTTTGCAAATGGACCCGCTGTAGCGCGCGTCAGCGCATGATTTTGTAAAATGACCCGCTGCCGCACGTTACTTTGAAAAAAAATTGGAAATTTACATAAATGTCTCAGAAATCATTTGGATAAGCTATTTTTCCTGAAAAGATAGATAAAATTTGATTTAGGAGCAGTTTAAATATCATAAATAAATGAAATTTTTCTTTATTTTAGATATAATTTATGTATTCATCACACCCTACACTTAAATTTTTGCTCGTCCTCGAGTAAGCTCAAAATGATTTTTTTCTGTTTTGTAGGTATGATAGTCAACAAAGATATCAATTTAGAATAAGTGAAAGTCAAGGCATGTACGTAACAAAAATGATTCAAATCATTTTGCACTAAGATGTTCTATCCTTGGATATAAAATAAGGTTAATCAATTAACCTCAAAGTATTTGATTTTTATGCTTGGCACTTGGTGATGGGTAAAGTTCCATAGGAAACTTGGACTAGAGAGGTAGTGAATGACTCAAGAGTTTTGTGCCATATGTGCTCCTTCTTATGAATCACAAAGATGAAAAGATTAAAGGAGAGATATTTTTCTTCATCCTTTATCATTTTGATCATTTGAGAGAGATATTTTTTATCATCCTTTTTAATTTTTTTTTTCTTTTCATTCTTAGGGAGAGATACTTTTTTTCATCCCCAATACACATCTTTGTGATCATGAAGTCCTACAGGAGCCTATCACACTCTTTTAGAGTACTCACCATAATCTCAAGTCTTTAGTCCAATGTCTTTCCCCACACTTAGTTCATGGTATTACTTTAAATTTTTGGAGATAGATTATCCTTCATTCATTCCTTAGTTAAAATATTTTAATGCTCATAATGCATTTGATCATCTTTTTGTTAAGCACTCCTTTATTTTATATCAAATTCCTTATTGATGTTTTGTGACTTTCATTTCTTTAAGAAATTCAGAAAAAAAATATCATTTAAGAATGCTAGAAAAATGAAGGAATATGAAAATTCATAAATTACGATCTCAAAATAAATACATTAAATAAAAATACAAGGAAAACACAGAAAAATACAAAAAAAAGAAAATACAACCTTTTTATTTATGGGTTGCCTCCCAATAAGCGCTTGTTTTAGTGTCTCAGCCTGACACGAGAAAGATCTTTATGTGATACCTTCATCCGGGAGGTCCTGAAGGGTCCATCCGCCCTTTTCTTGAAAGATTTCTTCCTCCAAGTAAAACTTCAGACGATTTCCATTTACCTTAAAAGTGCCATCTTTGGAGGCGACTTCAATTGCTCCATGAGGAAAAACCTTCGTGATAGTAAATGGTTATGTCCATCTTGACTTCAATTTTCCTGGAAATAGTCTTAATCTTGAGTTACAAAGTAGTACTTTCGTTCCAGGTTGAAAATGTTTTAGCTTAATCAGCTTATCATGCTATTTTTTTGTTTTCTCTTTATATAACTTGGCACTATCATAGGCGTTTAACTTAAATTTATCAAGTTTATTTAATTGCAGCATTCTTTGTGCACTGCCTTTTGGGGATCAAATTTAAATTTTTTATTGCCCAAAAGGCTTGGTGCTCAAGTTCTACCGGAAGGTGTCATGATTTTTCATAAATGAGCTTATAAGGAGACATTCCTAAAGAGGTTTTAAAGGTAGTTCTATATGCCCACAAGGCATCATGAAGTTTTGAAGTCCAGTCCTTCCTATTTTGGTTCATAATTTTCTTTAAAATTTGTTTAAGTTCTCTATTGGAGACTTCAACTTGCCTGCTAGTTTGGGGGTGGTAGGGAGTACCCACCTTATGGCTCACCCCATAACTTTTTAATACATTCTCCAACTGCCTGTTACAAAAATGTTTTCCCCCATCACTGATTAAGAACCTGGGCGTCCTAAATCTAGCTAGCACATGTTCCTTGATAAATTTAATAATAGTTTTAGCATCATTGTTTACACATGCTAATGCCTCCACCCATTTTGAGACATACTCAACCGCCACAAGAATATACAGATTGGCTTGGGACGAGGGAAAAGGTCCCATGAAGTCTATTCCCCACACATCGAATAGCTCTACTTCAAAAATTCTATTTAAAGAGAGCTTGTCCCTTTTGCTTAAATTCCCGGTTCTTTGGCACTTGTCACAATTTTTGACAAATTCGGCGGCATCTTTGAACAAATGGGGCCAAAAGAAATCGGATTGAAGCACCTTTGCAGCCGTTCACTCAATCCCATGGTGCCCTCTATATGGCGATGTGTGACAATGATAGAAAATATTTCTTGTGTCGGAGTCCGGAACACATTTCCTTAGGAGTTGATCATTGCAACATTTGTACAAAAAATGATTATACCAAAAGTAATTTTTTATATCAACGAAAAAATTCTTTTTTTGTTGGTAACTCATATCTTTTGGTATGACTCCTCCTACAAAGTAGTTTGCAATATCAGCAAATCAGGGAGGATTACTTGTAGTCACACCATAAAGCTTCTCGTCTGGGAAAGACTCACTAATTTCGAACAACTTATAGTATCAAGGTTGGTCAATCTAGATAAATAATCTGCAAGCACATTTTCACTCCATTTCTTATCAAGCGCAGTTTTGCCTATTTCTTTATAAGGAGATACTTAAAAGCTGCATGATCAGTATAAACAATAGTTTTAGACCCAATGAGATACGACCTAAATTTAGTGAAGGCAAAAATGATGGCCAGAAGCTCTTTTTTCATGGTAACATAATTTTCTTGAGCATCATCTAGGAGCTTACTAGACTAGTAGATTGAATAGAAGGTTCGCTCCCTTGGTTGTCCAAGGACTGCTCCTACTGCAAGGTCACTCGCGTCACACATAATTTTAAAAGGTGAATCAAAAATTAGAGTAGAAATTATTGGAGCTAAGATTAAAGCGGATTTTATAGCATTGAATCCTTTTAAACAATTTTCATCAAAGTTGAATTCGACATCTTTTCCTAGCAGTCTACAAAGAGGCATACTTATATTTGAGAAATCCTTGATAAATCTTCGATAAAACCCTGCATGCCCAAGAAAGCTTCTAATTCCTTTTACATTGATGGGAGGGGGAAGTTTTTCAATTACCTCAATCTCGGCTTTATCCACTTCTATCCCTCTCCTAGAAATTAAATGACCAAGAACAATACCCTCTTCGACCATGAAGTGACATTTTTCCCAATTCAAGATTAAATTTGACTCTTCACATCTTTTCAAAGCCTTTCCCAGATTAATTAAGCAATGATCGAAAGAGGTTCCGACAATAGAAGAATCGTCCATAAAGATTTCCAAGAACTACCCTATCATGTCAGAGAAAATTGCCATCATATAGCGTTGAAAAGTAGCTGGAGCATTGCACAATCCGAAAGGCATTCTTCTGAAGGCGAATGTTCCAAAGGGGTAGGTGAAAGTTGTTTTCTCTTGGTCTACAGGTGAAATTAGGATTTGATTATATCTTGAATACCCATTAAGAAAGTAGAAATAAGGAGTTTCTGCTAATATATCAAGCATTTGGTCAATAAAGGGAAGGGGATTGTGATCTTTTTGAGTGGCTTTATTTAATCTCCTGTAATTGATGCACACTCTCCATCTGGTCACAATTCTAGTGAAGATCAGCTCATTATTGCTGTTGAGAACAACAGTCATCCCACTCTTTTTGGGAACCACATGTATAGGGCTTACCCAAGGGCTGCCAGAAATAGGGAAGATGATTCTAGCATCTAAGAGTTTAATGATTTCCTTGTGAACTACTTCTTTGATGTTTGGTTTAATCACCGCTGAGGCTCAATTGAAGGTTTGGAGTTATCCTTCAAAAGGATACGATGCATACAAAGAGTTCAACTAACCTCATTTAGATCAGTAATACTCCATCCCATTGCTCTCTTGTGTTCTTTTAAAACCTTACATAAAATACTCTCTTGATGTTGACTTAACAATGAGGAGATTATTATAGGAAGAGATTCATTTTCCCTAAGTAGGTGTATTTTAAGTGTGAGGGAAGATGTTTTAATTCAGTTTTAGGAGAACAAATTATCAAAGGTTGAATTATCTTCCTTTTCTTAATCAATTCTTCAATAACTTCCATGTCAATGGGATCTTCATCTTCCTCACTTGCTAACATTTTCTCTTCTTCCACATCTTCCATTAACCAAGCTTCTTCTATCAAATTGATATTTCAACAATTCTCATTGGGTTTAGAAGGGTGTCTCATAGAATCATTCATATGAAACTTAATCTCCTCTTCCCCATATCGCAACCTCAATTCCCCTTTATCTACATCAATTAAGGTTCTTCCTGTGGCTAAGAATGGTCTACCTAAAATAATAGGAATTTCTTGATTTTCATCTTCCATATCCAAGATTATGAAATCCGCAGGGAAGATGGTCAACCTTCACCAGTACATTTTCCACAACTCCTAAGGGGGATTTTACGAATCTATCGACAAATTGGAGGAGAACAGAGGTGGATTTTAAATGATCAATTTCTAATTTCTTGAATATAAAGAAAGTCATCAAATTAACGGATGCACCAAGATCACAAAGGGCTTTTTGGAAGGGTTGGCATCCAATCGTGCAAGGGATAGTGAAACTCCCTGGGTCCTTCTTTTTGATGGGAATCTTTCTTTGAAGGGTTTCACTACATTCTTCTGTTAATTCCACAGTCTCTTTTTCATCAATCTTCCTTTTCTTGGAGAGGATGTCTTTCATGAACTTAACATAACTGGGAATTTGCTGTAGAGCTTCTGCAAAAGGGATATTGATATGAAGAGTTTTAAATGTTTATAGGAATTTTTGATATTGGACATCAAGTTTCTCCTTAGCTAACCGCTGAGGATAAGTTATATGAGGGATTTCCTTAGGTTGATCTCTAAGTTCTTCCTTTTCTAAATCCCTTGTAACACTCCTTTCTGCCCTAATCGTTTCTCCTTCCTCCTTCTTTTCCTCTCTTATTTTTGCTATATTTTCACGGTTCTCTTCTCTCTCAACCTCTTGTGTAGCCTTTCCACTTTTCAAGGTTATTACATTCCCGACTCCTTTCCATACTCACCGATCACTCCAACTAGAGAAGGTTGCTCTAACTGCTTCATGATGTCTTTTAATTTTTGTTCAATTCTTTTAACCGTCTCCTCTTATCTCAGAAGAGTGTGCTCATGCTTATTTAAAGTGGTGTCAATTTTATTCATGAATTCAGTAGTGGAAGTTCTAAATTCGATTAGCGAGTTTTCAAATCTCTCTCTATTCCTTCCATGATTCATGATCATATTGACAATTCTTAACTCCCCATCATCCTCCTATTAAGAGTTTGCATACCCACATTCTAGTTTCTTATTGGGTTGGGAGATTTGATTTTGCAGTTCAAGGATTTATTGTGAATTTCCTAGTGAGTTACATTATTTTTTATCACAGTGATCATTCCTATGGAGAGGCCATTGGTAAGCATTATTTGCCATTTTTTCCAAGAGGTCATAAGCTTCCTCTTGAGATTTATCGCTAATAGAGTCACCGGCAGCTGCATCAATGAGTGTCCTTGTAGGAGTGTTCAAACCATTGTAAAAGGTTTGCACTTGCATCCATAAAGGAAACCCATAATGTGGGCAATGCCTTAAGCATTCCTTAAACCAGTCCCATCCATCATAGAGTGTCTCCCCTTTCAACTGAGTAGAGTTGGTTATCTCAATCCTCAACCGAGCGGTTTTTGCCAGATGGAAATATTTGGTTAAGAATTTCTTTGCCAAATCATCCCACGTCCGGATGGAATCGCTTAGAAGAGAGCTTAGCCAACTCTTGGCTCTGTCTCGCAAAGAGAATGGGAAAAGTCATAATTTAACCATGTCTTCAGAGACGTCGTTAAACCTGAAGGTGTCACATATTTCAAGAAAAGTTAAAATATGTGTGTTTGGATCTTCAGTGGCTAATCCCCCAAACTGATTATTTTGCACCATACTCACTATGGAGGGTTTGATCTCAAAGTTATTGGCTTCAATATTAGGCCTAACAATTGCATGGGGGATTCCCCTAACAGTGGGAGTGCATAATCTCTTAGTGCTCTCCTGTGGGGCCCCTGTACTGACAATAAGGAAGCATGGTGCTCCAACTATGGCAAATCTCCAACTTAAGTATAGTTAGGTGAACCCAACTTGCCTTAAGGCAAGGACTTGTCACCAAGTGCTATAATATTCATCAATATATATATCAAAATGGCGGAAGCAATATAAAAATAGGGTAACATCCACAAGCATACATAGTAGGAAAAGAAAATGTAATATAGTAACTCATCACAATACAGAAAGAAAAGTACATCCAGAAAGTTTAATTATTACAAACTGAAATGAATAACTAAAAATGAAAGACTCTCATCCTCACTGGAATAACAAGACAAGGCTAGCTAGACAGCAGCTGGAAGGTCCTCCTCCTGAACTGGCTCCTCCTCAGCGACACTGCCCACGAACACGTCTGAATCTAACATTTGTCGGTATCACAAATGCCAGGGCCCCAGCCAACAAAATAAAAAGGTTACAGTTAGACAATTGTCTAAGTACATTTTAGGCTATTTAAAGTGAACTAAATATTAAAGGATATCATATTTAAATTTAACTATACATGTAGCAGTAAAGGGGTGCAATAAGCTATAAAAGAACTGGGATACTATAAACTATCTATTTATAGCATGCAACATGTATGTAAAGTAACATACAGACTCAAAATAAGTAAGGTAAGGCTAAGAGCAAAATTAACTGCAACTACGGAATAAACATGATCCTAACATAATTATGATCGAAGTAAAACATGATGAGTATAAAAGAACATGAGTACTGAATATAATAAAATTCTAGCATCCTAAACATGTCATTTATATATATATCTTAGTCATGAAATATACATACAACATGCAGATTAATCTGAACAGAAAGGCCACTGAGACATGTGGCAAAAGCAAAGCGATATATGATAAGTGAAGCCACTGAGACATGTGGCAAAGCGAGCAAATACTGAAAATAAGGCCACTAAAGCATGTGACAAAACAAACTAGAAACCAAAACAATACAATACAGGTAAAGTAGTAATATGCCTAAGTTCTAGTACTGCCATACCAGCCAATAGGCCATACAGGGCCTCCAATATCAATCAATCAATCAAATCCCCAGCCTAGCCATCCAAATATGCTAAGTCTGAGTCCAGTCTATACAATACTACTATTGAAGAGGCAGACTAAACTAGGTCATATTCTACTAACTGTGACAAAACAAAACTGAATGATATGTAAATTTAATACTAGCTTAGGATACCTCATCCTAAGTTTTCCTATTATGCTCGATGGCTAAAGCTCAAAATCCAAGGTATGCAAAGCAATCTAATCAAAGTAAGCAAGAGACTCAATCTAGACTTATATGATATCTGTTATTATCTAATTACCCAATCTAACTACCCTGAGAAGGTACAAGCTTAGGATCTCCAATATCTAGCTATCGAGTAGAATCTCAGATTTACTTCCTTAAAGTCAAATATTAGAACTTAACAAGTTCTAATCAAAAATCATGTGATAACTATATAGTTTAAGTAAGCAAATTAATGACCTAATTTTATGAATAGTTTACTCTCTTACCCAAATCTTGATCAAATAAATCAAGATTTAGGGATTTAGAACTTAAACCCTATGTTGAGTTCAAATTCCGAATCCAAGGTGATACTAAAATAGGATCTAGGTTTCTCACTTAATCCCAAGGGTAAAGGTTCCTATAAGTTGAAAGATTCAGGAGCTACGATCTTAGTGGAAGGCTATTCTATTAATTATAAGATAAAATAATCGATTAAGAACTTGAGAATCTAAGATCTATATTCAATCTTTAAGATAATCTCATTATCTTATTGATTGAATCATCCTATACCCACATAGAAGGTTTCAAAAGATTAAACAATCAATCATTTAAGAATTTCAATTGGAGGGGGTTTGATTCAAATTGAAGATCTAAGTCTAAGATCTAAGATCTAAAGATCTGAAATTTGATCACTTTAGACTCTTAATTAAAGTTTTGACTTAAGAGTTTCCATTTATGATTTTCTTTAGATTTAATTTCATACTTAACTAGAAGGAGCTTATTAAGGATAAGAATTGACAATTTCAAGCACTAGATTAATATTAAACCCATTTTGACCTTCTTAGGCTACTTAAGATCTAAGGGTCTGAGTTTTGATCACTTTAGAACTTAAGATAAGACTTTATTTAGACATTTCTAGTTCCCTTTTTCTTTTAACACTTAACTCTAATATTATCTTAACTGAACTTAATAATGAGGTAACCGACCATTTCAATTATTAGATTTAATTAAGTTAAGGTCCAATAATCTTTATAAGGAAATGTTTAGATTTAAGTATCTTGATTAAGGAATTAGTGAGACCTTATGGATTGGTGATTATTATTGTTCTAGGATTTCAGAGAAACATTTTCAACCTAGGTTATAGTGGCTTACTGAAATTTTTAATCCATAAAGAACACTAAATCACAATTTGGCCAAAATGACCAAAATGCCCCTCTAAAGGCTAAAATTGGGATTTTAAGGTTTTGTTGTCCAAATTTGTTCTAATCTATTTTAAAGCATTTCATATGACTAAATGAAGTGGGAAACACCCAAAATTTAGGTTTTGAAGACCTAATTGATCTTAATTAACACTAATCACTTAATTAAGCCTCTTAGGGTGATTAGTGAAATTAAGGCAATTTAGGGCAATCCAACTCTACACTTAGATTCTAATTGACTTAATATAAGGTTAGGAACAACCCTCACTCAATTCAGAGGCTTAATTAGGGTTAAGTTCACTAATCCTTAATTAGGGTGATTAAGGAGTGATTAAGAAAATTAATTAACAAAAATAGATTTTAAGGGTCTGGAATTGTTCCTTAGGTCATAAGGAGCAATCAGAGCCCTTAAACTCACAATTTGGACAATTAGGTGATTTTATATGATTTACTTAAGAACAAAAAAGTTTCAGTTAATATTTTTAAATCTAACCATTGGATCTAGAATTTTATTTTAGATTCAGATTCCTGGAATTTTTCTAATTCAAATGGTATATTGGATCATACCATTTGAATGTGTGGATCTAAAGTTATTCAATTAATTTATTCTATATTTTTATTTAAATCATATCATAGGATTTTATTTTTTGATTTAATTTCCTTAAGGAAAATAAATCCAGAAATCAAAATATTTACTGTCGGCCCAAAATCAAAACGCGTGGGTCGGGGGTCGACCCGGCCCAAAATCCCGTCTTCTTCCTCTCGACTACGCTCGCTGCCCGAACCCTAATGCCGGCTTCCCGCACCAAATTCTCCGCACTTCGGTCACGCCACGCCATGATTTTGATGGCTACATGCTCCCTGACCTCAGATGCGACGATTAAACCACAAAGCCCTAACTGGGAAGCTCGGGTTCGCCAGATGGCTGCTTGACCGAAAGCTCCCAGAAGGCGCACCAGTGAGGAGATAATTCTCCTCACAGAGGCCACGAGCCACCCCAAACTCAATCCCTGCATGTTCAGGGATCGACAAGGAAGTGATAGGGCGAAACCAGAAGCCTTGGGGTGGTCTGGATCGCTGGGGGGCTGCTAGGCTTTTTCACCCGACTGGGCTAGCGAATGGGTTGATCGATTCCAGTCGAATCGATCAATCTGATCGAACCTAACCCTCGATACCAGCCTACAATCATTGTCCAAATGAGCCTAAAGCCAAATGGACAACCAATTTTTAATTGGGTATGCTGATTTAGATGAAATACAATTTCGTCTGGCGGTGAGCACAGGTGACGAATTCGTCGCCCGGTTCACTGCCAGACCGCTCCTTCTGGGCTCGATTGCTCAGGGAGGAGTTAAGGAAGGACCCTACTCAGCATCTACGGCTTGCGAAGAAGCAAAATGAGCTAAATCCAGCTCGATAGGGAGGAATGGGTAAGGCTGTACCTCGGTTCGGAGACTTTCAGAGAATGCAGGCCGTCTCGAGTGCACGCAGAGGTTCCAGGAGCTCTGCAAGGGGGTCTGAACTCCAGACCTCACCCTCTATCAGCAGCTGCAGCAGGAATGGCCGCCTGGTTCACCTAGAAATTCCAGAACCTTCAGTTGGCTAGCGCAGGGATCACAGTGAGCAAAGGAGCTCACTGTGATTCAGGGAGGGTATTTGGGATTCGACGGCTTGAGGGAAGTCCTGGGTAACGGCCGCGCGGATTGAATCTCAGACGTCGGATCCCAGATGCCGATCGAGCGTCTGAGATCAAATCACGAGTGGAGTGACGCGGGCCGTTGGATCCTGCGCTGTGATGCGCGCTAGAGATCCTGCTGGCTTAAAACCGTGCATCGCTGTCGGGACCCCGCAGCGGATCTGCCGCGGTCCCGACAGCAAATCCCACAGAATTAATTTTCTTAAATAATTTAATTTAATTAATTAGAATCCATTTAAATATATATTAATTATTCTAAAATTTCCCAAATTCAATTTAGGTCAAAATGAGCTCCAAAAATTCCCAAAAAATCACCCTTAGCTAATTTGGGTATGAGGAACTCAAAAATGAAATTAGATTTTAATTTTGAGATCACAATAATTTAGGTATTTTTCAAGGCTTAAAAAAAATAGCCAAAAATACCAAATTTTCCAATTTAGCTCCAATTAGTTTCAAACTTCTAGGTTTAGGTTTAAATGACCCATTGAATCCAATGGAATCAAAATCAAACATTAGTTTAGCTTAATTAATCTAGTTTTAAGCTAGGGTAATAACCTAGGGTTGTTATATCACCCCCTAGCCACTCCTACTAGCTCTCCTAATGGCTCTACAAGATTTTCATTAGCATTATCCATAACATCTTGTTGGTTTGAAAGGTTTTGTTCTCTCTAGCCTGCAAGTAGATTCTTTCAATTTCTGGGTCGAACAGATAATTCGTGCAAACTCTTCTGCTCATATACTACAATAATCAGGCTATCAAGAATAAATTTAACATTAATGTTCAAAAAATTTAATATAAATAAAAGGACATAAATAAAAAAAAGTAAATGTTTATAATAACAAAAATTAAAAACTAAAAGTATATGCAAGAAAATACTTAAATCACTAGCTACTTATAGATTATCCTTAATACGAAACAAATTCCAATTCCCCGGCAATGGTGCCAAAAACTTGACAGATTGCAAATACATGTCTGCGTTTGCACGCAAGTGTACGTGGTCTGAATTAATAAGTGAAAAGTGTTAGTTTTCGGGATTTCTCGAACCACAGAGAATTAGTTGTTTTGTTACTAAGGTTTATCTATTATCATTAATGTTTAAGCTATGATGTAATTGGTTGAGTTGGTTCTAGATTAAGCACATTAATCACTAAGTGGAAAATAAGTCAGATAAAAGAAAAGGAGAGTTGGGCTCATCCCACATGTCATGATAAGTCATTAATGCATGTTGATTCCTCAAGCTTTGTCTTTCATTTACTTAAAATTAAATCAATTGAGTTTGATCTCAAGGTTTCACAAGTTCAAATCTTGTGCATAAAATGAACACACAATCGGTTCTATTTCGGCACAAATATACCTATAAGATTTTAGGTTTTGAGTTCTTATCTTATCTCTTGATCAAGGAGATGTATATTATTTAAATTTTTAAAGATCTTATAAGCATTAATTCTACTACAAGCATCACTCGCATCACACATAGTTGAGATGAGGGATTAATATGTTGGGCTCAATGACTATGTCACCTCGTTCATGAGCACGCAACTAATTCTTTCCCACCCTCAAATATGTTGAGCTAAGGAGCTCACTTAGTGGGTCTTAGCATCACAGGCATTAACACTTTTAGTTGAGCTTAGATTAAGGTGCACTAGCTCAAGAACTTTCTCACATAGTTCTAAGCCTTCATGCACTCATAGATCTAGCATCTAACCCAAGGTGAGCTATGGAGCACAAGACACTTTAGTTCTTGAGTTCATAAGTTCATTTTCCTTTAATTCATAATCAAGTCTAAAATGATAAAAAGTATTTCTTGAACAAGGCATTGAGTTCATATATTTTATTAATGCTTGAGGAAAACTTCATACAATAAAAATATAACTATCAAACACATGGGATTACCCCAACCCTCCCCAAGGGAGATATAGCTACTCATTACAAAAGAAATGAAAAAAGACACATACATGGTTAAAGACCCTAACATGATAAACTAAGAAAAGAAATTACAAGAGTAGAGTTTAGAAGATACTATGAACGTTTCTTGGAAGTTCTCCGGATTCTTCTTCTCCTTCTTGAAGTTCCTCTCTTAGGTCGCTAGTGCTGCTTTCCTTCTTCTTCTCCTTAGCAAAAATGGCTCTTCCACCCTTGGGGAGTTCCTCTCTTCCACTATGCACCCCTCTTCTTTACTTAGTTATTTTTGAGCAAAATTGGGAACTCTCCTCTAGTCAAGAGGAGTGATATATATAGGAGAGGGGCTACATTTTTCCACTTAAGATCCAAACTAATAATTCAATTAGAAAAGTTTGAGCAATGATGGCAAAAATCTCCATTGATGGTGAGGTGACCAATATCTTTATTTGTTTAGGCAATACATCATCTCATAAGCCTCCTTTTCAATTAAAAATGTAGCAGTTGCAGAGGGAATGATGGCTGGGACAAGATGCAGGTTGGGGGTCTTATCTCAGCCGCAATAAATGCATCTGCCAGAAAAAATTGCGGCGGGCAGCTGCAACGCGCGGAAGCTCGCCACGGCGCGCTGCGGCGTGCAATGGCAAAAGCAAATTTCTCTAAGTGCCCCGCTGCCGCGCGCTACCTCATCCATTTTTTGTAAATTGACCCGCTGCAGCGCGCTATTGCGCCCGCGGTTTGCAAACGGACCCGCTGCAACGCACGATCGCGCCTGCGGTTCACAAATGAACCCGCTGCAGCTCGTTATCGCACCCACGGTTTGCAAATGGACCTGCTATAGCACGCATCAACGCATGATTTTGCAAAATGACCCACTGCAGCACGCGGCAGCGGTTCCTTTGAAATAAAATTGAAAATTTGCATAAATATCTCAGAACTCCTATGGATATGCCATTTTCCTGAAAAGATAGACAAAATTTGATTTAGGAGTAGTTTAAAGATCAGAAATAAATGAAATTTTCCTTTATTTTAGATATATTTGTGGATTCATCAGGCATTTTAAGAGAACTTTAGAAAATCAGAAAAATAAATTGATTGAACAGTATTTTTGCGAGTTGGACCGCTGCAACGCGCCATCGTCGCCACAGCGGGCCGCAGCACCAAAAGCATTGTAACGCTCTCTAGCGCCAAAAGCGCCACAGCGCGCTATAGTGCCAAAAGCGCCACAGCAAGCTACAACGCCAGAAGCGCTGCGCTACAGCGCGCCCCAGCGCGCTACACCGCCCAAAATTACAAAAGTGCTCAAAATTTTCAGAACTTGCCCAGAATTGGCTGAAATGGCCAGAACTTCTCCGTTTCACATTTTAAGGTCCCTGGACCATAGTGGGACTGAATTATATCAAATTCTAGATGAAAATTAAGTTTGAAACTTTGTACCTTAAATTTATTGTGCAAATTGCTAGATAGCTTAGAATTTCAGTGCCAACAATAATCTAAGATAATATTTAGGTTTTGAATCCTAGAAGAATAAAAAATGACCAAAATACCCATAATTATAATTAGGTCATAACTTGACCAATTAAAGTCCAATTTGGGTCTACTCCCAGTTTTAGTACTTAGTGTAATATTGGGAAGCTATAGCCACTGAGTTTGCTGAATTTGGACACCAAATGGAAGAGTTAGCTTTTAAACCCCTTTTAACTTAGAAAATTACAAATTTACCCTTAGAAATCTAAATGACTATAACTAATTCATTAGACTCAAAATTTAGTATTCTTGGACTCTATGGAATCCTTGAACAACAACCAACAATAAACTGAATAAAAAATTTAGATTTCATTTTGTGCAATTTACTATAATGCCCCTTAGGTCAAAAACCTTAGTTTGAACCTATAGGACTCATTTCTTATACAAATTTGGTTAAGTATCTTTAACTCATAGATTATTTTTTAAGTCGATAAAACAAGTATTAAAAATGTATTAGAATTCTCTAAGTGAGTAAAATCGGCTATTAGGCCAAATTTGTTAAAATCCCCAAAATTTCTCTAAGTCTTTTCCTTATTATGATAATATGAATGTTATTTTAAGTATTCATTTAGTTAATATATAGCAGAAGAACAATCCATTAGGTAGAAAGGAATACAAATTACAATCTGACACCTTATGAAATTCTCTGATACCAACTGTGGTGGCCCGGCCTTGCCGTGGTCCTGTTAACTCTTAAGTTAACATGATTACGGTGAGAGGGTCACCATATGACAAGATCCTTACTTATTGATAGATTAGGTACGCATCCTGACCCATTATAATTAAGGAGTTTGTCATTTATAAGAATTATTTCACTAAATGAACATTATATGAAAGTAGAGTACATAAGCAAAATAGTAACATCTATTCCATCATAATACAGAAGTAAGAACATACAACTCAGAACAATAACAGTAAAAGAAAATACAATTTAAATATGTATTATTACAATATGATTTAATAGATTAAGCAAAAATGAAATAAATAAGCCACTCATCCTCACAATGCAGAAATAAAAAAATGAAAAGCTAAGAGTCTTCAGCCACACGATCCTCCTCCAAAGGCAGATCTCCAGATGGTTCCACAACTTTAAACAACTCTGAATCTATCATTATTGGTTTCATAATAATAGGGCCCCAACCAACAAAAGAAAAATTTTAGTTAGACAAAATGTCTAAGTACATTTTAGGCTGCATATAATTCAATTTATTTTAAGATATTACCATTAAAACTCAATACACAAGCAAGTATAGGAGCAGAATGCATTTGAAAAGAAAAGATAATTATAAACAATAAGTTTATAACTTAAACAAAAGAGAAAGTAAGCACATACCTCCAACTATAGCTGCAACAAGGTTAGGTATATAATAGAGACTAAATACTAATAACTGAAAGAAAAACTCATCCTAAACATGCTTATGATCAATATAAGTTTATGCTAGTCAAAATAAAGTAAAAGAACATGTAAAATATTTAAATAACTAAAAGCAAAACTAACATCCTATGTATATAATCAAACAAATAAAACTAGCATCCTATAAATAAATAAAGCAAGTAAATACAATAAGACAGTGAATAAGAAAATGATGAAATGCAGAAAAGTAAATTAAAAATAGTAAATATAAAACTAAAAACTGTCATGGCTACATAAGCCATTCAAACTGAAAGTAAACAATCTCACTTAGCCTAATGGGCTAAGGCATAAGCTCTAAACTGAATATGCATGAAATCACTTAGCCTGATTAGCTAAGGCAGAAAAACTAAATTGAATATCAGTGAAATTACTTAGCCTGATGAGCTAAGGCAAAAATACTGAACTGAATACACTGAGTAGAAGTGCACCTTCAACTAGTATTTTAAGACTCATATTACTTATATTAAGATAACTAGGTTAAATGTTGTGGGGGTTTATTTAGGACCTAAAATTTCACTATGTTAAATATACCCCATATCAAATTTTTGAATTATGTCATTTGATTCCTTTTATTTTTCTGAGTAAAATGAGACCTATATTTGATATGTTTGAATTATTATTGTTAAAGTTATGAGACTTTAAAGTTTCATTAATTAAATTTAAATTAAATAATATTACTATTCATTTATACAATTTAAATTATTTTACTATTCTTAATACTTAAGAAAAATGTTAATTAACTCAATTAACTAATTATAATTATTGTTAATTAAATTAATCTGATAATTATTAATTAATTAATTAAATAAATTCATTATTTAATTAAATCTATTTATCAAATTAATGTAAATTAATTTTTATTATAATTAACCTAATTAATCCACTATTTATAATTAACTATATTAATTAATGAGTAACTAATGAATTTAATTAATTAGCTACTAATTGGATTTACTATGACTCAAATAATATTGAATTAATTATCTTAATCTAATTAATAAAATAGAGAATATATATATCACTCCTCTTGAGTTTCTTAACCTATAGTCGTACTTGATTGAATTAGATTAGAATCTTATCAGTTCTAATCCTTTTAAAACTTATAAGATCGTACTTCTAAGTTACACTCAATAGTAGGAATTGGAGATCCTGAACTTGTGTAACTTAGAGTAGTTAGAATGGTTAAAGTAGAAAACAAATGATATCATTATATTTAGTAGAGTTCCTTGCTTACTATTTGACTTTGTGCTATGCATTCCTTAAATTTTGTGCTTGTTTTTCTTGGACATATCATATAAGAAAAATATTGTTATATGAAAGTAAAAACTTAGAATATTAGGAATATATTTGCATTTGGGTTCAATTTATAGTAGATTATGGTGCATATTTACTCTAATGGATAGGGGTAAGGTGAGATCAGGATGCTTAACACTACTCATTGAGGAGAGTGTGTTAAGCTTGGGACTCGTTCAGTCTTGCAGACGTGCTTGACTCCTCAGTTATTTCTAAAATTGTCCACAGAAATAAAAGTAAAATAATTAAAAGATATTTGCATAGTATTATCTACCTCTTCAGTCATACAGTGATATATTATTGTAATATGTTTGCCTAAGCTCATAAAGGCTTTGGAAATGGTCATTTTGCCCAAATTCTAGGTTAAGTGTCTTTAATCCCTAATTTACCTTACAAATAAGTAAAATCAATTTTATAACTATATTAGAATCATTTAAGTGAACAAAAATTAGCTTTTAAATGAGATTAGTTAAATTCCCTAAATTTTCTCTAAGTCTTTCCTTAGGATCTTTCACATCACATTAGGACTATTCCTAAAACTAGGATTAGATCATAAGTTATATTTCATTTATTGGATAACAGAGTTATTCAATGAATGAATCATTAGTTTTATTAGTTTTTAGATTTTACAACTTATTTTTGATTATTTTATTTTTCAACCTTTGATTTAGGATAGGAGAATCATTCTACTAAGTTTTGTTTTGCTTAGTAGGATATGCCTTAATCAATAGATCATATTTATATTGAAACTTAGATCTTAAGTTTTGCTCTTTGGATTATATGATTAAGCCCAAGCTCATAGTATTTAATCCATAATCTCTAGTTTAGTAGATTTTGGTTAGCTTTTAGTCTAGAATGTCTAAATTCATTAATTAGGTCGTACTGATTTATTATTTAATTTATATAGTTAACATTGATTAATCATATTAGGACCTAGTTAGTCCTAATATTTTGTAACTTATAAGACCGTACTTCTAAGTTACACTTAATAGTATGAATTGGAGATTCTGAACTTTTGTAACTTAGAATATATAGATTTGTTTAATTAGAAAACAAATGATATCACCAGATTTTGTGTAATGCATTCTTTGAACTTTGTACTTATTTTCCTTGGACATGTCATATAAGAAAACATTATTGCATAAAAATGAAAATATAGAATATTAGGATAACATTTGCATTGGGTTCAGTTTCTTAGTGATCTGGTGCATTTTACTCTATAGGACAGGGGTAAGGAGAAATAAGGAGTACTTGGCATTACTCATTGAGGAGTGCTGTGCTAAGTTTGGAACCCATATAGTCATACAGACATGCTTGACTACTCAGTTATTTTTGGACATGTCCACAGAAACAAAAGTAAAATGACTAAAAGATTTTTCATTTGTATTTACTGCCTATTCAGTCTACTGCTTTGTTCTATTTGCCCTAGCCCAGAAAAGCTATGGGAATTTTTGTTTGCCCTAGCCTAGAAAGGCTTTGGGAATTATACTGGGTTAGATTGGCCAGTTCTTTCTGATATGTCAGTTATACGTACTTTTTTTAATTTCAGTTTACTGTTTACTACGTTATTGATGCATATTATTTTAGTCAAATATATTTCTTTTCGTACTTGCTCACTTTTATATATATATATATATATATATATATATATATATATATAGGATGCTAGATTTTACTGCTTACTATATATATTACTTTCTGATTATTATTTTAATTCAGCATATGTCATATGATCATTAACATATTTAGGACTAGACTTTACCTTCAGTACTCTTACTTATTGTATTATATACAGTTTGATTGAGGTGTGCTTTTGCCTTAATCCCTACTTAGTTATAAATATTATATTTATAGCTTACCCTATTCCTTATATGCTTACTGCTCCTATAATAGATAGTTCACTTTTGTTGAGTTTAAGTGTAAGTGATGATATTAATAAATGCATAATAAATTTTCAGCCTAAAATATACTTAGACAATTGTCTAATAAGAATTTTCTTTTATTGGCTGTGGCCCTGGCATTGTGAAATTGACAATATTAGATCTTGAGCAGCTTAAAGATCCAGTGCCTGAGTAGGAGCCTTATTTAGAGGTGGCGCAGCAGATTGAAGATGAAGATCCTTAGTTGATTCATATTATTTGTAAGGATGAGTGATGCTTTATTCCATTTTAAACTTTAATTAAATGTTGTAATAATACATGTACACTTGTGACTGTGCTTGCTTTTATGCACTATTATTTTCTGAGCTACTCTTCATTATTATCTCTTATTTGATGTATGGTGAGATGGATGCAATGAGTTACTTTGTATGATTCCACACTTTGTACATGTGTTAATTTAGTGACTGATAGTATATATTCATTCTGTGCACATCCTTCCTTTATTAGTGAATTATAGATCTTACTTAATCCAATGATAAGTGAGGGATTTTCTAGAGTGGCACACCACCCCTTAAGTCTGATCATGCGGGTTAGGGGGTAGGGCGCCACAATTGGTATTAGAGAATTCCATAAGGTATTAGATTGGAATTTGCATTTCACTTTACCTAATGGATTATTCTTCTAATAATCAGTCACTAACTGGATACTAGAGTTATATCCAGAGAATCATAATCATGAGCTTAGAATAATAGGAGTATAGAAATGAAAATGCATCTACAAGTAAGATAAAATACTCAACCTAACTAAGATAATCACTTGATTTGGATATCTAGGGATAATATTTCACAAACATGTCTATGTTCGACTATTTCACCCACTTTGAAGAAAGGTGAGAGTTCAATGTATATCTGGCAAAGCGATACAGAAGAGAAGTCCAAGACGTATCTCCAGTGGGAGCTAGAGTGTGGAGATGATGCTGGAGCACGGCATCTACCGGGGATTAGATTCCCCATCTTAGCTAGGGAATGGTTACGTCGGTAACCAAGATGTTCGACGATCTGGAATACTTAAATTATATCTGTAACAACTCAGGTTATTACCTTAGTTAATAAGGACAAATCTTAGTTGTAATCTCAATCCTAAGTATTAATCAAGTCATTATGAGTCATCCACCAAGACGTAGTCCAAATCAGGAGTCAAACGGATCAAAATTTGATTTTTTTTGGAAAAATCCAGAAATCCTAGAATTTGACATGTTTAAATTGACCTCAGATCAAAAAATAGGCTTCACCAATGCGCTCATTGCCCCCAAATTAGCTAGGGGTGTTGTTTTCGTGTCAATTGAAAGTCGTCAAAATTTCGACGAATATTTTAATAATATTTAAATACCCTGAAAATAGGAAATTAAAATAATCGTTAAATTGAAAATCTGATCTCACCATTGCGTTCATCATCCCTCAATTAGCTAGAGGTGAGTATTTGAGAATTTTTGAAAGATAATTATTAATTATTAATTAAATAAATAGAATATTTGAATCAATTAGATTATTTAATAATTAAATTATGAAACGAATAAACGGCACCGTCCTCGCGCCGTTACCCCCGCCGAAAATTCCGTCGGAACTCCCGTCTGATCAGACGGGGGTTATGTGTCGTTCGATCGGGTGATCAAACGACCCCGCGTCTTTGTCCCCGCGGCCCACACACGAGCCTCCACGCGGCAGCTCGCCGCAGCCACTGGCCAACTCGCTCCCCGCTGCCTTCGATGGTTCCTCCCTTAGGTCGTTAAGGCCTAGCTCGGCGCGCTGAGCCACTAAAGTTGCAAAATCGAAGTGCGGATCATCCTTCTTCTTTGAACCCTAACCCTCCGTCGTTCGTCAGGTACGCCCCCATTCCCCTTTTTCTTCAACCAAAATTGCAATTTGTCCATTTGAATATCTATTTCATGCTTTGGATTAAGTGTGAGAGGAGTCGATCGATCGAAACGTATTTCAATCGACCCAAATTCCCGGATGTGATACAGTAGACACCTTTAGGCATCCCTGTCGCCGAGACCCCGAGTTAGGGTTCGCTCGTGCCGCCTCCCTAGTGCACATCCGTCGCCGTTCCAGCCATAGATAGGTAGTGGAAGTCAAGCCCTCCCCGACGGCATGCAGGTCAGCACCATGCACCGCCAGGAAAGCCAGCGTTTGCCGTGCCCTAGGCACGGGTCCTCGGGAGCCCTTGGTGAAGGAGGAAGGCACTCGGGTTGGGTCGGGCCGGGTCGACCCGGGCGGTCCGCATAACTGTGCGTCTGCGCTGTGGGACCCACCTACCCGACGCGGCGCTCTGGGGTGGGGCCACGTATTGCGGTGGGGCCCACGCTATCGCAGAGCCGCTGTCGACTCGACAGCGGGCTTCGCCCGCAGCACAGCACCCAACCGGGCGCTGCCACGTGTCCCTCAGCCGTCAGTGGTGGGGCCCACTCCCTCTGGCTCAGCCAACCAGTGGTGCCACACGTACGTGGTGGGTCCCGCCGCATTAATATCCTGCAAAAAAAGAAATTAATAATAAATATAAATATACATTATATATATATATATATATATATATATATATAAACAGAATTATATGTATTGATATATTTTTGGCATTTATAAAATTTTATGTTTAGAACTTTAGGTTAGATAAAAATGCAGTGTGTTATTAGGATAAATATATTTATAATATAGATATATAGATATGTATTATAGATAAACAGAAAGTTTGATTAATTATATTGGTATTAATTACATAACTAATAGTATACAAATATATATATATATATATCCAAACAGAAAATCATACAGATTACTAACTATATAATTATTGACTTGCTAATTAATTAGTTAATTTTGTTATAAACAGTGGGTTATAATTAAATATTAGCTATTAATTATTTAATTTAAAATAGTCAATAGGATTAATTGATTAAATTAATTAAGTCAAGTAATTAAATAGCATTGATTAAAATCTGTATATAATTTAATTTAAAATAGTAATTTAATTAATTAAATAGTATTATATAAATTAAATTATAAATTCATTTAAATTGAATAAATGAATAGTAATTAAATTAAATTAATTTAATTTAATTTAAACTTTAAATCTTAATAACTTTTTATACAATGGTCCAAACATAGCAAATATAGGTCTCATTTTACTCAGAAAAATAAAAGGAATTAAATGATGTAATTCAAAAATTCATTTCAGGTTACGTATAATGTAGCGACATTTTAGGACCCAAACAAACCCTCACAACTTTAAACTTAATTGTCCAAATATAGGCAATATGGGTCTTAAAATACTCATGATAACAGCTCCATTACTGTAGTAGTATTAATTTCCCTATTTGGAGCTTAGTTTGGAAAGTGACATTTAGAACCCTACCCTAAAAATGACCAAAATGCCCCTAGTCTTTAAGTGACCATAACTTGGTCAATTCAACTCAAAATTCTGAAATTCAAAATGCTAACTAGCCTAGAATTTTAGTGTCGTCAATAAATTGAAATAGTATTTAGGATCTAAGAACTAGAAAATTAGAAATGACTGAAATACCCCTAACCTTAGTTAGACTATAACTTGACCATTTGAAGTCCAAATTGGGTTTACTCCCTATAAACACACTCAGTATACTATAGGGAAGCTGTAAAATTTGAGTTTTGTGAAATTGGACTTCAAACGGAAAAGTTCAGTTTTTTATCACCCTCGTTGGCCGATAAAATTACCGAGTTGCCCTTAGAAATTGAAATAGCTATAACTTAGTCATTTGATCTCAGAATGCAGTGTTCTTGAACTCTATTGAATCCTTGAATAGTAACCAATAGTAAACTATAAAAAAATTTAAATTCCATCAGGTGTAAATTACTAAAATGCCCTTAGGTCAAAAACCTTAGTTTGGACTTATAGGATCCGTTTCTTATCTAAATTGAGTGTACTTACTATCTATCTGCAAGTTAGATAATAAAGAATCATTAAGTAGTAAGAAACTCCAAATTAGAGCTCTAATTTAAAAAGTAGGTTTTTGGACCCTAAAGTAGGGGCAAAATGGTTATTTTGCCTAAAATTTAGGTTAAGTGTCTTTAACTCCTAGTTTATTTAGTAAATCACTAAAACTAGCATTAGAGCTATATTAGGATCTTCTAAGTGATAAAAGTAAGCTTTTCAATCAAATTTAATAAAATCCCTAAAATTCTTCTAAATCTTTTCCTTAGAAATTCAACACATTACATTAGGGCTATTCCTAAGATTTAAGCTAGATTATAGGGTAGATTTCATTCATTGAATAATGGGATTATTCAATGAATAAACCTTTGGTTTTATTAGTTTCTAAATTTTTCAATTTAATTCTGATTATTTTATCTTTCAACTTTAGATTCAGGGTATGAGATTCATCCTATCAAGTTTAATTAGCTTAATAGGATTTCCATAATTATTAGTTCACATTTAGATTGAAATATAAATATTAAGTTTTACTTTTTTGGATTATGTGATTAAGCTCAATCTCATGGTATTTAATCATGAATCTATAGTTTAGTAGATCTTGATCAGATCTTAGGCTGAACATTTAAATTCATCAAATTAGGATGTCATGATTTATTAGTTTAACCTGTAGTCATACTTGATTGAATTAGATTAGAACATAATTAGTTCTAATCCTCTTAATTTATAAGGTCGTGCTTCTAAGTTACACTCGATAGTAGGAATTGGAGATTCTGAACTTGTGTAACTTAAAATAGTTAGAATAGTTAAATTAGATAACAAATGATATCACCATGCTTAGTAGAGTTCCTTGCTTACTATTTGTTATTGTGCTACGCATTCCTTGTATTTTGTGCTTGTTTCCCTTGGACATATCATATAAGAAAACATTATTGCATGAAAATGAAAACTTAGAATATTAGGAAAATATTTATAATTGGGTTCAGTTCATGGTGGATTATGGTGCACATTTACTCCAATAGATAGGGGTAAAGGAGAGAACAGGATGCTTAACATTACTCATTGAGGAGTGTGTGTTAAGCTTAGGACCCGTTCAGTCTTGCAGATGTGCTTGACTCCTCAGCTATTTTTGAAATTGTCCATAGAATAAAAGTAAAATAATTAAAAGATATTTGCCTAGTATTATCTATCTCTTCAGTTATATTGTGATATATTGTTATATTATGTCTGTCCTAGCCCAGAAAGGCTATGGGAAATTATTGGGCTGGATTGGCCAATTCTTTCTGATATGATGATCTTACCTTCTTTTCAGTGTTTCAGCTTACTGTATATTATGATGATGATGCATGTTACTTTAGTTAGATACATTTCCCATTTTACCTGCTTACTCATATATTTAGAATGCTAGACTTTATTATTTACTATAAGTACCACTTTTTGATTTCTATTTCAAATTAGCATATATCATATGATCATCAACATGTTTAAGTTTAGACTTTTTTTTGGTACTTTTACTTACTATATTACATATGTATGCCCTACCTTGTTTAGTTTACTTGAGATGTGCTTTTGCTTAAATTTTTGCTTAGTTATAAATAATGCATTTATAACTTATCCTTTCTTTCTTTTATGCTTACTTGCTCCTATGCTAAATAGGTGTTTCATTTTGGTTTAGAGAAAGATGGTGATATTAACAAATGCTTAATAAATTATTTGCCTAAACTGTATTTAGACATGTTGTCTAATAAGATTTTTTTTTTTGGCTGAGGCCCTGGCATTGTGAAACCGACAATGTTAGATCTTGAGCAATTTGAGGATCCTGTGCCTGAGGAGGAGCCTTACTTAGAAGAGGCGCAGCAGGTTGGAGTAGAGGATATTTAGTTATCTCTTATTATATTGTGAGGATGAAAGTTATTTATTTTATTTCTTAAACTTTAATTAAAATGTCGTAATAATACAGGTACTCGTAATTGTGTTTACTTTCTGCACTTTATTATTCACTGAGCTATATATTACTATCTCTTACTTGATGTATAGTGAATAGATGTAATCCTTACTTCTTATTGATTCCGCACTCTGTATATATGTTGGACTTAGTGACTGATCTTCATATTCATCCTGTGCACATCCTTCCCTTATTAGTGGATTATGGATCTTGCCTAATCCAATGATAAGTGAGGGATCTGTCAGGAGTGGCACACCACCCCTTTGGGTCTAATCATGTGGGACCAAGGGCGGGGCACCACAATGTCTGACTCGGCATTGTTGACATACTACTCTAGGACTACGTGGAGGAGTGGTTGGCGCACAAGGTATGGGTATTCAAGCACGGATCTGCTCGCCTACGCCGGGAGATCACTTATACCGATTTCTACCAGGCCTTCACCGAGGAATATATATATATATATATATATATATATATATATATATATATATGATATGCCCTATGTTTTTGTTTACTATTTCTCGCTATCTTATTTATGATGTACTCTTATTTTCATTTTGATTAATAAAAGAAATAAGATGTTGCAAATCTCCTATTTTTTTGTTTGCTGAGAATGTTTTGTATTTAAAATTCAGACTTTTGCAAGAAACAATAAATCCTGGACAAAGCCCTTCTCCAGCTGCATCTGGCAGCTCCTCTTCCAAAGTTAATGCATTGCTGGAAGCAGTCAAGTTGATGGCGGAATCCCACCAAAAGTAAGTGGAATCCCACTGAAAGCAAGCCGAGCAAGTCACAGACTCTCAGGCCAAATAGGCTGAGAGGATGGAACGACTACTAGTAGCCCAAATAAATCAAAATTTCGCTATGACTGAAGTAGCCCCTGTACTGTACTGCTCTTATTAGCACCATGTGGAGTTTGCAGATGGACTGTTGTATAGTTTCCTTTGCCTAAGGCCCCCTACCTTCAACAGGAGCCTCTCTGCAATAGACATCGCCAGTTGGATCAAGATGGTGGAGAAGAATCTCACGAGTATTAAATGCCCATATTCAGAAGTGATTTGTCTTACCACCCATCTCCTCCAGGACGAAGCTGAATATTGGTGGGATACCACCCGCAGCACTATATTCGCTGATATAAAACTCGAAGATATCACATGGGATGAGTTCATTGAAGCATTCTAGGACCGATACATTCCCTTATTCGTCAAACACAACTTGAGGGACATGTTCCTAAGGTTGTAACAAGGCGACCATTCTGTGTCTGCATACAAAGCTGAGTTCTGATGCCTTGCGAGGTTCTCCACCAATTTAGTTCCCACCAAATTGAACCACTGTTACCGATTACAGAGTTGCCTAATGCCTTTTATCAGGAGCTAAGTGATTCCTCTTCATTTATCAGACTTTGTCAAACTTCTGGAGACTGCCAAGGTAGTGGAGCAGGACCAAGCAAAGGAGGGACCCAAAAGGAGTCTTGGGTCAACTCCTTCCCAGCAAAATCCTCCTAAACCAGCTAGGGTGTATCAGCTTGAAGCTGAAGCTCCACTTGTCGACCCCTTTGATGAATCCATCAATTATATCTAAATAAAGGGGAAAATTAATCTATTCAAGATCTTTATGCTGTTCCTAAAATCAATTTTTTCTATCTTTTCAGAGAAATGGAATCCAAAGGTGATCTAAGGCATTTCTGCAGATTTTTAAAAATTTACTAAAGGAAAACCGCTGCAGCACGCAGCCGTGCGCCGCAGCGGGCTGCGACGGAAACATCTAACCCTTATGAAAACTAATTGAACTGTATTTTTTGTGGAATTCACCGCTACAGCGCGCGGTCGCACGCTGCAGCGGTTTTTAGCGGAAAATGCTTAACTTTATAAACTGGGCCGCCCAACTAATTGAAAAGTATTTCTTACGGAATTCATCGCTACAGCGCGTCGGGCGCTGCAGCGGTTTATAGCGGAAATACTTGAAATTCACCGCTACAGCGCGCGGTCGCGCGCTGCAGTGGTCTGCCGCGGAAATACTTGACTATATAAATTGGGAAGCCAAATAAATTGAACAGTATTTTTCACGGAATTCACCGCTATAGCGTGCGGTCGCGCGCTGCAGCGGTTTATAGCGAAAATACTTGACAATATAAATTGGGCAGTCAAATTAATTGAACAGTATTTTTTGCGGCGGTTTGCCACGGAAATGCTTGACTTTATAAAATGGGCAACCAAATTAATTGAATAGTGTTTTTCGCGGAATTCACTACTACAGCGCGCGGTCGCGCGCTGCAGTAATCTGCCGCAGAAATATTTCTAAACTCTATAAAACCAGGAAAAAGAACTAATTGAATAGTGTTTGCGGAATCGATCGCTACAGCGCGCGGTCGCGCACTGCAGCGGTCTACAGTGGGGGACTTAGCTAATATGCTAGGGACCAGGATATGCTAAAGCACGCCGTAGCGTGCTGCAGCGGCTCGCCAAATTTTTTCCCATACACTGCATTTAATGCGGCTGGAGACATGACCTCTATCCTGAATTTTATCTCCAGCCACAGTTTCCTGCAGTATCTATTTTTTTTGTTAAAAAAGGAAGCTTTGAGGTGATATTTTGGGTAAAGAAATGAGATTATTTTCACCTCACCATTAATGGAAAAATATTACAATGATAAAATCAGAATTATTTATGGAAAATCTAGTTGCAAATGAAGAGAAGAATTTAGCCTCCCCCCTCCTATAAATACCCCTCCTCTTGACTAGAGGAGGGTTCACAATTTTAGCAAAAATCTACTAAGTAAGGAGGAGAGCCAAAGGAAGAGAGAACTCCCCAAGGGTGGTAAGTCAAGCTTTTGCAAAGGGAGAAGAGGAAGAAGGCAGCACTAGCGACCTAAGGAGAGGATAATTAGAAGGAGAAGAAGAATTCCGAAGAACTTCTATGGAGCGTTCCTAGTATCTTCTAAACTCAATCTTGTATTTTCTCTTTAGTTGACCATGAAAGGGTCTTTATCCTTGTATATGTCTTCCTTATTTTCTTATGTAATGAGTAGCTAAACTCCCCTTGGGGAGGGTTGGGATGAAGTCCCATTTTGCATGATGTAATATTGATGTATGAATGTTTTCACTCAAGGATGATGTATTTGTGATCTTAATGCCTTACTAAGAAATTTTCATCTAATTAGTCTTGATATGTTTATGAGAAAAGAACTAAAAAAGTCCAAGATCTAATTGTCTTGTGCTCCTTAGCTCACCTTAGGTTGGATGCTAAATTTTGAGTGCATGAAAGCTTAGAACCATGTGAGAAGGTTCTTGAGCTCAATGCACCTCAATCTAAGCTCAACCAAAGAGTTGATGCAAGTGATGCTAAGACCCACTAAATGAGCTCCTTAGATCCACATAATTGAGATTGAGTAATGAAGTGTTGAGTGCTTATGAACTAAGTGACATAGTCGTTGAGCCCAACATGTTATTCTCTCATCTCAACTATGTGAGAGGCGAAGTGACGCTCATAGTGGAAAATCAATGCTTGTGAGATCCTAAGATTTGAGAAAATTTAGACTCTCCTTAAATAAAGAGAAAATGAATTAACTTTAAATCTCAAGAATCTTACAAGAATCTTTGTGCTAAATAGAACTGAATGTGAGTTCATTTTGTGCATGAGATTTGAACTTGTAAGCCTTTGAGCTAGACTAAAAGATAACAATGTGCACTTAATTTCAATTAAATTAAATGATAAAGCTTGAGAAATAAATCTACATGAGTATTATATCATTGCATGTGGGATGGTCCCAACTCTCCTCTTTCTTTAATCTTGTTATTTTACTTAATGAATATTTGTGCTAATTTTAGACCAACCAACCAATACATACTATAGCTTAAACATTAGCGAGAATAGATATACTTTAGTGATAAATCAACCAATTCTCTGTGCTTCGATAAATTCTCAGAAAGTCACACTTTCCACTTATTACTTCAGACTACGTACACTTGCGTGCATGCGCAGACGTGTATTTACAGTCTATCAAGTTTTTGGCGTTGTTGCCGAGGAATTGTTTTTTTTTTATTTGAACTAAGGAGAATCTATAAGTAGCTAGTGATTTAAGCATTTGATTTTTTTTTATATATTAGTAGTTTTATATTTTATTTTGTAATTATCAAGCTAACATTTTGTATTTCTTGCTTACTTACATTTCTGAAAAAAATCTGTTTGATCTTTATTGCTAAATCATTCTTGATAAGCCTTATTGAAACTTGTATGAGTAAAAGAGTCTGTACAGAATATCTGTTTAATCCTGAATTAGAACGAATATACTTATAAGCTAGGTGAGAATGAAATTTATCAAACCAACAAGCTGTGATGGACACTTTCACTAAAAACTTAGAAGAGCCTAGGGGTAAAGCACTTAGAGATTATGCACTGCCCACTGTTAGGGGCATTCCCCATGCTATTGTAAGGCAGAATATAGAAGCCCATAATTTTGAAATCAAACCCTCTACACTGAGTATGGTACAAAATAATCAGTTAGGAGGATTAGCCACTGAAGATCCAAATTCACATATTTCAACGTTCCTTGAAATATGTGATACCTTCAAGTTTAATGGCGTCTTCGAAGACGCAGTTAAATTGAGGCTATTTCCTTTCTCACTGAGAGATAGAGCCAAGAGTTGGCTCAGCTCTTTACCGAGCGATACTATCCGTACTTGGGATGATTTGGCTAAGAAATTCTTAGCCAAATACTTTCCTCCAATTAAAACTGCACAGTTGAGAATTGAGATCACCAACTTTACTCAGATGGAAGGTGAGACTCTCTATGACGGGTGGGAACGCTTTAAGGAGTACCTCAGATGTTGCCCGCATCATGGGTTCCCTCTCTAGATGCAAGTGCAAATCTTTTCCAATAGTTTGAATGCTCCAACGAGGACACTCATTGATGCGGCCGCCGGGGGATCCATTAGTGGAAAAACCCAAGAGGAAGCCTATGACCTCTTGGAAGAAATGGCAAATAATGCTTACCAATGGCCTTCTAAAAGGCTTAAAAAAGAATCTATTAAATTGAATGAGTCAAATCAAATAACAGCTTTGCAACAAGAAATTCATGCCTTGAATGAAAAGATAGAAAGGATGAATGTACACGTGGTTTCTGAGGTTCAATGTGAATTGTGCGGAGGGAGACATAATAGTGAGAGCTATAACTTGAACAACCATTTTGTATAAAACAGCACTGAATAAGTCAACTACTTAAGAAACAACAACCAAACAAATAACCCCTACTCCAACATATATAATCCAAGGTGGAAGAACCACCCAAATTTCTCATGGAGTAATAACAACAACAATACAAATTAATATGGGGGGAATTCATCCAACCAATAAGGCATGAATTATAGTAACAATAGTCACAACTACCAGCACAATCTAGAAGGGGCATTCAACACATTTAAGGCCAAAACAACCCAATTCATGCGCCGCACTGAGGCAACTATCACACGTTATGAGGCTTCTATCCAGGGAATAGAAGCCTCCTTTAGAAATATTGAAACTCAATTGGGGCAAATCTTCAAGCAGCTGACCTCTCGATAGCATGGGGCTTTACCTAGTTCTACTAAAATAAATCCAAGGGAATTAGTGAGTATGATCTATTCTGAAGTTATATCAGGAGGAATGAATGATGAAATAGAGAAAGCAACAAATTTTGGATTAGAGGTAGAGGAAGGAATAAAAGGGAATGATAATAAAAAGCTAATCGCACCCAAATGTGACGATCCAGGGAGGTTATGCATTCCATGCGTAATAAGAAATGAAGTGTTTGTAGATCCCTTGTGTGATCTAGGCGCCTCAGTTAATGTTATGCCCTACCACATATATGAGCAATTAAAGGTAGGAGAGATAGAATACACCTCAATGATTCTAGAGTTTTCTAATATTGAGTCCCTTACTCCTTTGAGAATGATCAAAAACGTTGCTGTGGAACTAGGAAATTTCATTGTACCAACTGATTTTGTGGTGTGCGAATGGGACAGATAGAATAAAAATTCAACAATTTTTTTTGAAAGACCCTTTCTGATGAGTGTTAAAGCTGTTATAGATGTAAGTCGCGGTATAATAAGCGTCAGTGTTAAGGGAAAAATAGAAGTGATTAATTTAAAACCCACTCTCTTTAAAAAGAAAAAAATGGAGGAAGAAATCAGGAAAAGAATTAGAGAAGAGAGTTTATGGGTAGATAATGTTCTAGGAGACCTGACAATAGAAAAAAAATTCTGATGGCTATTCTACTCCTTCCTATGAAAATGGGAGCAAGGAAGGAGTGAAGAAGAGAAAAACGCGATGGGAAAAAAGAAAGAAAAAGACTCCCACAAATCATGAAATCGAAAAGAAGGATCCTTTAGTTGAGGTTGAAGATGAACAGGGCTCGAGTCACCAAGAGGGGTGTGCTCACTCGGACATCCTTAGCCTATAGAAAATGAAACTGCCGGATCCAACTTATTAATCTTAAGAGAGTCTAGCTTAGGACGTTAAACAGAGCGCTTATTGGGAGGCAACCCAATCAATCAAAAAAAAAATGATTTTGCGCTACAGCACGCTGCAGCGGGTAATCCTCGCATAAACGGCATCGCGACAGCTCACGGAATCATTTTTCGCCCGGGTGCACCCAAACTCGCAATCGCACGCTACAGCGCGCTGCAGCGGTTTGCCGCGGTTTGCCCAGATTTTCTGCCTTGGGAAAATACAGTCAACAAGTCATGACCCTTGGGTTCCCAAGGCAATCAAAAGTTGATGAAAAAGCTGCCCCCCTTCACATGGATCACCACATTAATGGCATGAGGAAGATCATTTGACCATCTTCTCTTGCCTTGAATATTTGGGCTATAAATAAGGAGGGAATGGGGGGGGGTTATCCTTGCACCTTCTCTTTATCTTCTTAGAGCTCTTGATCATCCTAAAACTCTCATCCAAAGCAATGTATTCCGGGAAGAAAGAAATTGCTAGGAAGGATGTTGAAGCTTCCTCATCCTGAAGAACTTTCAACACGAAGAGGTTCTCCTCAGTGGAGGCCAAGCATCGTTACACCTCCATCACTTCCCAACGAAAGTTGATCCCGGAGAGAAGCTTCAGTGTCGCCTACCCCGTCCCTCATGAGTAGGTCACTCCTAGAGGATGGAAAGAGTTTGTGACCAAGAGAGCTCCCACATACACGGCGATCGTCCAGGAAGTGTATGCCAATGCAATTGACACATCTGGGCAGCGGATCTTCTGTCGGGGAAAGGGTGTCACCCTAGGAATTACTCAAATAGAGAAATTATATGGGTTGGAGGAGGTAAGCTCTTGTTCGTACTCTGATCTCTTGGACTCTCATTTTGACCCCCGCGCTCTTGTTGCGGAAATCGTCAATGATAACACCGAGTGGGAAGGGGGACTTGCCAACATTCCTTGCTCCGAATTAACGGAGACGAGTAGTGCATGGCTAGTCTTCATTTCTAGCTATGTCATTCCCACGAGTCACTTAACTGAAGTGACCCGTGTCTGAGCACTCCTTTTGTGCTCGTTGGTTAGGGCGGGCGAAATTCGCATTTCAAGCATAATATTTGAGCAGCTTTGGAAAGCTCTCAAATGTTCATGCGCGACATTGGCCTTCGGGTCTTTGATTTCTGGGTTATGCGAAGCCCAAGGGGTAAAAATCCTCTCCTCCGATGCCATTGTTCCCCCCAGCATTGCCCTACACCCCTCAAACCTTAACGTCCAGGCAAGTGAACATAAAATGCCCAAGAAAAGAAGGGGCCCTAAGGGGGAAGTGTCTGCACCTTCTGACTCGCGTCTCACAAACCAATCAAAATGCGGAGCTTAGTAAGGCTCTAGCTACCGATATGAGGTTTTTCAAACAGGAATACGTCCAACAGCGCCAGTTCCAATCTGAATTTCATGAAGCCCTCGGGATGTTGTTCGATGATTGGAATTTGCATGGCGGACCGGACGCCTCCATGTTGCCAAGGCCTCCCATCAGTGCACCCATGCCGGAGACGCGCTACCCTACCGAGACGGCGTATGTGTTGGAGGAAGACGATGATGGGGACAAGGATAATTAATTAGGTTGTATTTGTTTTTTTTTTTAATTTTTCTTTTTATCCTTATATTATTTGTTTTCATTTTGAGATTTCAATTTATAAATTTTCATATTCCCACATTTATAAGTTGTTCTTAATTGACATAATTTTTCTGAATTTTTCAAAAGCAATGAAAATCACAAAAATGTAAAAATTCAAATATAATATAAGTAAAAGAATGCTTAATAAAAATGATTGAATGAATTATAAGCAATAAAATGTTAATAGTGAGGAATGAATGGAAGAAAATCTAAATCTCCGAAAATTTTAAATAAGTGCTTGAGCTAAGTGTGGGGGAAGGCTTAGGACTTAAAACTAAAAAAAAAAAATTACTATGGTATGGATTATAAATGGAGTGTGCTAAGCTCCCGTAGGACTTCATGATCATAAAAATATTAGGGATGAAGAAAAATATCTCTCCATAAGGATGAAAAGAACAAAATATTTATGGAAAAAATGGATGATGAAAAATATCTCTTCCAAATGAACAAAATGAGAAAGGATGAAAAAAAAATATTTCTCCTTTAAACTTTTTATCTTTGTGATTCATTAGAAAAAGCACATATGGCACAACTCTAGGAGTCTCTAAACTATGTTTTTTGTCTATAAGTCCAAATGTATTGAACTAATCACCTATTATCAAGCATTAAAAATTCAAACATTTGGAGATTTAGTGACTCAACCACTTTAGTGACTCAATTGAAAACATAATTATTGCTACAATGTTCATTTTATTTCTGCAATTGCACACATTTTTTACTTATACCTATTTTATATTACATTATTGTGACTTTCATCCCTCTAAAAATAGAAAAAGTTTATCATTTTGAGCTTACTCGAGAACGAGCAAAAATTTAAGTTTAGGGATGTGATGAATCCATAAATTATATTTAAATAAAGGGGAAAATTCATCTATTTAAGATCTTTATACTGTTCATAAAATCAATTTTTTATATCTTTTTCAGAGAAATGGAATCCAAAGGTGATCTAAGATATTTCTGCAAGTTTTTAAAAATTTACTAAAGGAAAACCGCTGCAGTGCGCCATCGCGCTTCGCAGCGGGCTGCAGCGGAAATATCTAAACCTTATAAAAACTAATTGAACAGTATTTTTCACGGAATTCACCGCTACAACAAACAGCGCACGGTCGGGCGCTGCAGCGGTTTTTAGCAAAAATTGCTTAACTTTATAAATCGGGCCCGCCCAACTAATTGAACAGTGTTTTTTGCGGAATTCACCGTTACAGCGCGCCGTCGCGCGCTGCAAAGCGGTTTATAGCGAAAATACTTAAAATTCACCGCTACACAGCGCGCGATCGCGCGCTGCGGTGGTCTTCCGCGGAAAACTTGACTATATAAATTGGGCAGCCAAATTAATTGAACAGTGTTTTTCACAGAATTCACCGCTACAGCGCGCGGTCGCGTGCTGCAGCGGTTTATAGCGAAAATACTTGACTATATAAATTGGGCAGCCAAATTAATTGAACAGTATTTTTTGCGGAATTCACCACTACAGCGCGCGGTCGCGTACTGCAGCGGTCTGCCTCGGAAATATTTCTAAACTCTATAAAAGCAGGAAAAATAACTAATTGAATAGTGTTTGCGGAATCGACCGCTACAGCGTGCGGTCGCGTGCTGCAGCAGTCTACAGCGAGGGACTTAGCTAATATGCTAGGAACTAGGGTGTGCTAAAGCACGCCGCAGCGCGCTATAGCGCACTAACCGTGCTGCAGCGGCCCGCCGAATTTTTTCCCAGACACTGCATTTAATGCGGTTGGAGACATGACCTCTATCATGAATTTTGTCTCCAGCCACCATTTTCTGCAGCAGCGATTTTTTTGTTAAAAAGAGAATTTTTGAGGTGATGTTTTAGGTAAAGAAATGAGATTTTTGTCACCTCACCATTAATGGAAAAATATTGCAACGATGAAATCAGAATTATTTATGGAAAATCTGGTTGGAAATGAAAAGAAGAATTCAGCCTCCTCCTCCTATAAATACCCCTCCTCTTGATTAGAGGAGGGTTCACAATTTTAGCAAAAATCCACTAAGTAAGGAGGAGAGCCAAAGGAAGAGAGAACTCCCCAAGGGTGGCAAGGTAAGCTTTTGCAAAGGGAGAAGAAGAAGAAGACATCACTAGTGACCTAAGGAGAGGATAATTAGAAGGAGAAGAAGAATTCTAGAGAACTTCTATAGAGCATTCCTAGTATTTTCTAAACTCAATCTTGTATTTTCTCTTTAGTTGACCATGAAAGGGTCTTTATCCATGTATGTGTCTTCCTTATTTTCTTGTGTAATGAGTAGCTAAACTCCCCTTGGGGAGGGTTGGGATGAAGTCCCATTTTGCATGATGTAATATTGATGTATGAATTTTTTTTCCTCAAGCATAATGTATTTGTGATCTTAATGCCTTATTAAGAAATTTTCATCTAATTAGTCTTGATATGCTTATGAGAAAAGAACTAAAAAAATCCAAGATCTAATTATCTTGTGCTCCTTAGCTCACCTTAGGTTGGATGCTAGATTTTGAGTGCATGAAAGATTAAAACTATGTGAGAAGGTTCTTGAGCTCAATGCATCTCAATCTAAGCTCAACCAAAGAGTTAATGTAAGTGATGCTAAGACCCACTAAATGAGCTCCTTAGCTCCACATAATTGAGATTGAGTAATGTAGTGTTGAGTGCTCATGAACTAAGTGACATAGTTGTTGAGCCCAACATGTGATTCTCTCATCTCAACTATGTGAGATGTGAAGTGACGCTCGTAGTGGAAAATCAATGCTTGTGAGATCCTAAGATTTGAGAAAATTTAGACTCTCCTTGAATAAAGAAAAAATGAATTAACTTTAAATCTCAAGAATCTTACAAGAATCTTTGTACTAAAGTAGAACCAAATGTGAGTTCATTTTGTGCACGAGATTTGAACTTGTAAGCCTTTGAGCTAAACTAAAGGATAATAATGTGCACTTGATTTCAATTAAATTAAATGATAAAGCTTGAGAAATAAATCTACATGAGTATTATACCATTGCATGTGGGATGGTCCCAACTCTCCTCTTTCTTTAATCTTATTATTTTACTTAGTGAATATTTGTGCTAATTTTAGACCAACCAATTAATACATACTATAGCTTAAATATTAGTGAGAATAGATATACTTTAGTGACAAATCAACCAATTCTCCATGGTTCGATAAATTCCCAGAAAGTCACACTTTCCACTTATTACTTCAGACCACGTACACTTGCGTGCAAGTGCAGACGTGTATTTACAGTCTATCACCCTTCAATGGCTGCACAAGGCCTCATCCGTATGGTTGATGCTACCATGGGACTTGAGCCTGCTTCACCTGCAGAAGGGCAGGCCATTATTATTTTCAATGTGCGGCCAAGGAAACCATTGACGGTGATCCGATTGATCGCTCCAAGCGCCGCCAAGTTTTCGACTTATTCCAGAAACCCGCAACAACTTTCCCAGCACTACCTCCTTCTATAGTTCAAAGGCGTGAGACAACCATTTCCCCTCACCCAAATGTTCCAAGGCCACCCCCATGGCAGACCTACAACAACAGGCCTGTCGGCCCTGCTCGTGTTTACACCCTCACACCAATTGAGGCTGCTGAGGATAATCACGTGGTGCTAGGTATATGCTTTTGAACCCCTCTATTCTTATAATTACTACTTGCTTAACATAGTTGGTAATTATTGCATTTGTAAATAGGTTCAATTTGCATAAACAACAATCCTTGCAATATCCTATTTGACACTGGGGCTAGTCAATCCTTAGTGTCTGGGAATTGGGCAAAATCACTCAACCTACCTCTATATCGCCTAGCCAATCCATTAAATGTTGGGTTATCTTTCGGAGCCCAAATGCCAGCTCGCCAATTTTATAAAGTACCAATTCCCATTGAGAATGAAGAATTTGAAGCCAAGCTAGTAGTCATCTTTATAGCTAACTTTGATGTGATACTGGGTATGAATTGGTTGAGCCAACATAACGCTACTTTCAACTGCATCAGGAAGAAGATCACTTTAGGTAGTGGTAGAAAGGCTAAATCTTTCATTGGTAATCTTAGTACCTGAGCTTCATTAATTAATTCTATAAAAGCAAAAAGGCTAGCCAAGAAGGGTTGCAACGCCTTCCTAGTGACAATACTAGGTGAAAAGAAGGATATCATTCCCATAACTAAGAATCCTATCGTTTGTGAATATCTTGATGTATTCCCTGAAGACTTACCCGGTATTCCACCCACTCGGGAAGTGGAGTTCACAATAGACACAATTCCTAGAACACAACCCATATCTAAAGCCACTTATCATATGGCGCCCAAGGAATTGCAGGAGCTGAATAAACATTTACAGGAACTGCTAGAGAAGGGTCTCATTAGACCAAGCTCATCTCCTTGGGGAGCACCTAAACTATTTGTAAATAAGAAAGACGGTTTGATGCATATGTGTATTGACTACCATGAGCTGAATAAAGTCACAATCAAGAATAAGTATCCATTACCTCGCATAGATGACTTGTTCGATCCGCTGTCAGGAGCCAATGTATTCTCAAAGATTGATCTGCGGTCTGGCTATCATCAACTACAAGTTAAGGACTCGAATATTGAGAAAATAGCATTTATGACTCATTATGGATACTACGAGTTCTTATTAATGTCATTTGGATTAACGAACGCACCATCAATATTCATGGATCTGATGCATCGCATCCTCGAACCCTACTTCGATAAATTCGTTATCGTCTTCATCGATGAATTTCTAATTTATTCCAAGAATAAGAAGGAGCATGAAGAGCACTTAAGAATAGTTCTAGAAGTACTGCGTGACCATGAACTTTATGCTAAGTATTCCAAATGCAAATTTTGGCTCTATTCAGTAGCTTTTCTGGGGCATATTGTAGATGCCCATGGTATTAGAGTCAATCAGAACAAGGTTAGCACTATCCAGGAATGGGATCAGCCCAAGTTAGCAACTGACATCAAAAGCTTCTTAAGCTTAATTGGTTACTACAGGAAGTTTGTGAAGGGCTTCTCCCAGATAGCTTCTCTACTAACTAAGATAACTTAGAAAGTTGTACCCTTCGAATGGTCCCCAGCATGTGAGGAGGCATTCTAAGCATTGAAAAATGCACTATCCACTGCTCCAGTTCTAGTTCTTCCTAAAGAAGGTGTGACTATCAGGTCTACACTGATGCCTCTGGCATAGGCTTGGGAGCCATGTTAATGCAGAAAGGTAAGGTCATAACCTACGCTTCCAGATAATAGAAGACTCACAAGAAGAATTATGCAGTTCATGATCTCGAGCTAGCCGTTGTAGTGTTCGCTTTAAAGATCTAACATTACTATTTATATAAAATTCAGTGCTCGATATATATGGATTATCAAAGTCTCAAGTACATATTCACCCAGAGGGAATTGAATTACAGACAAAGGAGATGGTTAGAGTTGATCAGCGACTATGATCTTGATATTCAATACTATCCTAGAAAGGCGAATGTTGTAGCTGATGCGCTTAGTCATCATGCTACTTTTAATGCCCTTATTTCTGAAAGTCCACTAGAGAAAGAATTCTATAAAATGAATATCAAATCAGCGCACAGTGACCAACTGAGTACAATGATCTCAATGATTAATATGGAGCCCACATTCCATAGGGACGTGTCTATTACCCTGTAACAACCCAAGTTGTTACCTTAGTCAATTATGACTAATCTTAGTCTTAAAACTAATCGTAAGTACTAAATAGGTCAAGTGAAGTCAACCTTTAAGACCCAGACCAAATCAAGGGTCTATTCGATCGAATCCTGATTTTTAGAAAAAACAAAATTAGAAATTCTAAAAATTTGACCTATTTAAAATGACCTCAAATCAAAAAAATGGACTTCGCCATTGCGTTCATTGCCCCCAAATTACCTAGGGGTGAAGGCTTCATGTCAATCAGAAGTCGTCGAAAAGTTGACGAATATTTTAATAATATTTAAATACCACGCAAATTGAGGAAATAAAATACTCGTTGGATCAAAAATTTGACCTCACCGTTGCGTTCCTCACCCCTCAAATAGCTAGGAAAATATATTTGAAAACTTTGGAATTAAAAAAAATATTATTTTATTATTTAACGGCGCCGTTAGTTTTTATCCAACGCCGTCCGCTGTAGCCGACGGCGCCGTCTGATCAGACGGCGCCCTTGTAACCGTTGGATCAGACGTAGATCCAACGGCTGGGGGGTCGTTCTCCCTCGCAGAGTCCGCCGCGAATTTGGCTAGTCCGGGGCATGGAACGCCTCGGCCAGTCCGTCCGAGGGTCCATAAGGACCTCCCCGACGCCCCTGACCCCCGGGTTACACTACCTCGAGCTCGGGAGCCTCTGCCTCGTTTGTCCGAACTCGAAGCCGACGAACCGTCGATCCAGGTACCTCCAATCTACCCATTCGCTTACGTGATTGTCATTCTTGCATTTCGTATGGCTATTCCACCTCGTCGATCGACGATCCAACGGCTCGATCGAGCCAAACCCAACTGGATCGATCGGATTTAGCGATCGATCAACAGTGAAAATCGTTAGAGGTGTCGTCCCGTAAACCTAGGACTAGGGTTAGGAATTATCGGCGACTCTGGCCACCTCCGGTGATGGCCCACTCGCCGACGTGTAAGCCCCGACGAGGGCTACCGCCGGCCGAGCGGGCCGAGGCGGTCCGGCACCGAGAAGGCCGACAAAAGCCGTGCCTAGCCCGGTGTCCTCGGGATGCCTCCGCGTTGGAGACGAAGTCCAAGTCGCGCCGGGTCGACCCGAGCCCGACCCGACTACGCTCGGGTCCGCGTAAGCCCAGGTGGGGCCCACGGCATCACGTGGCACCCTCCAGGCGTGCCACGTGTCACGTGGGGCCTACCGCCCAGCCCCGCGGCTCTTTGGCTTCCACTGTGGGGCCGCTGCGCCACATGGCAGCGTCCCAGCACGCCACGTGTCACTGGTGGGGCCCACGGCCCTACCGAGTGTCAGTTGTGGAACCTGCCACAGTAATTTCAGAATATATATAACTTTAGAAATTAACAGTAAATTAATACAAATTGAATAAATGAATAGTAAAATAATATAAATTGTATTATTGAATAGTAAAACTTAAAAGTTTAATAATTTTTTGTAGAATGATCCAAATATAGCCAACATAGGCCTCAAAATACTTTGAAAAATAAAAGGAATCAAATGGCGTAATGTAAAAATTAATTTCAGGGTACGCACAACAAAGTAGCATTTTAGGACATATTTAAGACCCCATAACTTTTGACCTAATCATCCAAATATAGTCAATATGGGTTTTAAAATGCTCAGGAGAGTGGCCCCATCACTGTAGTAGTATTAGTTTTCCCATTTTGATATCAAGACAAAAGTTAAACCTAGAACTCATAGTTGACTTTAGTGAAAAATGACCAAAATGCCCTAAGGATTCAAATGGCCATAACTTGGTCAATTCAACTCCGAATTTGAAAATTCAAAATGCTAACTAGTTTAGAATTTCAATATCACCGATAAACTAAAATAATATTTAGGATTTGAACCCTAGAAATTTAGAAAATGACTAAAATACCACTGGCCTCATTTTGGTCATAACTTGACCGTTCGGAGTCCAAATTGGGCGTACTTACCGTCTATCTTCAATTTAGATAGTAAGGAATCATTTGAAATTAAGAAAAATTCAGTTTGGACTCTTAAGTTAAAAGTTGACTTTTCGGACCCTTAAGTAGGGGCAAGATAGTCACTTTGCCCTAAGATTGGATTAAGTACCCTTAACCCCTAATTAACTTCTAAAGACTCTAAAACTAATGTTATAATTGTATTAGTAACATTTAAGTAAGTGAAATCAATCCTTAGGTCAGATTCTAAAATTTTCCTAAGTCTTTAACACTACACCTTAAGGACCCTTCCTGAGACTAAGACTAGATCATATGTTTGATTTCATTTATTAAAAAATGGGGTTTTTCAATGAATGAATCCTTGGTTTTATTAGTTTCTAGATTTTATAACTTATTCTGATTATTTTGTCTTTTAACCTTAGATTTAAGGTAGGAGATTCATCCTATTAAGTCTGATTACTTAATAAGATTTGCCTTAATAAGTATATCACTTTTAGAATGAAACCTAAAACTTAGGTCTTATCCTTTTTGGATTATATGTTTAAACCTAAATCTCATAGTGTTTAATCCATAATCTATAGGTTTAGAAGATCTTGATCAGATCATAGATAGAACGTCTAAATTCACAAAACTAGGATGTATGATTTATTTATTCAACTCATAGTCGTCTATCTGATTGAACTAGATTAGAACCTGATCAGTTCTAATTCTTTTTAACTTATAAGGATGAGTTTCTAAGTTACACTCGATAGTAGGAAAATGGTGATCCTGAACTTGTGTAACTTTGAGTAGTTAGAATGGTTAAGTAGAAAACAAATGATATCACTATATTTAGTAGAGTCCCTTGCTTCTATTTGATGATTGTTGCTATGCATTCCTTGTGTTTTTGTGCCTTAACTCCTTGAGCATATCATATAAGATCTTTGATGCATAAATAAAATGTTAGGAAAATGTGAAGACTCCTTAGATTCCTAGTGAAAATATTAAAGTGATTGATTAAATATAATATTTGTATGTGTTAGAGCAGCCTCTCAGTTATCTTCTGATTGCCTAGTTTCCTTATTGACACTAGGGGAAGACTTTATTTATATCTTATATTTGCTTAGTCTCCTTATTGACACTAAGAGAAGATTCATTGTGTGTTGATTGCCTAGTCTCCTTATTCATACTAGGGGTACACAGTTTTGTGCCTTAGCCGTGATGGTGCTAAGATCTATGATATTCAGTGGGCTAGATTAGCCCTTTTCTGTATGACAGATATTTACATATACGTTTAGTTTTGATGTTTTGTTTACTTTTCAGCATTTTTATTCAGTCAGCTATTCTCTTTGTACTGCTTATATATTTTAGGATGTTAGAATTTTGCTGCTATTTATATGTAACATTACTGAGTTTAGTTATTTTAATTTGCATATTTCTTTTGATCACCAGCATATTTAAGATGTAGTATTTTTTCCAGTACTTGTTTAGTTATTTATATTCATATGTCTTACCTTGTTTAGCTTACATTTGAGGCATGTCTTAGCCTCTCTTTTTGCTTAAATTATAAATGATTGTTTATAGCTTTTTCCTTCCTTATTGTATTGCTAGTTGCTCTCTTATTTGATATAGTTATTGCTTAGAGAATGTAAATGATGATATTACAAAGCACATATAAAATTTATCAACTTAAAATATATTTAGACAATTGTCTAACACAAGATTTTTTTTTTTTGCTGGGGCCCAAGATTATGAAACCGGCAATGGCAGATCCTCTTCAGTTAGACGATCAGGAGCTAAGTGTAAAGCCTTATCCAGAGGAGGAGTCTTTGGAAGAAGTAGTTGCTTAGATTTATATTAAGTGAGGATGAGAGCCTTTTATTCTCTTATTACTTAAACCTTAAATTGATGTAATAATACATGTACTCTTGACTATGTGTTTGGATTACTATGCCTTCCATTCTGAGTCGTATTTCATTATATTTAAACTGTGATGCTTTGATGTTTCTTATTATAAATCGCTTCTGCACTCTGTATGAATTCTTATTAAGTGACTAAATGTTTAATTTTATGCTTACTCCTTCCCTTATTAGGTGGATTGTGGATTTCATCCTAATTCAATAATAAGTGAAGGGTTAGCTAGAGTGACACACCACCCCTTGGCTTAATCTTATGGATTAAGGGGTGGGGTGTCACATACCCAGACTAATGATGATGAGTATTTGAGTTTTAAGCAAGCCATTGAGAGTGGACATCGCACTGACCTTCATTTCCATAGGGGTGATATTTATCAAGGGGATCGTCTAAGGATTCCTAAGTCTATTCACCAGGAAGTTCTAATTGAAGGCCTTAACTCAAGATATCAAATACATCCAGGAAGCTCAAAGATGTATCAAGACTTGAAATAATCTTTCTAGTGGCCAGGAATGAAGAAAAGTGTAGCTGAGTTCATTGAAAAGTTCCACACTTGCAGTTTAGCCAAGGCAGAACATCAAAGACCCGGTGGTCTGCTACATCCGCTTGGGATTCTCGAATGAAAATGGCTAGATATATCCATTGACTTCATTATAGGTTTGCCCTGTGCAAGATCTAGGGCCGATTTGGGTCATAGTTGACCGATTGACCAAGTTCGCACATTTCATCTCTATCCGACAAACAGACTCAGTCGAGAAACTTGCAACTCTTTATATCAAAGAGATAACCAGGTTGCATGGGATCCCCAATCAATTGTATCCAATAAAGATGGTCGATTTACCTCCAATTTCTGGCAAGCTATGCATCAAGATTTAAGCACAACCCTAGCAATGAGTACGATTTTTCATCCGCAAATAGATGGGCAGACAGAGCGAGTAAATCAAGTTCTTGAAGATCTGCATAGATTATGTATCTTTGATTTTGCTGGATCTTGGGAAGATCACCTCCCGCTGGTAAAATTTACGTATAACACAAGTTTTCAAGCCAGCATAAAGATGGCTCCATATGAAGCCCTGTATGGTAAAAAATGAAACACTCCATTGGCTTAGTCAGAAACAGGTAGTGTTCAATTGTACGGATCTGAATTAGTCGAGGAAACTAACAGGAAGGTTCAGTTGATTCAACAATGGATTCATGCAGCCCAAGATCGTTAGAGTAAATACCATGACATTCATCACCGTCCTCTAGAAATTAAAGTTGGAGATTTTGCTTACTTGAATGTCAGTCCAATTAAAGGAGTCTTCAGATTTGGCATATTAGGAAAACTTAGTTCCCGTTATGTTGGTCTGTTTGAGGTAGCAGGCAGAGTAGGTTCTTCCACTTACAGACTAAATCTTCCAGATAATTTTCAGCAGTTCACAATGTATTTCGTGTATCATCCTTAAGAAAGTGCCTCAGAGATCCATCTCACATAGTTTAATTCCCAGAAATTCAAATCCAGCCCAATCTGTCATATGCCAAGGAACCAATTCTAATCTTGGCCCAAGATCGCAAGAAGCTTAGAAATCGTGCTATCCAAATGATCAAAGTTCAGTGGAATAATCATTCTCGGAATGAAGCAACTTGGGAGAAGGAATTAGATATACGAGCCAAATATCCTAGACTCTTCGAGAATCCAGATATACTTTCCTAGCATTCTAAGCTTTCTATTCAATGCATACCCTGTTATTTTTTATTTTCTTCCACTTGAGTGATATCAAGGACGACATCGTTCTTAAGTGGGGGAGCCTATAACAACCCAAGTTATTACCCAATCTGATTATGGCTAATCTAAGTCCTAGTCATAGTCTTAAGTGCTAATTAAGTCATAAGGAATCTTCCACCAAGACCTAGTCCAAATAAGAAGTCAAATGGATCAAATCATAATTTTGAAAAATCCAGAAACCCTAAAATTTGACCTACCTAAATTGACCCCAGATCGAAAATCAAACTTTATAATTATGCTCATTGCCCCCAAATTAACTAGGGGTGCTGTTTTCGTGTCAATCGGAAGTTGTTAAAATTTTGATGAATATTTTAATAATATTTAAATATCCCGAAAATTATAAAAATAAAATACTCTACGAATAGAAAATCCGATGTCACCGTTGCGTTCCTCACCTCTCAATTCGTTGGGAGTGAATATTTGAAAATTTTCTAAATTCAATTTAATTATTTAATTTTAAAAGGAAATTAATTAAATAAATAATATTTAATTTTTTGCTTAACGGCACCGTCCAGAATCCCGCCGCGCTGTTAACTTCCCTAACGACGTCGTCTGATTAAACGATGCCTCATCAGCCGTCGGATCGATCCAGTCTAACGGATGTGAACTCATCCTCTTCGTGAGTTCCGCCCGTCTCCAGTCGTCGAGCGTCGAGCGGCCAACCGCTATGCTCGCCCAACCGGTGGCCTTCCGCCTCGTGAGCTCCGCCAAATGCGTTGTTAAGACCTCGACCTTGTTTGGGACTCTCCATTTTTGTGCAAACTCGGAGCTGTGGCAGTCTCAGTTGGAGCCCTAACCCTCTAACAAGTCAACCGTCACGTGACACAGGTGCCTCACACTCCTCCTATTTTCTCTAATTAAGCATTTCCACTACAAAGTACGTCAATCCTTGCATCATGTGCTCAGCACGATAGATCAAATCCTCGATCGATCGGCCGACTAACCCTTAGGGCGCACGTGCAGAAGACATATCGCCTCTCGAAATGTCTCGGACCGGGTCAGGCTTGACCGGTCTGAATTGCAGCGAACCGGTCTGGTTCGCTGCTCAGTGGTGTGGCAGTGGGGCCCTTCTCGATGTCGCGCTCTCACGTGGACGCATGGCTTGTGGGCCGCCAGCTGTGCAGCGCCCAATCAGGCGCTGCCGCGTGTTCCGGGTGGGGCCCAGGTCACGGCGCTGTCGTCCTCAGTGGGGCCCGCCGCTCAGCAGCGAGCCACGTTCTGCCACGTATTCTGGTGTGGGTCTCATCAAATGCGCAGTAATAATTAGAATAATAGAATATGTATAGATATATATTATAATATCAGTAAACTTAAATATATGTATATATATATATATATATATATATATACATATATATATATAGTAGGTATATAGAACAATATGCTTACGCGGTGCGTCCACCGCTCCAAACGGCACTCGCAGACCTCTTTCAACCGCCTAAGGAGTAGTTTAAGACCCCTATTCTTCACCTAAACTCAGTTTTCACGATCCAAACTGTAAAGGAGGTCGAGGCGCTGTCGATCGAGATCTAACATTTGAACCATTCAAATCCAGGTACTCATCTATCCTACTATCTTTTGTAAAATTGCTCTAATTCCAGTTGGAACACTTATTCCTATACTTAGATTGTAAATCCATAGTATCTGATCGAGCAATCAGTGGTTTGATTCTTCGAATTTTGCGATCTAGTCACAGTCAAAACCATTAGAGGTCCCGAGCACGCCGAACGAAGGAACTAGGGTTAGCTCTTGCAGCTAGGTTAGGTCACCCCTACTAGCGATCCATATACCATTAGATAGCTATAAACGTCCTCTATCTGGTTTTGTACGGGACGAGCCCCACCTTCGACGGGATCGACATCAAACGACATGCTCTAATCCTCTGTCGTCGCGGGTGAAGGAGAAGAGGTGGATCGGATCGGGTCGACCTGGGGCCGACCCGTGGCCCAGATTTTCGAAGATGCCAACAGCGGGGCCCCCAAGAGTAGACCGGGCGCCTCAAAGAGCACCGCTTGTCCTATCTGGACGCATGGCAATGTATTGTCCTTCTGTGGCTTCGGTGGGGCCCACATCCGAGCAGTCATCATGACTGTCTCGTCCGAGACAGTAAGTGGGGCCTACGGTCATCCACTCAGCCACTGCCTGCTCGACACGTTGCTGTCTCTGGTCCCACCACCATCTAATTTTATGCAGAAAATAATATTAAATAAATAAATGTATATATTTAATATTAATTTGTATAATACTTATACAAAGACTAAATTACTTTAAAGATATAAGTATATATATATATATATATATATATACATATAAAATCAGAGAAAAATAAATTTGGTTTAATTTATAACATATAACAATATATGAATTGTATTAGACACTGATAATTAATACAGAATTAATGGTAAACAGAAAAATTTAAATTGTTAATATTAATATGATTAATTCAATTAATTACTAAACTTTAAACATGCATAATTCCTAAAATATTTATCCAAATCATGCAATTAAATATATCAAATTAATTAGGAAAATTTAAGAAATTTAATGATGATATTTATTTTGCTGTAGGATTAATAATTCATATAGTGACATTTAGGGTTATTAATTTAATTCAAATAATGTCACAAACATTCAAATGGCTATAGTTTTGTATCCCTTAATCCAAACATACCCAATATGGGTCTCAAAATACTCAGAAAACCCTAAGAAATATTTTAGTAGTGTTAACTTTACTGTTTCACTTAGTTTTGGACTAATCACTTTTAGGACCTAACCATAATTTGGTCAATTAATCCTAGAACTTCAATTGACCATAAGTTGGTCAATTGAACTCCAAATTAGGTGATCCAAATATCAGTTTAGATTAGAAAAACCTAATTTACAGTAATCTATAAAAATATTTTAGATCTAACAATTAGATTTGCTAATCAACTATAATTATCCTAAAGCTTGATTAGTAAATATTAGCAAATTTAATAATCCAAATTGAACAATTCAAGTTTTAGAGAACTCCTAAAATATATTAGAACCTAATGGTGTGCTTTGATTAGTGATTTGGTGATTAATTTCACTAATCACTCACTAATCACCCTAAACCCTAATTAGGTCATAACTTAGTCAATTAGAGTCCAAACATAACTTAAGTCGGAGCCTTCGCACTAGCTTAATTGATCATACCACTGATCATTGAAATCAGTAAAATCATATGTGAGTTATAGCCACTAATTTTACTCAATTTGGATACCAATTAGAGAAGTTAAGATTTTTGACCCCTTAATTAAGAAACATTTAATTACCCTTTTTACCCCTAACCTTGTATTGGCCATAACTTGGCCAATACATATCAGAATTCAATAATTTTAGGTTCTATGAAAACCTTAGATAGTAAACAATAATAAACTAAAAGAAAATTTGGATTTTATTAAGCCAAATTACCAAAATGCCCTTATGAGTCAAATTCATTAATTTGATCTCATGAGGCTTAATAATTACCCAAAATTAGTGTAATTGTTGTCTAATCTTATATTAGACAGTAAGAAACATTTTTCCATAGAAAATTTTAGATGAACCCTAGATCAAAATTTGATCTTTTAAACCCTTAAGTAGGGGCAAAATGGTCATTTTGCCCAAAATTAAGGTTTAGTATTTTAAAACTCTAAAATCACTTTATGAGTATTATAAACAGTAAATAGAATGATTTAGAATAGAAATTAAGTAAGTCTAAGCCTTAATTTGATTTTTGATTAAAACTTCAATCTTAAACCCTTGAGGAAAATCCTAAGTAAAAATTTGAGTGTTTCTCCCTTCCTTAATCTTTCTTAGATCCTTCTATAGGTCTTATAACATTAGTTAGGATGTGTGTTTGAGAGATACTCTTAGTAATTAAGAGCTTTAATTCCTAAGGTTAGGAATAGATCTTAGGTTAGAATTCATCTATTGAGTAAATTGGGTTACTCAATAGGTGAAACCTTGAGTTTATTAGTTTATAGATTTTTCCTAATTTATTAAATGATTATTTGATCTTTAAATTTAGAATTAAGAATAGAGATCTATCCTAATGAGTCAATTTCTCATTAGGACTTGCCTTAATCTAAATCTGTGACTATGGGTATTATACCTTAAATCCTTAGATATACCTTTGGGTTAAGTGATTAAACTCCATATTTGGAGTTTAATTCTTAATCCTTTCATCTTGATTTGGCTAATCAAGATGGGTTTGGGATTCTTAAAATCATCAAAATAGGTCGATGGATTTATTTATTTAACCTATAGTCATCAGTGATTTAATCAATTAGGACTTAGCTAGTTCTAATTATTTTCCAACTTGTAAGGTCGTGAATCTGAGTTACACTTGATAGTAGGACTTGGAGATCCTGAACTTGTGTAACTTATAGTAAATAGAACAATTAAATTAGATAACAAATGGATATCACCTGTGTCCTAGTAGAGTCTCTTGCTCACTTTGATTTTGATGCATATGCTTACCTTATTTTGAACCTTTGTTCCTTATTCACATATATTAGGTATAGAACATTTGATAAGTGTTTCATGTCAACCTTGTTTTACATAATAATATTTGCATATGTCATCATCATTATCAAGTTTAACATTTGATTATTAGAATGTAGCCTAATTAGTATGTCATTTTCCTGTACCTAGACTTTAGTACAAGCCAAACCTAGACCTATGTCAGGCTAGGGTGGTATATGTCTGTCTAAAGTGAGTCTAACCATGTCTTAGGCCTAAAAATTGGCTAAGATGGTATATGTTAAACTATAAACTTCATGCCTTACATCATTTTATACCCTTTGCAAGCATTACTAATTTAGGTACATTTCTATTTTAAATTGTTTATCTTATTTTAGTCATAATGAATTCAGTTCATACTTACTGTTTCAATTTACATTTTAGTACTTTCTTACTTCTGTTATTCAATATTTTCTATCTTTACTTTTGCTTATAGGATGCTAGTTGTGCTTCTTACTTATATTTATAAGATACTAGTTTCACTTAGTCATTTGATCGTTTTACATATTCATTTACTTATATGTCAATTAGCATAGTCTTGGATTGATCATAAGCATGTTTAAGATGTATTTTTCTTTCTAGTCACTTGTTTTATACTTACCTGATCTTGTTGCAGTTGCTTGGAGGAGGTATGTGCTTACTTCCTAGTTGCTAAGTTATAAACTAGTTGTTTATAACTTTACATATTTCTTTCTTACACATTCTTGCTCCTACTATGCTTTTGTACTTATTTATGGTGATATATAAATAACATAATAAACTTGCAGCCTAAAATGTACTTAGACAATAGTCTAACTAGATTTTTCTTTTTTGGCTTGGGCCTTATCATTGTGAAACCGATAATAGTAGAATCCAAGCTTTTCGAGGTGATAGAACCTTCTGAAGATCAAGTTCAGGAGGAGATCCAAGCTTCTGAAGATTCTTAGTTTCTTTTCTACAGTTGTGAGGACAAGTGCTTTATTTCAGTCTTTTAAACTATTTAAATGTTGTAATAATATAGGGTCAAACTTTACTTTCAGCTCTTTACTTATTCTGTACTATTGTATTTATATGATGGATGTATATTGTATGTATGCTTCCGCACTCTGCTTGTCCTTTATTTTCATTTAGTGATAATATCTTATGAGCAATGGCAAAGTCTTTGATTATAATGGGTTAGTATTAGTCACTAACCTATTCATAAGCAAGGGTCTTGTCATTTAGATGACCCCTCCATAGTGATAAACTATGTGTTATAATTTAGGAGTTAACCATTAAACCCTTGAAGTTGTATTCAGCTTGGATGAATATTAGCTTCTATTTCTTTTATTGCTATCCTTATTAAGTGATGGTTATCACTTATTTTGGTTAGTTTCCTTAAGCTTATCACCTTAGTTAAAATTCCTAGCCTTATTTTGTAAGGTAGGATTATGAAGGTCCAACCTTAAACTGTAAGGTTGAGATTGGAATCTAAATAAAGAATCCTTGATGCCTTCAAATACCAAGGTCTTAACTCCTTTGGGTAATTCTATATTATTAATTGATTTTCTTAAATTCATAACATTTATAAGAAGTATTCGCCAATCAGATCTTCAATTCTTAAAACAACGCAATCTGCTGAGGAATGCATTTCTAAATTTGTGGTGAAGTGCCATGGTTTCAGCTTAGTTGCTGTAGGACTTCATGTGCCTATAAATCTCTTCCATCTTCTACTAATCCCCAAATGAGAATGGATTAATATTCCCATGAACTTTATCATCCTATCTCCATAACAGAATTCAAGCAAATCTATCATTTGTTGAAGAATTTGTCAGAATCCTGGGAGAAAATAATTAGTTATGCGATCTAAGCATAAATGACTATTTGATAATCCTGATGCTTCTTCCACCTTTCTTGGATCATTTTATATTTATTAGAATTTTTGCTTTATTCATTCCACTTGAGTGATGTTGAGGACGATATCGTTCTTAAGGGGGGGATTCTGTAATAACCCAAGTTGTTACTTAGGTCAATAAGGACTAAATTAAGTCTTGATAGTGATTATAATACTCTAATTAAGTAATTTGAAGTTCACTACAAAGACCTAGTTCAAATTAAAAGTCAAATGGATTAAATCTTGATTTTAAAATTTTTAGGAACCCTAAAAAATGATCTCTTTAATTTGACCTCAAATTAAAAGTCTGACTTTGCCATTGTGTTTACCACCCCCAAATTTGTTAGGAGTGATGTTTTGGAGGCATTTGGAAGTCGTTAGATTTTCGTCAAATATTTTAATATTATTTAAATACCCCAAAAATTCAAATAATTAAATACTCGTCAAAACAAAACTCTGACTTCGCTGTTATGTTCCTCATCCTTCAATTAGCTAAGGTCGAATTATTGGAAATTTTCTGAATCCATTATAGAGACTAGTTAATTAAGAAATATAGTCTTATTCATTTTAATTATTAATCATTATTTAGCATATTCTTAAAAATTCCTTTTCAGCAGGACCCGCTATTTGAATTGAGTCGGGTCCCATTGTCAGCTCAAACCGGGCTCGTCTCCCTCGTATGGAGCGAACTGGCCTGATCGTCTCAAATCGAGCTAACCTCTTCGTCCCCGCGCAAGTGTGTGCATGGCAGGCGCCGAGGGAACGTGGCCGCTGCTAGGAAACGCGGCTAGCACAGCGTGAAGTCAAGACCTTTCGACCACCTTAGGAAGCATAAAAATGTCCATTTAGCGGTGATTGATCAGGAGAGATCAGAGGAAGCGCACATTGAATCCTTCAATTGCTCGCACTCCGTTCGAACAACAAGACATAAGAACCTTAAGGTATCTCCATTTCTCTTCTTCTTACCTTCAATTGTCATTTCAATTGTTCAAATATTAAATGTGATTATCTATGAGCTTAATTGAAAATCTATGGATCGTCAAATTTTCAAACCCTAGGTAAAATCAAATCATTTTTATCGGATGTAACCTTCGTTACCCCCATCTAGGGCCACCTTTTGTCGGTCGTTCAGGCTACCTCAAGATGAAATTCGACTGTGGTTAGGAAGCTCCCATCCATTCCTACTTGTGGACGTGCGGGCCAGCCTCCGGTGCCGGCAAAAAGGCCATCTCCTTTCATGCCTTAATTCTTTTCAGCGGGCCTCGTCTAGGTGAGCTTGGTGGTCTGGGTCAGGCCGGACTAACCCGGGGCCGATCTGCATGTGATTGAGGCCGTCCGCATGTCACTCACGGCTTCTCTGGCATGGGTCCCTCTGTTGCATTTTCATCAGTTCGTGGCGACACGTGGCATTTCATTAGTTGCGATTGAGGGACCCCCTTTTGTCACTTCTGCCCGGTCAGCTTGTGGGGTCGCAAGCTTGCCTTTTTCTTAACCGTAGGTCCCATCATTTCCATGCTGTGCTTCTCGTGGGGTCCACCGAATTACGTAGCTGTAGAGTATAATAATTAATGATTTGATTAATTCATTAAATCCATGATTAATTAAATTAAAAAAAGAAAATTGTGATTATTCAAACCTCAATAACTTTGAATCCAATGATCCAAACCTAGCATATTTATGTATCATTAAACTCAAAAAATCATGAGGAACTTATTGACACTGTCAATTTTGCATTTGGAGCTGTATTTCACCTAGTGATATTTAGGACCCCTTAATTAAACCCTAAATGTCCCAAAATTTCATTAGGTCATAACTTTGTGTGCACTTACCCAAACATACCCACTATGGGTCTTAAATTAATCAGCAAACCCTCAGGATTATTCTGGTAGTATTAATTTTCCTGTTTGGATTGTATATTGACTATTTACTTTTAGGACCCAATCCTAATCTTCCATGGCTCATAACTTTTCATACACTAATCCAAACTTAATCAATACGAATCTTAAAGTGATCAGCAAAACATCTAAAATAACCTGGTAGTGTTCATTTTTCTATTTAGATTAAGGTTAATCTAATCACTTTTAGGACATAACCCTAATTACCCTAATTAACTCCAGAACTTCAATTGATCATAACTTGGTCAATTGAACTCCAAATTTGGTCTTCCAATATACCATTTTGATCAAGAAGACTTAATAAAGAGTAAACTGCAAAAATATTTAGGATCCAATGGCTAGTTCTCTTAATCAACCCTAATCACTCAAAAACTTGATTAGTGAATATTAGTATAATCATTAATCCAAATTGAGTAATTTTAGTTTCTAATAACTTATAGAGTAGAGTAGAACAAAATGATATGGTTAGTTTGGTGATTTTGTGATTAATTTTACTAATTATTCACTAATCATCTAAACTCTAATTAAGTCATAACTTAATCAAATGAGGTCCTATTTGGGTCTACTCCTAATTAAATTACTCAATGGGTTATAGAGAAGCTATAACTATTGAGTTTTCTAAATTTGAACTTCAATTGGAAAATTTAGGTTTTTAACCCCATTTATGAAACCCTAATTCACATAATTAACCATAAGCTTATTTTAGCTATAATTTAGCCAATACATATCAAAATTTAGTAATTTTAGATTCTATGGAACCCTTAGACAGCAAGCTTTAATAAATTGACAGAAAAATTAGATTTTATTAGGACAAATTACCAAATTGCTCCTATGAGTTAAATTATTTAATTTGATCTTATAAGGCTTAATAATTATTCATTTTTGATGTACTTAATGTCTATCTTCATATTAGATAGTAAGTAATCATTTTCCACTAAGAATTTCTAATTTAGAGCCCTAAATCAAAAAGTAGTTTTTTAGACCCATAAGTAGCAAAATGGTCATTTTGCCCAAATTTAAGGTTAAGTAATTTTAAGCCTTAGGTTCATGTTCTAATCACTAAAATCAGTAAATAAAGTGATTCTGAATTTAATTCAATTATTTTAGGCCATAAATTAAGTTTCTAAATCAAAAGCCTAAATTCTTTCTTAAGAGAATTCTAAGTAGATTATTAGCTGTGTGATGTGAGATTCATCTCATATCATACCTCTTCTTTGAACCTCCTTAATCAATCCTCAATCTTTCTTTTAACATTAGTTAGGATTGGAGCTTGAGTGTTCATCTTAGTCCCTTAAGATCTTTCTTTAGAGTTAGGATTAGTACTTAGGTTAGATTTCATCTATTGAGTATATTGGGTTACTCAATACATGAAGCCTTGATTTTGATAGTTTATAGATTTTCATAGTCTATTGATGATTATTTGATCTTTCAATCCTATAATTAAGAATAGAGATCCATCCTATTAAGTGTGACTTTACTTAATTGGATTTTCCTTAAATCTTAATTAGTGAGGTTGGGTGGTAAAACTTAGTCCTTTAGGATCACCATTTGGATTAAGTAATTAAACCTCAATATTTTGAGTTTAATTCTTAATCCTTTCATCTTGATTTAGCTAATCAAGATGGTTTGGGTTGCTTAAATAAACAAACTAGGCCGATTAATCTATTTAGACTTGTAGTCGATATTGATTTATTTATAATTAGGACCTAACTAGTCCTAATTATTTTTAATTTATAAGGTCGTAAATCTGAGTTACACTCAATAGTAAGAATTGGAGATCTTGAACTTGTGTAACTTGGAATAGATAGAATGAATTTATTAGACAATAATTGATATCACTTATGTCCTAGTAGAGTCTCTTGCTCACTTTGACATTTGATGCCCTACATACCTTGTATTGAGCTTTATACCTTGGTCGCATGTATTGTACATATGATATTTGATGAGTATCTCATGTCAACTTTGAAATTGCATAAATATAATTTTTACTTTTATCGGTGTTTTCAATTTTTTGGTTTTCAGTCAGTAGATTGCGACCTAACTACTGTGCCTCTTCAGTTCGTTGGGTCCGGCATAGCACAGCGGCGACAAGTGTTCGGTAGGTCTATCCATGCCCGGTTGATCATTCGCTGCCTAGGGTGGTGAGAAATAGACTTTTTGCCCGTATAATTTTATTAGTCAAGATCTGATATGGTAGTACTAGTTGAAGGTGCACTTCTACTCAGTGATATTCAGTTCTGTATTTCTGCCTTAGCTCATCAGGCTAAGTGATTTTAATGATATTCAGTTCTGTATTTTTGCCTTAGCTCATTAGGCTAAGTGATTCTTTACATATTCAGTTCAAAGCTTCTGCCTTAGCCCATCAGGCTAAGTGAAATTGTTTACTTTCAGTTTGAATGGCTTATGTAGCCATGATAATTTTCAGTTTTATATTTACTATTTTCAATTTACTTTTCTGTATTTCAGCACTTTCTTATTCACTGTCTTACTGTATTTACTAGCTTTATTTATTTATAGGATGCTAGTTTTACTCATTTGATTATATACATAGGATGTTAGTTTTACTTTCAGTTATTTAAATATTTCACATATTCTCTTACTTTACGATGATTAGCATAAACTTATATTGATCATAAGCATGTTTAGGAGAGTTTTCTTTTAGTTAATAGTATTTAGTCTTTATTTTATGCGTAACCTTATTGCAGCTATAGTTGGAGGTATGTGCTTACTTCCTCTTTTGTTTAAGTTATAAATTTATTATTTATAATTATCTTTTCTTTTAACATGCGTTCTGCTCCTATACTTGCTTGTATATTGAATTTTAATGGTAATATCTTAAAATAAGTTGAATAATATGCAGCCTAAAAAGTACTTAGATATTTTATCTAACTAAGATCTTTCTTTTGTTGGTTGGGGCTGTATCATTATGAAATTGATAATGATAGATTTAGAGAAGTTTGAAGTTGTGGAACCATCTGAAGATCTGCCTTTAGAGGAGGATTGTGTGGCTGAAGACTCTTAGCTTTTCATTATTTTCTTTCTGCATTGTGAGGATGAGTGGCTTATTTATTTCATTTTTGCTTAATCTATTAAATAATGTTGTAATAATACAAATTTAAATTGTATTTTCTTTTACTACTTGTATTTTGAGTTGTATGTTCTTACTACTATATTGTGATGGAACGGATGTTACTATTTAGCTTCTACACTTTGCTTTCATGTAATGTTCATTTAGTGAAATAGTTTTTATAAATGGAAAACTCCTTAATTCCAATGCGTTAGGATGTGTGCCTAATCTATTCATAAGTAAGGATCTTGTCATATGGTGACCCCCTCATCATAATCATATTGACTTAAGAGTTAATAGGACTACGGTGGGGCCAGACCACCACAGGAAGGTACATACTCTGAAAAATATATAGTACTGAATTCTATGGGTTCCCTTCATTGGGCTAACCTTTAAGTATGAAAAATCATATTGACTTAAGAGTTAATAGGACTACGGAGTTTCCCAGCTATGCCAAATCTAAAGACTCCCTTCATTGGGCTAACCTTTAAGTATGAAAAATATATAGTACTGAATTCTATGGGTTGATGATGCATATCATGGTACTTACTCTGACCATCTTGAGCAGTACAAATATTTTGTTGAATTAACTGAATATTTTTATTGGTTTCTTCCACTAATTCAGGCCCATATAATTTCACACTTCCCACTTCAGACTAGGCTAATGGAGTGCTGCACTTCCTACCATATAGGGCCTCGTATGGAGCCATTTTGATACTGGCATGAAAACTGTTGTTGTATGCAAACTCCACCAGCAAGAGGTGATCTTCCCAAGAACCAGCAAAGTCAAGGATACACAATATAAGTAGATCTTCAAGAACTTGATCTACTCTCTCTGACTGACCATCTGTTTGCAAAATAAAAAGATGTACTCATTGCTAGGGTGGTTCCCAAATCCTGATGTACTGCTTGCTAGAACTTGGAAGTAAATCACCTATCTCTATTAAATACAATTGTTTTAAGGATTTCATGCAACCTTACTATCTCTTTTATGAAGAGCTTGTCAAGTTTCTCAATTGAATTTGTTTGTCATTTAGGAATGAAATGAGCGAACTTGGTCAAACTGTCAACTTTGACCCATATAGCATCGGCTCCAGACTTTGCATGAGGCAATCCCATAAAAAAATCCATCGATATATCTAACCATTTCCACTCAAGGATCTCAAGTGGATGAATCAGACCACCGAGTCTTTGATGTTCTACTTTAACTAAGCTACAAGCATGACATTTTGCAACAAAGTTTGATATACTTTTCTTCATATATGGCCACCAAAATGATTGCTTCAGATCCTGATACATCTTTGAGCTCCCTGGATGCACTTGATACCCAGAATTGTGACCTTCAATTAGAATCTCCTGATGCATTGACTTAGGGATCCAAAGATGATTATTTAAATATATAGCACCCTTCTTAAAATTCAACTCTGGGCAACGACAACTTTCAATTGCGATTTTAAAGTTCAAGTAGTCCTTATCCTTGGATTAGGATATGGAAACATCCTTATGGAAGGTGGGTTCCACATTGCTCATGGATATCATTTCACTTAACAAGTCACTGCGCACAGACTTGATATTCATCTTACAAAACTCTTCTTCCAATGGGCTTTCAGAGATAATGGCATTAAGGGTAGCATGACGGATCAGAGCATCAACTACAACATTTGCCTTTCTAGGGTGATATTAAATGTCGAGATCATAGTCACTAATCAATTCTAACCATCTCCTCTGTCTACAGTTCAGCTCCCTCTGAGTGAATATATATTTAAGGCTCTAATGGTCATGAATATCGAACATTGAATTCCATAAAGGTAGTAACGCCAAATCTTAAAAGCGAATACTATGGCAGCTAACTCAAGATCATGGACATGATTATTTCCTTCATGGGTTTTCAGTTGGCGGGAAGCATAAATAATGACTTTCCCTTTTTGCATCAATACAGCTCCCAAGCCTATCCCAGAAGTGTCATAATAGAATTGGTAGTTCAACCCTTCTTTAGGAAGAACTAAAATTGGGGTGGAGAAAAGTGCATCTTTTAGTGCTTGGAATGCTTCTTCGCAAGCTGGAGACCACTCGAATGGTATGGCCTTCTGAGTTAGTTTAGTTAGTGGATAGTATATCTGGGAAAAACCCTTCATAAACTTTCTATAATATCCAGCTAAACGCAAGAAACTTCTAATATATGTTACTGATTTAAGCTGGATCCATTACTGGATGACGCTAACCTTGTTTTGATCCACCCTAATACCTTGTGCATCTACCATGTGGCCTAGAAAGGCTATAAAGTCCTTAATTTGCAGCTAATACCTTGAGCCAAAATTCACACTTTGAGTATTTGGCATACAGCTAGTGACTACACAGTTCCTCTAATATGGAGTAAATCAGGACATCATCAATGAAGATGATGACAAATTTGTCAAGATAAGGTTTGAGGATGCGCTACATTAGATCCATAAATATTGACAGTGCATTTGTCAATCCAAATGACATAACCAGGAACTCATAGTGACCATATATAGTTCTAAAGGCTGTCCTTTAAATTTCAAGAGTCCTTAATTTGTAGTTAATGGTATCCTGATTGCAGATCGACCTTTGAGAACACCTTTGCTTCAGATAGCTGATCAAATAAGTCGTCTATGCTCAACGGGTATCTATTCTTTATCGTGACTTTGTTCAGCTCTCAATAGTCAATGTACATACGCATTAACCCATCCTTTTTCTTAACAAATAACATTGGTGCTCCCCAAGGGGTTGAACTAGGTCTGATAAGACTTTTCTCTAACGTATCCTACAATTATTTATTCAACTCCTATAATTTCTTGGGTGCCATATGGTAGGGTGCCTTAGAAATAGGTTGGGTTCCTGGGATAGTATCTATTACAAATTTGACATTCCGTGTGGGTGGAAGATCGGGTAGATCTCTAGGGAAGACGTCAGTGAATTCGCAAACAACATGATTCTTATATAGGGGAACCTGTCCTTCCTTTTCTCCTAGTATTGTCACTATGAAGGCACTACAACCCTTGCACACTAACCTCTTGGCCTTAATGGCATTGACTAAAGAAGCTCTCATGCTAAAATTTCTGACAAATGACTTAGCTTGTCTACCACTACCCAAGGTGATCTTTTTCTTCTGGCAGTTAATGGTGGCATCATGTTGACTTAGCCAATTCATTCTCAGAATAATGTCAAAATTGGATACTGGTAGGACTACAAGCTTGGCTTCAAATTCTGTGTCTCCAATAGGGATCTAAATCTTACAGAATTGATGAGCTGATATTTGAGCTCCAGATGGTAATCCTATGCTTAAAGGTTTGGCTAGACGGTATAGTAGCAAGTTAAGATGTTTGATCCAGCTTTCAGAAATGAAGGAGTGACTAGCTCTGGAGTCAAATAATATGTTGTAGGGCTTATCATTTACATAGATTGTACCTAATTACAGATGCAGTAGTTTACTAACAACTTTAAGCAAGTAGTACTGAAAAGTAGATTGGTTCAAAAGTATACCTGACACCACATGATTTTCTTCAGCTGCCTCAATTGGAGTGGGGCATAGACACGGGTAGGACCGGCAGGCTTGTTGTTGTAGGGCTGCCGTGGTGGTTGGTGGCTTTGTACCATTTGGGCGGGAGACAATGGTCGTCTCTCATTATTGAGCAGCAGGAGGAGGTAATGTTGGGAGGGCTATTGTAGGTTTTTGGAATAGGTTGAATAACTGTTAATGCTTAGTTTGATCAATTTGATCGCTATCAATGGTATCGGTGTACCTACACCAGTAGTAAGACTGACCCATCCTTCCGCAGTTGAAGCAGTTCCCAGTTCTATGGTAGCACCGATCGTAAGAGTGGGGTTGAGTGCAACCATCAAAGAGGTTGGCGAATGGAGCTTCTATTCCAAACTGGTACACCTTAGCTCATTTAGGGTGCTTGTGCTGAAATGAGGTCAACCCAAAACTCCTCTTAGGTCCTTCCAATGCTTGATCTTGCTCCACCACTTTGGTGGATTCTAAGAGTTTGGCAAAATTTGTCAGATGGAGGGGGACGACTTGGCTTCAAATGGAATGTCGCAAACCACTTCGGAATTGGTGGCATTGATCTGATTCAGTAGGAATGAGGATGGCGGCAAATCTTGCTAGTCAACGAAACTCAACTTCATATGCCGAGACAGAGCAGTTTCCTTACTGTAATTTCAAAAAATGATCCCCCAGGCTATGTCTCGTAGAAGTGGGGATGTACTGGGCTTGAAATGCCTCAATGAACTCATCCCAGGTGATATCCTCAAGCTTTAGATAGGCAAAAATCATGTTGCGGATGTTATCCCATGAGTACTCTGCCTCATCCTGGAGGAGGTGGGTAGTCAAATGGATCATTTTAGAGTTAGGATACTTGATACTAGTGAGATTATTCTCCACCATCTTGATCCAGTTGGCAGTATCAATAGCAGAAGTGTTTTTCTAACATGCTTATGGTCACATGAATACATGTTGATTTCATCAAATATAAACTGTACAGAAATATGCTGAAATAAATATTAAAAAGCTAGCATCCTAAACATGCCAACAATTTGATTATTTCTCAATAGGAACATATATACAAGTATGTAAATTCAATATATATAAGGCCATTGAAGCATGTGGCAAGGCAAGCTAAGTGCAAAAATGAGCTAAGAGTAAAGCCACTGAAGCATGTGGCAAAGTAACTAAAAGCACTGAAAAGTAAGGCCACTAGAACACATGGCAAAGCAAAATAAAGTATTGAAACTAAACTGAAGTAAAAGTATGCCTAAAGCATAGTACTGCCATAATAGAAATAGGCCATACAGGGCCTCTGAATAGAAAGTTCAATATGTGTCCATCCTAGGCATCATCAGAGCTAGGTCTGAGTTGAACTTATAGATAAAACATGTATCCATCCTAGCCAAGCACTGGGCTAGGTCCAAGTCTATTCTATAATAAGAACTAGAACCGAGGAGTCAAACTAAGTTAAGAAATATCCTACTGAACTGAATGAACTAAAAGAACTAAATGAATGCTTCTCAAGTACTAACTTAGGATGTATTATCTATATCCTGAATTTAGCTATTATGCCCAAGGAAAAAAGGCTCAATATCCAAGGTGTGCAAAGCAACTAAAGTCAAAGTAAGCAAGAGACTCAATTAGACTTATGTGATATCTATTATTGTCTAATATATCCAAATCTAACTATTCTAAGAAGATATAAGTTTAGGATCTCCAATATCCAGTTATCGAGTATAATCTCAGATTTACGACCTTAATGTTAACCTTAGAACTTAACAAGTTCTAATTCATAATCAAATGATGACTATAAGAGTTTAAAATAAATGAATTAATGACCTAATTATTATTATTATTTTCACTTAACCCAAAACTTGATTAAGTTAATCAAGATTAAGAATTCTAGACTTAAACTCCACATTTGAGGTTCAAATCCTGAATCCAGGGTGATATCCTAATAAGGCTATGGTTCATACTCAGGCATAATCTAAAAATAAAGATCCTCATAAGCTGAAGGATTCAAAAACTAAGATCTTAATGAAGGGTTATTTTACTTGCTATAAGATAAAATAATCACTAAATAAAATATGAATCTAAGATCTATATTTAATCTTTAGAATAATTATATTATTCCATGGATTGAATCAATACTATACCCACAAGGAGGTTTCAAAAGGATTAAACAATAAATTAATTAAGGAATTCCAAAGAAAGTATTTCAATTCAATCAGATGATCTAAGGTCCAAGATCTAAAATCTAAGATCTAAGGTCTAAGATCTAAGATTTCATCACTTTAGATCTAAGCTAAGAATTAGACTTAGGATTTTAAGAGAATAGTTCATTAGAGATATAGTTATGAATAATCTTTGGTAAGATAGTTAGGATTAGAAACTTTAGCTTTAGCATTGATTAAGCTAATTCTTTTATAAAGGGTCTTAAGATCACTTAAGATCATAAGAGCTTACTTAAAGATTTTAGAACTTAAGCACTAGGATTCATTCATGAGGTGATGAGGCTTAGAAATTGATGTTAATACCATTCATTACTAATTATAACCACTTCACTTGAGGTTTCTAGGGTTTAAGGGTGCTTAAACCATATTCTAGTCAAAATGACCAAAATACCCCTCTTAAGGCTAAAATTAGAAATTAGGGTTTGATCATTTAAATTGATTCAAGTCTATCCTAATGAGCTTATATTGATTAGTGAAGTGAAATAAACACTTAACTTAGGATTTGATAGCATTACTAGCTTAATTATCACTAATCACACCTTAAGGCCAATTAAAGTGATTAAGGGAATTAAGGCATACTAGGGTGATCCAAATACATTTATAGGCTCTATTATATTTAATAAGGCAATAGGAACTAGATTCACCAAAATCAAAGACTAATCCAATGCTTAATTCACTAATCTCATATTAGGATAATTAAGGGGTAATTAGCAAATTTAAAGTTCTTAAATTACCTTTAATGGCTTAAATAGGTTCTCTATAGTCACATGAGCAATTAGGGACCTTAATTCGCTTAGTGACCTCGAAAGAGAGCCAAAAGTCAGATGTTTGTGGAAATCAAGATCTAGAAGCTTCGTTTAGCCGCCTATGTGGCAGTACTCTCTTTCCAGCTGAAAGTGAAAGCAGAACAAAGACATCTGTGCCAACAGCCACTTCCTGAGAGACATAATAAAGAAATGTATTGATTTGGCCTCTTTTCAGTCAATTTATAGGAATCTAGCTAAAAGGGGTTAATATTAAGGCGCTAGAAGGCAACCTTTTCGGCGGGAGATCCTAAAAAAAAAGGTGAATTGAGGCTTCGAAGAAGGAACAGGGCTTTACTTTAATAAAGGAGACGTTACGACGACAATAAAAGAAGTTGGAGAGACATCCGGCAGGAAGAGAAGACGTAGGATCTCGAGCGTGAGCTTACTATTACAAAGAGTGAGACGCTAGTCGAATCCACCCGGAGCCGGAGGTGGTCTTCAGTCTAAAGGAGTCTTTTTGGTAAACTGAATTCGTTTAGGCTTAGCGTAGCGAATTTGGAGTGAAGACCGCTTCTCAGTCCCAAAAGTCTGGGTACAACATCGCAACTGACCTCATCAACAAGACTGTAATGAATTGAAGTTGGCCATTGCACCCCAAACTCTTGAATAGGCCAAGCCTAAACTAATTACTACTACCTAAACTCAGGATTTAAAGAAAAGAGAAGGCCGGGACTAAAGAAAGCATAGTTGCACGGAAATAGTTCGATTTGCACTACCGCTGCGCGCGCGGCCTACAGAACCTACCCTCCGGGTGGCCTCACGTCCTCCGCTGCGCGGCCTTCCCTTCACCTCATCGCGAATTGCAAGAGCAAGAGAGAATCGAATTTAGGGCAGTTCGTGAGGGCGCGTAGCGTAAGAGGTCGAATTTAATCTTTAAAGTACTAACTTTTCTGAAACTTTGAATTCAACTTTCCGCTGCGCGGCCTTCATTCGATTCGCTGATCAGCTATTCTAATTCTACGATTCGACTCTCGTCTCACTCTTTCCGCGCACAAAGACTCCTCACTCTTGCCTTCTTCCACCTCTCCAATCCAATTGTTCCCCTGAAATCAAACGGATGCGCTACTTCGCCGTTTTGTCTGAATCTTCGTGGAAGAAGAAGAAGCGGTTCACCAGCCAAAACTGCTAAAAGAAACCTACCCTCTCGGGCTCACCCACCTCTTCTTGATTTATTTAGTCATGGTGGCTTCATTGTGGGTAGGCTGATCGGAAATACCTCACCACAAATTAGTTATGCTCTTGCTCAGCGAGTCGTTCATGCTCAGTCATTACTGCCATCAGATCCTCATCTGGAAAAGAAAGGAAAGTTTCCCGAAAGGGGTAGTTTGGAGCTCTTCCTCAAGCCATTCCAAGTGCAAGGCCGGGAACTCCCAAAAACTTGTGTGTCGAGCAAGCATTCTGTTTTTGCGTGGAGTTTTCCAGTTTGACTCGAAGTTAGGGTACGAAGTCGAAGTAGTTTGGAGCTTGAGGCCTGAACCAAAATCTCTTTCTATCGATAGAAGAATAGAAGGTCAAGAAAGAATAAACTTCCTTCTCTCTACGAGCATGTACTGTCTAATCTCAAAGAAAACACATCTTTTGGGTGCTCGGAGGTGATGGTGATTACTTCGCACCACTTCTCCGTTCATTTCCAATACTGATCGTGAAACACCATGAGCAGCAGGATGTTGAGGTCCGGAATAGGTTGAAGAAAAGAACTCAAACTCAAATAAGTGAGTTCACTCTCTCCGGCTTAGAAGAAGCCGCCTACAGCTTCTCATATTCGTATCGTCACTAGGTTGAAAAAGTCTACGAAGTAGGAGTATCTAAGGGCCTGACTTAAGCGGAACTCACTCAAGCCTGACCAGAACTTCCTATAAGACCTAGAGCGGAAGTCAGAACCGTCTCCCAGCAAGTTCACTCGAGTTCCCCACGCACAAACCCGGGGCATCGTCCATTCGGGACCTCCCGCTTATCCTCACCCACTTAGCGTATTCATTAGAGATTCGATTCCCTCAAAGTCAGGTGGAGCGCCCAAAAGTGCTTCTTGCTTGTTCACCCAGTCGACTGACCCCTCTCTTTCCTCGTGAAAGCCTCCACCTCCGCTTTGCTTGTGCAAAAATGGCATTATATTTTTGGACATTTAATAAATTAATTATGATTTATTTGAAAACAAAAAATAATTAGGCAATTAATTATAATCTAACTATTAGATCTTTGATTTTATTTCATATTATTATTTATTGTATTTTTCTAATTAAAATGGTATATTGGATCATACTATTTGGATAAGTATAGCTAAGGCTATTTAATTAATTTATTATGTATTTTCATTTAAATCAAAACCATAGGAAATTTATTTATCAATTATTTAACATAAGAAATTTAATTCCATTATTCATTTATTTAACTGTGGCCCGAAATCAAAACTGCGCGGGTCAGGAGAGGCCCGACCCGATGCGCCAGTCCATCGTCCCCGATACCTCCCCTTCGCAGACATACGCAAGGAAGGTACCTTGGACCGCCAAATTTGATGCCGATAGGCCACGCCGCGACCAGCATTCAATCACCACACATTCAGGAGGTCAAGGCATGTCAAATGGATCTGGAAGCCCTAACTAAATTGGACTACAATGCTGGATGGCTACTCCATCGAAGCTTCCATTTTCAGACGATTAGGGTTCACTGTGAGGAGATAATTCTCCTCACGTAAGCCAATAAACGGACAGGGCTCGATCCCTGCACCATCAGTGAGGTGAGGCGAGTTGAACCCCCAAGGTTTCGCAACCTAGGGTGCAGCCGATCGCTGGGTCCTTACTCGGACTCAGCCATGGCTTGGCCGCTAGCTTGATCGATCGATACGATCGATCAGATTTAGCTTAGACCCTGGGGAAAATCAGAATGGGTTTCCTAAGAGGCTAAGGTCAATTAGATGACATCTAGAAGCTCAATTAAAAGCTATAATGGGGAACTGAGCTCACATAGCTCAGTCAAGAAGAAGCTGTACCTGGAGATGGAATTGTAGGCATAGCCGAGGGGAACTCAGGTCTTCTAAGCTCACTAAGCTGTAGGCGCAGGTTCACAGGGGGTCTGAACACCAGACGGACCCTTTATCAGCAGTTTGCAACTCTTGAGATGCCGGAATTTGCCGAGATGATGGGGGAGTTCCTGAGGACTTCAGTTGGGAAATGAGGAATCACAGTGAGCAAAGGGACTCACTGTGATGTCCTGAGAGTATTTATAGGCATTAGGAGTATTGGGGGTGGATTCCAGAGCTCAGGAATCATAGCATGGCTCAGGCTAAAGGAGAGGCTCAGTTCAACGGTCAGGGGCAAATCCGAAAAGCTACTATCGGCAAGAGGTCACGTCGAGGGTAGGAGAAGAAATATGATGCATTTCCCATACTGCCACGGGGGCTGGGAGGATCTGCATGTCGGAGGAGGGGGGGACCAAACGTGGATGGTAGAGATGAGGGAGATGATCCACAGTGCTCGAACTTGCACCCACCGTCTGATGGATCGACCATTAGTTATGGACAGCTCTGATGGATTACTTATGCGGATCGAACAATAGTCGTCCAATGTGCACGATGGATCCGTTGCTTAGGAATCAATCTTAACACGAAGGAGATCCCACTGTTAGATAGATTGCGCTAGGATGCGTGCTAACACATCCATTGGTGCAGGTCGAAGCGCTGCTGTCAGGACCCGTAGCGAATCTGTCGCGGTCCAAACAGCAAATCCTAAATATATAAAATTTATATATATTTAATTTATTAATTAAAATTCATTTAATTAATTAACTTAATTTCTATTAAATTTTTAAATCCAATTTATGACTAAATAAGCTTCAAAAAATTTCAAAATTTCACTCTTAGCTAGATGAGGTGAGAGGAATTCAAAAATGAAATCAATTTTTAATTTGGAGATCAAATTAATTTAGGTATTTTTCAGGATCCAAAATAGACAAAAATAAAAAAATTCTCAATTTAGCTCCAATTGATTGAGTCTGATGGAATCAAAATTAGAACTTGGTTTAGCTTAATTAATCTTGATTTAGCTAGGGTAACAACTAGGGTTGTTACAATATGTACCGTCAATAGTTGTTCCATTCCCTTGGCTTGTTTTGATTGAGATTTTGCCATTCTTTTGGCTTATTATGTGAATCCACCATCATTTTGACTGCTTCAAGCAGTGTGCTCAGCTTAGAGGATGAATTGCCAGATGCAACTAAGGAAAGACTCTAACTAGGATTCATTTTTGTGCTAGCCTAAATTCAGTAAATGACACCATTTTAGAATTTTGAGGAAAAACATGATAATCTTTGCATTACTTATTTTTATTTGAAATACATGAAATAGGAAGATAAGATAGAGAGCATGAACTAAGACACTATAACATATATCTAATATATTTTACTGTGAAAGCATGACAGAAATCTTCGAAGGTAGCCTCACGCCGCCTTCCTTCGCGTCTATGGGTGAGTGACCAGTGGGTGACAACCCACTAATCTTTGGCGTGGTCCTGAAGGAGGAGGGATACTACGAAAACTTGAATGTCATCGGGACATTCTATTACCTCCATAACGAACCACACACGTTTCAACCACTCCTTAGATAGAGCAGGAAGGTCGAAGCCTCTAAAGATGCCGTGTTGGAGCATTCGATATAGTACTCGAACTCCTGGTTCCGACACTTCTTCAACGTATCGCCTGTACCTTTGGTCAAACTAGGAGACATACTCCTATATAGCCTCAAATCATCGGTAGTACCACCAAAATGACATCTTCGAGTGTCTAATGATTCCATAGGTTAAATTAAGGTTTATTAGTTTAGATTCCGTAATCTATGTTCATTATATTTGAGCATTTCATCTTACTTGTATATGCCTTTTTCGTTCTTATACCTTTTTATTCTTAGCGGGATATTGCAGTAATTTGGATGTAACTCGCATGTTTTAGTTAGTGGCTGATAGGCAGAAGAACAATCCATTAGGTAAAGGGAAAATGCAAAATTCCAATCTAACACCTTTTGGAGTTCTCTGATACCAACTGTGGCGCCCCTCCCCTCAATCCACAAGATTAAGCTGAGGGAAGGTATAACACTCTGGTAAATCCCTTACTTATTAGATTAGGTATAATCCATAATCCACAAATAAGGGAGAGATTTGCTCAGAATACATACAATATGAATCAATCACTAAGTAAACACAAACTTAGAGTGCGGAAGCAAAGTAAGTAAATAATATATCCAATTTATAATAATACATAAGGAAGATGCAATATATAGCTCAGAATAGATAGTACAATAAACAAAAACATAATTTAAAGGTACTTATATTATTATAGCATTTTAAATAAGTTTAATGAATTAAAGAGAAAAACTCTCATCCTCACAATAAAGCAGAAAATAGGATCTAAATGGCTTCTGCTTTGCCTGGCTGCTCCTCCTCAAGATAAGGCTCCTCTTCAGGCATGAGCTCCTCAAAATGATCTGGATCTAACATTGTTGGTTTCACAATGCTAGGACCCCAGCCAACAAAAGAAAAAAAATCTTATTAAACAATTGTCTAAGTACATTTTAGGCTGAGAAATTTTCATAAGCTTATTAATATTACCATTTAATTAATAATATAAAATCTAACTAGCATAGGAGTGACAGACATAAAAATAGAAATTATAAGTTATAAATAAAGCATTTATAACTAAGCAAGAATGAGGCAAAAGATATATCTCAAATATAAGCTAAAATAAGGCTAGGCATATATAAATACAGTATAAAAGTACTGAAAGAAAGACTAATCCTAAATATACTGATGATCATATGATGTAATAGCCCAAGTTGTTACCCAAGCTAATTAGGATTGATCCAAGTCCTAATCTTGATCTTAGTACACTAATTAAGTCATTAGGAATTATCTATCAAGACTTGGATCAAACCCTAATTTTGGGAATTTTAGAAATCGTAGAAATTGTCCTACCTAAATTGACCTCAAATAAAAAATCAAACTTAGCCATTGCGCTCATTGCCCCCAAATTAGCTATGGTGATGTTTTGGAGGCAATCGGAAGTCATCGAAAACTTGTCGAATATTTTAATAATATTTAAATATCCCAAAAATTGGGAAAATAAAATACTCGTCAGATCAAAAATCTGATCTCACCATTGTGTTCCTCACTCCTCAATTAGCTAAGGGTGATTTATTGGAAATTTTTGGAAGCCATTTAATTATCTAATTTTAATTAAGAAATTAGAATATTTAATATTTAAAATTAATTAATTATTAATTTGAAGGCTAACGGTGTTGTCCACTTGCATGCGCCATTAAGGATTAGGCAGTTGATCCAAGCCATCTGATCAAGGATTACACAGCTCTCGCATCCCCATCATCATCTGCAAACCCTAGGCCCCCACGCAGCGACTCGCCGCTAGTCGCGGCCAACCCGGGCTCTCGGTAGCCTCGCAGACTCCGTCCCGAGCCCATTAAGCTCCCCTCGACATTGTTGGCCTACATTATGCATCGAGAATCCTTGAGATAACTCAAGAACCAATCGACCCCCCCCCCATTCAAGCCCACAGATCCGTTCAAACTTCAGGTACCCCGATCTCCCAATCCTTGCATTTGATTCAAAACTTCTTAATTCGTATTATTATTCCACATACTGGATTAGATATTGTCCATCTCTATCAAGTTCAATCAAACCTGATCAAGAAGATTTGGAGTTCGATCCACAGTCATTATCGTTACCCCCCTCTTCGGCCCGTCCCTAATCAACTAGGATTAGCCCTAGCCGGCAGTCTCAGCCTCCCCTACTGCCGGTTCGACCGTCGTCACGTAGGTCTCGTCAAGACCTACCCTCGGCCGTGCGAGTCAACCTCTAATGCCACCGGGACGGCCATGCAAATTTGTTCCCTAGCTCCATCAGCTCGGGGATGGAGGTACGATCCTTCGGGTCGGGCTGTATTGACCCAAGCTTGACCCATTCGCATACGGGTTACGGGTGTGACACGTGGGGCCCACCTCTGGCGTAGTCTCTTTCATTGCAGCATGTGGGACCTGCTCCACAAGCCATGCGCTGCCGTGTGCCTGCTGATGGGCCATACTCTCTCAGCCCATAGGTCATGCACCTGCCACGTGTTCCTGTGGGACCCGTTGTCTCCGCGTCGTCTTGCCTATGGCGCCCACTACCTTGCTCGGCCCAACCAGCGCCTGCCGCGTGTCATCCCGAGGGTCCCACCGTCATTTATTAATTAAATCCTATTTTGTTAAAATATAATTTAACTATATTCTATAATATTTAATTAAATAACCAGTATATATTAAAATAAATGGAAATAAATTAAATGCAGAAACTTCAAACCCTCATAACTTTTAATCCATAAGTCTAATTATAGCAAATATATATCTCATTTTGCTTAGAAAATTGAGAGGAATATTATGGTGGTATTAACTTTCTCATAGGACACCTATTTAACATAGTGATATTTTAAGACCTCCACTCAATTGTACCAAAACTTTATACATCCATAACTTTGTACATAGTGACCAAAACCTTACTAATATGGATCTTAAAGTAATCAGGAGAACATCAGAAATATTTTGATAGTATTAGTTTTGACATTTGATAATTATTTTGGCAAATGACTTTTGGGTACCCTCTCTAATGACCCTAAAACCCTAGAAATTGATTATACAATATTTTAGTCATTTAGACTCCAAACCAAGAAATTCAAAGTGCTAACTAGGTTAGAAATTTAGTTCCAACAATAAATTGAAAGTAAATTTAGGTTTTGAACCCTAGAATCCCTAAGTTAACAAAAATACCCCTATCCCTAGTTAGGTCATAACTTGGCCAAATAAGGTCCAAATTGGGCCTACTCTTAATTAAAGTACTCAATGTGATATAGGGAAGCTATAACCATTGAGTTTGCTAAATTTGAATCTCAAATAGAAAAATTAGATTTTTGAACACTCTTAGCCTTAAAAATTTCATATTTATCCCTTAAATTTGGAACACTCATAACTTAACCAATAGAACCCAGAATGTAGTGTTCATAGACTTCATGGAATCCTTGAACAGTAAGCAACAATAAACTGCAGAAATTTTTAGATTTCATAAATGAAAATTACTAAATTGCCCCTTATGCCAAATTTCTTAGTTTGGACCTATAGGACCCATTTCTTTTCTAAATTGAGTGTACATACTGTCTATCTTCATGTTAGACAACAAGGAATCATTTGGCAGTACCAAACTTTAATTTGGAGCCCTAAATCAAAAAGTAGCTTTTTGGACCCTTAAGTAAGGGCAAAGTGGTCATTTGCTCAAAATTTAGGTTAGGTGTCCTAAAATCTTAAAATAACTTTTAAAACATTAAAAACAATAATAAAACTAACTTATAATTAATTTAAGTCTTAAATCCCATAATTTGAATAATTTATCAAACATCTCAATTTAAGGCTTGAAAATCCCTAAGTAAGGCTAATTGTGGTGCCCTGCTCCTTAAGTCCACAATCATTAAACTAAGGAGTGTAGTGTTACTCTAGCAAATCCCTCACTTATTATTGGATTAGGTAAGATCTACAATCCACTGCTAAGGGAAGAATGTGCACAGAATAAATAAGAGAATCAGTCACTAAATCTATATATGCATATAGAGTGCAGAAGCAATAAGAAGAAAATATTACATCCATTCACCATATATTAGACATGAAATAAAATGAAATAGCTCAAAAAATAATATGTGTAGAAAGTAAACCCAGTCACGAGTACCTGTATTATTATTGCATTTAAATTAAGTTTATGAAATGAAATAAATAACTCTCATCCTCACTATGAAATAGGAAGGGAACTAAATATCTTCCGGTCCCAGCTGCTGCACCTCCTCTAAGTAAGGCTCCTCCTCAGGTACAGGATCCTCAAACTGCTCAATATCTGATATTATCGGTTTCACAATGCTAGGGCCCCAGCCAATAAAGAAAAATTTGTTAGACAAAATGTCTAAGTACATTTTAGGCAAGTAATTTATTAAATATTTGTTAAAATCACCATTTTACTCTATACCAAATAAAATATCTATTTAGCATGGGAGCAAGTAAGCATACAAAGGAAATATGATAAGTTATAAACATATCATTTATAATAAAATGACAAGTGAGGCAAAAATACACCTCCAACAACTAAATAAGGAACAGACATACATGTATGATACAGTAGTTAAAAGTTCTTAAAGAAAAGTCTAAACCTAAATATGCTGATGATCATATGACATATGCTAATTTAAAATATAAATTTGAGATGGTATATATAATAAGCAGTAAAGTCTAGCATCTTATATATATATATATATATATATATATATATATATATATATATATATATACGTCTACTCAAATAAGCAGATAAAATAGGGAAAATACAACTAACTGAAATAAAATGCATCATCAACATAATAAACAGTAAGCTGAAAATAGAAAGGAATGTATAACTGCCATATCAAAAGAATTGGCCAATCTGGCCTTATATATATATATCCCCATAGCCTTTATGGGCTATAGCAAGCACATCATAACAATATAATACTATATAACTGAAGAGGCAGATAATACTATGCAATTATCTCTTAGTTATTTTTTTTTGTGGACAATTTCAAAAATAGCTGAGGAGTTAAGCATGTCTGCAAGACTAAATGGGTCCCAAGCTTAAAATACTCTCCTCAATAAATGGTGTTAAGCATCTTGATCTCTCCTTACCCCTGTCCATTGGAGTAATGTGCACCATAATCCACCATGAACTGAACCCAAATGCAAATATTTTCATAATATTCTAAGTTTTTATTTTCATGCAATAATGCTCTTCTTATATGAAATGTCCAAGGAAAACAAGCATAAATACAAGGAATATATGGCACAATAATAAATAGTAAGCAAGGGACTCTACTAAACATAATGATAGCATTTGTTGTCTAATTTATACCTTCTAACTATTCCAATTTACATAAGTTCAGGATCTCTAATTCTTACTATCGAGTGTAACTTAGAAGTACATCCTTATAGGTTACAAAATATTATGACTAGCTAGGTCCTAATATGTTTAATCAATATTGACTATAAGAAATAATCATGACCTAGTTTATGAGTTCAGATGTTCTACTAAGATAGAGACTATGAATTAAACACCATGAACTTGGGCTTAACCATATAATCCCAAAGGTAAGACTTAAGATCTAGGTTTTAATCTAAATGTGATCTATTGATTTAGGTATATCCTATTAAGCAATCAAACTTAATAGGATGAAGACTAGTAAGAATGAAGACAAAATAATCAAAATAAGTTGTAAAAATAATCAAAATAGGATTTTTAAAACTTAATAGGATGAAGACAAAATAATCAAAATAAATTGTAAGAATCTAAGAACTAGTAAAACCAATGATTTATTCATTGAAAAACCTTATTTTTCAATGAATGAAATCTAACATATGATCTAATCCTAATCTCAGGAGTAGTTCTAATGTGCGGTGAAAAGATCCTGAAGAAAGGACTTGGAGGAAATTAGAGATTTCTCAAATTTGTCCTAATAGTTGATTTTGCTCACTTAAAAGACTCTAATACAGTTCTAATACTAGTTTTACTAATTTAGAAGATAATTTAAAGTCTAAGGGTGCTTAACCTAAATTTTGGGCAAAATGACCATTCTGCCCCTACTTAAGGGTTTAAAAGCTACTTTTTGAATTAGGGTTCCAAATTGGAATTTCTTACTTTCAAATAATTCCTTACTTTTTAACATGAAGATAGACAGTAACTACACTCAATTTGAATAAGAAATGGATCATCTAGGTCCAAACTAAGATTTTTGACTTAAGGGGCATTTTAGTAATTTACTCCTATTGGAATCTAAATTTTTGTGCAGTTTACTGTTGATCAATATTCAAGGATTCCATAGAGTCCAAGAACACTGCATTCTGAGTTCAAATGACTAAATTATAGTTGTTTCAATTTCTTAGGGCAATTCGGTAATTTTGTCGATCAGTAGGGGACAAAAACTGAACTTTTTTGTTTGAAGTCCAATTTCAGCAAACTTAATTTCTATAGCTTCCCTATAATATACTGAGTATGTTGTTATAGAGTAAACTTAATTTGGACTTCAAATGGTCAAGTTATTACCTAACTAGGGTTAAAGATATTTTGGTCATTTATAATTTTTTTCTAAGTTTCAGATCCTAAATATTATTTTAGTTTATTGATGAAATTGAAATTCTAAGCTAGTTAGCACCTTGAATTTTTAAATTTGGAGTTGAATTGACCAAGTTATGGTCAACTGAATACTAGGGCATTTTGGTTATTTTTAGAGTAGGGTCCTAAATGTTACTTTTAAACTAAGCTCCAAATGAGGAGACTAATACTTCTATAGTATTGGGGCTATTCTTCTAAGTATTTTAAGACCCATATTGCCCATATTTGGATGATTAGATTAAAAGTTATGATGGTTTAATTAAGTCTTAAATGTCACTACATTATACGTACTTTGAAACTAATTTTTAAATTATGTCATTTGATTTATTTTATTTTTCTGAGTAAAATGAGATATATATTGACAATGTTTGGATCATCCTACAAAATGTTATTAAACTCTTAAAGATTTTGAATTAAATAATTTAAATAAATAATGTTACTATTTTATTGTTCATTCCTAAAGTTAAAAATGACTTTTTTATATTATTAATTAATTAATCAATTATCTCAAATCTACATTTAACTAATATTAATTATTAATTAATGAATGATTAAACTGTTATTTAATTAATTTAAATATTTTAATTATATTTTTAAATATTAAAATTATTGTTTAATTAGTATTAATTGATAAATTATCTTACTGTTTAAAGTTAATTAATCCATTAATTTTTTGTTTTTAAAAATATTTGTTTAGGATTAGTGCTAATTAATCATAGTTAATACTAATTTGCTATATTAGTTGTTATTTAACTAATTAATTAGATTATTTAAGTTTACTATTCATTTTATATTAATTAAATTAACCACTGTTTAATTAATTAATCACTATCTAATAAATAATTTAATGTTAATTAATTAGTTAATTAGGCTAATTTTAATTAATATTTACTATTACTATTTAATTAGTATTAAGATAATCTTAATTACATTCTAATTAACTAACTATTAATAATATAATATTAATTAAATAACAGTTAACCTAATGATTAATAACCTAATATCTAATATTAATAATTAATTAGTTAATTAGTTAAATAATGTTTACAATTTAATCTTAAATTATTTCTAATTATTATTAATTAAAGATACTAATTAAACTGTTAAACTTAATTAATCACTAATTAACCATTAATTAACTATAATTTTTACTAATTAAAATTATTAACTTTCTGTCGAAATTGACCTGTGGGACCCACGGCTACCACGTGGCAGCCAGCCATTGGATGAGACAGAGGGAGTGGGCCCCACGTGTCGGGTTGACTGGACGGAGGTGGGCATGTAACAGCGAACCAAAATGGCTGACGACGCCGTCAAGTTAAAGTATTAATATTATTTAATTCAATTAATTTTCTATTTAAAATTAGATAATTAAATGCATTTAGAAAAATCCAAAATATTCACCTCTAGCTAATTGAGGGGCGAGGAACACAATGGTGAGATGATATTTTGATTTCGACGAGTATTTTATTTTCTTAATTTTTGGGGCATTTAAATATTATTAAAATGTTCGATGAATTTTTGACGACTTTCGATTGCCACCAAAACATCACCCATAACTAATTTGGGGGCAATGAATACAATGGTGAAGTCCAATTTTTGATATGAGGTCAAAATATCTAGGTCAATTTTTAGGGTTCTTAGAATTTTCAGAATCATGTTTGATCCATTTGACCCCTGATTTGGACTAGGTCTTAGCAGAGAACTCCTATTAACTTAATTAGTGCATTGATATCAAAAATTAGGACTAAGATTAGTTATAATTGGCTAGGATAACAACTTGGGTTGTTACATAACCCCTCAAATCAGCTCTCCTGATCGAACACTAGTGATTGTTGGTGCTAATCAAAGCTGAGGATCGAGCCGTCACCGTCTGGAGCTCGTTAAAGGTTCCTCGTTGCGAAAGCTATGTACTCCCTCTTGTCCACTAAATGTGTTTTAATTCTCTATTCTTACATTTCATTTATCCATTTGAATGATTGTAGTATCGTATAAAAGTGTCAAATTGCGCTTTATATGACCAGGTGAGCTCGGGCCTGTTTAGTACTATATAGTGCCCGAGCATCGTTCAAGTTCAACTCCCCTCCCATTAGCTCCCATTGTCCTATTTGACTTATGCGAGATAACCGGGAGCTTAAGAGTTAGTCTAACCTGATCGCAATCGGTATGGTTTACTGTGGGCATCATAATTTGACCCCATAGTAAACCCTAACCCTAATTCATACCTTGTTCGATATGTGCCAATATGGACCATTAGAGTTAGGGCTTCTTATGTTCATGTGTAACCCTCGTTCGTAGATTCATTTCAGTATATATAGCATGCTAGTTATTTTGACTATGCATGAGGTATTGCTGATGCCCTAGTTCCCTTCCTTGGTTTCTCCAATGGGAAGATGAGCAGTGTTGGGCGTATCAGCCCCGATCCGTGTGATACTGTCCATCAGGTTGCACATGCAAAGAACCCACGTGTGTGCTGCGGCCAAAGCCCGAGCAGCTAGTGCGTGTGTGATAGGGATTTTTTTATGGTTTTATTAAGTTTTAATTAAGATTAATTTAATTTAAATTATTTGTATAACTTTTTAATTACTTATTCAAACATGACAAAAATATATACCAAAATGATCATAAAAATGTGCAGAACATTAATATAAAATTTAATTTTAATTTTGACTGTTAATTTTACTAATCACTTTTAAATTATTATTAAGGGTAATTAAACTATAATTAAGTTAAAAGATGTCCAATATGACTACTTACTGTCATTTTGATTGTTATGCTATAAGGAATCCATATATATTGAATTTAACTCATTTGAACATCAATTGGATATTATGTATTTCTTACACTTCATTTGATTAATATTAAATTCATATGATTGAGAATTTACCCATTTCTTGCTTTCTAAACCCTAGGACAACAAGCCTTAGCCTAAGATGTGACTTGACTAAACCCTAGGGCATGCCTTTAGTAGAAAAACACTTGGGTTAATCTTGTATTGATTTAATTCTAGTAAACCTAAAAGTGAGCCTTAACCTTAAAGATGAAAAGAAAATGAGAAATTCTAGGATTGGATTTAGTAATTGATTATTGCGATTGATCTAACATAATAGATAGAAATAGAATGCTTAGTATTCTATATTTAAAACCCATTAAATTCAATTAGAAAAACCTGGAAAGAATAGCTTGAACCAAGTCCAACCCTCATTTCCTTAGATATAAGAATGATATAACATATGCTAGTTTTAAAGATGAATTATTGGAGATTATAGAAGTTCATTAGAATTCAAGCCAAATAGCTAGCCTTAAGTTTTACAATTATAAAGATTAGAACTTAGAGGCTAATGCTAATAAGACCTCCGCTATAGAACCATTTTTAATAAATTGCTAGTATGTTGAAAGCTTGTTGATATAATGATAGAATTAAGGAAGTCTAAGCCATATCAACTCTATTAAACTCAAAGTTTAGCAAATTCCTTAAGGAGCCTTTTAGTTTGAAATCCTAGTGCTAGTCTAAACCTAGTATCTTAGGAATTATAGGGTATAGTAGCATGTATATCTAAGAGTAAGATATGACTTTAAATTATAACTTGCATTTATATATAAGCTTTAATTATTTTGTTATCTAAATAATACTTAATTAAACTACTATTCTCAAACTACATTATTATATATTATTATTACTTAAATTAACTTAGAGATTAATAAGTTTATTGGGGGATTAATAAGCCCAATCATTAAGACAGATAACTAAATTCGACAATAATGTATATTATATAGTTTATCACAAATTTTGAAATACCTTGATTGTTGTTATGCTTGAGATTATACCTTGGATATTCATTTAGATATTGAGCATAATAAAAGTACATTAAATAATTAAAATTTTATTTTAGGGATTTCACTCTGGGAGGTTCAGTCTGTATATACATATTTTGAGCCAGGGTAGGTTGTGGAGAGATTAGAAGCTACATATGTCTTAGAGGAGGAGTGTGTATTTTATAGGAAACAACACTGTTTATAATTGGGAGGACGTGCCTAACTCCTCGCTTTGTTTTGTAACGTGCCCGCAGAACATAATTAAGCAAAATAAATAACATGAAATTGTATTTCTTATAATCTTATAGATTGTGAATGTTTATTATAATCTTATGATAATACATTACAATTTGTTCAGTCCATGAGGCTGAACTTGTTTTACTTACTTCTTTACTTTAGCATTTTATATGATTATTTTACTTATAGTCTATGCAGTTAGGTTTTCATATGTGGTGGCCCAACTCCGCCATGGTCCTGTTAACTCTTAAGTTAATATGATTACGATGAAGGGGTTACCTAAATGACAAGGTCCTTACTTATAATTAGATTAGGTACTCATCCTAATCCATCATAATTAAAGACTTTGTCATTTCCAAAGTATATTCTCACTAAATGAAAAGTACAAGAAAGCAGAGTGCGAAAGCAAAAATAGTAAACATCCATTTATTACAACAAAAGGAACTAAGCATCCAATTTTAAATAAGTAAAGTATCATAACCCTGTATTATTACAACATGATTTAAAAGTAAAAGCTGAAATGGAAATGAGAACCACTCATCCTCACAATGCAGAAAGAAAAAGTTAAGGGTCTTCAACAGCTCGATCCTCCTCCTGAATCCAGTCTTCAGAAGGCTTCACAACCTCAAATAGCTCAGAGTCTACCATTGTCAGTTTCATAATGATAGGGCCCCAGCCAACAAAAGAAAATTCTAATTAGATAAAATGCTTAAGTACATTTTAGGTTACAATTTTATTAAGTTATTTAGATATCAACATTAAGAACATAACATACAATCAAGTATAGGAGTAGAATGCATATGAAAGGAAAAAGGTAGTTATAAACAATAAGTTTATAACTTAAACAAAAGAGGAAGTAAGCTCATACCTCCAACTATAGCTACAATAAGGTTATGCATAAAATAAGGATTAAATACTAATAACTGAAAGAAAAACTAATCCTAAACATACTTATGATCAATATAAACTTATGCTAATCGACGTAAAGTAAAAGAATATATGAAACATTTAAGTAACTGACGGTGTGACTAACATTCTATGAATGTAAACAACAAGTAAGACTAGCATCCTATAAGTATAAATAAAGCTAGTATATGCAGTAAGACAGTAAATAAGAAAGTGCTGAAAATGTAAATTGAAATAGAAAGTATGAAATTGAAACTGCTATGAGTTAAACAAGACAATCAAACTTAAAGTAGAAATTTACCTAAATTAGTATTACCAACATGGGGAAAAAGGATATAAAGTCTTACAAATACTATTGTAGCCGGTCATAGGTCTAGGCTTGGTTAGATTTACTTTAGACAAATGAATACCATCCTAGCCAGTCATAGGTCTAGGCTTGGCCTGTATTAAAGTATAGGTATGAAAAAATACATACTAATTAGGCTACGTTCTAAATAACTATAAGTTTAACAAAACACAACATTGACAAGACATATGCTAGTTCTATTATGCAAAACAAGTTTGACATGAAATGCTTTTGAAATGTCTTATGCCTAATACATGTGATCAAGGTATAAAGCTCAAAACAAGGGAAGCAAAGCATCAAATACCAAAGTGAGCAAGAGTCTCTACTAGGACACAGGTGATATCCCTTGTTGTCTAATTTATTCATTCTATCTACTCTAAGTTACACAAGTTCATGATCTCCAATTCTTACTATCGAGTGCAACTCAGATTTACAACCTTATAGATTAAAAATAATTATAACTAGGTAGGTCCTAATTATAAATAAATCAATGTCAACTATATAGGTTTAAATGATAAATCAATCGACCTATTTTAATAGTTTAAATAACCAAAGCATCTTGATTACCTAATTAAGATGAAAGGATTAATAATTAAACTCCAAATATTGGGGTTTAATTTTTTAATTCAAATGGTGATCCTAAAGGACTAGGTTTTAATACCCAAACTCATAAATTAAGATTTAGGGCAAATCCTATTAAGTAAAGTCATACTTAATAGGATGGATCACTATTCTTAAATCTAAAGTTAAAAAATTAAATAATCAATAATAAACTATGAAAATCTATAAACTACTAAAATCAAGGCTTCACATATTGACTAACCTATTTTACTCAATAGATAAACTCTAACTTAAGAACTAGTCCAAATTTCTAAATATTGAGCTCTTAAGCACTAAGATAAACACTCAAGCTCTTAACTAATGTTATCAAAAGACTAAGGAAAAGAGATAAAAGATTTAAGGAAGGGGTATGATGTGAGATTTATCTCACATCATACAACCAAGAGCTTAGAAAATTTCCTAAGGAAAATGATGAATTTCTTAAGACTTAAATTATAATTTAAACTAATGAAATTTCTTTCTAAACTTCTCTATTTATTGGTTTTAACAATTAAAATATGAAATTATGGCCTAAAAGTAATTAACCCTAAGTTTGGACAAAATGACTATTTTGTCATTCCTTAAGGGTCTAAGAATCTACTTTTTAATTTAAGGCTCTAAATTAGAAATTTTTAGTGGCTAATGATTACTTACTGTCTAAAATGAAATTAGATAGTAAGTACATTAATTTTGGATGATTATTAAGCATTATGAGATCAAATTAAGTAATTTGACTCATAAGAGCAATTTAATAATTTTACTTAATAAATTTTAATTTTTCTATTAGTTTTTTAAAGCTTACTGTCTAAGGGTTCCATAAAACCTAAAATTACTAAATTCTGATAAGTATTGGCTAAGTTATAGCTATTACAAGATTTAGGGCTAATAAAAGCAAATTAGGGTTTCCTAAAATAGGTCAAAAACTTAACTTTTCCAAATTAAGTCCAAATTTAGTAAACTTAGTGGCTATAACTTTTTATAATCCATTAATTATTTTAATTGAGAGTAGACCCAAATTAGATCTCATTTGGTTAAGTTATAGCATAATTATGGTTTAGGTAATTAGTGAATGATTAGTGAAATTAATCACAGAATCACCAAACAAACCACACAATTAGGATCTACTCTACTCTATGAGTAATCAAAAACTAAAATTAGTTAATTTGGATCATTAATTATGCTAATATTTACTAACCAGGCTTTAAGGTAATTAGGGTTGATTAAGAGATCTAACTATTGTATCAAAAATATTTTTGTAGTTTACTGTTAATTAGGTCTTCTGATCAAAATAGTTTATTGGAAGACCTAATTTGGAGTTCAATCAATCTAGTTATAGACAATTGAAGTTCTATAATTAATTAGGATAATTATGGTTAGGTCCTAAAAGTGATTAAGCAAATACTAATCCAAATATAGAAATCAACACTACTAGGTTACTCTATAGGTTTCCTTGATCACTTTAAGACCCATATTACCTATATTTGGACTAGTTGGTAAAAAGTTATAAGCCTAGGAAGATTAGGGTTTGGGTCAAAAAATGACTAGCCTAAATATGTCTCAAACAGCAAAACTAACACTACTGGATTAGTCCCGAGGCTTTGCTGATCACTTTGAGACTCATATTGAGTATATTTTGGTTAGCACACACAAAGTTATGACTAATTGAAGTTTTGTGATAATTTTGAATTATTTAATACCCTAAAGTGTCACTATGCAAAATATAAGTTTTACTGAAATTTGAATGACACCATAACATTCTTTAATTTTTGCTGATAAAATAGTATATTTATTTATTACATTTGGACCTATAATTTCCAAGATATTAAGGGTTAAAGTTTATGAAAATTTAATTTATTTAATTTATGTTAAATGAATTTTATTCATTCTAATATATTCTATATTTATATATATAATAAATAAATTAATGTTTTCTGCAGGCTAATAACGGCGTGCGGGGCCTACATGCTACATGTCGCCACGGGAGAGGAGGACGGGACGCTATTTGCCAATTGCGGGGCCCACCAGGATGATTACTCGTAGGTGATTCGTGCAGTGCGGGTCCCACACGCCAGCAGCGCACACTAGACTCGCGAGTCGGGCCTGGGTCAACCCGGCCCGACCCAAAATTTCATCTTCCTCGATACGAACTCGCGGCAGAGGGTTAGGGCATGAGCTTTAAGGGCCTTTTCGGTGACTTCAAGACTCAGCCCGTATAGATTTGGATAGAGGATGTCCAGTACTATCAGATACTGGTTGAATCATGAACTGAGATGGCATAATATGCCCACAAATGCTAACCCTAGACGACTAAGCACAGAACGAGATCGAGCGTAACTATGGACTACTATAGATTGATTTAAAATTTTGATCAATATATTTGTTTTAATCTTGATCAGATACATTCAAACGATTACTAAGGCATGAAATAATATTTTGAATTAAACATCAAGCAATTACATAAGAATCGAATGAGATCAAACGTACATTAAAATGGATGGTGAATGAAGATTCGAAGTCTCGATCCTTCGATGAACTATCGGCACACTGCAGTTGATGATTCGATGGTGGAATTGGAGTGTAGAAAAGCGAAAAAGATAATATTAGGGGTTTAGAAGCGGCGGGGAAAGCCATCTGTCAAGTGAGCACGCCGCGCGTTCGCTCGGTTGCCATGTGTAGAACCCTCGGGGACGACGATTCCCAGCCGTCGGATCAAGTCGATGCGACGGATAGATTGCATCAGACGGCGCCATTTGAAGGGTTAACGGTAAGGGAGGTTAAGTTAACGGGTCATTAAGCAATTATAATTATATTATTATTTGTGTTTTTATTCTGATTTTACTAATTAAAATTAATTAATCAGAAGCATTCCAAAAATTATCAATAAATCACTCCTAATTAATTGAGGGGTGAGGAACGCAACGGTGCCAATTGATTTTTGATACTGCGAGTATTTAATTATTTGATTTTTTTCGAGGTATTTAAATAATATTAAAATATTCGACAAAAATCCAACAACTTCCAAATGCCTCCAAATTATCACCCCTAACTAATTTAAGGGTGGTGAACACAATGGAGTAGTCAAATTTTTTATTTGAGATCAAATTAAATAGGTTAATTTCTATGATTTTTGGAAATTCTCAAAATCATAATTTGATCCATTTGATACCTAATTTAGACTGGATCTTAGAGGTGAGCTTCTAATGACTTAATTAAAGTACTAGAATCATAATTAGAATTTAAATTAGTCCTAATTGACCTAAGTAACAACTTAGGTTGTTACATCATAACTTTTACTTACATTTATTCTTGCACTGCCTTTAATCTTACTTTTACTTAACATCTGTTTCACTTGGACATATATATATTTCATTTATTTTTTTCTTATGCATTTTAGTGTTTATATACAGTCCATAGATGTTTTATCACGTATTTTATGTAGGTTAAAGTAGCTCATTATAAGTATTCTATTCTTTACATATTTTTTAGCTCTTGATACAATTTATACTACATGCTTTATTTCTTCACATAGTACTTCGTTTTTATAATAATTGTACAAAGGCTAATGTGATATTCATTAAATTAAAATAAATAATATTATTAAACCCTAAAATGTACATAGATTTTTTTAAAATTTAATTACTTGTTTTTCTATTGTTGGGTGTGCCCTGCCGGATTAAAAACCAAATACTGAAGATTAAAAGATTGGATCAGAGCTAGAACTAAAGTGGAGTTTAAGCTGTAGGAGCTTTTCTAAAGATTACAACTTGATATTTTTTTATTTTATGTGAGGATGAGGGTCATTTGCTTTAGTTTTTATAAATGAACTTAAACTCTGGATGTTTGTCTTTTAGTTTCTACGATGATTGTATTCTTTCATTCGTTATATATGTTTTTATTTGTATAATAGATACTTATGCATTGGGTGCTAATTTTTTTTCTTCCTATAGATCCATGGTCAAATGTAGTATTTAATAGTGGAATAATATACATTAATCCAATCTCAAGTATTACTGTAACACCCATAATTGGGTTAAAAAACTTAAATCAAATAACAGAGCGTTACAAAAGCCACCCGAGCAGAACATCCCTCCTAAAAAGAATCACAACGACGGACAAAACCAGAACAAAAGTTCACTGCGCGATTCGCATCGCGCATGCAGCGTACAAAAATGCACGGGGAGCTCTAAAAGGAAAGACAGATAATTAGCATGCCGCTTCGTACCCCGGGCCTGCAAGGTCATATCCCAACACTATTGCGGTCTGCGCACAGCACTGTAACAGTCACTAATCAATAATAAGGCGATCGATATCTGGGTCTCAGACTTGCAAGGCCTGATGCAGTAGAAGGGTCGTTTGGATCTCTGCCTGAAGGACGGATGAAACCTGAAAACGAGCACCACATGTCGTCACCAACAAATCGTTGTCATCCTTGAAAACTACGCCACCATAGGCTACCAGCTCGCCATATTTATAGAAAGTGTTGGTGATGGCCTTCAACCAATGTGTCATGCGGGGGCACCATCTCAAAGAGGAAAAGGGGCCTAGAAGGACTGGGGAGGCCCATAAATTCGTCCCGTCGCGCAGTCCAATACTGATCATAGTGGATAGAATCGAGCCCTCACAAATCAGAGGAGGATATGGTCGCCCATGGGTCCACTCCGTCCTACTCCTCCAAACTTGGTATAGTGGGATAAGCCACAACCTGGCTAGTGAATCTGTGGCGCCGACACGATGTGGTGGTCAAAAACAAAGTGGCAAGTTGCTCTCAGTATAACAAAGTGGCCGGTAGCAGACCCCAACTAACGAAGACCTTCTGGATCGCTCTAGAGTAGCGGCAGTGAGCTGCAAAGTGCCCTATATCCTCATTAACCTCACAGCCCCAGGCACATCGAGGCAACATTGCAAGTCCTCTCCTGTATAGCCAACAGCCTCCAAACAAAGCATGCCTCTCTCGGTCCCAATGACAGCTCCCAAATGACACTGTAAGGCGACTGCAGATCTCCCATCACAGCCAGGCTCTCAGTAAAGCCATCAACCCACCACTGCAAGGTGCCCCCGCAGACACAGTTGACCAACCAAAGCCAAGAATCCTTCAAACAATAGTCTGCCCTCTGGACAATAAAGTTTTCGCCTCAATCTGATATCGTACCTCCATAACCCTCACCTAGATAAGGTCATAATGTCTGACAAAATTGAGGGTGTAGCGTGCCACCATAAGCTTATATTTATGGTATTAATTTGCCATTTAATTTTATTTATGCAATTGTAAATTAATTAATTTCCACCTACAAAAGTATTGTTGAAGATAGAATATTGAGAGAACTTTTGGAGAGGGAACAAGAATATATGTTTAGATGGTTATGTATCATAATTGAACAAATCATAGGTGGGTGGATAACAAAACTATAAGAAATCTTAACTGTCAACATTGATTCAATTTTTTTCTTTAAATATGATTAATATACCATCAACATAGATTAGTTATTTTTATTGGAAGATTGAGAAACCATATATCGTGAGAGTTTCTATGAAAAGAATGTATTAGATATTTTTAACTATTAATTGTGCTAATTGTTATGCTATGTAATAAAGTAGTTATCAACTTTGGGCCAAGTAATTTTTAATCTTTAGACATCATATTAAAATTATTTAGAAAAACTCAGCTAGACTGATCAAAGCATTAGGCAGAGCCCCAATGGATGAATTTCTAACAAAAATATACCTAAATCTCAGCATCCTCTAGCAACAACTTACATTCATAACATCATCATCATTTATATACACTCGGTGGCAGGCCGAGCCTGGACCATTCATCTAAATGCCGGGCTTTGATGAATTTTGTTGAAAGCCACATCCCCGCTCAGAACCGAGCCCACAAATTTTTCGATTTCTTCCGCCGTCATTTCACCCGCAAGGGATACAATTTTTCCTTTCTTGGGTTTATAGGCGAGGATGAGCATGTCCACGGACTTGAATCTGGACTCGTGAAAGGAACCCAGTGCTTGGGATTGGGTCTCTGCATCCAGAAGCGAGAAGGAAAATGGTTCGCCTTCGTAGTGCTGTTTCCTCACAAGCGTCTTGCGAGATAACTGAAAACAACATAAATAGCATTTTCGTGAGAAATGCAGAAACGAATGAATTTAAGGAGTTGGCACTCACCGCTGAAAGAACATCATTGAGCTTATCCTTCGCTCTTCGTGACCGGAAAACGCCTATAAAACAAACAGGAGTCGAATCCCCGCACAGAGTATCGGCATTAGAAGCTGTGAGAAGAGGAGTGTTCTTCCCATGAGATTCGGCATTATTGGAATTCCTTGAAGCAGCACTATTATTCCTTTCAAAGCCTTCAAGAAGAGATTTTAGCTCATTGATGCCGGATCGCAAATCCTTCACAGCAATTCCTGCTTTCAAAACATACGGTTCCCCATTACTCGGCCTCCCCACCAAAGCAGGAAGCGCTTCAACCTCTAATTCCTTCTTTAGAAAAGGGCGCCTCACATCATGAGCCTACGTGGGAGGCATTGATAGTGTCAAGGCCAGTAAAATAAAATAGGGGAGAAAAAGGAGAAAAGGTGCAGTTCAGTTAGACTATAGCATCCACACATCGTGAACGCTAAATTCTTCCCATTTATGTGTAAAAATATCACCCCAATATGTGCCCAAGAGAGATGCCTCGTACAGGACTAAAAGTTGTGATATAAAACTGTGAAATAATAATAGTGGTCAGCAACAATACCTCCGCATCGTAGAACGCAAAACGCTTTTGAAGCAACCCGCTAACAGAGCGCCACATGACAGGCGTATCTTTTCTCGTTGACAGCAGCAGCACCTGCGGAAGGTTCCCTTTGGTATTTGGAAACTCAAAGTTGTTGAGATCAACTCTTTTTGAAACTCTAGGCAGATGCTCCTGGCAAAAACTTTTCAAACTTCGAACATCTAACCCTCCTTTGTACTCTAATAAGGAACCCATTGCGCTGCTTCCATATCCATAGATGAAAAGACGGGCCTTGCGGGGAGAAGGCAAGCCAAGATCCCTACAAAGGGTTTGCTCTGTTTGGCAGTTTATCTTACCGGCCTGCGAGAAAGCGCATTTTGATAGTTGAATTCCAGCAATACAGTTGTGGAAATTATTTTCCATGTTATATTCATTTGTTATCTGATATTGTTGTATATTTATACATCTAAAATTAATCATTATAAATGAACTAATTAAGTCCTGCAATTGCATGCTTATAATGAAACCATAGAGGTTTTACAAAATCTGGTGCAAGATGTTTGTTTGCATACCTCTACAGCTCCATGCAACGAATTTGCAACATCAGACACAATTGATTCAAAAACATTATATCCCTTGGCAGAAGGAGTGTAGAATAACAGAAGCCAAGTCATGCCTTGATCTTCAATTTTCTTATTGAACAAACGCAAATTGACATCTTGGATATTTCCGGAAGCAGAAAATTCAGACTTTGATCTGGCATTTGAGCTGCTAAAGCCACTGTAATGATTCCCAGATTTCATTCCTCCACTAGTTTGAAAAAGGTTGGAAAAAATGTCGCCAAGACCAAAGACAAAGGGTCTGCTACCAGCGCTGGAACCAGTACCAAAAGGGAAGGAGAAAGATCGTGTATTACCAGAAGCACTGGCTTTTTGCCATCCGCCTGGACCAGAGGTGAAATACCCACCACCGCCAAATCCTTCATGGTTTCCAAAATTACTCCCATCGGCTCCTACATTACCTTGCACATCGCCATACAGATCATAGTTCTTCCTCTTTCCCTCATCGGAAAGAATTTCATATGCTGAAACATCAAAAAAATATATATATATATACAAAAACTAAATTAAATAACACTAAACTTTAATCCACAATTTATTCAATGGCTTAACAAAGTAAACTAACTATTATCATAATACAATTGGTCAGTGTTTTAACTTTGTACCTTAGTGTTGTAGCCGCTTGATAATATAAAAGACATAATTTAAGTAGAATAGATAATGGCATTTTATTAATAAAAAATCCAATGCATTTACAGATACAGCGCTATAATAATAAATTGAAATCCAAAGAGTTGTTTTATAACATTTAATTTAAGTAAATATTATAAAATGCACTAAGTTTTTCATATGGCCAATAATACAATTATTTAATGAGTCCAAGAATATTCTTAATTAAATTTGGTTTTTCGAATGCACATTTAAATTATTTTATTTGAGATCCATACAATTTCCTATTGGGTTCTCCATATAAGCTTTTAAATAAAATTCTTTAAGTTCTAAATGATTTTATAGTGGATTCTCCATCTTATGTAAACTTAAAACTATATATATCATAGAACATTAAAATAAAATTTGACTTTTGAGCAATCACTTTTGAATAATTAGAGATTGAATTTAGCACAAACAATTAAAATATAATAAGTTTATGTACACTAATATGCCTCATGTGAGAATGCAAAAATGACATAGTAATTCATTCCAATGAAATTATGATAAGTTTACAAACTTGAAATATAATAAAAAAACAAATGCAATGTAGTGCTCTTAGGGCCTACACTAAAATTGCAATTTATATTTTGTTGGAAGTTTATTAGAAGTCATCATTTAAGCCACGAGCATGCAACTATACTCATATGTTATATATACTCTTATTTTTCTTGTCTAAATATTATATTTTATATGGTCAATATATATATATATATATATATATATATATATATATATATAAAACTCAACTTGAAGTCAGCCCTAAAGCCAATTGAGTAGTAAGTCTAATGATGCCAAAGCATATCACTTCTGCTAAGAAATACTAATAACTTAAAGATGGTCAACTTTAGGTCAATAACCTTGTTGATCAAAACAATAGAATAAGGTTCCATAATATGTAGATTTAAATAACTCTTGATCCTTGATAGGAGTGTGATCATATTATAGATTCAATTAGTATTAATCTAAGCACAACTTATTATTCTTTAGAAGTTTTAAGGAGCTGCTAAGTAGAAACTCATGAGGGTAAAAGCTGTACATTCACAATTCAAACTTGGCGTGAGGAATTCTTCTAAAGATTACTATGTTACATGAGAGTTCTTCTCAAGAGTTGAATTGACATATAGGGATATCACTAACAGTGATTGCTAAATTATCTTAAGAATTAAAAATATATGATTTCTAATCCTTGATATAAATAAGATCATTTTAAGATTCTAAGCTTAAAATATTATATGAGAGGGTATAGTTAGAAAAGGAGGCCTATAAAAATTTAGGGTTTATTCAATTCAAGAGTAAAACCCAATTATGTATTCACAATTCCTCTTAATGAACTTTTACATAATAAGTTAATGAGAGTATAACTAGGAACTAGGGTTGGATTAGGATTTAACTTGGTCACCTAGCCAAGATTTAGATTCACCTAACCTATACTCCGTTGTGGGTGAGATTAGGGCTAAGATTAAAAGTTATATAAAATTAAATGATCTTGATTGATAATTACCAAAATTTGCCTCTAATTGGAATTAAAACAATAACTAATCATAAATAATCATTAGAGCAGTCCAAGGGAAAGAGAATAGTGAAAACCAAAATGAACACTAATCATCAATATAGAAATTTATTAGATTTGCTTAACCATTTGATATTATTAATGATTAAACCATAATTCAAAACATAAAAATAGTTAAACAAGAAATTAGCACTTAATGAAGTGCTAATTAACCCATATAAGAGGTTTCCATGAAAGGCACCTTAAGTGAAGTAGAGGCTCTTAGACTACCCAACATAAGATCTACACCGGTCCCAAACTAGGTCTACAACAACTTCCTTGGCCTACATTGAAACCTCTAGACCACAAGGTTCACTGAAGGCGCCTCTAGTTCCAAGTCAAGTTTGAGAGCCTTAATAGGAGAAAGGGCAGAATTTCAATTCGTTCTCAACAAGCTTATTAAAGGTGAATATTTCTTAATGTTGAAATGAGGCTTACGGATGAGGAGATAGGTTTTGGTTGTCAAAAGAAGACAAGGGAAAGCTTCTGCCATTCTACCGATCAAAAGATTTTGACATAATAAAGTGAAACCCTAGGAAATGGGGTAGTTAAGATCCCATAACTTTTGTTGTGCTCGGGGGATCATTCCATTTTCATTGATTAGGCTTTCCCGAGGGTTATACTCAAAAGTTACAAAAAATTGCCCGATCGGTTTAGATCTAATTAAATTAAAGTAACTTAAACTTGACCCTAACAATGGTTCTACAAACTTTATTGGAGGATGACAAATAGTATTACATTTATTTGATACAATTTTGGTGTGAAATTAGGAAATCCCCTCTTTGGTTTCAAATTAGGGCAATCAATTGCAACACTAAAGGACAACGACAACTATTAATTCACATCCGACGATTCAAGTCAGAGTCATGTGGTTTAACAAATTAATGATTGCGTTTACCATAGTCGTTGATCTCAAGTTTTATTTAAATCCACGGCCAATAATATTTCTGCTGATTCAAGCAACTTGTGTTGTCGGATTTGATCTAATAACTCAAAATTGCTCCATGTTTTTGAAGTTTTCATTAGCAACTAGATCTACAATGCGTGTTCCATCCCAAATCTAATAGTCCAAAAAACTTTTGGATATATATATTCAATTAAATTAATTAGAGAAATATAAATTATATTTTTAAGACCAAATAGACTCCAAAAATAATGAAATTTATTAAGATATTAAGATAAATATGATAAATTCAAAAATATAAAATTATAAATTTTGATAAATTTAATCTTTAATAATTCATTAAAAACAACCAATAATCAAATAAAAATCAAATTTTCATAAGAATATCGAAACTTAACCTATAGAATAATGTAATATTTATTTTGTATTTTTCAAATTTTTTGAGAAAAATTTCAAATATATATTTTCTTATAATAATTTAAATTTTAATGTCTAAATTTCAAAATTTTAGTTTCCAACATCCTAAGGGCATTACATTTACCCACACCCTATAAAATTATAAATTTTGATAAATATAATCTTTAATAATTCATTAAAAACAACCAATAATCAAATAAAAATCAAATTTTCATAAGAATATCAAAACTTAACCTTTAGAATAATGTAATATTTATTTTGTATTTTTAAAATTTTTTGAGAAAAATTTCAAATATATATTTTCTTATAATAATTTAAATTTTAATGTCTAAATTTCAAAATTTTAGTTTCCAACATCCTAAGGGCATTACATTTACCCACACCCCCTGCGCTTGGATGCTTTTCTATAAGATGTTCACCGAGGAGAGGTACACGTAAAAAAAGAATCAACATCAAAGTTCAAGCTTTTTAATAACAAAAAAAAATGTTCAAACTCAATGCCAAAATTGAGTGGCTTCGAATAAGGATGATAATTATGAACCACCTCTCATTTGAGTATAGAAAAACTTTACATTAAAAGATAAAGAATAACCAAAGAGAGTAGAAAAGTTAGAGAAAGTCAATTATTATAAACATACAAATATATACATTTGTTATTAATTTTATTAAAATATAATATAAACTATTATGATCAAATATAAAACAATTGTATGAGGTTTTGATGTTACAATAAGAATCTAGCTTATAGCCCAACCCCAGAACTATTAATAACACATATTATACAAACAAATATATATATATATAGCTATTGAAATATAATATGGATTATTACAATCAAAGATGGGACAAGCCATAGGAGATTTTGAAAGTAACAACTAGAACCAATCAAAATAAGCAATGGATCTTCCTTGTTGATCCTATCTTAATCTAGCCTACAAGCCAAGCTCCAAACCCATAACCCCTACCCATTCTAGAGTGAGTAATTGGAATTGTAACTACCTGACATTGATCTTCATTTTCCTACAAAGTGAATAATAAAATCTTGTCACTCTTTTCCAATTTTGCCAGTAACCATAAGTTATAATCAAACAAATGTACCTAGTCATCAATTAACAACTTGGTAAAAAAAATGTCCCAAGATAGATGATAATGGAAAAGAGTTGTGAAGTAATCAACAATCAGCATAAAGCTTATTAAGAGCTTTTATTTGATCGTGCAAATTGAAACAAAAGATTCATGTGGCCAACCCCACCTAGTGGGACTAAGGCTTGGCGATGTTGTTGTTGTTATTGTAACACTTAAAATTCATTAATTTATAAATAATATCTTTGTCAAAGAGATCACATCACTTAGTTATTGATTGGTAACATGAACTTAAGGGCACTTTGTAAATTAGCTACTTATTCTAATGTGATTTGCAAAACCTTCACTATAACTTGACAAGTGAAGCAAAGCGTGCTCTTAACAACATTGGGTGAAATTAGAACAAGAATATAATACAAAGTAAAAGCCACATCATAAAGATTGAGAAGAACAATATCAAGCAAAAAGATGCCTTCAATCATTTTACTTGTACTAGGACATTGAATAACCATATCCACAATGGCATGCAACTCGCTAACACACTATGCAAATCACCAACCATTGCCTCAAATGAAATAGATAACTCCACCCTCTCCACGTGAGGTCTAGTTATGACAAAATCAGAAAGGTTCCTCATATCCACAAGTTGCATCTCATTAGCACCAACGTCCTTACACAATTACTCATCCATACATCCTAGAAATTGGGTGAAGTCTAAGCACTTTGTAAGCTCTCAAATGTGACCAAATGATGCCCAATAGTATGACAATATTTGAAAATGTTTTCAAGAACTAGAAATGAAAAATCATGAGAACCCTGAACCAACCCAACTTGACAAATCTTAGCCATAAAAAGTTGCAAAAAATGAATAGTAAGTCCATCTTGTTAAGGCATCCCAAATATGGTCCAAATTAACCGTAGAGTGAATTAGTTGACGAAGTAATAGGAATTCATCTCAACTTTACAAAGAACTCACATAGGATTAAAATCAAGCAACCTTTTCAACAATTGCATCAAGAAACCCTCAATATAAATAATTAGCTTGGCAAATATTCACACAAATTAATCACCATATAAGTTACAAGCGTATGCAAACAATAAGGCCCACTGACCTAACACTTAGTAGCTTGAGACTGAAGAACCTTACAGATGAAATCCAAATAAGGCCAACAATACAATAATTTTTTAATAATAAATATTTGCAGTCTAGCCAGCTCTTTTTATGTGTGTGCGCATTAGCTAAGAGAATTAATTCAACGAGCAAATATTAACTGATAGAAATCCATAATTTGTGGGTTCAATAATGTGCAAAGTTGGTGAGATGTGGTAGTATGCTATCTGCGGGTAGGGGATCCTCAACCTGATTTTTTTTGGCATAATATAATTTTCATTGCAATTTAGCTAAGAGAACTAATTCAATGAGCAAATATTAACTGATGGAAATCCCTAATTTGTGGGTTCAACAATGTGCAAAGTTGGTGAGATGTGGTAGTAGTGCCTGCTATCTGCAGGTAGGGGATCCTCAACCAGATTTTTTTTAGCATAATATAGTTTTCATTACAATTTAGCTAAGAGAATTAATTCAACGAGTAAATTTTAACGGATGGAAATCCATAATTTGTAGGTTCAACAATGTGCTAAGTTGGTAAGATATGGTAGTAGTGCCTTCAATATGCAGGAAGGGGATCCCCCTCAACCTATTTTGGCATATATAATTTTACATAGCAACTGTGTATCTCAGCCACTGTCTTAGTTACCTCATTTTTTATTAATAAAGCGAGAATAGTGATATAGTGGATGCAGATAACTTCTCTACCAAAACAGACTAAACTTTGTGTTTCTAGTGTGAATTCAATAGTCTAGCTCTAATTTTATTTTTCTAGCTATATATCAATGGAAAACATATATTCCCTAACAGCAAGGTCAACAACATTAAAAGCTATGAACGTGGATGCAAAGTCAACATCAGGAGCCACATAAGTGAATGTTAGATTTGAGCATGGTGCAATGGTGAAAGATGTGAGGCCGGTATTGAGGCGACAAACGATATGAGGTAGGCATCAATAACAACAATGGATGCCACTTATCTTTTGAGTGCAATGCGGTGAATGTGAGGTTTTCTAGATGGAGAAAGGTAGTTTTTTTAAGAAACATGTTATATAAAATATACATAATATGCAATGGGCTTTCAATAGAATTAAATGTAAATGCATTGACAATTTCAGACTGGCAAAACAGAAACAAACACTAACATCTAAAGATACCAATTCTTTAAACAAGCCCCCAAAATATCAAAACTGAAATAATCTTCAACAACCTATTTTTTAAGAAGACCCAATAGTGATTCATGTTTTAGCCTAAGCATTGTTATCATAAAAAAATAGAAGAAACTATTAGAAGAAATCTTTAAAATTTCTAGAGCATGGCAACAAAAAAGGATAGAAGTTACAGCTCATTAACATAAACAAACACCCAACCCATAATATGAAGCTGATTCTAGGCATGCCATCCTATAGCAGAGAAAATAGTTATTCAAAAACGCCATTTTTTTTTGTCCCCATAGCTATTATTAGCTTTATTTCAACAACTTGAGGTCAGCTTCAACTCCAGTAGCGCATTTCTATCCGGTAAAGTTATTCTGCTACAGGTTGTCAGCAAATATGAAGCACTTTAATGTGCTTCTTGAGCTTTAAGTAATGTTCAATGTCTAAATATGCTTCAAATCAATTAACAACAATTTTGGCAAAGTTCTAATAATCAGTTTTGATGTGTGAGATTTATTGTTTCTTCATAATAATTTGTGCAAATCAAGATTCACTTAGATAAAAGATAAGCATTCGTTTCACAATAGCCTAACAACTACATCAAATAACATCGTCCATCACATTGATCTGAGAAATGTTTGCCAGTTCATCAAGAGAAATTAATACAAGAGAACCCACTTTAGTCATTTTAAAGGCAGCCCAGCATGAACAAAATAGCTAAGAAATATCTTCCAGAAGCCATGTCAAGGAATGTAAATTTAAGATAACTAACCAACTAAGAAATGAACACAACACAAACGCATATATTAGAAAGATGAAACACGTGGAAAGAAGCAGTGGTAGGAAGAACACATTTTCAAGATTCATTGCACTCTAAAAAAAGGTCATCATTCCAGAATAAAAAGAATAGGTTGATGAAAATTTATTGTCAAAAAATGGTATTCTTAATAACAGATCATGCAACCGTTTTATCACAGTAATGACTGCTGTAATAAAAAAACTCACTATTAAAACAGCAATATGTTAATGTAAAGAATTGATTTACTACAACTCTTAGCATGATAGATACATGTACATATTCAAGATAGGGGTACTGAGGGAACGTGCCTCCATTGATCCAAATTATTCTTATATATGTATATTTACATAAATGTATATATTTATTTTTATAGATACATTTATATGAAATTAATTAAATCTATTGAACAAACAAAATGGTTCCGGTTCAGTGGCAGGCGTGCAACCGTGGAAGAGGAAGGGTACAGTTCTAATCTCACAATGGTTGAAATCAAATTTCTTTTTTGAGATTTGGACCTAAATTTTAGGTCTTAGATTTTTAATGTAAAATATAAATAAATAAATTCATATAAATATTCAAATAGACTCAAATTTAGGAAAGTTTCACATAAATATTTAATTAAGGTTGAAATTTAAAATTTTTTGAGGCCTAGTCTTATTTTTTAGGTCTTAAGATATTTATGTAAAAAAATAAATAAATATTTTCATATAAATAATAAAATCGCCGATATAAAATTTAGAAACACTATACTACTCAATAATGCATTTTGCTAATTTATAGTACACAATGATATAAAGATTATGCTCTCCAAATTTTATTCTTGCCAACGCCTCAAAAATTCTTAAGCTTCTCCATGATTTTAGCTTTTTGAGTCAAGCATCTCTTGATTCATTGTCCTCTACCTAACAGGAATAGCTTTGACATGCCTACCTTAGGTATGTACGAGTATGTTTTTATTTTTTGCATATCTATGTAGCAATATTTTGTCATGAATATTTTAATTTTTCCTCAATCAAAATAAATATTAATTAAAGAAATAATGATGCGGTTAAATGTAAAAGAAAAATAAAATTATTTACATATCATTTTTAATTTTCTTATAATCATAATATATTTTTAGCATTATAGTTTGATTATGTCGGTATTGAATTTTTTTTGGATCCGCCCCTGCATGGATCATCAATATTAACATCAATTCCCAATAATTTAAATACTTCGATGCCTCTCTCTCAACTCAATTAAAAATGCAATTGCTTCCACTAACCAGTATAAGAATTTAGAAAGAGAACTTACGATACATCATGAAGATTTTCAAATTAAATAGGGTGTTTATCAGCTTTAGCCACTAAGGCACACTTTGCAACACCTAAAAACAAATATTCTTATACTGACAAAAAATACAAGGAATGATAAGGTAAAAACATTTTTCAGAAGCCTGATATTCTCTATTAATTCAAAATTTCAAGAAACGATGCTTGAAAGAAAGCTTCAATGGTATCAAACATAAATGAAATGATGTGAAAAAGTAAATTCCAAAGCAACAGCACCATCAGTATGACCTTCTACTGTGCAGTGATCATTGTACATGGGAAGTAAAGGTAATGCCTAGAGAGGCAAACAACAAAAAGGTTTGCCAATGTGATATCATACAAGAGAAAAATTAATTTAGATAGAATAATGATAACACTCTAAAAAGAACAGAGCAGTTACCATTGTTTATCTCTGCAAATTTCTCCTGTGCACCTTTGTTTTTGTTTTTGTCAGGATGATATTCTAGAGAAAGCCTGAAACAAAAGCATTAAAAACAAATGGTTAAGAAACTGGCACGAACTTTTCCTAAGGAAATTGGATCTCTATGCATAGACGGTTCATACTTGTGAAAAGCTTTCTGAATCTCACGTTGGCTAGAACTCTTGTCAACCCCAAGAATCTACAAAATAAATAATAAATAAATAAACTTTAATAAGTGCAAAGAGTGCAAACCATACTTCTGGGTTATAAAAGAGGAAATTCATAGTGCCGTTTTTTGCATTTCTTTAAACACATAATGGTGGTTAGGCAATAAACAATCATGAGCTAGGTGCACTTTAACAAGGTCATAGAAGTCAATAAGACCATGTGATTATGACCTTACATGCTCAAGATAAAAGACTAACTTCTTTATATTAAAAACAATGAATATAAAAATGTTTTTATCCAATTTTAGTGAAACAAAAAATTGACTGGATACTAGTCAAATATAGGCCACTGTTCCCATTGCAAATTCATCAAGATATCACTTGAATTTGAGAATATCATACAAATTTTACAGTTAAATTTAAGACAAACACTTTAACATGAATCAACAAATTATTCTTGCCTTTAAATAAGACTTAAGGATTCAAAGTGAAGTACGGAAGAGTAAAGGAACTAAAGGCAGAGAAGACAAATAGGCTCTTCATATTTTATTTTAACTCCAATAATACAAATCATTTTTTTTACTTAAGCATACCTAAATTTCTATGTAGAATCTCAAGCAAACATTTCTAGAAATCCAAGTAATTAAAGAGCTAAAGAGAACTTGAAAATTTTAGATACTACTGCAACTATATATTACAGCCAACCGCTTTGGCAGCCTTCATTCCTTATTGTTAACTCTACAAAATGCATTATAAAGTTAAGTACATGATTTGTACAAACAACCAACTGAATTCAATGTTCCACATTAAAAGATCTTATAGTAAGAGAATACTACTAGACTACTAGTATGAAATGAAACGTCCCTCACAAGTTCTTAATTAAGAATAAAATTGAAACAAAAAATTACAAATTTGGAATAGCTAGGTACACCGTATCACATATGTTAGAAAATCTATGTAATATTCTCATATTTGAGCAGCTGAGAATTGATGCATTATTAACAATAATACTCTTGCTCAAGTCTGCAAGTATTTTTTAGAAAAACTATTCGCATTTTAGAACTTAAAGAGGTCACGTTATTGGCTTTAAGTGAAAAGGCACACGAGGAACCTTATGGTAATCCAAAACTAATGAAAACTAAAAAAAGATAAGTTAAAATATTACTATTTACCATGTATACAACATATTAATAAACATATTTGATCCACCCTTCTTTACAGTGCCACATTATTTATAGCTTTTGCACTACATAATATTTTTCTTATAGCTCCTTAGTATTACATAATATAATTACATGCATTATGTTATCTCCTCTGTATTATTTTATGGAGCTATAACATACTCGTATTATTTTATGGAGCTAGAATATACTGACAAAGTAATGACATTAACTCATATCCCTAGAGTTAAGATTTCATTTCAAAAGAAAGCTTCATGAAGTAACCTGAGGTGATGTTGATAATAAGAAAACAGAAACACTAGATCTAAGAGAATAAGCAATTACAAATGTGTTTTTATTTATTATTACAACAGAAAAATATATGATCTTTTCTTAAGAACTGCTTCTAGATTATTAAGTATATTGATTTTGCCACTCCTCTGTAATTATAAATGATTATAAGATGATTTTATTGCAAGTAAGAAGATTAAAGCTTATGTTATACAACTTTTGTTATTGTCTTAGATATTTCAAACAACAAGACAAATTATGATAAGAGTGGGTAACATAGCAAAAATGAAAAATTAAGATATTTAAATATTGTAAGTTATTTAAATTGTAATCCTGATTTTTTAAGGTTTAGAAGAATTCAATACACATGTTTTGGAAGCACAAAGGCCTATAATATGTGATTTAACAATACTTCGCAAAGTTTTGAAAATAATCATTCTCATTAAAATATATATAAGGAAATTTGGCCAAGAAAGAAATAATCAATATATAAGGATTACCATTGTATATGAGTAGTGATGATAAGATGGCTTGCTCTTGTTAGTATTAATTTGGAAAATTGGAATTAGTTAAGAATGCTTCTAAGCAAAAGGCAAGAGCATTCCATTCATAGGAATAGTCAACAATCTCTTAAGCATATATGTCAAATTATTGTTATATTGAAACCATCTTAAGTATAATTAAACAAAGCTCTTGAACATTGAGACTCCTTTTCAGATAACAATAGAATTTATGATAAAAACTCCAAAGCTAAACGTGCTCAAGTCGGAGCATTCCTAGAATGAGTGAGCTACTAGAAAGTTAACTTCTAAGAGTAAAATTGTGAGGCTATTAAAATCAAAGCAAACAATATCTTGATATTTAAGAATTCAAGCTATTATAGTTAATATCACAACAAGGTTGAGGAACTTGAGTAATAATCAACCAAAGCCAAAATTGTGAGGACAAAATCGTGAGTCCATTAAAGTTAAAGGAAATACATTGGTGCCTAAAATTTAAGCTATTACAATTGGTATCACAACAAGGTCGATGAACTTAAGTAATAATCAACTAAAGCCAATAGTTAAATTTTGAGAGTGGATATAAATCTCAAGTTGGCAAGCCAAACCACTTAGAAATTTTAAATATTAGCTGCAGAGATTCAAAATATAGTAGAAGCAACAACAATAACGAAATAGCTCATTGCAAGGAAAATAAACAATTAGATTCTATTAAATTCAATAATCTGAATTGCCTTATTTTAAAATTCCAAGAGACATTAGAACAAGCTTAATATTTAATATTATGATGATCTAACTCCTAATGAAAGTCTAACAAGAGTTCTTAATAACACCATAAGATCTCTTAAGAGGATTAAGAGAAAATTCAAATGTGTTGAAAATCCTTATAATGTTAGATATCAAATATTCATGATCAAAATCATAACATCATAGTCATCATATTAAAAATAACATCATAAGATCTTTTAGAATTGATTGAACTAATAAAATAATTTGAAGTATATATCAAAGAAGAGATCAATAAATCATATACAAATCTCAATTTTATTGGGGCATCATATGATCAAGTGAATAAGATATTTTGGTTGAAACTTTTATGGAAGAATTTATAAGAGTAAAGTAATGCTTCTAGTAGAATTTAAGGAATCATGAAATAATCAAGTTTTTAATTACAATATTAAACAAGGTTCACTTACCCAATAAAGTCAATAGAAAGAGCTTTGATAATGAAATTTTATTATTGGATTCACCTTAATCATTTTTTATAAATTCAAAATTCTAGATGAATTATTTGATAATGGATTAAAGGATACTCAAAATTCATAAAATTTATTTTTAAGAGCAACATAATTTGATTATCAAAATATTGTTCTTAGGATTAATTATCCATTGACTTAATAATAAGATAATTATTTTGTGGATGATTATATATATTGCTATTTGGATAAGATAATCATTTTATTGACATAATAATTACTATTTGATTCAGAAGAACAATATAATGAGTTAAATTTTTAAAAACTTTTTTGGCTAAAGATAATTGAGAAATATTAAGATTTTCACCTAAAAGGAATTTGATATCAATCTAATACCCATTATTGTTTTGCATGACTAAGAGAATTGATGAACATTTTTAAGAAATTATTGGAAAATATTATCATTAACTAAAGAGTATATCTATAAATTGTTATGATGAGAAAAATTAAATGAATATTATCATAATAAATTTTCGAGTCTCTAAATGTGTTTGAACTTTTCCTCATCTCAATGTTCAATGATTAAATTAATGATGGAATACTTAAAGATTTGAGGACATAATTATTATGTGTGATGAATCTTATAGAAGACACTCAACTTGAGAGTAACTAGCAAGGACTAGAGTAGCATCATAGGAACTCTTTAAATACTAAACTATTGGCTAAGAATTGATGCGACCATATCAATAAATTAAATTCACCTAGAACTCCTAATAAAGGGACCCTAAGAAGGGTAGAAACAACGATCACTAATAAGAGCGATACTATTGCTACATTCAAGAAATCAGCAATTATTAACCTTCGTGTGCAATATTCACCTTCATATTAAAGCTAAAGTAATGATGCTCAAAAATGCCCTCCTTCTAGTAGTTAAAATAAAAAATATCAAGGATGGGATATGGATATATGTGAACAACAACTTATATGAAAGCAAAATATCAAAAGCCAACGATATCAGTATATGATCTATTCGTAACTACATGATTTCATTGGCTTTTGATGCTTTTCTTTCATTAAATTGAGACCAATTATGAAATCTCAAGTTAAGAATGACTTCATGAACTTTAGGACTAAGTTTACACGTGAATCTATACATAACTAGTAAATCAACATGAAACCAATTATGCATTTGTCTACCAAATCAATAAATGAGAAACTTGTCTAATAACATATTAAGAATTATTAATCACTGAAGAAAAAATAGAATTACAACTCAATCCTAATAGAAAAATCATAAGATTGAGAAACATGAACAAGGGCAAAAACTACATTTCCAATTGATGCACAAATTTAAAGAATTATTTGAATGATAAGAGAACCATTTTTAATAAAGTATACAAATTAACTCATGGTAATTATCTTTAATTTAATTTAGAAGAAGACAATCAATGTTTGACAAAGAAAAATATTTGACATTTCACTTATTTTGACAATAGTTGATGGTGAGCAACTTCTAGAAATTTTAATGATATATTTCCAACAATGATTACATTGAATTTGGTAAATAAAGTTTCTAGATCCAAATTTGGTAAATAAAGTTTTTGATGAAAAGACCTTGTGTGCACTAAAGCCAAATAAAAGGCACACACTAGACTTGAAAACCTCAAGAAGGTTAAGCTAAAGTTACTTAGGGGTTATTTGGTATGAGGTAAAGCAATGTAAAGTAAATTTTTTTGAGTAAACTAAAATTATTGGTTATTTGGCATGAAGTAAAACAAGTGAAAAAATTTTACACGACAATTCGATTATGCATTAATATGTATATATATATGAAGGGGTTAAATAAATTATGTCTGAATCGAACATATTAAGAGAATACGCGGAGCAACCGAGCAAGCGAACGAACCAACCAATGAACGATTCTAGCGAATCCTTCATTTGAATGAATGATTTGAATGAATTCATTTATTCGTTTCGTTAGTAAATCCCTAAAAAGATTTCAACTCGATTCAACGAAACGAATCGTTCAAAAATTTTCGAACGTATCGTTTGTTCGTTCAAACGATTCATCCGTTTGAACGATTTGTTATTCATTCATTTTATTCAAACAAAGCCCTAAATAATTTATAATTTTTTGGGAGTAATTTTACTCTCTCTAATTTACTCAAAACATTACACTCACATATTACTTCACTTCATATAGATATTAAATTTCTTGTAAAACTACTAAATAGTATAAAGTAACATAATTACATTATAATCAGATTACTTTAAACTCAAATTTCTCAAATTTTCTCATAACAAATAGCCCCGTAGATGAATAATGATTAAAAGTTTGCACAAAGATTAATTTTTATCACTTTGAAAATTTATTATAGAACCTTTAACAAATCCTCATTTTTTTAGTGTCTAATTGAACCCAAGTTAAATGATGATTAAGAAATTTATTTTACAAGCCCAACCCATGATGGAGGCTGAGCTAAAGGGATTTAAGAGTTCGATACTAGAAAAATTTAGAATAAGATTCTAAGAATTAGAGTTCAGTAAAAGACCTATATAGTCGAGCTGCACTTGAGAAGAAAAGTGAATAGGATAAGACTGTATCACCATATTTTTTAGTTGAAATGCATTTTAGACCAGTTGATTTAGCATACTTCTCAACATCAATAAGAAAAAACAAGTTTTGAGAGGATATTAAAATAATATGAAAGCTTATATCAGGGACAATATTCTTTTAAGTTGGGGAGATTATAATATCTTTCTAATTTCAATTTTATAAAAATATTTTTAGTAAAAGAAAATTTTCAATATTTTGGAAAAATTAAATAATTCAAATATTTTCAAAATACAAATAGTGCATTTTTACAAATTAAATATGCTAAAATTAAAAATAAAATTTATTATAACTTCTATAAAATATTGGTAATTTTTTGGAAGTATAACTTATTTTTAACAAAATATTAAAGTTTAAAAGTTTAAAAGTTTAAAAAATATTTAAAATAAAATAACCCAAATTGGATTATTTCTATTTTAATGGATTCCCCCAAATTATTCTTAGCCTATAGTATTTCATTAATTCTTAGTCAAAATAAAAAACATATTTAATTAATTAAACATAAATTTTAATTTAAACTTTATTTACAAAAAATTAGTAATTAAAAATGCATGAATGATTTGCGAGACGCGTGGCTTGCATTCAATGGGCCGACAATCATTATGTAATAGCAAAACTTGCATCGATTAAATTCGATAGTCAAATCCACCGCATGACGCGTGGCATGAATCCGATGGCTCGGTAATAATTATAACAATAAAATTGCATGGGTAAAATACGATCGTTGAATCTAATATGACGGCTCGCGTAATTCAAGAACCACAAACAGATTGAAATTGTTGGATTTAAATAGCGAAGATCTAATGGCCATGCTTTAATCCGTCATTTTGAACTTGTCCTAACCCACCTTCGATTTGTAATTGTTCATCACTGTAATTGCTACGTAATGTCGAAATCTTAATTTTTATAACCATATCTCCTCAAACCAAATTGGGCAATTTGTTATCAATAGAAACATTATGACGAGATCTTTACACTAGAATCATAACTAGCCAATTTCCACATTTAGTTACACCACAATTAAGGAAAGCCTACTTCTTATACTTTTGAGAAAAAAGTTTGAAGCTTGACCATCCCTCATCAATTATGCCTTCATTTTCCTCCATAAGAACCACTTTAGTGATTCAAGAATCAATTTGAAGCCTTGGTGAGAAGAAAACTAGTTCAAAAATCTCCTTTTGGTTCAAAAGAGCAATGGTGTAGTCACATTGTACCTAAGCAAAATTAGCTCACTTTGGCTATCTTAGAAGAATCTCAAGCCTCTTGTAAAGGCCATAAAACTGAATTCAAGGCCAGCATTTAGTTACACCACGATTAAGCAAAGCCTATTTCTTATACTTTCGAGAAAAAAGTTTAAAGCCTGACCTTCCCTCCTCTATTATGCCTTCATTTTCCTCCATAAGAACCACTTTAGTGATTTAGGAATCAATTTGAAGCCTTGGTGAGAAGAAAAATAGTTCAAGAATCTCTTTTTGGTTCGAAAGCACAATGGTGTAGTCACATTGTACCTAAGCAAAATTAACTCACTTTGGCTATCCTAGAAGAATCTCAAGCCTCTTGTGAACCATAAATCTGAATTCAAGGCCAACATTTAGTTACACCACAATTAAGCAAGCCTATTTCTTATACTTTGGAGAAAAAAGTTTGAAGCAAAACCTTCCCTCCTCTATTATGCCTTCATTTTCATCCATAAGAACCACTTTAGTGATTTGAGAATCAATTTTAAGCCTTGGTGAGAAGAAAATTAGTTCAAGAATCTCCTTTTGGTTCAAAAGAGCAATGGTGCAATCACATTGTACCTAAGAAAAATTAGGTCACTTTGGCTATCTCTCAAGCCTCTTGTGAAGGCCATAATCTGAATTCAAGGATTCGATCTCTTGATTTTGCTATTGGAAAGTCAATCCAAAAATTTTGAGAAAATTCATATGCTTTTCTTTTTCTTTTAAACTAGCATGAATCATAATTTTAATTAAAATCTTAAATTCAACTGCATAATAAAGATGATCTTAGTGAATATTTGATATTTAGATCAATGTGAATCCGAGATGATTTGGAGAAAGCAATTTTTAATCAAAGTCTAACTAACCTTAAGTTCTCTCTCTTCCTCCATCACCATAAAGATTATTAAGAATCAATGTGATTTCACACTCATTAGCTCAATGCAATAAAAAAATTAGATAGTTAATATAATTCAAAATCTTGATTAAGGTTTTCTTTTAAGAAATTTTAGATTAAAGCTTTATTAAAATCTTAAATGATAAAGTTTGACATAATGATGACCTAGGACTTAATTGGAATGTTACTAGTGCTTATTTTGAATGATTATGATTGAACTTTATCCAATACAAAAAATTATATTTGGAGACAAGAAGTTGATTGGATGGTAGTTGTTTGTGTAATGATCAATTATTGGATGGTAAATTTGCAAGACATAAATTGTGTTAGATATGTAAATAAGAAATATTTGAGTGATGTTTATAAAACTCATCCTAATTAAAATTTTCTCAAGATAATAATTGTGTATTTACTATGTTTAAGAAATGAATTATGCATCCATGCATAAATTGACTCAAATTCTTTCCCAAGGGTACTGATTTCCAAGAAAATCCAAGTATAATGCTCATCATTGGCCTTATCCCAATTAATTACATGGGCTTTTAATTTCTCAAGCTTCATCCTTCCTGTTGAGTTCTGTACGGGATGCCAATTTTATGAACTATTATGAATACAAAAGTTCTAAGCATATCACTTAAGTCTACCTCTATTCTCATAAAATTGTTTGCATTAAGTCTAGCAACCTATTTTTATCATCACATGTTCCCATCCGCTGTAAAGCAAGCCAAAACATGTCTTATTCTCAATTTGTAAGGCACCATAGTAACTCTCTAGGAAAGCTATTTCACAATTTTTCTTTTTCAAAAATCACTGCACATCTATTTTAACATTATAATTTCTAATGCCCAAAATATAATTATAAATAATATTTAGAATTCCAATTTCTTAAGGTTTCAGTCATTTATAACTCCTATTTCAAATGGTTTCAATCAAAGTCTGAGGATAATGTTCTATTACATACGATGGCTGTGATATTTTCCCATTTAAACCATTTAAAATTAACAACAAATAACATCAACATTGTTATCCCGATTCATGGAAATGACAAAAACAAATTTAGTTACTTACCACGACAATTAAAAGCACAATACTTCAAATGGTCATTAACAAATGAAATAAGTGATCCAATGTGAAGACTCCTAATGCCATTAAAGTTTTTCTAAGTACTTTCAAATACATCTTTGCATTCATAAATATCTAATTGAATATAATGAAGAACTTGCCTTATCAATTACAATATCTGACTAAGAAACATTAAGTTCTTATTTGAAGACCCCTTTCCTAAAGGAAGACAATCGTGTCATCAATAATTGCACAAAATCGATATAAAAGGTTTCCTTATATACCACTGATATCTTCATGGTTTACTTATATAACACCAAATCTTTCACATTCACAGATCTACAGCTAAATCTTTCTAAATAGATCAAAATATCACACTTCTTACACCTTTTTAATCATAAATGGGGATGAGATTATATACACTGTTAAAATTAAACTATGTTTTAGCGAGTATCAAAGAATTGGTGTTAAATATGTGCATTATAAGATATTAATGCTATCTATTGCACTCGACTACTAGAAGAAGGAAACATCAAAGATAAATCAGCTCCTGAATTACAAATTTATGTTGTAATGCGGTAGAATCATCAACGCCCACCATTGCAGATTTGCAGGTCGGGCAACCATCAAGAAAAACAAATATCGCCATTTAAATTACAAAATAGGGTTACGGAACACAAAGAACAAGCAAGCAGTACCAGGTAGGGATCAAGTGCTTTCGCATCTCGAGACGAGATGAAGAAGATCAGTAGAGCGAGCATGGCACATAAGAAAGCTAGCCGAATCATCGTGGCCGTTTGGCGCCGGGACCTTGATAGCAGATTCTCAATTCCCCTGCAAACAATTTAGAAAATCCAAAACCAAGCGGGGATGAATTTATAGGGTCTGAACGTCTTGAGCCATGTGGCGATTTTCTGTGGTGCCAGCAAAATGAACCAATGAGGATTTAGTTGAAACGTCACGAAGACTCTGGAACTGCTCAGATTTTCATATGGCAGTTTTTTTTTTTTCTATAAAATTAATTTTTTTTTAATTTATAATTAAAATTTTGACGAATTTGTTGTGTTTAGGCATCCAATAGAAAATATTATGGCAATATTTTTTTTAAATGAGTTGCTAAATCTTATAATAGCACAAAAATATTAGATATGTAACTTCATAGATTTGTATGGATGGAATCAATTTTCATTTCCTTTAACAAAAAAAAAAGAAGCTATGATCTTATTTGCTCATAATTTATTTAAAACTCAAATTTTATTCCATTCAAATGCTAATAAAATATCAAAAATATTATTTAGATCCACTGATATGATATCTAAAAAGTCTCATTTAATGGGATTTGGACATAATTCAATACAAACTTTAAAAATAATATTTATATTATTTTAGTGTAAATAAATAAACACTAATGAAATATGTTCAAATCCATCGGATGAGTTTTTTTGAGTGCCACGTCAACAGGTCTAAATAGCATTCCTCTTAAATTTTGAGTCTAATCAACTTTTTCACTTCAATTTAATTTGGGGTGTAATTTTTAATAGGTGGAGTTATGCTCAAAATTATTATTAAATATAATTAATATACATTCTAACTAATTATGTTTGTTGAAAAGAAAAGTCACATCTTCAAATTCCATCTACTTAAGTATTTTATTAAGTTGGCATGAATTTGATTTTTAAGTTGCTCGAAATTGAATCATTTTTGAGTCAAGCAGCTTGGCAATAATTCAAGTTCAAGTCATTTTGAGTTTAGCTAAACTCAAAATTCTTAAGTTCTATTTGAGCATGATTTGAATTAAACACGAATCGAAGTTAATCTTAAGTGAGATAAGAGAAAGCAGTAAAGAAATTAGCACCTATTAAGCTTATTGATTTTTTATGGGGTCATTACTTGTGTCAATCTCTCCTCTTAGAATTCCCTCCTTTTGCTAATCACTACATAGTCAATCTCCTTCTTTCTCTTACTTTCCTCCGATAATGATTTGAATCCCTTTCTTTGGGGAAAATTCATCATGCAAAGCCCTCTATGGTGCTATGAATAAAACTTGAAAGCCAAAAGATCACTCACTCTGTTTTAAAAGTTGTTATTTCCTAAAGCGTCCATGCGATGGGGATATTGATCTTGTTCTTCATAGAGGATCTTGTTTTTTCTTTAACTATCCCATCATGGTGGAAACATGGGCATCGAAATTTATGCCCATTGCACCTCTTTCATCCTCTCACTTTGGATCCCATTTTCTGAGAAATTCACATAAAACTAATCTAATGTTGGAAGATGAATCGCCATTAGTTAGCAAAAATTTATAAGTTAATCAAAGGATTAACAGGTCACATCATGCACATGACTACAAACTTATGCCAACTATATAAACCCTTTTAAGAATAAAATATATGTGTAATTCACATACGCAAAGGTATGCGTCGTTGCCGACATAGTAACAACACAACAATTATTTTTAAATTTTGGTGAATACATATAATGTACACATAAGGTGAGCAATGAATAAAATCCTGCACATTTGTAAAGGAAATTGTTATATTGCATCTCCTCGCCCATCAATGTGTTCTTTATTCGCCATCGACGTTTAGTATCATCATCGTTGAATAAAGCTAGATACGTGCCTTCTTCTTTGCTGTTGTTGACGAAGACGAGAATGCCAATTGTTGCACCTTATTCTTCTGGCAAAAAACCATCTCATCATGGCTTCAACTTCAATCAAATTCTCCCTCTTATCCGTCACACAACACAATTGCAAATTTATCTTCTTCGATCTGCAACGATCATCTTCTGATCTTCAACATTTGTGTTTATTACTACATTTTTTATTATTCTCTTTTTAATTGGAATGCAAGAATCATTTTAAAAGTTATTACAAGCAAATAAGTTAATGTAAAAATTCATGTTATTGATGTAGTTCTGATAATCTCTTCATTTTTAAATATTATTTTCTTTTCTTTTCTTAAAATATCTTAATTTCACTTGGGTCGGCTTCGAGTCGAGTTCAAGTTGAGTCAGCCAGACTCACGAATCGAGTTCGAGTTACTTCGAGTCATTTTAAACATGATTTGAGTCAAGACGCATGACTGGAACTCGACTCATAAATTTTTTAGTGGTTCGAGTCTAGTCAAAATATATCGAGTTCGAATTGAGTCAAGTTCGAGTTTTGACTTTCGAATCAAATTGCTAGCCTAAAACGTGCCCATGCCTCGATATACCTAGTTGTTTGGGTGTGCCCAAGTATTGAGGTTTGATATTCTAATACAACATAATTTAATTTTGCAAACTAGGGCCTAGGCATGCCCAAGCCTTGGAGCCTTGGTATGTTAATTGGTAAGGTGGGCATATACGCGACCTAAGCTCTTGGGCCTGCCCTAGTGTTGAAGTCTCGGTATACCTTGTTGCTTTGGGGTGCCCAAGCATTGAGGTTTATAGAAAATTTGGTGCCTTGGGCTCACCTCTGTACACCGAGACTTTGGCCACCCAGGCGCCCAAGTATAATGCCACTTCTGTGCTTGGGCATGCCTAAGAACCAGTATGCAATTTTTACTAGTAGAATGCTTATGAAATGATATGATGCAATTAGCATTCTATTATCGTGCAAGACTTGAAAGGAAAATGACATTACATTTCTAATGATCATGTTATGTGAGGTTAATAGATGTAACATTTGAAACCCTCAAATAATTTTATATAGTAATATATTAGTTATTATGCATGCTTGAAATGTCATATTCTCCAAGTATTGGGATGAATTTTCATTCAAAAGAAGAGGTGCTCTAGTTTTATAATAACTATGGTAAGCAAGTTGGCTTCAATTTCACAAAAGCCCACCTTAGAAAGATACCATATGGTAGTGTACAACTATGAAAGCATGTATGAAGTAATGTGAACATAAAATTGAAAAAAAATATACAAATAACTAAAAGATAACATCCTTATCAATTTATAGGTTTCAAAGTTGAAATATTTTTCAAAGTATCCTTGAAAGGTATACGATAAATTTACAAAGTGCACAACTTAGGTAGTCATTCACTCATTAGACTTAACAACTTTCATGCTAAGATTTTATAGGAAGATTTTGCAAGAAATACAAAATGTTAAATAATAAATAGATAAAGCTGGGATCAGTTCTTCTAAGGTGTATGATATTTTGGTTGGGTAGTTCGATGGGATTAGAATATGAAGTCTTTTTGCAATAATCATTCAAAATGCCTCCAAATTGCATGCCAAAGTAGTCTTACAACTAATGATGCTTAAAATATTCTAAAGTATTTTAATAAAGATAAGATACACATCTATCATTGTAACAACTCATAGCCATTACTTAGCCAATTAATTTAAGAATTGTCATTAATAGATTGCAAACATTATTTGGATTATTCCCTCAAATTTTGGAGCAAATAAATTTGAAAATGTATATTTGGAATATTTTAATATATATATTAAATATATTAAGAATTATTTTGGCCTTAAACTTAAAATAAATTACATATTTAAATTTATTATTTCAATATATACTATATGTGAAAATTTCATAATTTTTGTACTTTAATGATCTTGGCAGCACTATCTCTCTGGTTTGACCTTGATTTGGCCCAAAATTGACATGAGTTCTTGGGTTAACTCATAAAGTATGAAAATTGACTCTAAGCATCCCCCAACTCTATAAAAATCTCCAAGGAACCTCTAGACTTTTGTTTAGTGACACCAAAATTTTTCAGTCCCTTTAAGAGACTTCATATATGTAACAACCCTAATTGTTACCCTAACTAATCTAAGTTAATTTAAGCTAAAGCAAGCTTTGTTTTTCATTCCATTAAACTCAATGGGTCATTTAAATCTAACCCTATAAGTTTGAAATCCATCGGAGCTTAGAGTATTTTGGCTATTTTTGCTTATTTTTGGATTCTGAATATTAGCAAAAATAAATTGATCTCTAAATTAAAATCTAATTTTATTTTTGAATTTCTCATGCCCTAATTAGCTAAGGGTGAATTTTTGGAAATTTTTGGATCTCATTAAGTCCTAAATTGGATTTAAAATTTATTAGGATTATTATTTAATTAATTAAATGAATTATATTATTTAAATTAAATATATATTAATTTTTATATATATATGGGATTTGTTGTTAGGACCGCGACAGATCCACTGCAGGATCCGGACAGCGGCACATTGATCCTTTCCATTGGATGCACTAGCACGAATCCTAGCGCGTAAATCCAACGGCGGATTCACCCCGCGCTAAGATCTGATCCCAGCCGATGGATCGTCCCTTAGCATCCGACAGCGGTGTAAAGACCTACTTAAGTAGCAATAAATGATACTCTTAAACATCGAGGCGTCTTTTCAGATAACGGTAGAGTTCCTGATAAGAACTCCAAAGTTAAGCATGCTTATATGGGAGCACTCCCAGGATGGGTGACCTGCTGGGAAGTTATCTTTTGAGGGTAAAATTGTGAGGCATTTCAGGCTAAAGTGGACAATACATTGTTGCTTAAGAGTTTGAGTTGTTATAAGAAGATCTTCAATCCTCATAAGTAAATTTCCCGGGGCGCATCAGGATTGTCCGGAACCAACAGTCGATCCATCAGACGGCCCATAGCACCCTGAGCCATATTCACCTTCATCCCCAATCCGCCTGCATGTGCGACCGGTCCCCCCCAATAGCTCGACCCTCCGCAGGGCTAGTGATAGTACAGGAACACCATGATCTTCCCCTTCTGCCCTCAAGTTCAACGGTTTGCCGGCTGCCATCTCCACTGCATTCTCTCATGCCGAGCTTATAGAGCCTTCCCACTACCTATAAATACCCCTGGGGCATCACAGTGAGTCCCTTTGCTCACTATGAATCCTCAATTTCAAAATTCTCCTCTCTCATGCTCTCGGCAAATCTCGGTATCCCAACTACTGTGTATCGCTGATATAGGGTGCGTGTTTGGTGTTCAGACCCCCTGCTAGCTTATGCGAACCTTTGGAAACTTCAAGATCTCAAATTCCCTCTATCGTGCCTTACTTCACCATTTCCAGGTATAGTTTCCTTCCCATATGAGCCGAGTGGGCTCAATTTCTAAATCAATGCAATTATGATAGTTCTGTGGTGCTTGGATCCTCTTTTATAAACTCTAGGATGCTTACAAAGACTTGGATTGATCTAGTTCAATCCAGACAGTGCAAATTCACTTACTGGATGGAGCTCAAACTAGAGGCATTATCGACATTCCTTTGGAGTTGCTTGGCTCAATCCATGTGGCACCCCACCCCTCAATCCACGAGATTTAGCTAAGAGGTGGAGTGTCACTCTGGCTAACCCTTCACTTATCATTGGATTAGGATGAAATCCATAATCCACCTAATAAGGGAATGAGTAAGCACATAATCAAATAACAGTCACTATCTAAGTAAAACATACAAAATACGGAAGCTAATAAAAAAATGAGAAACATCCAAGCATCACAATACAAGTATAATGAAATATGACTCAGAATAAATAGCATATAGTAATCTAAACACACAGTCATAGGTACCTGTATTATTACAATAATTTAAAGTTTAAGAATGAAAGTGAAAATACACTCATCATCACATATATAAAACAAAGTAACTAAATGTCTTTTGGTCCAAGCTACTGCACCTCCTCTAAGTAAGGCTCCTCCTCAGGTACAAGATCATCAAGCTGCTCTATACCTGATATTGTTGGTTTCACAATATAGAGCCCCAGCCAAAAAAAGAGGAAATCTTGTGTTAGACAATTGTCTAAGTACATTTTAGGCTGATAAATTTTACGTGTTTTACAATATCACCATTTTACATCTTCTAAGCAACAACTACATCCAATAATAGGAGCAACTAGTATAACAATAAGAAAGGGAAAAGCTATAAACAATATTTATAACTTTAAGCAAAAAGGAGGCTAAGGCATGCCTCAAATATAAGCTAAACAGGCAGGGCATATGTATATAACTAAACAAGTACTGAAAAAAAATACTGCATTCTAAACATGCTGGTGATCCGAAGAATTATGCAAATTAAATAACTTAATTCAACAATGATACATATAATAGCAGCAAAATTCTAACATCCTAATATATATATATATATATATATATATATATATATAAGCTGAATAAAGGAATAGCTGACTAAATAAAAATACTGAAAAGTAAGCCAAGTATCTAAACTGTACATGAATATGAATATCTGTGTACTAACTTCCATATCAAAAAGTTGGCCATCGGGCCGGTGAAATCCTCAAAGCCTTTCTGGGCTTGGGCAGACAGAAATTCCCATAGCCTTTCTGGGCTAGGGCAGATAGAACCAGCAGCAGAACTAAGGAGGCAGTAAATACAAATGCAAAATCATTTAGTTATTTTACTTTGTTTCTATGGACACATTCAGAAACAGCTGAGGAGTCAAGCACGTCTGCAAGACTATACGGGTTTCAAATTTAACACACACTCCTCAATGAGTAATGTTAAGCCTCCTTATTACTCCTTACCCCTGTTCATTGGGGTAAATGTGCACCAGAAACTTAACCCAAAGGTGTAACAACCCAGGTTGTTATCTTGGTCAATTATGACTAATCTTGGTCTTAAATATAATTATGAATGATAATTAGGTCAATTGGAATCAACCTCTAAGAGCTAGTCCAAATTAGGAGTCAATGATCGAATCCTGATTTCTAAAAAATTCAGAAACCCTAAAATTTGACATATTTAAATTGACCTCCAATCGAAAAATGGACTTCGCCATTGCGCTCATTACCCCCCAAATTAGCTAGGGGTGATGTTTTCGTGTCAATCAGAAGTCGTCGAAAATTCGACGAATATTTTAATAATATTTAATACCCCGCAAATCGAGGAATCAAAATACTCGTCTGATCAAAAATTCGATTTCGTCGTTGCATTCCTCACCCCTCAAATAGCTAGGAAAAATATGTTCAAAATTTGTTAAAAAAATATAATAATAATTATTTAATTAATTACTTAACGGCGCTGTTAACTATTTAACCCTGCCGTCAACTGTAGCCGACGGCGTCGTCTGATCAGATGGCGCCATCGCAGCCATTGGATCTGATCCAGATCCAATGGCTACAGAGCCTCCCTCCTCGTCTTCTCCGTCCCCGAGCGACCACGCGGCACTCCGCCACCCTCCGGGCCAATCCGATGCCTCCCCAACCTCGGCGAGGTCGCCTGAGACCCTATAAGGCCTCGGCCAAGTTCTGGGCTCCAAGTTTTGGAAAAGCTGGAGCCTGAGTCGAATCCACCCGAGCCGAGCTTGTCCGGATCCCGCGAGCCGTCGATTTAGGTACTACCCTATCTTCCTCCTCCGTTCATATTTCGCCATTGCTTTACCTACATATTGTAGATTATAGGTTAGATTAGCAATCAACCGAACCTGATTGACCTCGATCAGGTCCGATCGACCCAAACCGAGGCTCAAAGCCTTGGGTCAAACACGTGCTTCCGTCCTCGTAACCCTAAGACCTAGGGTTGCCCCGAGCCGCCGCCTCCGGCGAAGGTCCGCCCATCGACGTGTGGGCCCCGATGTGGGTTACCGTCGGCCCCGATTGTTAGTCAGTAATTAATTACAGATTAGTGGTTAATTAAATGTAATTAGTACTAATTACCTTTCAACAGTAACCCTACAATTAATTAGTTCTAATTAATAGTTAAAAGATTAATTAGGAATATTTTAATATTATTTAAATCTTAAGTAGTAATTAGGATAATTAACTGTTATTAAACAGTAATAGAGATTAATTAACAAGTAATTAAGGATATTAGTTAAATAGTAATTAGACTCAATTACTTCTCTACAGTAAAATAATAATATTTAAATTAATTAATTATTGGATTAATTAATGCTAATTGATAATTAAGCCCTAATTAATTACAAATTAATTAAGAATTATTAATTTTAGAACTTATATATATATAACTTTAGGGATAAACAGTAAATTAATTCAATTTGAATAAATGAACAGTAAAATAATACAAATTGTATTTTTGAATAGTAAATCTTAAAAGTTTAATAACTTTTTATAGGATAATCCAAACGTAGCTAATATATGTCTCAAAATACTCAAAAAAATAAATAGAATCAAATGACGTAATATAAAAATTAATTTCGGAGTATGCATAAGGATGTAATATTTTAGGACCTCCTTAGGATCTCATAACTTTTAACCTAGTAGACCAAACATAGTCAATATGGGTCTTAAAATACTCAGAAGATCGGCCCCATCACCGTAGTAGTATTAGTTTTTCTATTTAGATATCAGGATAAAAAGTCAACCCTAGAACTCAGTTGACTTTAGTGAAAAATGACCAAATTGCCCTTAGAATTCAAACGACCATAACTTGGTCAAATCAACTCCAAATTCAAAAATTCAAGATGCTAACTAGTTTAGAATTTCAATGTCACTGATAAACTGAAATAATATTTAGGATCTAAACCCTAAAAATTTGGAAAATGACCAAAATACCTCTAGCCTCAATTTGACCATTTGAAGTCCAAATTAGGCGTACTTACTGTCTATATTCAAGTTAGATAGTAAGGAATCACTTAGAGTTAAGAAAATTCAGTTTGAACCCTTAAAACAAAAGTCAACTTTTAGACCCTTAAAGTAGGGGCAAAATAGTCATTTTGCCCTAAGTTTGGAATAAGCACCCCTAACATTTAATTAACATTCAAAAACATTAAAACTAATGTTATAATCGTATCGATGACATTTAAGTGAGTGAAATCAGCCATTAAGTCAAATTCCTGAATTCTTCTAAATCTTAAGCACTACATCTTAAGGACCCTTCGTGAGATTAGGACTAGATCTTAGGTTAGAGTTCATTCATTGGGTAAATTGGGTTACCCAATGGATGAATCCTTAGTTTTATTAGTTTTCAGACTTTTCTTTTATTTTACAACTTATTTTGATTATTTTATCTTTTAACCTTAGTTTTAGGATAGGAGATTCATCCTATTAAGTTTAATTACTTAATAAGGTTTGCCTTAATAAGTAGATCACTTTCAGAATGAACATAGAACTTAGGTCTTATCCTTTTTGGATTATATGATTAAACTTAAATCTTGTAGTGTTAATTTATAATCTATAGGTTTAATAGATCTTGATCAGATCTTAGATAGAACGTCTAAATTCACAAAAATTAGGATGCATGATTTATTGATTCAACTCGTAGTCGTCTATCTGATTGAACTAAATTAGAACATGATCAGTTCTAATCCTATTTAACTTATAAGGTCGAGTTTCTAAGTTACACTCGATAGTAGGAAAATGGTGATCCTGAACTTGTGTAACTTGGAATAGTTAGAATGGTTAAGTAGAAAACAAATGATATCACCATGTTTAGTAGAGTCCCTTGATTATTTTGATGATTGTTGCTACGCATTTCTTGATTTTTGTGCCATATTTCCTTGAGCATATCATATAAGATTTTTGATGCATAAATAAATTTTAGGAAAATATGGAGACTCTTTAGATTTCTTATTAAAATATTAAAGTGATTAATGAAAAGATAATAGTTATATATGTTTGAGCTATCTCTCAATTGTGTCCTGATTGCCTAGTCATCTTATGACACTAGGGTAAGGACTTTGCTTTGTTGTGTCCTGATTGCCTAGTCATTTTATGACACTAGGGGAAGGACTTTGCTTTGTTGTGTGCCTATTACCTAGTCTCCTTATGTCACTAGGGGTACACCATTGGTGCCTTAGCTGTACTGGTGCTAAGATCCTTCAATTATACTGTTGGTGCCTTAGCCATATTGGTGCTAAGATCCTTCAGCTTTTTTAGTGGGCTAGATTAGCTCTTTTCTATATGACAGATTGTACACATATGTTTATATATATATAGATTGATATTTTGTTTACTTTTTATTATTATATTCAGTTAGCTATTTTTTTTGTACTGTTTATATATTTTAGGATGTTAGAATTTTACTGCTATTATATGTATCACTACTAAGTTATGTTATTTTTAATTGGCATATTTCTTTTGATCACCAGTATGTCTAGGATGTAGTATTTCTCTTACAGTACTTATTTGATTATCTATATTTATGCCTTACCTTATTTAACTTACATTTGAGGCATGTCTTTTCTCTATTTTTGCTTTAAGTTATAAATGATTGCTTATAGCTTTTTCATTCTTTTTGACATTGCTAGTTGCTCCTATATTTGTATGGTTATTGCTTAGAAATGGTAAAATTGTGATATTATAAAACACATATAAAACTTATCAGCTTAAAATGTACTTAGACAATTGTCTAACATAAGATTTTTCTTTTTTTTTTGATGGGGCCCTACATTATGAAACCGACAATGGCAGATCCTCTTCAGTTGGACGATCAAGATCTTGGTGTGGAGCCATATCCGGAGGAGGAGCCTATGGAATAAGCAGCTATTTAGTCTTTCCTTTATAAGTGAGGATGAGTGCACTTTATCTTCATTATTTGGAACTTAAATTGATGCAATAATACAGGTACTTGTGACTATGTATTTGGATTTTATGCTTATATTCTAAGATGCATTTCTTTATACTTATGTTGTGATGCTTGGATGTTTCTTATCGTAAATTGCTTCCGCACTTTGTAATAAATTCTTATTAAGTGACTGAATGTTTAATTCTATGCTTACTCATTCCCTTATTAGGTGAATTGTGGATTTCATCCTAATCCAATAATAAGTGAAGGGTTAGCTAGAGTGACACACCACCCCTTAGCTTAATCTTATGGATTAAGGGGTGGGGCGCCACAAAAGGCAACTGTTATTCTAATTATTCTAAGTTTTTATTTCATGCACAAAGTTCTCTTATATGATATGTCCAAGGAAGTAAGCTCAAATATACAAGGAATGCGTAGCAACAAAATATCAAAATAAGCAAGGGACTCTTCTATACATGGTGACACTGTTTATTTTCTAATTATCAATTATAACTATTCCAAGTTACACAAGTTCAGGATCACCATTTTCCTACTATCGAGTGTAACTTAGAAACTCATCCTTATGAGTTACAAAATATTAGTATTAGCTAGTTCCTAATATATTTATTCAGAGTCAACTATAAGAGTTAAATAATAAATCATCATGATCTAATTAATGATTTTAGGCATTCTATACTAAGCTCTAATCAAAACTACTAAACTATAGATTATGGATTAAACACAATAAGATTGGGATTAATCACATAATTCAAAAAGGATAAGACCTAAGATCTAGGTTTTATTTTATAAGTGATCTACTAGTTAAGGCAAACCCTATTAAGTAATCAAACTTAATAGGATAAATCTTCTATCTTAAATCTAAGGTTAAAAGACAAAATAATCAAAATAAGTTATAAAATTCTAAGAACTAATAAAACTAAGGTTTTATCCATTAAGTAACCCATTTACCCAATAAATGAACTCTATCCTATGATCTAATCCTAGTCTCAAGAATAGTCCTTATGTGATGTGTACAATCCTAAGAAATAGGACATAGAAGGATTTTTAAGTATCTGATGAATTGACCTAAATATTAATTTTACTCATTTAAATGATTCTAATATAGTTCTAGTGTTGGTTTTAATATTTTAAAAGACTAATCAAAGGTTAAGTGCGCTTAACCTAAATTTTGGGTAAAATGACTATTTTGCCCCTACTTAAGGGTCCGAAAAGTCAATTTTTGATTTAAGGGTCCAAACTAAAGTTTCTTAGTTTCAAATTACTCCTTACTCTCTAACTTGAAGATAGACAGTAAGTACGTCCAATTTGGACAAGAAACGGGTTCTACAATTTCAAACTAAGGTTTTGACTTAAGGGCATTTCAATATCTTTCACTCTAATGAAACTTGACTTTTTATGTAGTTTAATGTAGGTCACTATTCAAGGATTCCATAGAGTCCAAGAACTCTAGATTCTGAGTTCAATTGACTAAGTTATTGACATGTCAACTCCAAAAGTAATTAATTTAATTGATTATTTATTCCAGCTATACTAAACCAATTATCTACCATGCGTATTTAAATACTCCTACAATTAGTTCAAATTTCACATTAATTAGTATCTAATCTATTTTAAGTATCATTATCATTATCAATTTAACTAAACTTATCACTTAATCACAATTTAACTTAATTAATGTCTTATTTCTATTTAAGTAAAATATTAAGTAATTTAATTACTTCTGTGCACAATTATTTTACTAATACATACATATGCATATATATATATATATATATATATATATATATATATATATATATATATATATATATATATATAGCTATATATATATATATATATATATATATATGCAACTATAGTTTCATAATTATTAATAAATTGAGTAATACTTTAAGTCTTAATTAGGTGCATATATATATACAAATAGATCCATCATTTAATTACTTAAAGTTTCCTATTTTTTGGGACATATACCTACATACATATATGTATATATAACTAATGCTCTCCATTTTGATATGGATATATATATATACTCGTATGTAGTTATTTAATTAATCCTAATGTCTCCATTTCTGCTTACCTAATTTAAATAATTATTAATATACTTATATTTATCTAACTATTCAGTTATATATATATATTTATATAGCTAATTACAGAATCACTAAACCAACCGTACTACTAGGTTTTAATCTACTCTTAGAGTTATTATAAACTAAAATTACTCAATTTGGATTATCAATTATATTATTATTTACTAATTAAGTTTTAGGGTGATTATGGTTGATTATGAGATCTAGCTATTGGATCTAAAATATTTTTGTAGTTTACTATTAATTAAGTCTTCATGATCAAAATAGTATATTGGAAGACCTAATTTAGAGCTCAATTGACTAAGGTATAGTCAATTTAAGTTCTAGAGTTAATTAAATTAATTAAGGTTAGGTCTTAAAAGTGATTAAGCAATTCCTAATCCAAAAAGAGAAATGAATACTACTAGATTATTCTATAGGCTTTTCTGATCACTTTAAGACCCGTATTGCCTAAGTTTGGATAAGTGTATCAAAATTTATGAGCCATGGAAGGTTAGGGTTTGAGTCAAAAAGTGATTAATCAAATTATTCTTCAAATAATAAAATTGATACTACTAGAACATTTCTAGGAGTCTCCTGATTAAAAAGAAACCCATATTAGGTATGTTTGGGTAAGTGTGTGTAAAATTATAGCTAAATGAACTTTTATGGCATTTAGGGCAAATATGGGGGATCCTAAATGTGGGGCCCCGTACTTTTTAGTGATGATGCTAATACTGATATTAGCATAAACATGGGGGAGTACAGTGCTCCAATTGTGGCAAATTCCCAACTAAAGTAGAGTTAGGTAGGACCCAACTTGCCTTAAGCCAAAGACTTGTCATACTGATGGACTATAAAAATACATCAATACAGATCAAAGTAACGAAAGCAGAAAACAGAATATAACATCCACATCACAGCATAGTATAACAAAGTAAAAGAGACAGTAACTCAGATCAAATATAGAAAAGTAAATGCATCCAGAATTTAATTATTACAAACTGAATAAAATGAAAGAAAATATCTCTCAAACTGACTGCAAGAAAATGAAAATCTATTTAAGCAGCAGTAGGAAGATCCTCCTCCTGCACCGGCTCCTCTCCTGCAGCACTGTCGACGAACAACTCTGAATCTGACATTCGTCGGTATCACAAATGCCAGGGCCCCAGCTAATAAAAGAAAAGGTTACCGTTAGACAATTGTCTAAGTACATTTTAGGCTATTTAAGTGAACTGAATATTTAAGATATCGCATTTAAAGGTTTTATACATGTATGCATTATAAGGTGCTACAAGCTATAGCGAACTAGATAGCCATAAACTAATCATTTATAGCTAATCAACAAGTATGTAAAAATAACATACAAAGCATGAAACTACACATGGTGAGACTAAATGTAAAGCAACTGTAACTACTTAAGTAAATATGATCCTAACATGCTTATGATCACATGGATATATGCTGAGTATATAAAGAACACCTGTGCTGAAATAAACATAATATTCTAACATCTTAAACATGCTATTACTTAATAACTAATCAATAAGAGCATATATACATGCATGCAAGTTTAATATGAAAAAGGCCACCGAGACATGTGGCAAAAGTAAACTAATTACATGAATGAGCAAAAGTAAGCCACTGAAACATGTGGCAAAGCGAGTCAAGCACTAAAAGGAAGGCCACTGAAGCATGTGGCAAAGAAAAACAAATACAGAAAGCTAAACTAGAGAAGAAGTAAGCCTAAGGCATAGTACTTCCATAACAGAAATAGGCCATACAAGACCACTGAACTGAATGTTCAACATGTATCCATCCTAGGCATCCGCAGAGCTAGCTCTGAGTTGAACTTATAGAATAAGACATGTATCCATCCTAGATATCCATAGAGCTAGGTCTGAGTCTATTCTATGACAAAACTAGAACTGAAGAGGCAGACTAAGCTAGGACATATTCTACTAACTAAAAGAACTGAAAGAACTAAAAGAACTAATTGAATGCTATGCATTTCAAACACTAACTTAGGATGTATCTTCCATATCCTAAGTTCCCCTATTATGCTTAAGGAATAAGGCTCAATATTCAAGGTGTGCATAGCAATCAAAGTCAAAATAAGTGATGAATCCATAAATTATATCTAAATAAAGGGAAAAATTCATTTATTTAAGATCTTTATGCTGCTCCTAAATCAATTTTTTTTATCTTTTTCAGGGAAATGGAATTCAAAAGAGTTCTAAGGCATTTCTGCAGAGTTTTTAAAATTTATTAAAGGAATCCGCTCAGCGCGCTGCAGCGGGCTGCAGCGGAAACCTCTAAACTATATATAATTGATTGCCTAAATTAATTAAACAGTGTTTTTCATGGAATGACACGCTACAGCATACGGTCGCGCACTGCAATGGTCTGCAGTGGAATTATTTCTAAACTATACAAACAAGGGGGCTCAACTAATTTAACAGTGTTTTTCACGGAATGACCCGCTACAGCGCGCGGTCGCGCACTGCAGTGGTCTGCAGCGAAAATATTCATAACTATAAAAACGAAGGCTAAATTAATTAAACGATGTTTTTTGTGGAATGACCCGCTACAGCGCGCGGTCACGTGCTGCAACGGTCTGCGGCAGAAATATTTTTACTTGAAAAAAATGAAAAGAGAAGTAATTGAACAGTGATTTTTGTGGAATGACCCGCTACAGCGCGCGGTCACGCGCTGCAGCGGTCTGCAGCGGGACATCTTCCAAAGCTCAAACGCGATAGCGCGCGGCAGCGTGGGACTTGGAGAATGTGCGAGGTATCATTGCACGCCGCAGTGCGCCACAGCGCGCTACAGCACGCTGCAGCGGCCTGCCGCAAAAATTTTGCCTTGAACGAAAGGATAGAAAGGTTGAATGTAAATGTGGTTTCTGAGGTACACTGTGAATTGTACGGGGGAAGGCACAATAGTGAGAGCTGTAATTTAAACAACCCCTTCATACTAAACAATACTAAACAAGTTAATTACCTGAGAAACAACAACCAAACAAACAACCCCTACTCCAATACATACAACCTAGGGTGGAAAAACTACCCAAATTTCTCATGGAGTAATAATAACAATAATGCTAATCAATATGGAGGGAATTCATCTAACTAACAGGGCATGAATTATAATAATAATAACAACAACTACCAACACAATCTAGAAGGGACCTTCAATTCATTTAAGGCCGAAATAACCCAATTCATGCGCCGCACTGAGGCCAACATCACACATCTTGGGGTTTCTATTCAGGGAATAGAAGCCTCCCTTAGGAATATTGAGACACAAATGGGGCAAATCTCCAAGCAGCTGACCTCTCGGCAGTAAGGGGCTTTATCCAGTTCAACGGAAATAAACCCAAGGGAATTGGTGAGTGTGATACATTCTGAAAATATATCAGAAGAAATTAATGATGAGAAAAAGAGAGCAACAAATTTTGGACTAGAGGAAGTGGAAAGAAGAAATTGGAATGAACATGAAAAGCTAACCACACCCAAATGTGAAGATCCTGGGAGGTTGAGCATCCCGTGCGTAATAAGAAATGAAGCGTTTATAGATCCCATGTGTGATCTAGGTGCTTTAGTTAATGTTATGCCCTACCACATCTATGAATAATTAAAGGTAGGAGGGATGGAATATACCTCAATGATTTTGGAGTTTGCTAATCTTGAATCCCTTACTCCTCTAGGAATGTTAAAGAATATTGCTATTGAATTAGGGAATTTCATTGTTCCAACTAACTTTGTGGTGTGTGAATGGGATCAATGGAACAAAAATTCAACAATTATTTTTGGAAGACCCTTTTTGATGAGTGCTAAGGCTGTCATAGATGTGAGTCGATGTATAATGAGCATCAGTGTTAAGAGAAAAGCAGAAGTGATTGATCTAAAACCCACTCTCTTTAAAAAGAAAAAAATGGAGGATGAAGTAAGAAAAAGGGTTAGAGAAGATAGGTTATGGGTAGATAATATTCTAGGAGACCTGACGATATAAGAAAAAAATTCTGATAGCTACTCTACTCCTTCCTCTGAAAAGGGGAGTAAGGAAGGAGTGAAATAGAGAAAAATGTGATGTGGAAAAAGAAAGAAAAGGACTCCCCCAAATTTTGAAAATGAAAAAATGGATCCTTTAGTTGAGGGTAAGGATGAACTGGGCTTGAGCCACCAAGAGGGTTGTGCTCACTCAGACATCTTTAACTTATGGAAAAGGAAACTGCCAAATCCAACATATTGATCAGTAGTGAGTCTAGCTTAGGACGTAAATGAAGCGCTTATTGGGAGGCAACCCAAAATATATATATATATATATGTATATATATATATATATATATATATATATAATAAAATAATTTTTTGAGTGACAGCGCGTTGCAGCGGAAATTCTGCGATAGCGCGCTGCTGCAGGCAAACCGCTCACGATGTGCATCGCGATGGTTCGCAGACCCAATTTCTGCTCCTTGCGCGCTTGAACCCGCGACCGCGCACTGCAGCGATCTGCCCAGATTCAGAAAATTTTTTTTTTTTTTTTTGCCTTTGGAACATACAGTCAATAAGTCATGACCTTTTGGGTTCCCAAGGCAGTCAAAAGATTGCTAGAAAAGCTACCCCCCCCCTTCACATGGATCACCACATTTATGGCATGAGGAAGACCATTTGACCATCTTCTCTTTGCCTTGAATATTTGGGCTATAAATAAGGAGGGAATGGGGGGGTATCATTGCACCTTTCCTATTCTCCTCTTCTTCCTCAAGCTCTTTATCATCCTAACTCTCATCCTAAGCAATGTCATCTTGGAAGAAAGCAATTGCTAGGAAGGATGTTGAAGCTTCCTCATCAGGAGGAACTTTTTATAGAAAGAGGTTCTCCTCGGCGGAGGCCGAGCACCGTTTTGTCTTTGTCACTTCCCAAAGAAAGTTGATTCCGGAGAGAAGTTTTAGCGTTGCCTACCCCATCCAACATGAGCAAGTCACTACACGGAGATGGAACAAGTTTGTGACAAAGAGAGCTCCTACATACACGTCGATCGTCCATGAGGTGTATGCGAACGCGATCGACGCGTCCGGGCAGCAGCTCTTTTGCTGGGGAAAGGTAGTCACCCTTGGAATTACTCAAATTGAGCAATTCTATGGGTTGGGGAGGTAAGCTCATGCTCTTACTCGGACCTCTTGGATTCTCGTTTTGACTCCCGCCGCCTCGTTGCGAAAATCGTCAACAATGACACTGATTGGGAAGGATGACTCGCCAACATTCCTCGCTCCGAATTGATGGAAATGAGTAGTGCATGGCTAATCTTCATTTCTAGTTATGTCATGCCCATGAGTCACTTGACTGAAGTGACTTGTCCCCGAGCACTCCTTTTATGCTCATTGGTTAGGGTGGGCAAAATCTGCATTTCGAGCATTATCTTTGAGCAGCTTTGGAAAGCTCTCAAAGGACCATGCGAGGCATTAGCCTTCGGGTGTTTGATTTCGGGGTTGTGCGAAGCCCAAGGGGTCAAGATACTCTCCTCAGATGCCATCGTTCCCCCCAGCTGCGCCCTGCACCCCTCAAACTTTAACATCCGGGAAAGTGAACGCAAGCTGCCCAAGAAAAGAAGGGGCCCGAAAGGGGATGCACCCGCACCTTCCGACTTGTGTCTCACAAACCAACTTTTGGTGCACCTCCACAATCAGCATGCGGAGCCTAGCAAGGCTCTTGCAACCGATATGGGGTTTTTTCAAACAGGAGATCAGCCAACAGCGCAAGTTTTAATCTGAATTTCATAAAGCCCTTGGTATAATGTTTGATGATTGGAGCTTGCAAGGTGGACCGGACACCTCTGTGTTGCCAAGGCCTCCTATCGGAGCTCCCATTTCGAAGATGTGCTACCCTTTCGAGATAGCTTATGTAACGGAGGAGGACGAAGAAGGAGAAGAGGATAACAAATTAGGTTATATTTGTTCTTTTTTATTTTTCCTTTGTATCTTTATTATAGTATGTTCTTATTTTGAGATTTCAATTTATAAATTTTCATATTCCTGTATTTTTGAGTTATTCTTAATTGACATATTTTTTTTGAAATTTTCAAAAGAAATAAAAATCACAAAAATATAAAAATCAAAGGTGATATAAGTAAAAGTATGTCTAACAAAAATGATTACATCAATTATATGCAATAAAATGTTGTAATTGAGGAATGAATAGAGAAAAATCTAAATCTCTAAAAATTTAAATAGATGCTTGAGCTAAGTGTGAGGGAAGGCATAGGACTTAAACTAAAAAATATGGCATGAATTCTAAATGGAGTGTTCTAGGCTCCCGTAGGACTTCATGATCACAAAGATATTAGGGATGAAAAAAAATGTCTCTCCCTAAGGATGAAAAGAACAAAATATTTATGGAAAATGGGATGATGAAAAATATCTCTCCCAAATGAACAAAATGAGAAATGATGAAGAAAAATATCTCTCCTTTAAACTTTTCATCTTGGTGATTCATAAGAAGGAGCACATATGGCTAAACTCTAGGAATCCCTAACCATTTCTTTAATCTTAAAGTCCACAATGAATTGTACCCATCACCTAATTTCAAGCATTGAAAACTCAAATATTTGGAGATTCATTGATTAAACCATCTTAGTACCACAATTGAAAACATTAACATTGCCACATTGTTTATTTCATTTGTGTCATGTGCATATTTTGATTTATACTTACTTTATGTACATTATTGTGACTTTCATCCCTCCAAAAATAGAAAAAATTATCATTTTGAACTTACTCGAGGACGAGCAAGAATTTAAGTGTGGGGGTGTGATGAATTCATAAATTATATCTAAATAATGGGGAAAATTCATTTATTTAAGCTCTTTATGCTGCTCCTAAATCAATTTTTTTTATCTTTTTCAGAGAAATGGAATCCAAAAGAGTTCTAAGGCATTTCTGCAGAGTTTTTAAAATTTATTAAAGAAATCTGCTACAGCGGGCTGCAGCGAAAACCTCTAAACTATATATAATTAATTGCATAAACTAATTGAACAGTATTTTTTGCGGAATGACACGTTACAGCGCGCGGTCGCGCGCTACAACGGTCTGCAGCGGAAAGATTCATAACTATAAAAAAGGAGGCTAAATTAATTGAACAGTGTTTTTCACGGAATGACCTGCTACAGCGCGCGGTCACGCGCTACAGCGGTCTGCGGCGGAAATATTTTTACTTGAAAAAAATGAAAAGAGAAGTAATTGAACAGTGATTTTTGTGGAATTACCCACTCCAGCGCTCGGTCGTGTGCTGCAGCGATCTGCAGCGGGACATCTTCCAATGCTCAAACGCAATAGCGCGCGGCAGCGTGGGACTTGGCGAATGTGCGAGGGATCATTGCACGCCGCAGCGCGCCACAGCGCGCTAGAGCGCTGCAACGGCCCGCCGCAAAAATTTTCCAGACATGCATTTATTGCGGCTGGGGACAAGACCTCTATCCTGCATTTTGTCCCCAGCCATCATTCCCTGCTGCAGCCCATTTTATTTGAAAAAAAGAAAGCTTTGAGGTGATATTTTGGGTAAACAATTGAAGATTATTGTCACCTCATCATAAATGGAGGTTATTGTCATGATGAATTCAGATGTTTTTATTGAAAAGTTGGTTTGAAATGAAGAGGAGGATGGCAGCCCCCCCTTCCTATAAATACCCCTCCTCTTGACTAGAGGAGGGTTCACAATTTTAGCCAAATTCTACTATGTAAGGAGGAGAGCCAAGGGAAAAGAGGAACTCCTCAAGGGTAGCAAGGCAAGCTCTTGCTTTGGAATAGGAAGAAGAAGGAAGCATTAGAGACCTAAGGAGGGAATATTGAGAAGGAGAAGAAGGATTCTGGAGAAATTCTACGGAGTGTTCCTAGTATCTTCTAAACTCCACTCTTGTATTTTTTTTTAGTTAACCATGAAAGGGTCTTTATCCATGTATGTGTTTTTCTTCTTTTCTTGTTCAATGAGTAGCTAAACTCCCTTGGGGAGGGTTGGGGGTGAAATCCCATTTGCATGATATAATATTAATGTATGAATATTTTCCTTCAAGCATAATTTGTTTGTGATTTTAATATCTTACTAAGAATTTTTTGTCTAATTAATCTTGATTGTGATTATGAGAAAAGAACTAAAAAACCAAACTCCAAGAACTAATTGTCTTATGCTCTTTAGCTCACCTTAGGTTGGATGCTAGATTATGAGTGCATGAAGGCTTGGAATTATGTGAGAAAGTTCATAAGCTCAATGCACCTCAATCTAAGCTCAACCAAAGAGTTGATGCAAGTGATGCTAAGACCCACTAAATGAGCTCCTTAGCTCAACATAATTGAGGTAGAGGAAAGAAATGTTGAGTGCTCATAAACTAAGTGACATAGTCATTGAGCCCAACATGTGAATCCATCATCTCAACTATGTATGATGCGAGTGATGCTCTTAGTGGAAATTAATGCTTGTAAGATCTTAAGGTTTAAAAATCAAGCTCTCCTTGATAAAGAGAAAAAGATTAAAATTTAAATCCCAAGAATCTTACAAGAATCTTTGTGCCAAAATAGAGCTGAATGTGAGTTCATTTTGTGCACGAGATTTAAACTTGTAAGACCTTGAGCTAGACTCAAGGACAACAATGTGCACTTGATTTTAATTAAATTAAATAATAAAGCTTGAGGAACCAATCTACATGAATATTACATCATGGCATATGGGATGGCCCCAACTCTCCTCTTTCTTAAATCTTGCTATTTTTACTCAGTGAATATTTGTGCTAATTTTAGACGACTCATCCAATACATAATATAGCTTAAACATTAGTGAGAATAGATACACCTTAGTGCTAAATCAACCAATTCTCTGAGGATCGATAAATTCCCAGAAAGGCACACTTTCCACTTATTAATTCAAACCATGTACACTTATGTGCAAGTGCAGATGTGTATTTATAGTTTGTCAATAAGCAAGAGACTAAATCTTGACTTATGTGATATCCGTTATTGTCTAATTTATCCAAATCTAATTATTCGGAGAAGATACAATTTTAGGATCTCCAATATCCAGCTATCGAGTAAAATCTCAGATTTTCGACCTTAATGTTAATATTAGAACTTAATAAGTTCTAATTCATAATCATATGACGACTATAAGAAGATAAAGTAAGTAGATTAATGACTTAATTATTACTATTTTCTTCTCTTTACTCAAATCTTGATTAAGTAAATCAAGATTTAAGGATTTTGGATCCAAACTCGACTTGGTGCTCAGATCCTGAATCCAAGGTAATGTCCTAATAAGAATCTAGGGTTCACACTTAATAATAATTTAAAAGTAAGGAATTCTATGAGCTGAAGGATTCAGAAATTAAGATCTTACTTGAAAGGTTACTCTACTGGTTATAAGATAAAATAAATAATCAATTAAGAACTAAGAATCTAAGATCTATATTTAACCTTTAGGATAATTATATTATCCTATAGATTGAATCAACCTACACCACAAGGAAGGCTTCAAAAGTTTTAAATAGTTAATCAAGTAAAGAATTCCAAAGAAGGTGATTCAATCCAAGTTGAAGATCTAAAGTCTAAGATCTAAGGTTTGATCACTTTAGACTTAAACTAAGATTTAGATTTGGAATTTTACAAGAGTATTTCTTTTAGAATTCAAGCTTAAGGATCAACTTAATTAAGCTGTTAACTAAGGATTTAGCACTTTGAGATAGTTAGCCTTAACTCTTAAGATAGGTGATTCTCTTAAGAGTACTTAAGGTCTTAAGATTTAAACAAGAATTAATTCAAGATTCTTCACTTGACTCCATATTATTAGCATAGGATTTTAGAAAGGTGTTAAACCTATTAACTAGGGATATTTTACTGAATTTTCAAGGCTTAAGGGGTACTTAAACCTATTTTGATCAAAATAACTAAAACACCCCTCTTAAAGCTAAAAATGGGATCTTAGAATTTAATCACCTAAATTGATTCAAATCTATTTTAATGAGCTTCATATTAATTAATGAAGTAGGTTACACACCTATCTTAGGTTTTAGTAACCTAATTAGACTAATAGGGACTAATTATAATTTAAGGCCAATTAAGGTGATTAAAGAAGTTAGGGCATCCTAGGGTGATCCATTTGCATTTATAGGCTCTACTACCCTTAATAAGGCATTAGGAACTTAGCTCCCCAAATTAGGGGTTAATCTAAGGCTTAATTCACTAATCTCAAATTAGGGTAATTAAGAAGTGATTCACAAAATTAAAATTCTTAATTTACTTTTAATGGTCTACATAGGTTCTCTAAAGTCTCATGAGCAATCAAAGACCTTAACAAACCCTTTTGGATGATTAATGAATTTAATATGATTTAAATAAAAATAGAAAAGGATTAAGCAATAATTTAAAATCTAACCATTGGATCATTAATTATTTTTATATTAATGTTCCTTGTATTTTTCTGATTAAAATGGCATATTGGATCATACCATTTGGATAAGTATTGATTAAATTATTTCATTAATAATTTGTATTTTTATTTACATTAAAACTTTAAGTTTTTATATATTGAATTAATTTTCATAAGGAAATTAATTACATTAATTCGGCTGAATTTCCTCGGCTTGAGATGCAAACCACGTGGGTCGGGGGTTGACCCGGCCCGCCACTGTTCGTCTCATACGCAGAAAGGGGCCCAATAGAAGCGATTTAGGGTTAGCTTCTATCCTCAAATTCTCCTTCTCCAGATCATCCCACGCTCTGATCTCGATGGCTACACCTTCAGCATCATCAGGAGCGTCGATTAAGCTAAGAAGCCCCTTCTGGGAGGCGCCAGACTGCTGGAGTGCTACTCAGCCTAGACAGCTCCTAGGGCTGAACTGAGAGGTGCGAATGATCCTCACCGAGAGGGCGAGCTAGCCCTTCCTATGGCTCTACACCATCAGTGGGTGGGGGTGAGATGATGGGGTGACCAAATTGGCTCAGTAGCGAACTAGCTCGATAGAAGGCTATTCGATAGGGTACTAGAGCGAGCCAAGCTTGAATTGGTCAATTCGAGCTGAATCAATCGATCGGGTTACAATTGACAATCATTACTCTGATTGAGATTCATCAGCAGGGAATGATCGAGCCTCAAGATAGCCTTTCAAACATTAGGGACTGCTAGATACTTGAACTGACTGGCAGTGGACCACCAGACGGTGACTATACTGTCTGGTCCATTGCCAGAGATTGCCAACATCCCAACTGACCATAGAAGCTATTAAAGAAGGATCCTAACTCAACATCTAAGGCAAAGGATCACCAAGTTGGAAGACAGTGAGCTAATCTAGCTCATTGGGATAGAGGGAGTATCTAGACTAGTAGAGGGACGACGGATCGAGCACGGCAAAGGACACTGAGGCACCTGAGCTCCACACATATTCCTGGGGGTTTGAACATCAAACAACACCCACTATCAGCAGATGACGATCAAACCGAGCTCCATTGGTAGCTAGATGAGCCGTCAACAGAGAGACAGAGAGCTTGAATTGAAGAGCATGGGATCTTAGGGAAGATAAAGCCAGAAGCAAAGGAGGGGCTACCGATACTCTGGAGCTATTTATAGCTCAAAGGTGAAATTCCAGAGCCATTATCGAGCCAGCAGCTTCGGTCCATGGTTGCCGATTAGGCTCCGATTGGGAGAGGGCAAATCCGGGAGAATAACCCAGTTATGGCGTTTAGGGCGCAAGGGAGAACGTGGGGGGGACAAGATACCATCCCCGTACTGCCACGAGGGCAAGATGTTGGAATCCTATCGGGAGCTTACTGCGATTAAATGCCTAGGACGATGATGAACAGCGACAAGTAAGGTGCAGCCGTTCGATGGATCTTCAGTTGGGATCGAGTGGTTCAGATTCTTCGGCCAACAACGGTCGATCGGGGAGGTAGATCATCCGTCAGATCAAATCGAAGTGATCCAACGCTCGATCTAAACTACTTAAGATGGGATGCGGAAAGCCGTTGGATTAGGATGCCAAACGAGCAGTTAGGATTTGATCACGGCATGGGGTAGCGCGAGCCGTAGGATTGAGTGCGTTAGGATACGTGCTGAGGCATCCATACGACGGGCATGCCTCCCCACTGTCGGGACCCCCGCGGTGGATCTGCCACAGTTCCGACAGCAAATCCTAGGATATAAAAATATATAATTAATTTAATTTAATTATTATAATTCATTTAATTAATTATTTAATTTCTATTAAATCATTAAATCTATTTTAAGACTAGATGAGCTCCAAAGATTTCCAAAAATTCATCCTTAGTTAATTAGGGCATGAAGAATTCAAAAATAAAATCATATTTTTATTTGAAAATCAATTTAATTTAAGTTTTTTCTAAGGGCTCCAAAATAGGTAGAATACCCAAATTCTCAATTTAGCTCCAATTAATCCCAAACTTCTAGGGTCAGATTTAACTGGCCCATTGAGTATAATAAAATTAAAATTAGAACTTAATTTAGCTTAATTAATCAAAATTCAGTTATGGTAACAACTAGGATTGTTACACTAAATGTCACTATGTGAAATATAGTTCCAAATGAAATTTTGACAGTGCCAATAGATTCCTCATAATTTTTTGGTTAAATTGATATATGATGTTAATATGTTTGGATTTATATATCATAGGTTATGATTGATTAAAATTTTATATATTATTTAATAAATTTAATCAAATTCAATTTTTTTTTAATTTCCCTAATATCTGCTTCAGATGGCGGCATGACCCATGACCTGATGCAATGGCAGGTGACGTGGATAGCGGAGCCTGCGAACAGCACGACGTGTCAGGAATGCGGGCCCGCCACATCAAATGAATTGCTTATAAAGGCGAGCCCGATCTTGCCTACGCAAATCGCGTTTGACCCGGCCTGCCCCGCAATCAGGTCATCTTCTTCCTCCAAATGACCAGTCAGATAGCAGAAATAATGGCAAAGCTTAGATCGACGCACGACCCAACTCTTGGCCTGGAACGCACGCCAAACAAAAGCTTTGGGAATGGCCTTCGATCCAGCAACATCCGCACCAAAAATCGCTCCCACCCTCACAAAATGGGATGATTCTTTAACTCTGGAGGTCATCACTATTCGAGGGATCTTAAAGCGTCCAATTGACCTACCTGAACTACCCAGCATCAACCCATTTTTGATGGCTTGCAATTCATGAATTTCAACAACACTTATCTAAGGTACTGAATGATGCACAAATATAAAAAATATTAATTAGTTAATAAGGATTGAATTGCTATTAAATTCATTCAATTTCTCCATTAACCACTCATTCGAAATACAGCAATAAGCAATAGCCAAAATAAACTAAACAAAGTTATTAAATCAAAATTATCAAGGAGAATTTGAGTGTTTGAAAGCTTGACTCTGAAGATGGATTCGAAGGGTAGAAGGCTTCGACATTCCCTGGTTTGCTCGACTCCAAGTCTAGTGAAATGAGAATTAACTCACATTCATAATGAGAGACGGGTCGGGGACATAAGGCTGTGGAAGACGCTCTACGCGGCAAAATCTTGCCGCGAGCGCGACTCGCGCGTTGCATGCGCAGGCAACGAAGAAGACTGCCTGTGGATCGTTTGACCCGAGACTAGGATCCGATCTGACGGCCCTAAACTATGTCGTCTGATCAAACGGCAGCTTAGGACGGCACGGTTGAAACTGACGGAGCTACTAATTTTATTAATTAAATAACATTAATTTATTAATTATAACTAATTTTCTTTGTTAAATTAATCAATTAATTGGCATAAAAAATTCAAATAATACACTCTTAGATAATTGAGAGGTGATGAATGCATCGGCGTAATTTGATTTTTGATTTGACAAGTATTTAATTATTCAAATTTTTGGGGCATTTAAATAATATTAAAATATTCGATAAAAATCCAATGACTTCCAATGCATCCAAAACATCACCCCAAGCTAATTTGGGGGTGATGATCGCAATGGCGAAGTCAGATTTTTGATTTGATGTCAAATTAGATAAGTTAATTTCTAGGGTTTTTGAATTCTACTAAAATTAGGATTTGATTCATTTGATTCCTGATTTGGACTAGGTCTTAGAGGTGAGTTCCTAATGACTTAATCAATGTTCTGGAATTATAATTAGGACTTAGAATTGTCCTAATTGACCAAAGTAATAACTTGGGTTGTTACACCTAAGGTAGTAGAAATACTCAAAATGTTGAAAATTGATGTCTAAAAATTCATTCAATTATTTGTCCTGGTTTCACATTTGTTTTGCAGATGAATAATTTACTTGCATATTTTACTTCTTAAGGTCCATTCAAAATCCTAGGATGTCCTTTATTTATATTTTGCTTTCAAATATCTTTTAATGTTCATTCAATTTCTAAGGTGTCCTTTCTAGACATTCGTAGTTTCCCATTTATGAGATTTCAATGTAATGAAGTTATGGATGCTGCTTTTACTCACACTTAGTGATTGTGATCTTAACTATTCCAAAGAATTGATCATAAAGTAGATAGGAATACTTTCGTTATCCGACACTTTATGATACTTCTTTGATACTAGTTGTAACACCCCGTCCCATCGCCACACGCAATTTATTTAAGGGATAACAAATTGGCGACAAAATGGTGCATTACTCGGGAAGGAACAAAACACGACCTCCCCAAATAACTGCAAAATAGTGGCTGAACAAAAGGCCTGCTAAAACTCAACCTTAATAGGAGAGGGCTGAGAGCTAATCCTTAAGATATGTGTAATTTCCTTATCTTAAGTATTAGGTAAGGTACTCGTGTATATTAGATTAAGAAAACAAACACGATCCAAGTTACATGAGTACAAGCATCTTATGGATATCCGGATCACATCGCAATACTAAGTATAAGTACTAAAAAGATAGAATGCGGAAGCTAATCATATATCCAAAAACATTCATCATAGAAACTGAAATAACCATTCATCTCAGAAACAGAAATGAAAAAATATCCAGAGTTATTACAACGCTTTTATAATAAATTCAGAAATAAAGTCTAAGTACTGAACTGAAACACTAAATATAAAGTAAATGCTAAAGAAGAGTGCACTAATGCACCTCAAACTGCTCCTGAATCTCCAGAGTATCCTCTGAATCTAGCTCAACAAACTGCTCAGAATCTAGCAAATTACCGGATTCCAAAAGTACCATATGTTAGACAAGAAGTCTAACACAACAAAGCTATGCTAACATTTTATAACTATCAACTATTTAACATTAAGTAGCTTAACAAGAACTATAGGAAAGATAGTAAAATAGCTAAAACTCAAAATAGTATAAATCTAAAGTAAAGTAACTGAAACTGAAATATGAAACTGTAGACTGAAACTATAAATTGAAACTATAAATTGAGCTATAAACTAAAAATAGTAAATAAATTTGAAATTGCAACTAACTGCTGAATATGTGTAAGACAATATGAAATCTAAATCTGAGTAATAATGCTGTAAAATTGTGTTGTGTGCCACTAAATTGAAATTATGCATCTGAATATGCCATAAAACTGTATGTCACTGATATGATAATTGGGTGTCTTGCGGACACACTACTAATTTTTTAGGTGAGCGAACGCTCCCTAACGGAGTCCTTAGGTGAGCAAATGCTCCACTAATGCTGACATGACTTATGCATTATAATATGCCAAGGTTTCAATGCTGATATACTTTAAATCGTCGAAAAATCCCGAAATCAATTCAATTATCAAGTAATTATTCCATTTCTCTTCATTGCACAAAATTCACCTATGTGAATTCTAACTCCTGAGTCTAATTTATTGAGTTAATTAGATTAAGTTCATATAGAACTATCAACTAAAAGGATTGAATACCATAGTTGGTATGGTTCCAAGAAAGGGAATTTAACACTTAGTCTGTTTAGCTGCACCTATCGAAGTGCACAACAATAAGTGGCATGACCCGATTACAGTTTATTCTCTCAAACTAAGCTGTCAAATACTTTAATTACAATCATACATTCTCGGTGCACTGGGCACTTCTCTCCTTTGAGTTGGAGCCACTATCTGAGATGGGGGCATTATGGACAAATGCTGGCCCTTATGATTCGTGGGATTTGAATTGAATGCTTATCGATGCCTGGAGTGATCAATCTGAACATCATCAACCATTTCTTTCTGATTGCATTGGAAATAAAATGATCTAGCCTTCTGCAAGTGTAGCAAGTTTGATTTCCATGATAATATTTTGTGTACGGGTGAGGCCTCGTACAGCCATTGTGAGAGTTTGCGGAGGTAGTTGTCGCTTCAATCTGGTAGATCTTTCCAGGTAAGTATATGGCTTTCTTGAAACTATCATTCCGATTAGAGAATGAGCAAGAAGTTATTTTGGAGTCCCTTAGGAACTGATGCTGTTCTATAACTCTAGCTATTTCTAAAAGCTCAGTAAATCTGGATAGTCTTAATCGCACCATGTGATCCTTGATTGAATTACGTAGCCCACTCTAGAATCTATGACAGCAAGAGGCTTCGGTTAACACAAAGTTGGGAGCAAAACGGCTGCCTTGTGTTACTCTTAAGAACATATCCTCCAGGTTGTTCTGAGCCGAAGGTGGAACGTACTAAGCTTTTAATGCTTCTACAAATGCATCCCAAGAAATGTCTTCAATGGTGTTGTCAGTGAATAATGTGCTTCGAGTATTATCCCACCAATATTCTACCTCATCTTGGAACATATGGGCTTCTAATCTGATTGCTTCTCAGCCAGGGAAATTAAGACTAGTCATATTCTTTTCTACCAGTTTCAACCAACTAGCGGTATCTATGGGTGATAAGTTCCCACTGAAGGTAGGGGTCCTTAGCCGGATGAAGTTATGCAGAAGTCCATCAGCAGATGGATAATATTATTGAGGAGGGTTGTAAAGTGTAGAAGCTATAGATGTTAGAGATAAATTATGATTGCCTTGGGTAGCACTCAGCCTTTCTATTATTGCCTTGGGTAGCAATCAGCTAATTTTCTAAATTAAATAATATTAATTCATTAATTATAACTAATTTTCTTTGCTAAATTAATCAATTAATTGACATAAAAAATTCAAATAGTTCACTCTTAGATAATTGAGAGGTGATGAACACATCGACGCAATTGGATTTTTGATTTGACGAGTATTTAATTATTCAAATTTTTGGGGTATTTAAATAATATTAAAATATTCAACAAAAATCCAACGACTTCCAAATGCATCCAAAACATCACCCCTAGCTAATTTCAGGGTGATGAGCGCACTGGCGAAGTCAGATTTTTGATTTGAGGTCAAATTAGATCAGTCAATTTCTAGGGTTTCTGAATTCTACCAAAATCAAGATTTGATTCATTTGATTCCTAATTTAGATTATATCTTAGAGGTGAGTTCCTAATGACTTAATTATTATTCTTTAATCATAATTAGGACTTGAATTAGTCTTAATTAATCTAAGTAATAACTTGGGCTGTTACAAATTCCCCCACTTAAGAACGATATTGTCCACGACATCACTGATGTGGAAAGAAAGAAAATAGATATAGAATAATGAATTGAAGTATGTTAGAGTTAAGGAAGTACCTAATTTAAAAATATTAGCATACATATTAATGAATTGAAATAGGCTAGAGTTAAGGAATTACCTTGATTAAAAAGACTTGGGTATTTTTGTCGCATATCCACTTCTTTCTCCCAAGTTGCTTCATTACATGAACGGTTCTTCCACTGAACTTCGATCATTGAAATGGATTGATTTTTTAGTTGTCTTTGATCACGAGCTAAGATTCTAATTGGTTCTTCAACATAAGTAATATCAGGTTGAATCTCTATTACTGGAAGTTGAATAAGATGGGAAGGATCTCGAAGACATTTTCTTAATAATGATATGTGGAATACGTTGTGAACAGAAGCAAAGTTTTCTGGTAGTTCAAATTTATAAGTTGCTAACCCAATCTTCTTTATGATCTTGAATGGACCTATATATCTTGGACTGAGTTTTTCTGAAACTCCAAGACAGCAAATTCCTTTCATTGGGCTGACTCTTAAATATACTAAATCTTCTTCTTGGAACTCAAGAGGATGATGATGGTTTTTGATAAATCCATAATTAATATCTCAAATAAAGGAAAAATCTCATTCATTTCCTTATTAAAAATAACCCCCTTGATCAAATTCTGCTTATTTTTAGGTAAAAAAGTGAGCTCAGCAATTTTGGGGAAATTCTCGAGTATTTTTGAAATTTCTGGAAGAAAACCGCTGCGGCGCGCTTGCACGCCACCGCTGCTGGCTTGCAAAAGACACTGATCAATGGAATTACTGAATTCTAGAGTGATTTTGCTATGGCGCACCACAGCGCGCCCTAGTGCGCTACAGTGAAAAGTTATCGTAACTTAATCGCTCCAGCGCGCTGCAGCGGAAGAGTTTCGAAACTCGATCGCTACAACGCGCAGCAGCGGGAGAGTTTTCAAAACTCAATTGCTACAGTGTGCTGCAAGAGAGAGTTTTCAAAACTCAATCGCTACAGCGTGCTGCAGCACAAGAGTTTTCAAAATTTGATCGCTACAGCACGCTGCAGTAGGCAAGTTTCAAAAATTAAAACCGCCACAACGTGCTGCAGCAAAAGAGTTTCGGAACTCAATCGCTGTAGCGCACAGCAGCGGGCAGGTTTCAAAACTTAAAACTGCCACAGTGTGCTGCAGCAAAAGAGTTACGAAACTCATCCGCTTCAGCGCGCTGCAGCGGTGCGCCAAATTTCTATCTATTCAAGGCATTTATTATGGCTGGGGCAAGACCCCCAACCTACTCCTTATCTCCCAGCCATCAAATCTTCTACAGCAGCTAGCAAGAGGGTGGATTGAAAAGATATCAATGAATAAAAAAGGTAAAAGAACATGTTATTTTATTCCTCTAGTGGTATTTGCAATCATCACAGTAGAAAAATAAAGAGGGAAAAGTAAAAATTTGAAAAAGAAGGGTTCCATCTATATATGCAGCTCTTCTTCACAAAAGAAGGGTTCCAATTTTTCAACCAAAAAGTTCAATTTTTAGGGGCTGCATAGAGGAAGAAGGAGATCTCTCCAAGGGAGGTGGAAAGGACCATTGCTAGAGGAGAAAGAACTAAAGGCTGCACTAGGGAGCTAAAGGAAAGGAGAAGAGGAAGAAGAGAAGAGATCCAGAGAACCCCATTAAGGGTGTTCCTAATAAACTCTAATCTTGCTTTTATATTTCTTTTAGTGATCATGAAAGGGACTTCATACTTGCATGTTTTTCTTCTTTTCTCAGCTATAATGGAAAGCTAAACCCCCTTGGGGAGGGTTGGGCTGAGCCTATTATAAAATGTAAGAGACTTAATGAATGATGTAGAACTTCCTCAAGTATTGAAATAAAAATCTATTTTTGAATGACTAAATAAAATTATCTTAAGATCAAGTTGTGGAATAAATGAAAATCTTATGTTAGGAAAATATAATTATAAATACTAACAATCAAAATCAAATTATTGTTCTCCATGGCTCATTGCTTAGTTAAGAGTGAGATATGTGTGCATAGGGTGCTTAGAACTAAGTGAGAAGTTCTTGAGCCTTCTTGCACCATGTTTTATGCTCAACTAAGGAGTTGAAGCATGTGAGCTAAGATCTATTAATTGGAGCTCCGTTGCTCAGCTTAAGTGAAAGGAGGGAGTGGATTCTTTGAGAGCTCATGAATGACGTGACATAGTTCATAGAGCCCAATGAAATCACTTCCTTATCTGAACTGTGCATAATGCGCATGATGCACATTAGTGGAATCAATGCTCTTGAGATCGACTAATTAAAACTGTAAATTTTGGTAACCTAGACGTAGGAAATTAAGATGCTCTAATTGTGATCTCATGGGAACTTTGTGCAGAAATTGAACCCTTGTGTGTTCATCTCTCGCACAAGATTTGCACTTGAAGGATTTAGAGGATAACTCTAAGGAATACAATGTGCACTTGATTAATTAGCTTAATAAAAAAGAATGAAATGTGCTTGAGAAGTAATACAACTTGAGGTCCCCATCATTTTACTTGGAATAAGCCCAACTCTCCTCTCTAACTTAAATACTTTCTAAACTCTAAATTATTACTTATTAATGGAACTAAATCAAGTTGAATTCATATCATTTAAACATTATTAAATTTAGATATATCTTAGTAACAAAACATATCGTTCCCTAAGGATGATAAATCTCGAAACTTACCTTCCAAATTATTACTTTAGATCACGTACATAAATAGCGATTTAAGCAAATCCTTTGCATATAGTCTTATTTTTTATTTTTGTTATTATTTGTGCTAACTATTTACTTTTCTTTTATTTACTTTCATTTGCTAAATTATTGAATGCTATTGCTACATTTGTTCTTCATAGCTTAATTTCTAAATCTGCATGAGTAGAAGAATTTGTACTGAATATCTTTTCAATCCTGAAATTGAAAGAACCCTTTTGCAAGCTAGAAGAGAACAAACATTCTTAAATAATCAACAAGCTATTATGGAAATCCTTGATGAAATTCCTAGAGAGCCTTCAGTAGAACCACGGGGCAGAGCACTTAGAGATTATGCCTTGCCCACTGTTAGGGGCATTTCTCATGCAATTGTTAGGCCAAACATAGAAACCAACAATTTTGAGATCAAACCTTCTACATTCTGTATGGTTCAAAATATTCAATTTGGTGGGTTAGCCATAGAGGACCCTAATTTACACATTTCAATTTTTCTTGAAATATATGATACCTTCAAGTTTAATGGTGTTTCTGAAGATGTCATTAAACTTAGGCTATTCCCTTTTTCTCTAAGAGACAGGTCCAAGAGTTGGCTCAGCTCTCTCTCGAGTGATTCCACTGTACTTGGGATGATCTTGCTAATAAATTCTTAGCGAAATATTTCCCTCCGGCAAAAATCGCTCGACTGAGAATTGAAATTACCAACTTCAATCAGTATGAAGTGGAGACTCTATATGATGTGTGGGATCGCTTTAAGGAATGCTTAAGGTGATGCCCGCATCATGGATTCCCTTTGTGGATGCAAGTACAAATATTTTACAATGGTTTGAATATTCCAATAAGGACTCTCATTGATGTGGCTATCAGAGGCTCAATCAGTAGCAAAACCCAAGAAGAGGCTTATGACCTCTTGGGTGAAATGGCAAATAATGCCTATCAATGGCCTCTCCAAAGGAATGAACACATGGCTAAAAATTGAATGTAATTTTCTTGAAAATTCACAACAAATTTGTGAGATCTAGAATGAATTCTTTCAACTAAATAAAAAGTTAGAATGTGGGTACTTAAAATCTTATCAGGAGGGAGATTGTGAGTTAAGGAATGTCAATGTAATCATGAATCATGGCAAAAATAGAGAAAGATTGGAGAACTCCTTTATTGAATTAAGAACATCCACAACTGAATTTATGAATAAAACTGACTCCACGCTAAACAAGCACGAACATACTCTCTTAAGGCAAGAGGAGTCAGTAAAATGAATTGAACAAAAACTAAAAGAAATCATGAGACAGTTAGAAAAACCAGCTTTAGTAGGAGTCATCTGTAAGTATGAAAATGACTCGGGAAAATCTATAACCCTAAGAAGTGGGAAAATGACAAGGCTGGTTGTGAGTGAGGAGAATGAAAAAAACATAACAACAACTAGAGAGGAGACAAGGGGAGGAGGAAGTAATGATCGAAAATGAGAGGAATAATGTAAGAGATTCGGAGAAGGTTCAACCTAGTGACCAACTTTAAATGACCCCTAACATCTTATACCCTCAGCGAATGGCTAAGGAGAAACATGATGCCCAATTCTACAAATTTTTAGATACTCTTAAAACTCTTCACATAAACATCCCTTTCGTGGAAGTTTTAGAGCAAATGCCAAGTTATGCAAAGTTTATGAAAGATATTCTATCAAAGAAAAGAAGGATTGATGAAAAGGAGATTATAGCATTAACAGAGGAATGTAGTGCAATCCTTCTGTGAAAGATTCCCATTATGTAGAAGGATCCTGGTAGCTTCACTATCTCTTTCACTATTAGAAACCAATTTTTCCAAAAAGCCCTTTGTGATCTAGGTGCATCCATAAATCTGATGTCATTTTATATATTCAAGAAGTTAGAAATTAATCATTTAAAACCCACCTCTGTTCTCCTCTAATTCACTGATAGATCTTTAAAAACCCCTTTAAGAATTGTGGAAAATGTGCATGTAAAGGTCAACAAATTCATCTTCCCAGTTGATTTCATAATCTTAGACATGGAAGATGAAAACTAAGAAATCCCCATCATCTTAGGTAGGCCATTCTTGGCTATCGGAAGAACATTGATTGATGTCGATAAAGGGGAATTGAGATTACGATATGGAGATGAGGATGTGAAATTTTATGTAAATGATTCTATGAGGCACTCATCTAAGCCCAATGAGAATTGTTGGAGGATTAATTTAATTAAAGAATCTTGGTTAATGGGAGATGTAAAAGAAGAGGGAAAGCTAGTGAATGAGGATGATGAGAATCTCACTGAAGATGGACTGATTGAGGAATTGATTAAGGAGAGGAAAATAATTCATCCTTCGATAGATTGCCCTCTAGAATTAGAATCAAAACCTCTTCCCTCGCACTTAAAGTACACTTATCTAGAGGAGGAGGCATCTCTTCCCGTAATAATTTTTGCTTTGTTAACTCATCATCAAGAGAGGCTTTTATGTAAGGTTTTAAAAGAGCACAAGAGAGCAATTGGATGGATCATAGCTGATCTGAAAGGTATTAGCCCAACTCTTTGTATGCACCGTATCCTCTTGGAAGATAACTCTACTCCATCGATCGAACCTCAACGGCACTTAGACCCTAACATAAAATGAGTAGTTCACAAAAAAATTATTATGCTCTTAGATGCTAGAATCATATTCCCCATCTCTGATAGTCCTAAAGTGAGCCTTATTCATGTGATTCCAAAGAAGAGTGGGATGACTGTTGTGCTTAATGAAACAGTAAATTGATTCCCACTAGAACGGTGACTAGATGGAGAGTGTGCATTGATTATAGGAGACTAAATAAAGCTACTCATAAGGATTACTACCCTCTCCCATTCATAGACCAAATGCTCAATAGGTTGATAGGGAATCCCTAGTTCTATTTTTTTATGGGTATTCAGGATACAATCAAAACCTGATTTCACCTGAAGACCAAGAGAAAATAACCTTCACCTGCCCCTTTGGGACATTTACTTTAAGAAGAATGCCCTTTGGACTGTGCAATGCCACGACTACTTTCCAACGCTGTATGATGGTTATTTTTTCGAATACGATAGGGTAATTTTTAGAAATCTTTATGGATGATTTCTCTGTTGTTGGAAGCTCTTTAGATCATCATTTAATCAATTTGGGAAAGTTCTATAAAGGTGTGAAGAGTCAAATTTAATCTTAAATTGGGAAAAATGTAATTTTATGGTGGAAAAAGGTATTGTCCTTGGTCATTTGATCTCTAGGAGAGGAATAGAAGTTGATAAGGCTAAGGTGGAGGTAATTGAAAAACTCCCCCCTCCTATCAATGTAAAAGGAATTAGATGTTTTCTTGGGCATGCAAAATTTTACAGAAGATTTATCAAATATTTCTCCAACATAAGCTTGCCGCTCTGTAGATTACTAGGGAAAGATGTCGAATTCAAATTTGATGAAAATTGTTTAAGAGGTTTCAACGCCATTAAAACTGCCCTGATCTCTGCACCGATAATTTCTACTCCAAATTGGGACTCCCCATTTGAGATTATGTGTGATGCAGTGACCTTGCAGTTGGTGCTATCCATGGGCAGCAAAAGGAATGAACCTTCTATTCAATTTACTATGCTAGTAAACTCATTGATGATGCCCAAAGAAACTACGCTACCACGAAGAAAGAACTCTTAGCTGTCATCTTTTCTTTCACTAAATTTAGGTCATATCTCATTAGGTCTATGACTATTATTTACACTAATCATGCAGCTATTAAGTATCTTTTTCAAAAGAAAGAAGCAAAACCTCGCTTAATACGTTGGGTGCTGCTCTTGCAAGAATTTGATCTAAAAATCCTGGATAAAAAGGGAGTGAGAATGTGTTAGCTGACCATCTATCTAGATTGACCCATCTTGAAAGTGATAATTTGACCAAAATTAGTAAATCATTCCCCGATGAGAAGTTGTACACTATTTCTTCTTCAAAACTTCCTTGGTTTGCTGACTTTGCAAATTATCTTGTAGTAGGAGTTATACCAAAAGACCCAAACTTTCAACAAAGGAAAAAGTTCTTTGCTGACATAAAAAATTACTTTTGGTATGATCCATTCCTCTATAAATGCTGCAATAATCAACTCCTAAGGAGATGTGTGCCCAATTTGAAAATCAAGAACATTCTCTACCATTGCCACACATCCCCTTATGGAGGGCACCATGGAATTGATCAAATAGCGGCGAAGGTTCTTCAATCTGGGTTCTTTTGGCCTCATATATTCAACCGTGAATTTTGTGAAAAGTTGTGACAAATGCCAAAGAACTGGAAAATAATTCCAATTAATCGGATTTAATATAAATGGGCTCGGCCCATTAGCAGAACTGCGTGGGTCGACCGGGGCCCGAAGGCCCAGGACTGTCGCACCGCCCGCGTCACGGGCTTACACGACTTGCACAGGGTCTTTGTCCCCACCCTTTGTCCCGACGAAATAACTCGATTAGGGAAAACCCTAGTCGGCCAATTCTAGCGCATCCCGTCCACGGCACGTCCAGCAATTGATCGCCACACGATCCTCGTGGCCAGGCGCACTGAATGGAACCCGAAGCCCTCTATGAGACGGTTCGGATCAGTCGGACCCAACTCACCCAAGGGCCCATCTTATGGAGCTACTGTGGGGAGGAAATTCTCCCTATAGAGACCACGCCGGACCCCAGGTTTGATCCCTACACCGTCAGGGAGGTGAGGCGGATCAAAGCCCTCTGGTCTGAGGGCCTGAGATGGTCTGGATCGTTGGGTCCTTACTCGACCGAGGCGGTCCATACTGGACTTAGCCCGATCGATCGTATCGATCGACCGAGGCTAGCTTAGGCCCTAGCTACGATCACATTAAGTTTGAAATGACAATACACAAGCATACAAATCAAATGGAAGAAGGTTCGAGCCTTATTGGCTCGGAACCAGCAAGCTAGGGTACCTAGTTTTGCCGAGGGACTTGCAGATGTCGCAGGGGAAATGTCGGGTTTGCTGAACTTCCTCTTGAGAGTTCCTGAATGCTAGGAGACTCTCCTATCAGCGGTACGCACGCCGGAAACACCTGGAGGTCTCCTATGCAAGCTCGGGAGTTCGGTAATGGTGGAAGATACTGAGACTTCAATTCATCAGCAAGGGTCAATTGGAATGGGGCTATGGCTATTTTTAGCCTTGGCTGAGGGTTGGGAAGCTTCTGGAGGGCTAGCTCAGGCTGGAGAGGTCCTGAGAGGCAAGGCCATGGCCGAGCTCTCGAAATTCTATTTCGAGCTTGGTCTGGCCACGAGGCCCGAATGGGGTCTCTAACCATTACTGGGAGATGCCTAACGGCATACTGAGGTGGAAGCGGTAGTGGGGGACCGGCTGGACAGCTGGCGGTACGAGGATTCTCCCAGTCGGGTGCACGAGCGAGAAGAACACGAAGTTCCACAACGCTTGGACCTTCAAATTCCATCTGATCCATTAGTTAGATGGCGGAATGGCTCGGATTGCTTGGATCCTAACAGCCGATCACGGGAATGATCCGGCCATAGGATCGGTCGGGTAGATCTAATGGTTGATCCACGATTCCACGGGATCTAATCCTAGCCGTTAGATTAAGAAGGCGCGACGGCTAGATCTACTAGATGCCGCTGTCACGGGACCCGGGCTCCGCAGCGGATCACCTGCGGTCCGCACAGCGGATCCCAGTTGCTAATTCAGTTTAATAGGTATTTATGCAATTATGAAATGTTAGAACCCCTTAAGTGCAATTGAACCATTTTAATTTAAATTGAATTATGGTCCAAATGATTTCTAAATTGCACCAAACTTTCACCCTTAGCTAATTTGGGGGTGCGGAATTCAAAAATGCAATCATAATTTAATTTTGGGTCTAGACTAAGGCATCCTGACTGATCAAAATATCATTTTAGACTTAGAGAAGTCTTATGGACTTCAAATGTTCAGGCTAGGATTCATTTGACGTTCTAAAAGTAATGGAATTAAAATAATTGATTACTCAGACTATAGATTAGCAGGGTAACAACCTAGGGTTGTTATAGACTCTCCCACTTAAGAATGATGTCGTCCTCGATATCATCTCAAGAGAGAAGGCAAATATGAAGAAATTGAATCATATAATAAGACTCAGAAAATTAATGGGTACTTGGGGATTCAAAGAGACTGGGATACTTCCTTCTCATGTCCACCTCTTTCTCCCAAGTATATTCTTCTAAAGAGCGATTCCTCCACTGAACCTTTACCATTAGGATTGAGCGATTTCTCAGCTGCTTTTGATCATTACCTAAGATTTTAATTGTCTCTTTCGCTTAAGAAAGATCTGGTTGAAGAGATATCGCCGGAAGTTGGATTAAGTGGGATGGGTTACGAAGACATTTCCGCAAAGAGGAGATGTGGAAAAAATTATGGACTGCAGAGAAATCTTCAGGAAGCTTTAATCTATAAGTTGCGGAACCAATCTTTTCAAATATTTCAAATGGTCCGACGTAGCGGGGACTTAGCTTCCCAGCTACACTGAAACGATATACGCCTTTCATCGGACTGACTTTAAGATATGCAAATTTTCCAACATCATATTCCAGAGCACGATGATGAGCATCATGATACTCACTCTCACGATCTTGAGCTATTTTGATTCTTTGTCAGATCAGTTGAATCTTTCACTTGTCTTTTCCACTAAATCAAAACCATAAAGCTGCACACTGCTAATTTCAGACCATGCTAATGGAGTACTTGCATTTCCTGCCAATACAGAGCTTCATATAGAGCCATGCCTATACTTGCCTGAAAAATGTTGTTGTATGCAAACTCTACGAGAGGAATATTCTCTTCCCATAAACCTCCAAAATCCAGTATGCAGAGGCAAAGAAGATCTTCTAAGACTTGATTGACTCTTTTTGTTTGACCATCAGTCTGAGGATGAAAAGTGGTACTCATGGCTAGAGTAGTTCCCAAGTCCTGATGCACTGCTTGCCAAAATTTAGAGGTGAAGCGGCTATCTCAATCAGACACGATTGATCTTGGAATTCCATGGAGTCTGATAATTTCCCTGATATACAACTTTGCTAATTCTCCACAGAATCAGTTTGATGCATAGGGATAAAATGTGTAGATTTGGTCAGTCGATCGATAATGACCCATATTGAATCAGCACCTGATCTCTCTTTGGTATACCCATAACAAAATCCATAGAGATATCGAACCACTTCCATTCGGGAATTGTTAGAGGATGAAGAAGTCCTCCAGGCTTTTGGTGTTCAGCTTTGAATAAGTTACAAGCATGACATTTTGCTACAAATTCTGCCACACTTTTCTTCATTCCAAGCCACTAGAATAATTTCTTCAAATCTTGGAATATCCTGGTACTACCAGGATGTACTTGATAACCAGAATTATGACCTTCTACTAAAAATTTTTGAGGCATGGATTTGGGAATCCATAAATGATCCCCTTGATATATCGTACTACCTCGAAGTTAAAGATCGAAGCGACGACCACTTTCGATGTCCACTTTAAACTTCAGGTAATCTTCATCCTTGGTTTGTGATATAGAGACGTCGCGATGAAACGTAGGTTCAACTGAATTTATGGATATTATAGTTCTTAGCATAGCAGCATGTACTAGCCAGACTTCAACTTTCGAAATTCTTCTTCTAACGGGCTTGATAGTATCATAGAAGATAGAGTAGCATGACGACTGAGTGCATATGCTACGACGTTTGCTTTTCATGGATGATATTAGATGCTTAAGTAATAATCGCTTATTAACTCAAGTCATTTTCTTGGTTGACAGTTCAACTCACATTGGGTGAAGATGTACTTCAAGCTCTAATGATCGATGAATATAGAACACTGGATGCCATAAAGATAATGACTCTAGATTTTTAGAGCAAAGACTACTGCTGCTAACTCAAGATCATGGACAGGATAGTTCTTCTCATGGGGTCTTACCTGATGAGACACATAGGCTATAACTCTCCCTTCCTGCATCAATACACACCCCAAACCTATGCCAGACGCGTCGATATAGACTTGGTAATTCATGCCTTTTTTAGGTAAAGCAAGAATTGGTGCAGAGGAAAGAGAATCTTTTAATGATTGGAATGCTTTCTCACACTCTGGACTCCAGACAAATGGCACTGCTTTCTGCATCAACTTTGTGAGTGGAGATGCCATTTGCGAGAAGCCTTTGACAAATTTCCTATAGTAGCCTGCCAGCCCTAAGAAACTTCTAATGTCGGTCACGTATTTTGGTTGTGATCAATCTTGGACTGCGCTTACTTTATTTTGATCGACTTTGATTCCCTGGGAATCGATGACATGACCCAAAAAAATGACTAAGTCAAGCCAAAATTCGCATTTATAATACTTGTCATATATTTTATGGCTTCGTAGCTCTTCTAATTCTAATCACAAATGGTTCGCGTGATCTGTCTCACTTCTTGAATAAATCAGAATGTTGTCGATGAAGATGATGACGAATTTGTCCAGATATGCATTCAACACACGCTGCATTAAGTCCATAAAGATGGACTACGCATTTGTCAGGCCAAAGGACATCACTAAAAATTCGTAATGCCCATAGCATGTTCTAAATGTTGTTTTCTCAACATCTAAATCTTTAACTTGTAATTGATGATGTCTCAATTGTAAGTCTATCTTTGAGAAGACTTTAGCTCCGGATAACTGATCAAATAGATAATCGATACGAGGCAGATGGTATTTGTTCTTGATAGTTACTTTATTCAATTCTCTGTAATTGATGCACATTCTCATCGATCCATCTTTCTTTTTCATGAACAAAACTGGCGCTCCTCATGGAGATGAACTTGGATGAATAAGACCTTTCTCCAATAGTTCTTGAAGTTGATTGTCTAACTCTTGAAGTTCTTTTGGTGCCATACGATACGGAACTTTTGACAGTGGTTGAGTTCCAGGAATTAATTCAATTGTGAACTCTACTTCTCTAACTGGAGGAAGACTGGGTAGGTCTTCAGGGAAGACATCAGGAAATTCACAAAATATACGATTCTCAAAGATAGGCACAACTTCTTTCTTCTCTCCTCGCATTGTTACGAGATATGCGTCGCATCCCTTCCTGACTAACTTTTCTGCTGTCATTGCATTTATCAGCGATGATTGGGTACTAAATATTCCGATGAATGATTTTGATTTACGTCGACTGCCCAGAGTTATTTTCTTCTTTTGGTAATTTATGGGAAGCTCCATGCTGGCTTAGTCAATTCATGCCTAGGATTACGTCAAAGTTGGCGATTGGCAATATAATTAACTTAGCCTCCTAGTTTTGTTCCCCAATAGGAATATTTAGGTTGCAGAATTGTTGGGACTGCATACGGGCTCCAGAAGGTAACCCAATGCTCAAGGAGCTAGTTAATTGATAGGTTGGTAGCTTAAGAGTTTTAGCCCAATCTTCCGATACAAAGGAATGACTTGCCCCCGTATTGAAGAGGATATTAAAAGATGTGTCGTTTATTGATAAGGTGCCTATGATTACAGTAATTTAATAAGAATAGCTATCCAATATTTAAATTACTGAATGGTAAAGACTAATTACTGAAATGGCGAAAACTGAATACGAATAAATTTTAAGGCGTATCTGACACCACGTTGTTGTCCTCAAGAGCAGAGGTAGGAGTTAACATATAAACCCTAGCAGATGCTGAGGGTTGTTTGTTCTGGGGCCTTTGAACCTGATGATCATAATTCAGTTTCTGTGCCGGTATAATTGCTTTTGAGTTTGAAGTTGGAGCCGGCATTATGGCAGGAGTAGGCTCTCTGCAGGTCACTGGTTGAGCATGGAAGGCTTGTTTATGACAGGAGTGGTCGATGGGCAATCCGTCGATTGTATTCTTTTCCCTGCATTCAAAATAGTGGTGGCCCTTATGACGACAAGTAAAACATACACCGAAGTGGTAGCATTTTCCGTATAGATGCATCTTTTTGCATTCAAAATTCAGGGGTTGTGTTGACTCCATGTTGTAGACCTTTGCTACCTTATGATGGCCAAAGCCTTCCTTACTCGGCTGCATGGCTATTACTTTCCTCTTCCGATCTAGTTCACCCTGGAATCCTTCTTGCAAATAGGCAGCTTCAATCAATTCAGTCAGAGTCCTGATCTGACGAGATACTAAGTGCGCTTTGATAGAGTCTCTCAGACCCTTCAAGAAACGGTGGCACTTTGATGCTTCTGTCCTGACTAAATCCAGAACGAAATGCGACAATCTTCAAAATTCTTGTTCGTACTCAAATACTGTATGGTTACCTTGTGTGAGATGGAGAAGTTCATCCTCCAGAATTGCTTGGGCTGATGCGAGTATGAACGCTTCACAGAACACCTCCAAGAAAAAGTCCCATATAATGTCCTTTACTTCATAGTCGGTAAACTTATTGTTCCGCTCATTTTCCCACCAATATTTCACTTCTTCTTGAAATAGATGGGTCACTAGGCGGATGGCTTCAGAGTTAGGGCACTTGATACTGTCCAGATTCTTCTCCGCCATTTTAAGCCAGTTCACCATGTCCATTGGATTCAGCGCTCCATTGAAAGTAGGAGTTCGGAGATGTAGGAAAATGTGCAGGATTCTATCACCCGTGTAGTGGGAAGATGATGAAAATCCTGGTTGGGGTGTAGATTGTTGTTTAACTGAGAGAATAAGAGCACGTGTCTCTTGCGCCTGTTGCTCATTACTTTCTATCAGGGCCTTTAATAAACTGGCCATAGGATTGGACTCTTCAGGTCTGTTCGACGATGAGACCGCATTTTTAATTGGAGTAGGAGCAGAAGGAGAGCCAGGATTCATGACTACAATACAAGTGGGAATTCAGAGGCATAAAATTTTACTATAATTTCATTCATTCTTTTTTTTACCTCAAAAGAGAAGATACATGGTTCTATAAAACATATTGCTGAGATATGGAAATGACATGATAAAATTCTCTAAAATCCTAGTTACAATACTCTACCCAAAAGGCAGCACAGAAGTCATCATATGTGACTATGGGGTTCCTCTGAGCTAGTCTTCTATAAACCCAATACCACCAATAACTCGTTGATCCCCTCAGTAAGATCTCTATGATCTCAAGAAGATGCTCCTTAGGATAGGTTATCTCTCAAAGTGCATTAGTAACACAATCTAGCCATTCTCTGACGAGTACCAAAAGGTTGGTGCCTCCAAAAGATAGATGAACAAGAATCTTGTCTAGTACTTCAACTCCTCGAGGCGATACTCCATCTACGACCCTCCCATAGATCTGTCCATCTCGAAAGTCATCTATCTAATAGTCATCAAATCTCCTAAGGTAGAATAAGGATGCTGACTGCAAATTTTCCATATCTAAAATGATTCAACCCACAAGTATGGCTATTATTACTTTCAAAGTTTGTTGAAGTCCTAAAATATCCATTTTTTAAGAATTGCAATTTCAATTAATTATTTGTGTGCGTTAAATCCCTAGGGTGTCAACATTCTAGATATAATTCCCCCTTTTCATTTTTGAGATAACTTAATGAACTTTTGGATGATTGCTTTGCACTACACTTAGTAACTTGTGATCTTGTCCAGAGAACAGGTCATAAAGTAGATAGGAACAAACTCCTTATCTGACACTTTATGATATTTCTTTGATACCAACTTTAGCGCCCATCTCGTTGCCATGCGCAAAAGAAAAGTAGTAAATCAGGTCAGTGACGGAGCGGTGCGCTACTCGGGACAATGAGAACAAGCAAAACTCATCTTTCCGAATAGGCTAGAATAAGAATACTGAAATAAAACTTATAAGTAGATAACATGCTAATTTGATAACATTCTAATTTTTGTTACATGCTAATTTGATAACATTCTTTTGCAGATTATAAGCGATAAGCAGTTAAAAAATGCTCAAATGAAAATAACTCAAATAAGAATACTGAAATAAAACTTATAAGTAGATTTACGCACCTGACTGTTTTGATACAATTTCAATCAATTCAATTTCTTTGATCTGCCAAAAATAAATTAATTCATTAATTTAATGTTTTTATGATTTGCAATATTAGGTTTCTAAGATAATAATGAATATTTGAATATTTGAATTATTTTTATTAAGTTACTTAATTATTTATGCCTTATAAGGTCAAATTGGGAATTTGACCTTATAAGGGCATATTAGTAATTTTACATTTAATGAAATTTAAAATTTCTAATAGTTTATTGTAGATTATGTCCTAAGGTTTTCATAGAACCCAAAATTATTAAATTCTGATATGTATTGGCTAAGTTATAGCCAATATAATTCCTATGGTTAATAATTATGATTTAATATAATTAGTGACTGATTAGTGAAATTAGTTATAAAATTACTAAACTAATTATACAGCTAGATTTTAATTTACTTTATGAGTCCTCTGAAACTGAAATTACTTAATTTGGATCATTATATTTGCTAATATTTACTAATCAAGATTTTGAAATAATTTAGGTTGATTAAAAGATCTAATCGTTGGATCCTAAATATTTTTATAATTTACTGTACATTAAGTTTTTTTGATTTAAATTGATATTTGGATCAGCTAATTTGGAGCTAAATTGACTTACTTATGGCTATTTGATGTTTCTAGAATTAAAGGCTTAATCAGGGTTAGGTCCAAATTGTGATTAGTCTAAATTTAATTCAAATATCAAAATTGATACTATTAAAATATTCCTTAGGGTTTTTTGAGTATTTTGAGACCTATATTTAGTATGATTGGATTAATGGATTAAAAGTTATGACTAAATGAAATTTTGTGATATTTAGGGTTCAATTTAGGGATTTTAAATATCACTATGTTAACTATTAGTCCAAATGGAAATTTAATACCTCTAATAAATTCCTAATATTTTCTGATGAATAATTTAAAACACCCAAAATATCTTGATTAGCAAAGTCAAGATGAAAGAATTAAGAATTAAACTCCAAATATTGGGGTTTAATTACTTAATCCAGATGGTGATCCTAAAGAACTAAGGTTTCAAATACCCAAATTCACTGATTAAGATTTAAGGCAAATCCTATTAAGTGAAATCATACTTAATAGGATGGATCTCTATTCTTAAATCTAAAATAAAAAGATTAAATAATCAATAATAAACTATGAAAATATATAAACTATTAAAATCAAGGCTTCACATATTAAGTAACCTATTTTGCTTAATAAATGAACTCTAACTTAAGAGCTAATCCTAATTCCTAAGAAATGAGCTCTTAAATACTAAGATGAACACTCAAGCTTCAAATCTAACTAATGTTATAAGCAAGGTTAAGGATAGATTAAGGAGGTTCAGAAAAGAGGTATGATGTGAGATGAATCTCACATCATACATCTTAATAAATTATATAAAATTTTCCTAAGGAATATGATAATTTTGCTTAAGATGTAAATTATGATTTAAATTAATGAAATTTCTTTCTAAACTTCTCTATTTACTGATTTTAACAATTATAATATGAAATTAGGGCCTAAAAGCAATTAACCCTAAATTTGGGCAAAATTGCCATTTTGCCCCTCCTTAAGGGTCTAAAAATCTACTTTTTGATTTAAGATTTTAAATTAGAAATTTTTTGTGACAAATGATTACTTACTATCTAATATAAAGTTAGACAATAAGTACATCAATTTTGGATGATTATTAAGCTTTTTGAGATTAAATTAAGGAAATTGACTCATAGGGGAAATTTGGTAATTTTATTTAATGAATTCTAATTTTTCTATCAGTTTATTAAAGCTTACTATCTAAATGTTCCATAGAATCTGAAATCACTAAATTCTAATAAGTATTGGACAAGTCATGGTCAAAACAAGATTTAGGGCTAATTATAGAAGTTAGGATTTCCAAATTATGGTCAAAAACCTAACTTTTCCATATTAAGTATAAATTTAATAAATTTAGTGGCTATAGCTTCCCTATAACCCATTGAGTACTTTAATTAGGAGTAGACCCAAATTAATCAGGCTTAATTAGGCTTTAGGTGATTAGTGAGTGATTAGTAAAATTAATCATAAAATCACTAAACTAGTTACACAATTAGGTTCTACTCTACTCTATGAGTAATTAGAAGCTAAAATTGCTCAATTTGGATTATTAATTATGCTAATATTCATTAATCAAGTTTTAAGGTGATTAGGGTTGATTAAGAGATCTAACTATTGGATCCTAAATATTTTTGCATTTTACTATTAATTATGTCTTCTTAATCAAAATGGTGTATTGGAACACCTAATTTAAAGCTTAATTGACCAAGTTATGGTCAATTGAAGTTCTATGGTTAATTAGGGTAAATAGGGTTATGTCCTAAAAGTGATTAAGCTAATACTAATCCAAATAGAGATTTGAACACAACTAGGTTGTTCTAGAGGTTCTACTAATCACTTTAAGACCCATATTGCCTATATGTGGACTAGTAGTTAAAAAGTTATAAGCTTTACAAGATTAGGGTTTGGGTCCAAAAATGATTAGTCAAAATATTACTCAAATAGCAAATCTAAACACTACTAGAATAATCTTGAGGGCTTACTGATTATTTTAAGACCCATATTAGGTATATTTGGGTAAATAGCTACAAAGTAATGGTTAAATGAAGTTTTAGGATAATTTTGTAATTATTGAAATACCCTAAATATCACTAAGCAAAATAAAGTTCTACTGGAAATTAAATGACATCAATAAATTCCTTGATTTTTTATGATTAAAATGATATATTTAATTGTAATATTTGGACTTATATTTTGCAGGATATGAGGGTTTAAATATTTAGAATTAATTATATTAATTAATTTGATTCTTATTTTAATTTAAGTTATAGTATAAGTATATGAATTAATTATAACAGGTACGGCGGGCCCACCTGCCGACGCAGTGAGGATTGATTGCGGGCCCCACAAGCTACGTTGTCGACTCGAATGTCTACAGATTGGGCCCGGGTCGACCCGGCCTGGGCCGAAAGCTTCGTCTTCCTTCATGAATCGATGGAGCTAGGGCAAGAAAAAAGGAGGTCGTCCCGATGGTGGGCTGGAGGAACTCACATGGCAAAGTGTAGAGCTTAATCTCATCTTCCTAATGACTACTTGTTTATCAGGTGAGGTGCTCAAAGACGACCACAAAATCTAACCCTAGCCCATGTATGTTGATAACGGTAATAACTGTAGCAACCTAGCCAAATTCAAATCAACCAGACCAGATCAACCCGATTGGGTCCACTCAAAACTCAATTATAAGCATAAAATCAAGATCTAAATAAGGAAATACAATAATGGATGAGTAGATTGAAAGATGGAGGTACCTTTTTTTTAACGGACAAGGACTTAGGGTTTTATCGGTGACCTTCAATCCCTCGACAAAAATTGAAACTCAGCAAAATTCGGTATTAGGGATGATCGATGAGCTTAAATCGAACCTAAAGTGGCATTTAATGGCGATGGAAGGCACGACTTATCGGGGAAGAAGCCACGCGATCCTCCCGGCTGCCACGCATTGAGATGCGAAGAAGGAGGCACCGTCATTTGATCTGAAACCAGACGGCTCGGATGGGTCGTTAGATCTGACAGCATGATTAAGAAAGAAGGGACGGCGCTACTATGCTGTTGATGGCGTGCGATTAAGTATTTAATATATTAATATTTATTATTTGATTAATTTATATCTATTTTATTAATGCAATTTAATAATTAATTGCGCTTAGAAAAATTCAAATAAATCACCCCTAGCTAATTGAAGGGTGAGGAATGCAACGACACAATTGAATTTTTGATTTGATGAGTATTTAATTATTTGATTTTTTTTGGGTATTTAAATAATATTAAAATATTTGATGAAAATCCAATAGCTTCGAAATGCCTCCAAAACTTCACCCTTATCCAATTTGGGGGTGATGATCACAATGGTAAAGTCAGAATTTTTATTTGAGATCAAAATAAATAGGTCAATTTATAGGATTTCTTGTAATTCCCAAAATCAAGATTTTATCTATTTGACTCCTGATTTAGACTAGGTCTTAGTAATGAGTTCCTAATGACTTAATTAATGTACTAGAACCAAAATTAGAACCTAGATTAACCTAAGTAACAACTTGGGTGGTTATAAATTTGTTTTACTTAAGTCTGCCTCTATAGTATTATTTCATATTGAGATTCAAATGTAGTTTTGTGCCTAGGTGTTTAATCCTGGAGTTTATATATTTATGTTGATATTTTTCCCAAGTGTTTAATCCTGGAAGGTAATTTTTTATGGACCTATTGATCTATGGTGTTTGTCCTAGAAGCTTCAGAAGATTATTTTTGTGGCAAGATTAGCCGCCATTTTTCTGTTATGGCGGGTCTAAGTAGGCATATGTCCATTTGAGATAGCATATTTTCATTATATGCTCAGTTTGATAGTCTTCAGCATTTTATGCAGCACTTTTATATATTTGTAGTACATTTCTGCCAAGTTTAAATATATATTTGTTCAGCAGTTATATATATCATATGAAAGCATGATAGGATGCTAGTATGTCATTCCAGTTCAGTTATATTCATTTTATCTATAAAACTAGCATATGTAAAATTGATCATATTTACTTAGGATGTTTCTTGTACTTATTAATTTTCATATATACATTGTTTAACCATTTTCTATAGCTTTGAGTTGAGGTATGTGCTTACCTCACATTTTGCTTAAATTATAATTATGTGATTTCAACTTTTACTACTTTCTTTAGTTATTTTATTGCTCCTAAAATACTTAGGGTATTTGTGATATCATTTAATACAAAAATTTATTAACCTAAAATGTACTTAAACATTTTGTCTAATCATATTTTCTTTTCTTTTGGCTGGGGCCCTATCATTATGAAACCAATAATAGCAGATTCCGAGCTATTTGAGGTTGTTATGCCTTTGAAGAGCTTGTTCAGGAGGAGGAGCGTGTTGGTGAAGATCGTTAGTTTTTTTTTATTCCTGCTTGTGAGGCTGAGTGTTTAGTGTTTCTTTCATTAAATTTTTAATGTTTTGTAATAATATAGGTTCTAATTGTATTTTTTTTATTACATATTTATTCTGAGTTGGTTATTTCTCTATCTTATTATGAATGTATGGATGTTAGTACTTGATATTTCTTCTTCCGCACTCTGACATTTTGGTACAATCATTTAGTGAACGTTGCATTTGCTCTACTTAGGGCATATCCTTCCCTAGTCAATGGATTAAGAATGCTTATTCCTAATCCAATGCTAAGTGAGAGAATTCCTAATGATGACCACCACTTAAACCTAGTTGATTAAGGGGCAACTGCCACAAGATTAGCCAAGATAACAACCTAGGGTTGTTATAGCTTAAGATTTAATTAAGCACATATTAAGTTATGTAATAATATTGGGTTGTTACAATGCATCATCCTGATCACTTGACTTTCTTGTTAGATCTTTCTCTTGTTATTTTTGCTCACCGATAACATGGGAAAATCAGGTTGCTGATTTTTGTGCGATGTATGCTCGATATGGCAATTTTTGCTTTGTTTGGAGAGATGTGCTTTCTGGGAGGCTTTTAGATCTCCTTGCCGTAGAGAGCATGGAGTTTGGACTCAGTTAATTTTTTACTGATGTTTATATATATATATATATATATATATATATATATATATATATATATATATATATATATATATATATATATATATATGCTTAAGCTACAGTCATTTTTCATGGATACTCACAGTTTGCATGCATTTCAAAAAACACATTCTGTAAAGGCATATCATGTAATGATGCAGCCAAATCGATTGTCATGAGGGCATGAGCAAGCAGAGAGGTCTAGAAAATTTTTGTATCATATTATTTGTTGAATAATAGCTTGCAATAAGATAAGCATGTAAATATGCTTATATTTATGTACAAGAAACAAAATTAATAAAATCCTATGATTAGCCTAAAGGCTGGGAATTTGGCTTAGTTTTCTTGCTCTTGATTATTTGATTTTTGTTTTTTTTTATGTGGTGCCGTAATATGCTTTTATTTTATAGGGGATGTTGGTTAGCATTCACTCAAAGTTATGGTTAGTTGAGGTAGAATACAAAAGTGTTTCGCCTTTGACTTTAGCTAGTATTGCTTGAGAGAAGAGTCTATGCATTAAATTGGAAGGATGTCAGTGTTAGGATCACAATAATGTTCTTGAAAAACAATAAATCCAAAAATGGAACATCAAAGTGAAAAATTAAAATAAAATAAAAAATTTAACAGAAATTTGCATGCACAAATCACAAGAGACACAAGAATTTACATGGCTCTATGAGATTCACCTACGTTCAGAATAAGGAGTAGAATTTCAATATCTATCAAAGAAGATGATAAATGTCTCTCAAATGTTCTTTTGAACACTAATAGCCTATTTATATAAGAGTAGGCATTTAATTATCATAGACGAGTTTCAAAAAATTACTGAATTTAAGCTCTATAAAATAATTTGAAGTTTTAAAAACCACCATGATGGAGTAAGGAGTTTCAAAAAGCTCCATGAAAAAGTTTGAAGTTAAGAGACTCCTAAAAAACTCCTAAGAGAATTCTTAAAACATTCCAACTTCACAATTCTCCACCTCTGTTGTCAAATGAGTCATATAAGAGATGACTCCAACACACCTGCACTTCAAAGGTCGCCTACATTCCCTTTTCCCAAAGGAATCAACCCGCACACAATTCTCCATAAGAATGAGCTTTAAGACTAACAAATATTCACCAATTTCTTGCAATCGGTGAACATCAATACTATTAAACCTTTAGTGAGAATATCGGTAAAGTTCACTTTAGTGTCAGTCTCCTCCAAAAAAAATGCCACCTTCTATAAGCAGATCCAAGATAAAATTGGCAACTAAAGTTTGAGCATGATAAGCTGAACTCATCGCCAAGCAAATAGCACTTTGGATGTCATAAAACATAGTTAAAAGATCTTACTACAAATCAAGATCATACAGTAAATTTTGCATCCATAATGCTTCCTTCATCGGTGTGACTGGCATATACCCTGCCTCAATCATAAAAAATGAGATTGTATTTTACAAAGTAGAGCTCCAACTCACTGGCCCTACTACTAAGTTAACACATAACTAGTCATAGATTAATGATTATCGATATTACTAGCATAATCATATTCTACATAGCATACACAAACTTCATCAAAAGATTATTATTTTTCAAAATCTCAATCTAACATGAATAGTACCTCTTAAGTACCTTAAGATATACTTCACTATCTATGTTAGCATCTACCCACATTAGGTTAGTACCCATATTGTAATAATCCTAAGTTGTTACTTAACCTAATATTAGATTGATCTCATCCTAATTATCATTCCATTAAGTTCATCTACCTATTAGAACCAAACTTTGCAATTTTGGAGCGATTTAGAGCTCAATCGAATTTTTGGAATATTTAAAAATATTTAATTAATTAGAGAATTGAGATATTTAATTTGATCTCAAAATCAAAATCCAACTTTGCCATTGCGCTCGTCACCCCCAAATTAGCTAAAGGTGATGTTTTGGAAGTATTTAGAAGTCGTCAAATTTTCTCTGAATCTCTTAATATATTTAAATACCCCGAAAAATAGAATAATTATTTAATCGTCAGAATTAAAATTCGACTTTGTTGTTGAGTTCCTCACCCCCAAATTAGCTATGGGTGAATTTTTGAAATTTTTCGGAGCATTTATAAAATTTGATTTTTAAAGCATTAATTAATTAAAATTAAAATTATTTAAAAAATCCATATTTCCCTCTTCTTTTCCTGAGCTAACCCTACTCTGCCTCCTTTCCTCCTTTCCCAGCACCTTCCTCCCCATACATTGCAAAAGGGGCTTCTACCTCTCTCCTTCCCCTCCATGATAATGGGAAGGCTCATTCATGTGCTATTTTCCCTCTCCTCAATAAAGGCTGTCCCCATCCCTCTTTCCTTTGTATTTGCTTAGCTGAAGTCCATGCCTCTCTTTCTCTCTTCCCTTCATTATTGTACTTGCTACTGGAAGAACCCTCAGCCTCTTCCTCCTCTTACTAGCAATTGAAAAAGAAGAAGAAGCTTCTCCCCTGAGGGTCTCAAGCTCCCAAGTTCCTACAGAAATAAGAATCATCTTCCTCCATTCATTTCAAGGTCAAGGTACCTCTTTAGTACATCTTTTATTTATCAAATAGTTGCTACATTTATCTTACATGTCTATTTCATACTGATAAGAGATTGTGTTTGAGATGTAGAGATCATTATAGCTCTTTAAGATTATAAATTTTAAGGTAGAAGAACAGGTCCAATTTTTCTTCTTCCTGTATATTGGACCTTTAGCCTCATTGTTTTCATTGTTAAAATGATTGTTTCATGTCAATTTAATATCAATGGAAAGGCCTTGGAAAGCCCTTTCTATTGGTATATGGCACCGCTCATGAAGTGCTCTAAATTAAGAGTATTTAGCATCAAAGGGGACACATTTTGATTTTTGCACAGACAAAATCACCATCGAGCGCTACAGCACGCCGTAGTGAACAATTCCTCAGATGAAATCTACCGTAACGCACCATAGTGAGCAATTCCTCGAATAAAATTCGTTGTAGCGTGCCACGGCGTACCGCTACGCCTGAAAGCGTTGCAGCGTGCAGTAGCACTTAGCTCTCGGGAGATGTGGCCCCGTAGTGTGCAGCAATGCCAAAATCTGCGGCAGCACACCACAGTGCAAAAATTCGTTGCAGCACGCCACAATGCCAAAATCCGCTGTAGTGCACCACAGTGCCAAAATTCATCACAATGCCAAAATATGCCGCAGCGTACCGTAGCACCCAGAACTGTCCGGAATGGCCTAAACTTTCACATTTCTCACATTTTAATGAATCTTGGACCCTAATGAAGCCAAAATATAGCAAAATCAAGCATTATGTGCATTTGGAGGTGATTTTGAATATGGAAATATACCATTAATCATAAAGGGCATGTTCTAAATTCTAAAATTTTGCTTTTAAACTGTAGAACAGTTTTGGCCAAAAGTTAACCATTATACATCAGAATTCAGTATTCTTGGACTATGGAATTCTTAGACAATAAGAAACAATAAACTAACTAAAGCTTTAGACTTCACTAGGTAAAATTATCAAATTATTCATATAGGTTAGAATCCTTAATTGGAACCCACAAGGCTTAATTCTTATCCAAATTTAATGTACCTACTATTTATCTTCGTGTTAGACAGTAGAGAACCATTGTGTATCAACAAAAATTTAATTTTGAGTCTTAAATCAAAAAGTAGCCTTTTTGTGGGTTCCCACACCCTCCGTGGTCATGTTAATACTAAGATTAACATGATTACGAAGAGTGTGGTCTCCAGATAAGGCAAATCTCTTAATTATAGTTGAGTCAGGTATAAGCCCAGCCCACCTCAATCAGAAAACTTGTCACCTGAGACTGAAATCATCAAAACATCAAAGTAGCAAAAGCAAAAAGTAAAGAGAAGACATAACATCCACATCACAGCATAGTAAGGAAAGTAAAATAGTAACTCAACATCAATATAAATAAGTGCAGGAAATAAATACATCCAAAAATAGTATGAAATCATTATTATAGACTGAAGTTTATAAAAAAAAGAGAACACTTGTCCTCACACAGAAATAAAATAGCGAAATATCTAAGCAGCAGCAATAGGAAGATCCTCTTCTTGACCCAGCTCCTCACCTGAAGAACCTCCAACTAACAGCTCCGAATCTAACATTTGTTAGTATCACAAATGCCACGGACCCAGCTAAGAAAAGGAAAATCTTACAGTTATGCAAATTGTCTAAACATATTTTAGGCTAAATTAAATTGAAATTAATCATTTAAGATATCACATTATTACTTAAGCATACAAGTAATTTAGGTGCAACAAGCTACAAGAATAGGATAGGTATAAACTAATGTTTATAAGTAAATAAGACAAAGTATGTAAAACAACATACCTCTAGCATAAACTACAGCAAGGTCAAGTTTATAAAATATAAATAACTGCAAAGTACTGAAAGTAAGCTCATCCTAACATGCTTATGATCCCATGAAAACATGCTGGTTATAAGAGGAATTTGTACTGAAACTAAATATAAAACCAGCATCCTAATCATGCAAGTACTAAACAAATATTGAACTGAAAATAAATGAACTGAAATAAATATAAAAGCATGCAGGAACTATGAAATAGAAGCCACCGAAGCATGTGGCAAACAAGCCAAAGCATTGTAACTAAACTGAAAAAGAGAAGAATGCCTAAAATAGCATTGCCATAGCATAAAAGGCCATACAAGGCCACTGAATAGGAAGTTCAACATGTATCCCCCTTGGCATCTGCAGAGCTAGGTTTGAGTTGAACTTATATACTTAGACATGTATCCTCCTAGCCAACCACAAAGCTAGGTCCAAGTCTAATCTATAAACAAAAAATCAAACTGAAGAGACAGATTAAGTTAGAACACACTCAATTGAACTGAAATTAATTGAGTGAACTATTATAAATCATGTTTATGCAAATTAAAATCTAACATAGGTACTCATCAATATCTTATGTTCAACGATTATGGCAAAGGAAATAGGCTCAAAGAAAACAAGGTGTGCGAAGCAACAATAGTCAATTAAGCAAGAGACTCAACTAGACATATTTGATATCTGTTGTTATCTAATTTAATTTGTTCTATCTACTCCGAGCTAATACATGATTAGGATCTCCAATATCCAACTATCCAGTGCAGCTTAGACTCACGACCTTAAAGTTAACATTAGAACTTAATAGCTCTAATTCATAATCAAAAGAGATGATTATAAAAGTTAAGTAATCAAATCAACATCTTACTAAATGTAATTTATTAACTCAAACCTAAATCTTTATTATGATAGTCAAGATTAAGAATTTAGAACTTAAACTCTAATTGGTGTTCAAATACTGAATCCAAGATACTAATCTTCTAAGGATCTAAGAGTTCACACCTAATGTTATTCTAAAGATAGGAAATCTTAGGAGCTGAAGGATCAAGACACTATGATTTTAGAGAAAGGTTAAATCTACGATTATAAGACAAAATAATCATATAAAAACATATAAATCTAAGATCTGAGTTCAATCTATAGAACAATCACATTATTCTATAGGTTGAACCAACCTACACCCACAAGGAATATTCGAAGGATTCAAAGAATTAAATTAATTAGGGTTTTTAAGGGTTTAATAATGTGATTTAAAGGGATAATTTAGGATATAAGATCTAAGTCTTAAGTTTAATCACTTAAGACTTCAAATGGGATTTGGACCGAGGGATTTCATTAAAGCATTAATTAAGAATGATTAATTATGATCAATTATTGAAGGCAATTAGAAACTGAAGGTAAGAGTTATTTCTTTTTATTAATTCAAGATTATAAGAAAGATCTAAGATCATTTCTAAGATCTTAGATACTTAAGAGAATTTAGCTTAAGAAATTTGGATTTATTAACTAGGGCTAAAAGCTTGATAAATGAACCTAATACTTTACCATACGGATTAGAAGCACATTAATGACATTTAAAGGTTTAAGGGTTCTTAAACAACATTTTGGTCAAAATAACCAAAATACCTTCCTAATACTAAAATTAGGATTTAAGGATTTAAGACCCCAAATTGATTCTAATTAGTCCTAATAAGCTTAATATTAGTAAAATAGAGGAATAAGGCATTAATCTTTAAGTTTGAGCTTAAGATTAGTATAATTAGTACTAATCATTTTTTTAAGGTTAAATAAAAGTGATTAGAGGGATTAAGGTTCAATAAGAGAATCCAAGCACACATGAGAGTTCTAATGCACTTAAGAAGATAATAGGAACTTGGTCCACCAAAATTAGAAGGTTAAATAACCATTAATCACTAATTAAGATTTATGATGATTAAGAGGTGATTAACAATCTCAAAGCTCTTAAATTATTTTTAAGGATATGCATAGGTTCTACTCTATCTTATAAATAATCAAAGACCTTAATCAGAATTTTTGGGGATTAAATGAATTATATATGCATTAATCTAATTCAGAGAAAGATTAAGCTAAATTAGGAAATCTAACCATTGGATCTTAAATTTTATTTCCTATTATTGTTTCTTGCATTTTTCTAGTCAAAATAGTATATTAAATCATGCCATTTCGATAAGAATTGATTAAGTTATTTCATTAATTTAATCTGAATGTTTTTCATTAATTAAACTGTAGGATATGATTTATAAATGAATTAACAGCAGGAAAAATAATTCCTAATTCCATTTAATTAACCCGGCTTGAATTTTAAACCACGCGGGTAGGATCGGGGCCCGACTAGGTCTGCACTATGGCGCCGCGCGGGCCTGGGTTGGCCTGGCCCAATGCGCTAGTGTCATCATCCCCAATACCCCCTTCGCAGACAACCGCGGAAGGGTGCCTTGGACAGCCAAATTTGTCGCCGATACTCCATGCTTCGGCCAGCATTCGATCGCCACACCTTCAAAAAGTCAAGGCGCGTCAATTGAACCTATAAGCCATAACTAGGGCGGACTAGAACGCCGAATGACTACTCCACCAAAATACCCTAAATGAAAATGATTAGGGCTTACTATGAGGGAACAATTCTCCACACAGAGACAGCCAAATAAATGGGGTTCGATCCCTACACCATCAGTGAGGTAAGGCGAGTGGAACACCCAAGGTTACGCAACCTGGGGTGCAGCCAATCGCTGGGTCCTTACTCGGACTCAGTCATGGTTCGGCTGCTAGTTTGATCGATCGATATGATCAATCAGAGCTAGCTCAAACCCTGGCAACAATCAGGATAGTTTCTTATGTGGCTAAGGCAGTTATATGACATCTAGAGACTCAATCAGAAGCTTAATTAAAGAACTAAACTCACACAGTTCAGTGGAAGAGGCTGTACCTGGTAATGTAGGGAAGGACTCAAGTTGAGACGACTGAGAGCTTGGGAAAAAGCCATAGAACTTTCAGACAATCACAACAAACACTTAGGGAGGTTTGAACGCCAGACGCACACACTCTATCACTGGTTCGCAGCAGCTGGAATGTTGGGATTCACCAAGAGCTCCAAAGACTTCAGCTGGAAAAATATGGGATCACATTGAGCAAAGGGACTCACTGTGATAATCTAGAGGTATTTATATGTGCTAGGAGGTTCTATGGTGGATGCCATGGCTGAGATCCATGGCTTAGGCTCGAGCCGAGGGAGAGGTATTACCAACGGCTGAGGGTAGTTCAGGGAGATGGGAGCTGGCAAGAGATCGTGCCTGAGGGTAGAAGAGAAAGTTTAGAGCATTCCTCGTACTGCCACAGAGCTGCAGAGCTCGTGCTGTCAGGGGGGACCAGACATGAAAAATGATCGAGAAGTAGATGAAGGTGAATAGGACTCGGGGTGCCCTGCGCTATCTGATGGATCGACCATTGGTTTCGGACCATCCTGATGCACCCCGGGATATTTACTTATGCAGGTTGAAGATCTGTTGTCAGATGCTAAGGGGTGATCCGTCGGCTAGAATTAGATCTAGGCGCGGGGTAGCATGCGCCGTTGGATGGAGTGCGGACTGATGCGCCGCTGTCGAGACCCGCAGTTGATCTGCCATGGTCCCGGCAGCAAATCCCATTATATTAAAATTAATAAATATAAAATTTAAATAATAAAATTCATTTAATTAATTGACTACTAATTCTTAATAAATTTTAAATCCAATTTAGGACTTAATGAGCTCCAAAAATTCACCCTTAGATAATTAGGGTATGAGGAACTCAAAAATAAAATCAGATTTAAATTTGGAGATCAAATTAATTTAGCTATTTTTCAAGATCTTAAAAGAGGCAAAAATTACTAAAAATGCTCAAATGAGTTCTGATGAATTTCAAACTTCTAGGGTTATATTTAAATGACCCATTGAGTCTAATGGATACAAAATCAAAGGTTGGTTAAGCTTAATTTAACTTTGATTAGCTAGGGTAATAACTAGGATTATTACAGGCTCCCCCACTTAAGAATGATTTCATTCCTAACATCACTCAAGTGAAGAAGGCACTACGAGAAGAAACATTGCATGACAACTGGAAAAAAGGAAAAGTACCTGAGTTTGCAAAGAGCTGTGGATATTTATGGCGCATATCCACCTCTTTCTCTCAAGTACATTCCTCCAACGATCCATTCTTCCACTAGATCTTAACCATTGGGATTGAGCGATTCCTTAGATGCTTCTGGTCACGAGCAAAGTTTTTACTGGTTCTTCGGCATAAGAAAGATAGGGCTGAATTTTTATTGCTAGAAGCTGAATGAGGTGAGAAGGGTCTCTAAGACATCTTCTTAATGATGATACATGAAACACATTGTGAATGACTGCAAAGTCATCAAAAAAATTCAACCTGTAGGTTGATGATCCTACATTGACTAGTTCCCTCAAAAGGTACAACATAGCGGGGACTGAATTTTCCTGCTACACCAAATTTATAGACCCTTCATTAGACTCACCTACAGATAATATCTCCAACATTGAAACCTAACAGACTATGATGAGCATCATGATACTTGCTCTGGCGATCATTAGCAGAACGAATTCTCTATTGAATTAGATGAATCTTTTTATTAGTTTCTTCGACTAACTCAAATCCAAAAAGTTGAACACTTCTTATTTCTGACCATGCTAGCAGAGTACTGCACTTTCTACCATATAAGGCCTCATAAGGAGCCATGTTAATGCTGGCTTGGAAACTATTATTATATGCAAACTCTATTAATGGGATATGATCTCCTCAGGAATCAGCAAAATATAGAATACAGAGCCTAATCAAATCTTCAAGAATTTAATTTACTCTTTCAGTCTGACCATCCATTTGAGGATGAAAAGTTGTACTCATAGCTAGGGTAGTCCCCAAATCTTGATGCACTGCTTACTAGAACTTAGAAGTAAACATGCTATTTCTATCAGATATTATCGACTTAGGGATACCGTGCAGCCTGAGAATCTCTTTGATATAAAGCTTTGCGAGCTTCTCGACAGAGTCAGTCTTTCAGATGGGAATGAAGTGCACTGATTTAGTTAATCAATCTACGATAACCCATATTGCATCGGTGCCAAATTTTGTGCGAGGAAATCCCATGACAAAATTCATTGAGATATCAAACCATTTCCATTCAAGAATTTCTAATGGATGCAGAAGACCACCAGGCCTTTGGTACTCGACATTTACCAAATTGCATGCATGGCACTTATCCATGAAATTGGCTACACTTTTCTTCATACTAGGCCACCAAAAAGATTGCTTTAAATCCTGGTATTTTTTAGTACTACCTGAATGAACGTGATATCTGGAATTATGGCCTTCTACCAAAACTTCACGATGCATGGATCTATGAATCCACAAACGATTTTCTTGATAAATTATGCCATTACGCTTCTATAAATCTTGATGACGACCTTCTTTGATGTCGACTTTAAATTTCAGATAGTCTTCATCCTTGGTCTGCGAGATGGAGACAGCTCTGTGGAATGTGGGTTTCACAATAATATTTACCAGAAACAAACTCAGCATATCACCACTAACTAGAGAAATTTTAATGTGTTTGCTTTACCTGGGTGATATTGAATACTCAGTTCATAATCATTGATAGCTCTAAACACCTCCTCTAATGGCAGTTTAGTTCTCTCTGAGTGAGGATATATTTTAAGCTCAGATGATCAGTAAAAATAGAACACTGAAATCCATAGAGATAGTGACACTAGATTTTTAAAGCGAAATTACCGCTGCAAGTTCAAGGTCATGAACTGGGTAATTCTTCTCATGGGGTTTCAACTGACGAGCGGCGTAAGCAATTACCCTACCCTCTTGCATTAATACGCAACCTAAGCCAATCCTAGATGCATCGATGTACACCTGATAGTTCAAACATTCCTTAGGCAGAATGAGAACAGGAACAATAGATAGTGCATTAAGGGTTTGGAATGCTTCCTCGCATTCAAGACTCCAGATGAATGAATTGCTTTCTAAGTTAACTTCGTTAACAGTGAGGCAATTTGAGAGAAGCCCTTGACAAATTTTCTGTTGTATCCGTCTAAACCCAAAAAGCTTCGAATATCAGTAACTGACTTGGGCTGCACCCAATCTTGAATTGCACTAACTTTTTTTTGATCCACACGAATACCTTGAACATCGACTATATGACCCAAGAAAGCAACAAATTTTAACCAAAGTTCACATTTGGAAAACTTGGCATATAACTTGTGATTGCGCAAGGATTCTAATACTATCATCAAATGATTCTTATGCTATTTCAGAGTTCAGGAGTAAATGAGAATGTCATCGATGAATACAATGATGAATTTATATAGATATGGCTTAAGGACTTGCTGCATCAAGTCCATGAAGATCAATGGCGCATTTGTGAGTCCAAATGACATCACAAGAAATTCAAAATGACCATAACAAGTACGAAAGGTTGTTTTCTCGACATCAATTTTCCTTACTCACAATTGATGGTATCCGAATTTTAAATGGATCTTCAAAAATATGATAGCTCCAGATAGCTGATCAAACAGATCATCAATTCTTGGAAAAGGATACTTATTCTTAATGGTAACTTTATTTAACTCATAATAATATATGCACCCGCATAGATCCATCCTTCTTTTTAACAAATAGAACGGGAGCTCCCCAAGGAGACATGTTAGACCTAATTAAGCCCTTACTCAGAAGCTCTTACAACTCTTCATTAAGCCCTTGCAGTTCCTTAGGCACCATTCTATAAGGAGTTTTAGATATAGGACAAGTACCTGAAATTAACTCAATAGGGAACTCTACTTCTCAAGGTGGAGGCACTACTGGCAGACCTTCAAGGAAAACATCTGTGAAATCTTTCACCACCTTACAATTGGAAAGAGCTATGCTTTCTTTTGCTTCACCCATCATAGTGACAAGAAAAGCACCGCATCCTTTAATGATTAACTTTTCGATCTTGATGGTATTTATTAATGATAATTGGGTACTAATCTTTCCTACAAAAATTGCAGGCTTGCCCTGGGAATGAAGAGTTATCTTCTTCTTAAGGAAATTTATCACGATGTTACGATTACTGAACCAATTCATTCCAAGAATAACATCAAAGTTGGTTATTGGCAGGACGATTAATTTGGAGTCAAACATTCAACTATTTAATGGAATTTTGACATCGTAAAATTTATGGGCACTGAGTTGGGCTCCTGATGGCAGTCAAACATTTAATGACTTAGCTAATTTGTAGGTAGGCAGGTTAAGAAGGTTGACAAAATGTTCAAAATTGAATAAATGACTAGCCCTAGTGTCGAATAACACGTTACACGGTTGGTCATTAAAATAAAGCGTGCCTAAAATTATTCATGTGATTTGTATTAACTAATTACAATATTAAAGTGCAAAAATACAATTTAAAGAAGAGGTTCAGAAATGTGTACCTGAGACTGCATTATTATCCTTTGTGGCTTCAAGAAGAGTTAGAGCATAAACTTGAGCAGTGCCAGTAGGACGGCTATTTGCCTGCTTTTTGAATTGGTTCTAGACATTTGGAGCACCAGGTTGCTCCCGAGATGGTTCAGAAGAAGGAGCTAGCATTATGGCCAAGCCTGAATTTCTCTTATTCAAAGGTGTTGCCCTAGAAACTTGGTTTCTTTGGGAACGGATTATTTGGACACCGTCCACTATTTCCGTATGTGTGCAATGGTAGAACAAATGCCTAGGATGACCGTAGGTGTAGCACTTATGGCCAAAGTTGTAACACTTGTCATACATATGAGGTTGATTGCAGCCTTGAATTGGTTCAGCTGGAGGTGCAGCTTCAAGTTGATACACTTTGGCAAATTGAGGTATGTGCCTCATGAAAACTTCATGACGGATGGGAACTGCTTGGATCTTGCGCTTAAGATCCCATTCAGTTTGGTGGTGCTCCACTACTCTTGCTGTTTTGACGAGTTTAGTGAAATTAGTAAGGCACAGCGGAACAACGTGATCCTTAAGTGAATCACGTAATCTGCTCTGGAACTTATGACACCTTGCAGATTCAGTTCGTACGAACTTCAGGGCAAAGCGAGTTAATCTTCAAAATTCCATCTCGTAGTATGAGACAAATCGACTTTCTTGATTCAACCTGAAAATGGTATACTCGATGATGTTCTGTGCAAACGGCAGAATGAATTCAGCTCTAAAGACCTCAACAAATTCATTCCACGGAATATCCTCAATTTTGTAGTCGGCAAAACGAGTGTCTCTCATGTTATCCCACCAGTATTCTGCTTCATCGTGGAATAAGTGTGTAGTGAGATGAATAGCTTTCGAGTTCGGACACTTCAGACTGATCAGATCCTTTTCAACTATTTTCAACCAATTGGTTGTGTCTATTGGGGACAGATTCCCACTAAAGGTAGGAGGTCTTAGCCTAAGAAAGCTATGAAGAAGACCATCAGCAAAATGATGGAATGAATGAGGTAGAGGTTGGATAGGAACGGCTCGTACAGGGTTAGCTATTGAAGGCAAGGGGTGGATGGCAATTAACTTTTGGATAGCCCAAGCTTGTTGAGTTTGGTTCTCCAACATTATAACTACCATTCCCTGAAGATGGGTTATTTCATTAATTGAACTACTAAAAGCTATAGCAGACTTAATAGGTGTAGTGGTTTGGATTCATTCTGAGTTAGCAAGACAAATATTGATTTCATAACTAAATTAAGAAAAAGCAATAGCAAAAATTAAATACAACATTCATTTGAAAATTATGAAACTTCATTACTTTCAATAAAGAAGGTTTACATATGTTGAAAGGAAATAGAAAAATTCATATGATTTCTGAGTTCATAAGATAATAAAGGATTACAACCATACTAACTAAACTAGCACTAATGTTCTTTAATAAACTCAGCACTAAATGTGAGATAGAAGTCCTTGAATGTCACAACTCGATGCTTCCTCCTGCACTTCCTCTAGAGCTTCTTACTAGCAATGTCCCACCAATCTCCCGCATAATCCTGAAGGAGATAGGTTGTAAGATCAACACGGATGAACTCAGAACATTTGATATGATTCATAATTGATTCCACACTATTCAACCATTCTTTTGCTAAGATTGGGAAGTCAAGACCTATAAATACGAGTTCTTGAAGAAGGTTCTCTAAGATTAGAATTCCTTGTGTTGATACTCCTGCAATGGAATGCTCACTTCCTTTTCTCTATTTGTGGATGAGTTCCCAGACCATCTCGAAGGTGACAATGTAGTAGTCCTATTTCGTTCTTTCACACTCCATTTTGTTCTATCATAAGGGTTTAGAAGTTTAAATAGTTATTTGAAGAATGACAATTATCTTAAATGAATATCTTCAAACCTACACTTTCATAAAGTTGTTGAGAGTATTGTGCTATGGATGTTATATTTTGTTGACTGAAATTTTTCAGATGAATGGTCCATTAGGTAGAAATGAATACAAATCCCAATTTGACGCCTTATGATATTCTCTGATACCAACTATGGGTCCCCGCACCCATCGAGGTCATGCTAATATTAAGACTAACATGATTACAAAGAGTGTGGTCTCCAGATGTGGCAAACCTTCTAATTATAGTCGAGTCAGGTACAAGCCCAACACACATAAATCAGAAGACTTGTCACCTGAGACTGAAATCATCAAAACATCAAAGTAGCAGAAGCAGAAAGTAAAGAGAAGACATAACATACACGTCACATCACAGTAAGGAGAGTAAAATAGTAACTCAGCATCAATATAAATAAGCGCAAGAAATAAACACATCCAGAAACAGTATGAAATTATTATTATTGACTGAAGTTTATAAAAAAAAGAGAACACTCGTCCTCACACTGAAATAAAATAGCGAACGATCTAAGCAACAGCAACATGAAGATCCTCCTCCTGACCCAGCTCCTCACCTGAAGAACCTCCAATGAACAGCTCTGAATTTGACATTTGTCGGTATCAGGGTCCCAGCCAAGAAAAGAAAATTCTTATAGTTAGACAAATTGTCTAACTATATTTTAGGTTAAATTAAATTGAAACTGATCATTTAAGATATAACATTATTACTTAAGCATACAAGTAATCTAGGTGTAACAAGCTACAAGAACAGGATAGGTATAAACTAATCGTTTTAACTAAATAAGATAAAGTATGTAAAACAACATAACTTTAGCAAAAACTACAACAAGGTCAAGTTTATAAAATATAAATAACTGCAAAGTACTGAAAGTAAGCTTATCCTAATATGTTTATGATCACATGAAAACATGCTGGTTATAAAAGGAATATGTATTAAAACTGAATTAAGACCAGCATCCTAATCGTGCAAGTACTGAACAAATACTGAACTGAAAATAAATGAATTGAAATAAATATTAAAGTGTGTAGGAAATGTGAAATAAAAGCCACTAAAGTATGTGGCAAAGCAAGCCAAAGCACTGGAACTAAACTAAAAAGGAGAAGTATGCCTAAAATAGTACTGCCATAACAGAAAAGGGCATACAGGGCCACTAAACAGGAAGTTCAATATGCATCCCCCTAGGCATCTGCAGAGCTAGGTCTGAGTTGAACTGATAGACTTAAACATGTATCCTCCTAGCTAACCATAGAACTGAAGAGATAGACTAAGTTAGAACACACTCTACTGAACTGAAATTAATTGAATGAACTGTTATAAATCATGTTTATGCATATTCAAATCTAACATAAGTACTCATCAATATCCTATGTTCAACTATTATGGCCAAGGAAAAAGGTTCAAAGAAAACAAGGTGTGCAAAGCAGCAACAGTCAAGTAAGCAATATACTCAACTAGATATATGTGATATCTATTGTTATCTAATTTAATTCGTTATATCTACTCTGAGCTAATACAGGCTTAAGATCTCCAATATTCAACTATCTAGTACATCTCAGACTCACGACCTTAAAGTTAACATTAGAACTTAATAGTTCTAATTCATAATTAAAAGAGACAACTATAAAAGTTAAGTAATCAAATCAACATCTTACTAAATGCAATTTATTAACTCAAACCCAAATCTTGAATATGCCAATCAAGATTAAGAATTCTGAACCTAAACTCCAATTGGGGTTCAAATCCTGAATCCAAGATACTAATCTTCTAAGAATCTAATAGTTCACACCCAATCTTATTCTAAAGATAGGAAATATTAGGAGCTGAAGGACCAAGACACTATGATCTTAGAGAAAGGCTAAATTTACGATTATAATACAAAATAATCATATAAAAACATATAAATCTATGATCTGAGTTCAATCTATATAACAATCACATTATTCTATAGGTTGAACCAACCTACACCCACAAGGAAGATTCAAAGGATTCAAGGAATTAAATCAATTAGGATTCAAGGATTAGATAATGTGATTCAAAGGGATAATTTAGGATCTAAGATCTAAGTCTTAGATTTAATCACTTAAGACTTCAAACGGGATTTGGACTTAGGGATTTCATTAAAGCATTAATTGAGAATGATTAATTATGATCAATTATTGAAGGCATTTAGAAACTGAAGCTAAGAGTTATTTCTTTTTATTAATTCAAGATTATAAGAAAGATCTAAGATCACTTCTAAGATCTTAGATACTTACTTAAGAGAATTTAGCTTAAGAAACTTGGATTTATTAAATAGGGCTAAAAGCTTGATAAATGAACCTAACACTTTACCATACTTATTAGTAGCACATTAATAACATTTGAAGGTTTAAGGGTTTTTAAGCAATATTTTGGTCAAAATGACCAAAATACCCTTCCTAATACTAAAATTAGGATTTTAGGATTGAAGCACCCAAATTGATTCTAATTAGTCCTAATAAGCTTAATATTGGTTAAATAGATAAATTATGCATTAATCTTTAAGTTTGAGCTTAAGATCAATTTAATTAGTAATAATCACTTTTTTAAGGCTAAATAAAAGTGATTAAGGGTATTAAGGTTCAATAAGAGAATCCAAGCACACATGAGAGTTCTAATGCACTTAAGAAGATAATAGAAACTTGGTTCGCCAAAATCAGAGGGTAAATAAACCATTAATCACTAATTAAGATTTAGGGTGATTAAGGGTGATTAATAATTTTAAAGCTCTTAAATTATTTTTAAGGTCATGCATAGGTTCTACTCTATCTTATGAACAATCAGAGACCTTAATCATAATTTTTTAGGATTAAATGAATTAATTATGCATTAATTGAATTCAGAGAAAGATTAAACTAAATTAAGAAATCTAACTATTAAATCTTAAATTTAATTTAGTATTATTGTTCTTTGCATTTTTCTGATCAAAATGGTATATTAGATCATGTCATTTGGATAAGAATTGATTAAATTATTTCATTAATTTAATATGAATGTTTTTCATAAATTAAACTATATGGTATTTAATTAATATGATTTATAAATGAATTAATAGAAGGAAAAATAATTCATAATTCAATTTAATTAACCCGGCCCGATTTCTAAACCGCGCAGGTCGGATCGGGGCTCGATTAGGTCGACACTGTCGCACCGTGTGAGACTGGGCTGGCCTGGCCTGATGCGCCAGTGTCTTCGTCCCCGATACCCCCTCCGTAGACAACCGTGGGACAGTACCTTGGACCGCCAAATTTGCCACCGATACTCCATGATACGACCAGCATTTGATTGCCACACCTTCAGGAAGTCGAGGAGCATCGATTGAACTTAGAAGCCCTAACTGTGGCAGACTAGAATGCCGAATGACTACTCCACTGAAATTCCCTAAATGCAGACATGCTTGACTCCGTTTGATCTAGCCGCGGCGAACCAGCCTTCCCTAGGTCCTCGTCTGCTTCGCCTTTGCCTTCTTAACCCTCAAGGCCATGAACACGACCTCTTTTACATACATTAGGATCCCTCTAGAGTCAATCGCAAGCTCTTCAAACCTTAAGATCCCGTGCAACCGTCAATCACAGGTATATTACTCATTGAGGAGTGTGGTGTTAAGTTAGAACTCGTATAGTCTTGCAGACGTGCTTGACTCCTCAGCTGCTTTTGGACGTGTTGTAGCGCCCTGCCCTATCACCGCGCGCAAAAGAGATAGTTATAATCAATTTCGGCGGCGGAGCGGCGCGCCACTAGGGGAGGAATAACCCGTCTCCCTGAATAGCTGAAAACTGAACCCCTCTGAAGGGCTATTGACTCAACCTCAAGGAGGGTTGAGAGCTAATACTTAAGATAAGAGTAGTATCCTTATCCTAAGTATTAGGCAAATACATACATTGGATTTAAAATACAATAAGAATCCAATATATGTATAAGACATCAATATTTCTAGTATATTGATCACATCACAATACTAAGTATAAGTAATGTATAATAGAGTGTGGAAGCTTAAAGCAAACATCCAAAAATATTCATCACAGAAGATGTATGAAAATATTTGTCTCAGAAAAGAAAAAAAAATGCATCCAAAATTATTACAAACAGTTACTAAATTACAGACATAAAACTAAGCATTGAACTAAAATAAACTAAACAGAAAGGTAGTAAAACTGGAGAATAGTCCACTAGTGCTCCACGGGCTCCTCATGAATCTCCTAGGTGTCCTTCTGACCTGGATCAATATACTGCTCAAGATCTAGCAAATTGTCAGATCCCAAAAGTACCCCGTGTTAGACTTATCCGTGTTAGACAATAAGTCTAACACATCGAAACTAATCTAAATAATTCTAATTATTCATTTAACATTTATATAATGTAATTAAATCTACAGAAGTATTGTAAATATAACTGAAAGCATAAAATTGTATAAAAATGTACAAAACTAAAATAAAGTAAAGCAAAACTGAACTGTAAACTAAATAATGAAAGTAAACCAAAAATAATAATGGATCTGAAACTGAGTAGTAATCTGTAAAACTATATTGTATGTCACTGAAATTGTGCATCTGAATATGCCACAACACTGTATGCTACTGATATGCAACTAAAATATCACTAAACTGCTATGAGTCATACGGTCCAATGTCTACATACATCCAGTTGGGAACTGCAATGCCGATGCATCCTGAAATTCCCCTGTCAATGTATGCAATATTCTGTAACTCATAAATCATCACTGATACTCAATATCATGCTTATGCTCATGCTCATGCTTCTATTTACATGAAACAAATCCAGAAAAATGCTTAGAAATCAGATAATGAATTTAAGGTCTCCATCGTGCAGAAACTTGCTAAAAGGGTTTTGACTCCTACATTCTAGTTCGATACTTTGTTAAAGTTGAGAGTTTACTTAAAAATCATTAGATGGGATGATTGTATACACATATTTAGCACATTTACAAAAAAGGTGATTCTTAACACTTAGTTTGATTAATCCACCCTAACGAAGCGATCTTCGATGGGAGGCATCACCTGATGGCGATTTGTATCTCAAACTATGTCATTAAGATGCCCAACTCACAATCACACTTAGTGTCCTAAAGAATGTGACTCAAATTACTTAGTTTGTTTAAGCCACACCAATTGAAGCGATCTTCGCTAGGAGGCATCACCCGATGGCGATTTGTATTTTCAAACTAAGGAATGAGTCCCTATTTAAAACACTCTTAGTCTTGGAAGATTTACTCTAACGGGACTGTATTCGTCTAATCCCTTGGGATAGCACTTGGTCATAAGTCCACATTGAAGTGAATCAACCAATCCTGAAGACTACTGAAGTAATCCAGTACTATGGGTATACAATACTACACCAATTAATAATCTGGGTTTAGATAATTCTATTTAATCTACAATGATTTATGAGAGCTATTAATCCTTACTCTAAATGGGTGAGTCCTACCCAAGGCTCCAAGGGTGTGATCATAGAGATCACTCAATATTGATTTCTACCACAAGGGAGAAGTTCCATTCTAGGTGCTTTAGGTAGTTCCTACCACAATGTGTCAAGACCAACCCCTAAGGTTATGAAGGATCATCTAAGATTCCTACCTTAATAAGTTACAAAAGTTCTTTCTACCTCAATGTATCAATAATTAAGGTCTTTAAACATTTCAAGAACGATCCTAAAGCAAGATCCTTAAGATCTCACTTTTCTACTTCTTAAGATTTACTTGTTAGACTTAGGTTAAAGTGATCAGATCCGATGATTAAAATTCATCTAATCCTTTCCTATTCTACAGTCATGGGATGAAATCAAAGATCTTAATAGAGTTAGATCATTTCATAAATCATTACAATTTTGTTATCCGTCTTATGCTAATAGTTCTATATAAGAGAAAATCAAAAATCTAAAGTTTAGATTCAGATAATTTAATCACACATATTCAATATTATCCTTAGCACTTCTAATTCAATGATTTAAGATCAATATCAAATCATATGCATTATTAGAATAATATCAATTGAATTATCTTACAATCAAGTTAATTGATTAAGTGATTAAGGTTTAAATCTTAATCAAGACAGATTAGAGTTTAACCCCTAACCTTTCTACCATTAAGACCAAGGGTTAATTTAAAGGTCAATGACAAATCAATGTATTATTAGCATATTATTGATGTCAAATTTTAGATTTTGATTAAGTATCATCTACTTAATCAAGTTATCAAGATTCTTATATTTAATTATAATTTAATGTCAACTAAGCACATTTAAATATCCAAATAATGTTAAAGTTCTCTAACATTCATCATAATATCATGAAAGCATATAAACATAAAGATGCCATAGGGCAAAAAGGTAATTAAGCTCCTTCTTAAAGGAGGAGAAGAAATGATGAGCCTAGGGAATAGACCATCATGAGCCTAGAGAGAGAGATGAGGAGGCCATCAAGCTTGCCTAAAGAAAGTATGGGGGAGCCGAAAATGGAAGGGGGGGATGTCAACAAAAGCAATAGAAAATTAGGGAAAATTGTAGTTTAGAGACTGAATAATTACATATTTATTTCCCTTAATAATTTAAAAATTCAAATTTTTAAATAATTAAAGGGGCTTATTATTGAGGTATGTCTTTTGCCTCATTATTGTTTAGTTATAAATGTTATTATTTATAACTTACCACTTCCATTTGTATGCTGATTGCTCCTATGCTAGTATATTTTTGTGTAGTCTAAGTAAATAGTGATATTAACAAATTCATGAAATAATATATCAGCCTAAAATGTACTTAGACTATGTTTAACAAGATTTTTCTTTTGTTGGCTGGGGCTTTGCATTGTGAAACCGATAATATCAAAATCTGATCGCTTGAGGAGCTTATGCCAGAAGAGGGGCCTTTTCTTGAAGAGGATCAGTAGGGTAGAGCTAAAGCTTTATAGTTCCTTAGTTTATTTGCTTGTGAGAATTGAGAGATTGCTTATTTTCTTCATTTAAAATATAATTAAATTTTTGTAATAATACATGTGCTTTTAACTGTGCTTTCCTATTATACTTATTGTTCTGAGCTGCATATTTGTTGTTTCTTAATCATATTGTGGTGAGTTGGATGTATGTTTTACCTTTCTTGCTTCCGCACTCTGCATTGGTATTTACTTAGTGATTGATCATGTTAAATATATTCTAGCACATCCTTCCCTTATTAGTAGATTGTGGATCATACATAATCCAATAATAAGTGAGGGATTTGCCAGAGTATTACACCTCCCATTGACTTAATAATCTTGTGGATCAGGGGGTGGGGTGCCACAGTCAAAGTTTCTCATCCAAAATGATGCTTTGGGATAAAATCAAAACTTTTTTCAACTTTTCTTCGTAAGTAGCGCATGTGTCCATAATCTAACATGAATCATCTGTGTACAAGTATTGAGATAAAAATATCTGAGTCATCAGCATTAGAGTTAACTTGTGTAACATTTGCTTTATCGTCTAATGAATCCTCCCTCATGCTCTTCAATTTTAGATAACATTCTTCCAATGGTTGCTCACCAAACAAAAGCCACACTGATTGTGCCCAAAGCTTCAACCCCAAGACTTGTCTCTCTTTTGATTACCACCACCATTCTTCTTACCCTTCTTCCATTCTTTCTTCTTCTCATATCTACCGCATTATATGGTGACTGCTTCAACCATCTTTGACTTTGAAGATCCTTTGTTTCATCGTCAATTTTCAATATTCAACAATGCAGTTATTGCTTCATCATACATCAAGGCCTCCTCTCCATGAATGAGTATCATGATGAAATTTTCATACTTATCCAGGCGCAAGTTCAATAGAAGAAGCAACTTGTCTTCATACTCCATGTTTTCATCCAAATTAAGATATACCAAAAATTCAATAAAATCATTTATATGCTCGTCGAATGAGATACCTGTACACATCTAGAATTTATAAAGCCTCCGCTTCATCTGGAGTCGATTCTTCACTTTTTGTCAAGTACTCGTTCTCCAATACTTGCCCTATCGTCAATGCTGACGTTTTCGTCATCAAAGAATACTTAATTTCTTGCTTGAGGCAATTACGAATCAATCCACATGCGCTCATGTTTATCTTTGCCCACTCCTTTTCTGACATATTTTCTGGCTTCTCGTCGCCTTTTAGAACATCTTCAAGATTAAAGCACACATCTCATATTTTTGCAGGATACATCACAATTTGATGCACGGACCATTCAAGTGCATCACTCACTGATGAAGTTTTTCTATCCCCCACCATGATTACACAATTGAAAATCAATATAATTAACAATAATTTTCGTATCACAACCTCACTCAAATACGACTTGTTGGGATCACAATAATGTTCTCAAAGAACAATACATCCCAAAATGGATCATCAAAGTGAAAAATTAAAATAAAACAAAAAAAAAGTCATAAAATACAAAGCACAAATAACATGAGTTATATGATTCAGTGAGTATCACCTACGTGCACAGGAAGGAGAGGAATAATTTTCACAATGTATGAAAGAATATTACAATTGTCTCTCAATTGCCACCCATTGAACTTTCTACAAAAGGGGGTATTTAATCTTCATATATGAGTTTCAAAATAATTCTTGCATTTAAGCTCCATAAAATAGTTTGGAATTTCAAAAAGTTCCATGATGAAGTTTGTAATTTCAAAAAACTCTATGAAGGAGTTTTAAGTTTCAAAAACTCCTAAATAAATTCTCAAATGAACTATTGAAAATCCCAAATAAATTTAAGAAGCTTCCCAACTTCATAGTCAGACACTGAAGCCTTAAGATATATAGTTCCTTCACTTGCACTATCAAGAACCAGAGAACAATCGAGCAGTCATCTAGCTCTTGTCTTTTAATCTTCACCTTAAGATTTTCAATTCCTTCACTTACACTCTCAGGAAGTCTGAGGCAAAGGGATGGTAGCAGGAAAATCTGTGTACAGATATGAGCAAAATTAAGAATACACGGCACCTTCCTTCGCCCTCAAGTCCACGACTTTATTGATATCTGGCATTTCTCACCTGTTCTGTCAAATGAAATAATCAGAAAAAACAAGCAGTGTTTGAATGACACAAACAACCCAAATTATAAGTCAAAGAAAATAGAATCATGAACTCCTCCTAAACCTTTTAAGATAGGGATTCGAATTTTAATGATGTAGAGCACTTGCCTGCGATCAATTCAATGTTGCCGCATCAAAAACGGATCAAAACTACAAATTCTTTTTCACAGATGCGATAAAAGAAAAGTTTTTCTTCTGTTGAACCAGAACGCATAGATTAAAAAATGATGCCAGCTTACAACGAGTTCTATTTCTCTTGAATTTGGTTACGTTTCTTTGTAAGCACTATCTAGCATGAGGGGAGAGATCACGGGATTTGGCTTTGTATTTGTTAGGTTCTGATGGCACATATGACAGATTTAGTACAGTTGGCATTTTCCTGCCAAAAATACAGAATATATGATACAATGGAGGATGATGCAAATAACAAAAATCAATTAATTTGTAAGGGCTTATCAAATGTTATTGAAATAAAGAGAACAACCGGTTAATTGTAGAAGTTTGATACAAAAAAGTGCAGAATAAAGCAATATATTTGGAGATGTAAAGAATCGAATCCTAAATCTCTTGTGTAAACGAGTGCTCTACTATTTGAACATCTCTATGCAATCAAAACAATAATCTAAATCTCATCAATTTTTGATCTAGCCAGTGGGAAATCGAAAAGAAAAACTAAAGAACTGAAGTGCAATAGGGTGCAAACTATAAAGGAAGCCATCTTCTACATTCATTAGCCCGAACATATACTTGTCATCACAACCTTCACACCTCTTATATAATCAAATTCAGTGACTAAATTAAGCAAACGTAGCATGCTAAAACAAAGCAACACAAAAAAAACATTTGCTGCAAATCGTTCGACTAATGCTTAATTGAGTGTAATAAGATAAATGATGGCGGTTGAAAATGATTTTAATGGATGTTCTATTATATCACATTTTAAACTTAAGCTAACCCAAATAAATGCCGAATGTTAGATTGCTAAATTAATTAAATAAGATTGAATGAGTTTGAGCAACACATTGAACATGCGTAGAAGAGAAGGCACCATGACCAACAATCACAAGATTTAGGGTTTTCACAATACAGTAGAAATATATATTTTTTAAATGTTGGCAACCCATCATCCTACAAAAGCCAAAAGTGTAAGCAATATATACAAGGGAGCTGCTACAATACCCCATCTAATGCCCCACTATTTTTTTTGATGAGTTGGAAGCTAACGTGACATTCAGGCCACAACAACTTTTTAATAACCTTCGTCATTTTCGCACTTATACACTGTCCAAAATCCCTAACTCTCCACTGCAATTTTTGCCATTTGGATCGAACACCTCTTCGTCCATTCATCTTTCTCCACGAGAGAAATCTTCTCTTTGCAATGCTGGGATTTTGGATCAAGCTCCTCTTCGTCTATTGATCTTTCTCCGATAGAGCAGCTACGACTTTATCGGCGATTCAAGAGTTGGGAATAGCTGAACCCATGAGCATAGATGGTGTTGCTTCTTGATCTGCTCTTTCTCTTTGCCCAAATAATTTTAAGGGATTATATAACTCAATTATGCATGAGTTCTCCATTCTCTTTTTCTTTTACTTTACATTGCCTCTGAGCTTGACAGCTGAATTTTATTTTGGTGGGATATGAGTATGATATGCAATATTCCTTTTAGATGTTGTAGTTTAGGCCAATCAAGAAGTTGTGGATAGTGGGATATAAGATTGTGCTATCAATAAGTGTCAATTATGTTGGCTCTACTATTTTATAAAATAATAGCAAAAGTATAAGGAGACGTGATTGTTTGTGTTCATCTGTGGCGCTTTGCAATCAAGAATTAGATGAAAGTATGAGATGGATGCATGCATTTGTGGTGTTTTACAATCAAGAATTTTTGGTTTGCAAAGCAAGGGCTTTATTGTACGGGTGAAAATGTTGAATTGGATGGAGCTAATGAGAGATGTGGTCGTTTGATTGTGACCAAGTTAATGATTTTGATAAACAGTTTAGCAAGTCATTATGTTGGCTCAAGAATCGTCAATAAAAATTTTATCTAACAATTGATATATGCCTTAAGCAGGTCATGCCTCATTTGTGATTATAGCATCATACACTCTTTATATTCTTTGTCTTTCTTTTTGTTAATGGTGTCTTTATTCCTTTAATGAACTCCAACACATTAAACAAGTGGAGGGTTTTTGTCCGGAGATGAAGAATGACAATTTTAAGTAATACTAATTGCATGATGATGGTGAACCAAATCAACAAAATGAATAAGCTTCATGACTGCTCTTTAATGAAGTATTGATACATGATGTTCATACGTGACTAGTTTAATGTTTCTTGAAGTTAACAATTCTGCAGATATGTCATTTTAACATTGCATGATTAAAGGTTCAAAAATAAAATGCTATTATGAATGGTAATTGATATTTAGCATGTACTCATTTTTGCATTTATTCATTATGATTGATAATTGAACTATGGCTCTAAGTTTAATCTTTAAGGCATTGGGAGGAAATCAATACTGATGCAGATATCTATTGATTTAGCTTATTAAATACAGTTTTTTAATTGGGACATAGCTCAAATGGTAGAGCGATCGCATTAGATGCGAGATGTTCAGGGTTCGATCCCTTGCATCACCAAGTAATAATAGTAGATGTGACATACCCCTAGTAATTTAATTATGAAATTTAAGTATTAATAATGCTTAGTTCTATAGTGGTAAACCTGTAAACATTTCATATTTCTTTTTGATGGAGAATTATGGCACTCTTACTATTGTTAATCTAAATCTAAATATTTTTTTATATATATTTATGCTGGAGATATGTAGTTAATTTTAGTTTTATATACATGCATAGTTCTTTATTTTTCCCATGAATTTTAACTAAAAGAAGATGGGATTTCCTAGAATGAAAAAAATATAAGTATGCTTTGTGTAATATTCTTATCAGGTTTAGTCCAACTAAAGTTTTTAAAATACCTTACAAAACTTTCCATTTCATTTTTTTATTACCCCTTATCATTATCAGGCTTATCCCAATTTCAAAATTACATTATCTCCAATAAGAATTGACAACTATGGCATTTTATTATATGATTTGTAGCAAAATATTTATCAAACATGCAGTGCCGTTCAATTAAGATTTATAAAACAATTTTGTAGCATCGTGCTTAGGTAATGAATGCTAAAAAGGATAAGGATTATATAGTGAAGAAATTGGGTGCTTAATACATTCTAAAGAGTCAAAGGAAAAATTATAGAACCTTTCTGGCCATTAGATTTTGCAGCCCAGCAATCACATTCCAAACAAGAAAATTCAGAAATTAGTCATTTTAATCAACCACTAATTTGCATCAACTCGAGCCAGGAATCAACCAAGCAAAGAAAATAGTGTGTATGGGATACATTTTTATGATAATAATAAGGTCAAGGGGATGATCAAATCCAATGTAAACTTCAAATTTATGCAAGGTTCTTGCTGATTGAACTGCACGCGAAAACGAGAAGGAATGACTATATTAACCATGGAGCACAACCCACTAATGCCTCATCTACTCATTCCAGAAGATTAATATATTCGAATTAATTCAACACAGCTGTAGATATTATACAAGACACATCATTTATTAACAAACAAATGTTAAATCTAAACATCAACAAAATTAAAAGTTAAATTCTACAAGAACATGACCCACACCAAGCCCATCCCACCTTTGAACACAAGCAGATCCAATAAAATCACTTAAGAACTTTCTTATACTTGTGCATCAGTGCATGGAGCTTCAACCAATCCAAAGTCCAGCATGTCACATTCTAGTGTACAATAAGAGAGATACGAAAAAATTGAGTTGAGACTGGTAAATTCCTTCATGCATCTCTCTTCAGTTAAAAAAAGAAAATCCTCAAAATCACAAAATTTTAAACGGGAAAAATTCTGTTGAGAATATCTGGGTAGCGTTTAAAGAAATCACAATCCACTACCTGTGTGGCCTTGATGATCGCGCAGTTGGCGCGAAAAAGCGTCATATGGCTGGTGAGATTAAACGTTCCGGTGAGCCAGGCTCCATTGGGAACGTAGATGAGCGTTCCGGTGGGAGTTTCAGGTGCTCGATTCGATATAACGAATCATTAAACGCCTTCGTATTCAGCGTCACACCATCTCCAACTCCAAAATCCACGAGCGAAATCGTTTCCGCCCGCATCTTCAACGGCGCCAATCCAGAGCACGTTTGCTCTCCAACAGCAATGGCCGGCGACGATTAGGTTTCATGGCTGCGGGAGAACTGCGGGGGAGAAGGTCCGGCGTATGGTTTAAGTTGCCATGCAATTTGCTGAAGTGGGTTGATACGCCACGTCAGCTGCCATTTAATCAAAATAATGGAGGGGCATTTGAGGGAATATTATAGTATTTTTCTATATAGAAATATTATTTAGATTCATTGATTTTTAAAAAAATTATCTAATAAAATTTAAATATTATTTTATTTATTTATATTAAAATAATATATAAATATTATTTTTAAAATTTGTATTTTAATAGTATTCATGAATAATATGTCAATGATTCAAAATAATCATTTCTCATTTTTTTACGTGCAAACAACAGAATGAGTCGAGAAGGCAATCGATGTCATCTTGGCCGCTCTCCTTTCATTCCACCGATCATCCATCTAGGCGATGAAGGTCTTCGTGTATTGTTCACCGGAGGGGATGGTGGGAGAGGAAGAAGATGGGAAGTTGATGTTAGTCTCCCATGAGGCGCGGTTTCGAGAAGTGAGATCATCGGGGAGCTGAGCCTCTCCCATGGGTCATTCCATTCGTCATCTGCGTGAGCACCAGCAGATTTTCCGGAGGCGGCGGTAGCATTTTCTGGCCAATGCGGATGACCGCTTGCCATCATCCTTTTAGGGTAGAGGATTCGTCGTCTTCATCTTCGTTCGTCACGATATCGAATGTCGCAGAGGAAACAGCAGAGGAATGGAAATCGATTAGCTTTTTCATCATGTAACTAATGTTGTAGTAAAATCGGGCAAAAAATATTTTTTTATTGGTTAAGGTGAGATTATTTTTGTTTCAAAGTAAAGATAGTGAAAAGTTTAGAATATAATCAATTTTATGATAATGTATATAAAAATGAGAGATTCGAGTTACACTTGAATTTGATATAACTCGAGATTACGACGGCTGAACACAGCAAAAATCGAAAATCGTTCGTACGAACGGACGATTTTCGGCGTCTTCTCCGGCAAATAAGGCGTTGGTCCTCTTCTTCGTTGAGAATCAACTTCGTTTGAATTTGATTAGAATGAAAGAATCATTTGATCGAATCTTAAAAAAATGAGTTAAAGTAAATTAATTGCAATATAAGCAGATTATATTATGATCATACTATTTATTTAAAAATTTTTAAAATTTTTTCATCTCAAACAACCTCTAATAATAGCTAAATAAAAAATGTTATTGGGATGCCATTTCTACATCCTTATCATCCAAATATTCTGGAGGTATTGTTTACGAATGCCTCGCTCGACTTCGCTAATCTCTCCTGAGTTCCCCGGATCGTTCCCACAGTTTCCATGGTGACTCCCTTAGACCCGACGAAACCTTCCGTCCCCATTTCTTACCCTATTACAGACCTCGAAACCCTAATTTCACGATCCTACTTTGACTCCTTTCACTACCCCTTTAATATATCCTCGGTCCCCCTTCCTGCTGCCTCTGTGGCAACGCCTCCTCGACGGAGGGTGCTTGTCTGCCACGATTTTAAGGGTGGATACACTGACGACGACAAATGGGTTCAGGGTGGCACCAACGCTGGCGCCTATGCTATCTGGCATTGGTATCTCCTGGACGTCTTTGTCTACTTCTCCCATTATCTTGTCACTCTCCCGCCGCCCGGGTGGACGAATGCTGCTCACACAAATGGCGTTAAGGTAGTTACTTGCACCTTTTATTTCGTTATAATTTCTGGGCAGTTGTGATTCTGTGATAATACTTCTAACAAAATTCATGGAACGCATAAACTGTGCTAATTGAAATTTTCGTTTCAGAAACTACGGAGTTCGTTGCTTGTTGCAGTAGCATTGTGATAAGATGGTGCTGGTTTAAGTTTTGAATATTGAGCTCTATATTTAGTTGTTCACACATATGTGTGAATGTAATATATATATAAACAGATAGTTATAGTTATATGTGTCTGCATGCATATATACAAATTTTTGTGTTGGGTATATATACATATATAGAGAAATGTATACATACACACCTAGACACATACATATATAAAATAGATGGAACTACACATATATACACATACACACATACATATATAAAATTGATGGAAGCACATAATATATACAAAATGTACACACACGTACACACACACACATATATATATACACACACACACATACACACATACATATATAAAATTGATGGAAGCACATAATATATACAAAATGTACACACACATATGTGCACACACACACACACATATATATATATATTGATACTATCTTTAACTATTAATCTCACTTATATTAATTGTACTGGTACAACCTTTGTAAAAGGCTTAGTATCTTCATCCTAAATGATATTGTTTATCATCATCTTTGATTTATTTTATATAAGTCAAATATTTAATTTTTTATCTCTTAATTTGACTAGCTTAGAAATATATCTCTGTTTAGCAATTTCTAATTTATTTTATAAATCATCAAATGAGTGAGCTATTATTTTGGATTCACAACAAGTTAATTTATAACTTTTTCAATTCTTCTAATTCTTTCATTTAAATCATTCTTTGTAGCATGCTTTTTATCTTTGATCTTAACTTTAACATCTTGTTTTCACCACCATGCCTCTTTATTATTAGGCACTCTTCCATTTGATTCACTAAGCAAACTTTTGTTACATTGCAAATACAATTAAAAATCCAATTTCACATAAAATTGGCTTCACCCTTAAATCATACTATCCAAGTTTTAAAACTTCACTTCTAAAAATATTTATATTACCATGTTTAAGATTATATCATCTAATTTTATGGGAATATTTTAAATTTAATATACCTTATTTATTAATCCAAAACAAATAAATGATATCAATTGTCAAACAATCAATTGGAATAATTTTATATTTTTTTACAATATAAATAATCTCTTTTTTAAAAAAAAATAATCAAGCTGAGTTTTAGAAGTCCCATTTTTATACGTATTAGAAACTCCTCTATTTTCTTAAAGCAAGTGTTAGCAACCATAAAATGATATGTTAAAATAAACTTCAAAACTATTATTTCTTCTCCATTAATCTCTCAAAAGTAAAACCACCATAAATACTATTAAATTCCTTAATTACCTTTTCAACATGTCCATTTAAATCTTTGCCTATACTTTTCTTAAGGTATTCCTTAAACCAATTTCTAAGCTAGTCGAATTAAGAGATAAAAAATTAAATATTTGACTTATATAAAATATATCAAAAATGATGATAAAAAAATATCTTTTAGGATGAAGATACTAAGTTTTTTACAAAGGTTGTACTAGTGCAATTAATATAAGTGAATTTAATAGTTAAAGATAGTATCAGTTATATTTTCAGTCGACGTGTTAGCAAATCTAATATTTGTAATACTTTAAAGAGGATGAAGAGCGGAAAAGTCGTAGGATCAAATAACATCCTTATCAAAATGCTTTGGTGAGAAGAATCTCTTGGCTTATCAAATTATTTATTATTATTTTGAGGAATAAAAAGATGTCATATGAGTGTAGAAAGAGTATTGTTATACTTATTTACAAAAATAAAGAAGATACTTGAGACAATGCAAATAATTGAAAAATTAAGTTAATGTGTCATATATTGAAATTTCGGAGAGGGTAATTGAATATAGAGCAACTACACAACTAGTTGTGTTATTTGGGGTTGAATGTTGGATAATAAAGAAGAATCATACATATAAAATAAGTGTTACAAAGATGAGGATACTTAGGTGGATGAGTGGGTATACTTGTAAGGTAGAATGATAAATGAGTTTGTTCGTAGCAAGGTTGGAGTGGCTCCAAAAGTGGATGAGATTAGAGAATGCTGCCTTAGATTGCTTAGGTTTATTAAACACATACTGTTTAATGCCTCTATTAGAAAGACTGAGTTTATGAATTTTGCTAATATTAAAATTGGAAGAGAAGATTCAAAAAAGATATGTGAAGGAGCATTTAAAAAGGATCTTCTCTATTTGGAATTTAGTGAGGGGCTTCTAATTGAAACAAAGGACTCATGTAGCCGACCCCACCTAGCGGGATTGAGGCTTGGTGTGGTTGTTGAGTTTTATGTATTATTAATGCTTATTGAAATAACTTAAATTATGATTTAGTACTTATTAATGTACAATACTATTTATACCAAATAATAATCATTAGCGATTGTTTCTTTTTTAATTTGTTTGCTATAAATTTAACAACATATTTATTTAATATTTTTATTGTTTAATGAGGATTAATAATTTGAGAATCTCAATCCCCCTGACCTACTATTGTATTCTATTCTATTTTTATTTCATTAACTTTGTTGCTCTTCCTCTCCTTCAAGTCCCACTGTAAGCCCCTACTGCTTCAAATTAAAGGAGTAAAAAGATTTAGGGATTTTTACATTTTCTTAGGGTGTTTTGGGAGAACTATGAGTAAACAGGGCATAATCTTTCCTTTATAAGGCACTATTTTTGGGAAAAGAAAATAATTACCCTCTCAAACATGTGTGCTTGTGGATGTTGTATTCTTGAGCGTGGAGCTAGGGCAACAAAGTTTTCGGAGGATTTGTCCTCTTGTTTCTACATGAGGCTTGGATTTGCATTAATTGTGTAATATCATATTCATTTTGATATTCCTTTTCTTTTAGTTGTCGGTATTTGCGCAAGGCTTGTGCCATTGTTAGCAAGCATCACAACTTGGAAATCATGTGTTAATATCAACGATGAAGAATTCCTAAATATTCCAACTTTCTTGCAATGATTTAAAAAAAGTTTGTCCTTGATCTTTATTGTTGAATTTTAAGTCAACGATGAAGAATTCCTAAACATTCCAACTTTCTTGCAATGATTTAAAAAATTTTTGTCCTTGATCTTTATTGTTGAATTTTAAGTTATGTTGATCTATTTAAATGTCAAAAGATTACATTGGAGAATTTTATATCATGGTTATCGACATTACAAAGCTAACCTAGATGGTTATGGAAGTTGTCATCACCACAATGATTCAATGGTGATGTAACTTCAAAGGTGAAGTTAGATGTATGTATGATGATTAAATTGATTTTAATATTGAATAATAAGATATTTTTTTTTTCTTAAATTTCAGAAAAATGCCAAGCTATGTTTTTAAACTTAAGTTAGCTGGGCAAGCAAAATTTTTGTTGGTAATTTAGAGAGTATCAGAGATTGGGTAGAGAATTGTAACCACTTGGACTGAAATAAAAGTCATACTGAAATAGAGGTGTCTACCATTGTCTATAGTGATTGTCTATTTGATGAGTAATAACTCTTTAAAACAAGGAGCCATGGCCACTGAGTGCATGAATCAATTTGTAGAATTCCAACTTTGTTCAGTGATATGTGAGGATCCTAAGGTCACATTATCTAGGTTTAAAAGTGATCTTAAATCAGACATTAAGAGAGATGGTTTCACACCTATTACATATGTAGCACACGCCTTCCAACCAGCATTGGATCTAGAATTAGGAGACTCACTGCATTTACAAATTATACGCCACCATGAATAAATACTCAAACAAGCCACAACCATATACCCATCACTTTGAGAGATAGCAACACATCAATCATTAATGACATTGAGACTAATCAGTAGCATCTTCTTTGGGATCCTAAATATAAATTAAGTCATGTTTTATATGCCACCAAGTTGACCTACTAGAAGCTTACATATAACAATAGAGGACGAGGTAGAAAACCTAGGGATGATGATGCTTATAAATTTGATGTGGAGACTAGCGAAGAAGTGTGTGACCGCACCTTGAACATTATGAGATGCATGAAGATGATTGGAAACACACTTCAATTTTTCAAACATACTGTAAGCATGCCAATATGCTGTGTCAACATTTCATTGATAATGGGAGTTGTATGCATATAATGTCCAAATTTACATGTGAGAATGATTTTTATGGTTGAAGACACCTGAAATGATAGAAACATGCTTTGGTAGATAAGACTGCCATTTTTGTGTCCTAACATTGTCTAGTATTTATGCAGTTATTTTGGTGTGATATCTTATCAATTGATATATCCCATGTACGTTGGGAAGACCTTGGTTGTATGATCATATTGTTGAGCATAAGGGCAAAGAAAATACCCTTGTTTCTATATATAACAAATAATTAATTTGAAGCTCTTTCACCACAATGGCCCATTAACTGCCCCTAAAAAAGAAAATCCTCTTAGCGATCTAAATATTATTACACATTTTTATTAGGCAAGCTTTGAGAGCCAGTGCAAATAGAATGAGAACATCTATGCATTACTTGTAGTTTATGTTGAGCAATGTGGGAGATATTGACTTACGTACCGGGTATTCGAGATTATTAACATTGATGACCAATAAGTTGCCTGATGAGTTACATCCACTTAGAGATATTTAGCATTCCATAAACATAATTCCATGGCGTTGCCCATATAGTTATTGCTTCAGAGTCTGTTGATTAAAATACCAAGTCGATAAATTAATTAGGATATGATTCATTAGAAAAGTCTCTACTTTTGTGCTGTCGCTGTTCTTTTAATTTATATGAAAGAAAAATATTGTGTAGATAGTATATTATTCAATAATATTTTTGTGAAGTATGGATGCCCAATCTCAAGATTGGTTGACATTTGGATACAATGGTGGGAGCTAAGATTTTTTCATAGTAATTAATAATATTACTGTTAAGTGTAAATTCCAATCGCAAGATTGGATGACATTTAGATATGATGGTAGGAGTTGAGGTCTTTTCCAAAATAAATCAATGTAGTGGATATCACCAAGTTAGTATAAGAGAGGGTGATGAGTGGAAAATACCATTTAAATTTAAGGATAGATTATATGAATGAGTGGTCGTGTCTTCTGGATTATCTAATGCACATTACTTATTTATGAGGATAATGAATCATGTATTGGGACCTTATAGTTGGATATTTGTAGCTATTTATTATTGATTTATAACAAGATTATGAATGAATATTTGATGCACATTTGAAGGGTATTTGAGACCTCTCAAAATTGAAAATATTTCTCAAGGGACTGATTGTGGTTTTCTCAAGATTTGTAATATTGGAAAATGCTTAAGAGCAGATGACAATATTGTGATAACAATTTGAGATGGGCCTACACTTGCCACAATTCACAATATAAGTTCTCATAGATTGGCTATTTAAAAGAAGGTTCATTCTTGGAGTTAACACAATTATGACATTTATTATGAATTGTCTAAAGAATGATGAGTTTTGTTGGGCAGAAAGGCACTTAGAAAATTTTAAAGAGATTTAAAATAAATTAACTGAAGCGCTTATGCTATGTTGCTTGATTTTTGAAAAGTTTTTAAGGTTTTGTGGTACTGAATATGTTTTACTTGTATTGAATTAAGTATTTTTATTATTATTATTATTATTATTTATTATGTTTTATTTGTTTATTTATTTATAATTAGTTTCATTGTCTAATTTTTTATTAATCATATATTTACAATAAAAAATAATAATTTAATTAATTAATTAATTAATTATTAATAATTGATCATTTATTATGTTGTTTGTATCAAATAGTTATGCCAATTTTTGTAAAATAATCTAATTAGTTAAATCCATCAATTATAAAAAATGACGCTAACTTATTCTTAGATAATTAATTAAAATTATTTTATTTTATTTTAAGAAATTAAGAATATTATTTATTTTATTTTCAGTTGAAAATCTTAATCATTTAATATGTTAAATATAATTTAATAATTTAACTTTAAATTAATTATAAGTAAATGTTAATAGTAATTATATATGTCAATTAAATGTTAAAATGTCTAGCAATTAGTTTGGTGATTACAATTAATGGGTTTTATAAATTATAATTAAATAATATTATTTTATATTAATTAAATAATTTTATTTTATATTAATTAAATAATTAAATAGGTGACTAGTTAAATTATAATTATTTTAATACATTATTTTATTTTTTTGTACTTGAGTAGTCAATTTAAGCTTGAACTAATCATTTTTCAATGTAACAAGTTAAACTAATTTTGCAGCTAAACTATTTTAACTTGTTTTTTAGCTTTGATTGGATTATCAAGTTTACAATAGGTTAAGTTCAATTAAAAAAGCCCTCTGTAAACTCAATTGTTGGTTTCAAGATCTTTCATTTTCTTGATGCATGAATTTATTTGATAGAGAAAATTAACAAAATGGTCTTCTGACTCTTGCAAAATATTCAAAATAGTTATTGACTCTTGTAAATATGTTTTTGCCATTAACTTTTATTTAAGTGCTTTTTTTAGTCGTTGCCATTTTATTTTCGTAAAGTCCCTACTTTTGCAAATACAAATTAAGGATAAAAGCATAATTCTAGCGGGCAAATTTTTATATCTGATGCAGCACTTGTTCGTCTACATGTTGTGATTTTGTCTACATGTTGCAACTTTAAATTTTCTTCTCCTGCAAGTTGCTGTTTATTCTCACACTAGAACTTCTTCATCAACTAAATTACAATTTATTGCTCAATGTCTCTCATCTATGCTCCAACGGTCCTTTGTCGACATGAACGAAGTGATTCATCCGAATTTTTATAGTCACTTATTTCGATTCCAGCTGCAAGCGGCCAATACTTTTTGTTTGGTTTATGTGACGGGCTGATTGACAATCTCATTGAGATGATGAAATTGATGCCGAATAAGGTCTCAGGCATATTTCTATTTCTTTTTTATGTCAATTTTTGTTTATTATTGACTCCAGAGCTACATTTTTCTTAAGTTATAAATTGAAACAATGATGAAAGTTGCAGATTCAATGATTAATAATAGACACATTGTAATTTGAGTAATTGTTATGATGTTGCATTTTAACATTTTTGTGTGAAGTATTTCATTGACTTATCCAAAACTGTTTAGTAAGAGATGTTTAATAGTACAACTGATTTAGATCACTATCACAGAGGAATAACCCTAACATTCACTCCTCTAAGGTTGCCTTTTAAGCTACACTAAAAGTGAATTACGTTTTACAGAATCTTTCCAAAATTCATGAATTTTTTTTTCTAGATATTATTTGGGCATGCCAGCATAAAAAGTCTTAAGCACAGAATATTATTACAAGTGTATTAACTAGCTAAGAATACTAACAAGTAAAATAACAGTATTTGGAAAAGATTGGTTGCTTGATAATCAAAACTTTGTGTCCAAATAAAATAGATGTGCGAAGAACTGATCGTAGGGCACAAAACATCAGCTGGCTGGACAATCTTGGCATAATAAGTACTCAAAAAACAGGGAACATAACAGCCAGTTCTGCAATACAACTACCAGCTTGTCCTAATCTTATTTAAATAAGAAAGAGGATTAAATATATGGCCATATTAAAAATAACTCAAATATAACCAGCCCTAGTAGCTGTTTAAAAAAAAAAGAAGAAAAAAAAGATACCAAGACATAACAATCATAGGTCTTTTCTGATTTGTTTCTTCTTTTAAGTATTGTTGACATGCTTGAATGAGTTTTGAAGATCTGAATTAATTTTACCTGAAGCTCTTTTGGGATCTTGTGAAGATGTCTTTTATATCTTTTGAGGAAATAATAGTTTTTATACTTAGTTTTTTCTTTAATTATTTATTTAATTTATAGATCTTTACATTATATCTTATATAGTAATATATATATATATATATATATTAAAATTGATCTAATCTTATTTTGAATCATGTTATCCCCTCAAATTTTATAATTCAAGTTCTAATTCTCTCTAACTTCTTTAAATACCTTATTCTCAACCGTGCATTATATACCTCATCTCTTCTGTATTTTCATTTCCCCATCATACTTATACTGTTTCACTAACAATAAATAAAGACTACGCCCTTTTCTGTTCTAAAACAGCTGCTATTATCAATTACCCTTGATAATGCAGGTAGTTAAATTTATGCCAGCCTAAGTGTGCTGGATTCAAATATATTGGTCTGGCTGCTGCAGAGAGCAGGCCAGCCTAAGTGTTGTTGCCAAATAACCAATTAATCCACATTGGTTTAAATATTATAAACTGTGTGTCAAACGTGGGAAGCAATATCGACGTCGGAAGCGGCGTGAATACCGTATAGCTTTGAAGGGGCGTCGATATTGTAAGCTGCGTGGACGTCAGACTCGGCATTGACGTCGGACTCAATACCGACGTCGGACTCAATACCGACGACGGACGGGTGGATGTTCAAAGTATCGTTGGCACAAAAACCGTCTGAACCTTCGTTGATTGCTCCATAGAGATGCAGAGAGATAAAGAGATACGCGTAGAGGAAACATTATACCAGAGATATGAAGAGTAGCAGCACAGTAAGAAATTGCAAAGTGTCAGGAAAACAAAATTAAATTCAGTCTTCGGATAAAAAACCTCATTCGCCTGCATTACTCTGATTTGTTTGTTGAAATTACACCTTTACTCTTAATTTGCAAATGCAAAGGTCAGAACGTTATTGAATTATAATAACAAGGATAAAAAAAAAATTAGGGGGACTAAAAAAAGCATTTCTAAGAGTCAAGGGATCTTTTTTATTATTCTCTTTTATTTGACAATTCTTTGAGAAAAAGGAGTCATTTTTTTCTTAAGCATACCAACAATGACTACACTCCTATATTAGTTATATTTATATGTGATGCTCTTAAATATGGACAAATTCAGGTCCCTACAAAGCCACTTTGATTTTCATCTTGTGTGCATCTATATGAATATTGCATATATTAAAAGAGGAAGAGAAATAACCAAAAAAAATATGGCTAGAAATTATTAGAAATGATCTTCTTTATTTAGAACTTGAGGGGATTCTATTGATTGTGCACTATGGAAACAAAGAATTCATATAGCTGACCCCATCCAGTGGGACCAAGATTTAGTGTTGGTAATTGTTGTGCGTCTCTATGAAAGCCATTGCGATCTTAAAGGGGTGCATTAACTCTCTTAAAGTTATTTAAATTATATTTAGTTTTGGAGAAAAAAGTTTAGTTATGAGATAAATGTGAATTTTTAAAAACTCCCTCTTGCTGAGTCAAATACACAGCTGAATACACTATTATAGATTGTGTTTGGCTGGGGTGCTAGTGATATTTTTTCTTTTCAATACTAAATATTTGATGAGTTAATTTATTGCAATTATAGGGAAATCAATAAAGCATTGAGAAATTAATGATCTATACACCAGCATTGGCTATGCGGGTACTTGGAGTGACCCATTAAACTGTTCCCACATTATGAGATGTTGAATAAAATTTGCAAAACTAAATTTTTGCCAAAGTAGAATTTATGTTACATCCAGTGCCATTTGTAAGGTACATGAAAAGAGCTTATTGGATTGGTCTTATGTTTAGGAAGCTCTTTTTGATAACAATGAGTGATATAGGATACAAACTCATCAAAATGCTCATCGTTGCTTTTTTTAATCTGTGCCGCTCATCCTTTAAGAAACACACATTTTTAGATGCTGACAAATGAAAGCAGTGTAATTTTTGATAATTGGGCTCAACCCTTTTTTCTTATACTCTTAACATTGGTCTTCTCTTAATCAATTTTTCAATAATTAACATTCCTCGTCACAGTTGAGGACACATATACTTTGATCCCAAATTCTAGCTGAGAGTGTGGAGGGTTATGGTAGAAAAAGTTGAATTATGCGCATTTGGAATGGAGTAAAATCAGAGTTTTACTGTTAATGTAATGCTTGTTTACAACGGTATAAAATATACTGCTAAACGAGTAATGCCCTATTTGACCGCAATCTCACTTTATGTGAACCGAACGCGAATGAGCCCTCTCTCCTCTCTTTTCTGACGTGAAGGAGCGCTCTCCTTCACGTGAATGCGAAGACCTCTCTACATGAATGAGCTCCCTCGTCTCCGTATCTTTGTCCATGCGAACGAAACATTCGATTCGAACGATTTGATTTCAGAGAAATAGTTGACGAATCGAACGATATCGATTTTGTTCAATTTCAAAATTGTTCAAAACGAACAATTTTGTCGAATGTAATCGAAATTGTATGAATCGAACGATTTCTCCGAACAAATTGTTCTTCCCAACGAATTGAACGATTCCGATTTCGTTAGATTTTGAAATTGTTCAATTTCGTTCAAATTGATCAAAATTGTTCGAATTGAATGATTTTGTTCAAACAATCATTCGATTCGAACGGTTTTGTTTGATTCGAACAAAAGACCTAAAAAAATCTTAAGTTTCTTGAAAAACTACCAAATAGTAGTAAAATAAACTCTTTGCATTGTGATCAGATTACTTTATTTTCAAAATTTTCAAAATTTTCAAATTTCCTCATGCCAAATATCCCCTTAAGAAATAAAGATGGAACTATGGCATCTTCCATAAGTGACATTTATTGATTGGATATAGTAACAAGGTTCTACATTAGGGTGTAGTATTAAGTGTACAAGAGTTTTTACATGGATGGGTGCAAGTAAGAATCTAATCCAAGACATTATGGTGAGAATTAGAACTTGGAATATTATTACTTTGACAAGTAAGCTATTGGAGCTAGTGTATGCTATCTTTAATGTTGTCTTCATGAAAAGGTAGTTTGGTGAGAAATTGAAATAAATTGAGTCTAGTTTTCAATGTTTGGTATTAGGATAAAAATATCATTAGGGTGCAAGTAAAATAAACTCATTGCATTGTGATCAGATTACCTTACTTTCAAATTTATCAGATTTCCTCATGCCAAATATCCCCTTAAGAAATAAAAATAGAACTATGGCATCTTCCATAAGTGACATTTATTGATTGGATATATTGTCAAGGTTCTACATTAGGGTGTAGTATTAAGTGTACAAGAGTTTTTACATGGATGGGTGCAAGTAAGAATCTAATTCAAGACATTAAGGTGAGAATTAGAACTTGGAATATTATTACTTTGACAAGTAAGCTATTGGAGCTAGTGTATGCTATTGTTAATGAAAAAGTAAACATTTTGTCTTCATGAAAAGGTAGTTTGGTGAGAAATTGAAATAAATTGAGTCTAGTTTTTAATGTTTGATATTAGGATAAAAATAAAAATATGGCATATGTATTATTTATATATGAACTCAAAAAAGTATGTTGTGAAAATCAAGAGAATGGACTTGAAGTCATTACTTTTAATAATATTATTTATGGAATGATTATTGATATTTTAAGTATTTCTTGTCACTTCAAGAACATTGTATGTGCTTTAAAAAGAAAAAATTAGAATGATTTGTAAGAGTTGATTTATGAAATGCATCAAGGAAATACTTAAAATGAATTGTAAGAGTTGATTTAACAAATGAAATCTTATTATATTTTAAGTGGAACAGAGGATTTAGTAGTATTTATAGTGATTTTTGTTTTGTGAGTTCAAGGATGAAGGAAAACATTTTTTGAGTTTGTTTTAAATTATAATTCCTTAATTGTTGATATATTTTTAAAGAAAATGGAGAAATGCGATATTAGTTTTATAAATAACAGTTTAAAGATAACATTAATTGCTCTCATTTGATAAGTGAATTAATTAAGAGTTAAGTTTCAATAAGAAATAAAGTGAAGCTGTATGATTGAGTGACGTCTCTGCTGATGTTTGGAAATCTTTTAATAATGGTCAAATTTTATGATTCACTAAGTTAAAAATTATTTGTTAGATTAAAAAGATGGAGATGAGTGGAGTATCATGATTCATATGCATAAGAATAATGATGATGTGCATAATTATTAAATCATATAGGAATAAAGTTATTAAGGCTGAGATAGAGTAATCAAATTTTTATATGATGAATACATTGTTTCACTGAATCATTTTAATTTTAGCAGGTAGGTCCATAATGATTGCAATATATTTTATATGAGGTTTGATAGAGAAACTTAAATGGATTTGAAGATCTTCATTTGAACAATACTTTGAAAAGTCTTGGAATAAAGTGTTTATATTTGTTTATATTGAAGCTATTAAAGACATCAAATGGAGGAATTATGTACATGTGGTGGTTTGATAAATGATTTTTTTTGTTTCAATCAAACTACATCAAGGATCAATTCTATGTTTATATCTCTTTGCATTAATCACTGATATCCCTACTAAACTCATTTAAGAGAAGGAGCCGTAAGTGTGTATTGTTGACAAATAGTTTGTATTGATAAGATTAGAGATGGGGTTAAAGCAATGCTATGGACAGTTATCATCTAATTTAATGTTTTATCTTATTGTGTGCAAAGTAAAGTATATGGAGTGTAAATTTAACCATAATAGAAATTATAATATCAAAGAAATGTCAAATCAAGGATCATGCTTATTAAGAAGAGGGATTCAGATATCCTTGTTTCATTGTACAAAATGATGGACAAATTGAAGGCGATATCATATAGGCTGTATGAAGCGATATACTTCTGAGGTGTTGCGCAATTAAAAATAACTACTCAAACTTAAAAAGTCTTATAGAACAATTGTAAGACCATCAATGTTATATGAGGCATTATTTTAGCCTGCCAGAAGATGAATAACAGTTAAATAAGTATTCTAGAGATGTAGTTGCTAAGGTGGATGAGTTGGTTTATAAAGGATATTATCAGAAATCAGTACACTTGTGGAAAAGCTGGAGTAGCTTCAATTGAGGATTAACTCATCAAAAGCTATCTTAGTTGGTTCTAAATATTAACATAGACTTTTCGATGCTTCAATTAAGATATTTTAGTTTATGAATGCTTCTCATGCCAGAAAGGGAGGATTTTCGGTAAAGCATTGTAAGCATTTAGTAGGAATGATCTAACATACTAGGGTTATTTTTATTGATTGTAGTGGAGACAAGTGGTTTATGTACTCCACTTTGCAGGACTAAGCTTGATAAGGTTGTTGTTGGCCAATTTGTGCGTGGTTGCATGTATTGTGGTGTGACAAGTGCGTTGGGTCGTGATGTGCAGAAATGGGATAATGCCATTATGATATCCAGGTTTGCGTCATAAATACGAATGTGTTTAATTATCATGATATGTTACAAAAGTATGAATTATAGTCAACTGGAAGAGTTATTAAGTAAGAACCCATTAGTAGCATGCTGTTTGAGGTAATGGTATAAAAGGCTTGTTTTCTTATTCTCTTTAATCCCTGTGGGGTTGGCCATATGTTTATAGCATATGTTTTCTTTTCTTATGTGATATAGGAATCAGGCTGGACGAAAGTTTCAATCACACTTGTGGTGAACTATACACTATACTGGGGTAATCTTCTTTTTTTGGTGCTGTTGATTCTTATTTTCTTATGCATTAAGAACTCTAGTGACTAACCATCCTTTTTTTGTCAATCATTTTTGTACTATTAGCTACATATTTCTTTGAAATTGCTTGCTTCTGTTCTACATCAATTTTTAATCATCAATATTGCTATATCTTCTGTTATTTATTTTGATGTAAATTTTTTATATTTTTTATGCATATTTTTTATTTATTTTCTTAGTAAATTTAATTTCCTATGCTATTCTTGAGCTGTTGGTTTCATACTTTGACTATTGCATATGAAGGTACTTGGGACATTCATCACTGAATGGGAAAAAGGCAGGGAGTTATGCAACATCTTACTAGCAACGGCTGAGTCAGCAAGAACATATGCTGAAAGGCTTGCTGAATTAGCTGATAAGTTGGGATTTGATGGTTGGCTGGTATTGCTTCTTTCCCTGACTCTGTTTTATTTATTTGTGTATATCCGCTCATATTTCTTGGAGTGTTGATAAATTGGGTTTCATTCAATTCCCTTACCATGCTGCTTAATTTTTCAGTTTATTATGTTGAATTTCAATGTATGGTCGGTAGCTTTTTTGTTACCTTTCAGCTTTCTGTCTTGTTCTACTCTAAGCATTGAGACTGCAATATCTTCACGGTTCTCCTACTAATACTTGCCCACTCACTTGAGCCGTTCTTAAAACAGTAGTAATTGCTTTTAGCCCTGCTAGTTTTTGAAGCCTCTCCTTTGTTTGGGAATGAAATGAGGGTTTATCTCTTAATAATTTAAAGTATGTTTCTGTGTTGCACATTAGAATTCAGTAAAAAATACTCCAGCCCTAATTTTTGACAGTTTATACAGAATGCTTGACTACATTTATTGACCATCTATTACTTAATTCAGCTAAACATGGAAGTTACGTTAGGCTCCCAACACATTCTTAACTTGAAAGAATTTGTTGACCATCTCACTCAAACTATGCACAAAGCTGTTCCTGGGTCCTTGGTTTTATGGTAACTTTCTCTTACTGATCTTAAGTTACCCTTTTAATGGCTGAAATTCTCTTAGTAATTATGACCCCTAAAACTTTTGTTGCATTTCATATTTTCTTAAACAGGTATGACAGTGTGACAATAAATGGCAAACTCAAATACCAAAATCGGTTAAATAAAAAGAACAAGCCTTTCTTTGATATTTGTGATGGTATTTTTTGTAATTATGGGTGGAAGGTTTGTATTTATTAGTTAAGCTATCTTAAATGTTCACCTTTTTATTATTTTTTCACTTTTCATTTTTTTTTTGCAGAAAAATTATCCAAAAGAATCAGGCACTGTTGCAGGTGATCGTAGATTTGATGTATATATGGGAATTGATGTTTGGGGCAGAGGTACATATGGCGGAGGGAAATGGAATGTAAGTAGATTGTATGACATTCAGCTTGTTAGGTGATAATTTTATTCTTAACATGCCAAAGCACATTCTATTGATAGCTATGCTACAGTTAAATTCTGAGACTTAGAATTGCCATGAGATATGCTCGTTTACTTTTTTTATTAAAACAAATGGATATTTATTTGGAAATGTTAAAGGCATGCTTTGTTGTTGCACGGGTAATTGATAGCGTATATGTTAGGATGGATTATGTGAATATGCTAACTTTATGTTGATTTTATTTTTTTGTGGGTAATCAATAATTATTTATTTTAGAATGGTTTTGGCTATCTTTAAAATACCATATCATCCTTTGAGCTTTGCTTGAATGAAATCTACTTTTTCCCCAATCTTGATGTTTCTCTACTCCTTTTTTTCCCAAATGAGAGCCAAAATCCTCTCTTCATGTTTGTGTACTCTGTCTTTGTAACCAAACATCCTCTAATTTACTTCTATTATTTCTTGATTCATATCTTAGCACACTCTCATGGAGTTGGTTTTCTTCTTTATCTTTTGTCCTGTATTGATCCTCTATTCAGCTCTATTGGCGATTGTTTTTCAGTGATCCATAATAGTTTGCAACCGTTCATTAGTGTTTTTAGCTCACATTGTGTCTTCAATCACCTTTTTTTTGTTGGATTTAAGATGTGTATGCTACAACTCAAGATAAGGATGAATTAGGTTATGAAATTTTAGCATTTACAAATTAGATGACTCGAAAGGACTAGATAGAAGATATTGCTAAACATACAAGTCGACACAAGAAAATATAGGAAAAAAATTGCGAAAAAAAATAAAATAAAGAAAAATCATTGTATAGTGGTCCAAAATTTTCTGATCCCAATGTCCACTTTTTGGTGATATATTAATAATAACTGCTACTCAACCCTTGAGTAAGAAGGCTTTCTTTTGCGATCCACAAGTAGTCAAGCCTTCAACAAACTGTCATTTAGCAAGCTTCGTCAGTGTAGCTACGGTACAAGTTCTTCCTTGAAACCTTGCATGGTGTAGCTGCTACAAACACCCTTGCATAACCCTCAAGAGTAAGCCTTCAAGAACTTGGAACTTTTGAACTTTGAAGAAGAAAACACAAATACGCACAATTTTTAAGATGAAGTCACCGAGACCATAAATATTTAATTGATTTAGTGTTATTTGGTATTTAGAAATTGCTTTGGAAAACATAGAGCTTGGTACAATTAATGTGTTAGCTAAAGAGTAGGAATTCTCATTAATGTGAGGTCTAATAGAGACTATTTTGAATTTGTACATTTGGCAGCTTGTATATAAAAAGTGCAATATTTGTGTACGTGAAACTATCTTAGTATAAGAGAAATTAACTTATATAAATACTTTAATGGTTAGCATACGCATTCCTGATTTTGTGCTTGAAACTTATCAATTTCGTATATATGAATATTGTAAGCTTGAGCAGATACAATTTTAAAATTTTATTGTTATTCTGAAAATTCATGTCAAGTCGTATATATGATCATATTGTTGCTATCATATTTACAAATCTGATTATAATATCAATAATATTTAGGAGCTAAACCATATATGCTATTCGTATTTTATTTTTAAATGAATGTTTTGTATATACAAATATTTTGCATTGTATTTATGAAGTCTACAATATTTTCAAGATTAAGTTCTTAGTATTTAAACTCTCAATAAACTTAAATTTTTAAATGTCTTATACAACTAAATACAGTTTTTAGACAAGTGGCATAAGCAAAAAAAAAAGCTAAAAATCTAAGAAGTTAAAAAAGAAATCTAAATCTATAGGTCTTCAAGTTTTGAAATGTTCATTTTTTTTTTGAATCCATAATCTTCATGTTTACTTGATTTGCTTTAATTTATCTTAATTTAACTATTTTACATAAATAACTTGGTAGGCCTGAAATTGAACTTGCTTGAATAAGCTGAAATAGTATTATCATAACAAACATTACTATTGATTGCAAAAATAACATTGTGTTTTATGATCATCAGATTTTAATAAAAACTTTAATCTATAATTAACATGATAATCTATAATTAGGTCTCTTAATATTATCAATTTTTCGCTTTTTGATGAGTGCAACACATAATTTTGTTTTAATAAGAATGATAATAATCTATGAGGTGAATATTTAAACGCTCAACACACAAAAGTTGAAGCTATAATAAGCAAATAGCAGGAAACACATAAATTTCCAATAAACTAGAAATGCAATGTACAAAAAAAATCAAACTAGCTGCTACTAGTCTTCCTTTGCCATGATATAAAAGGGATCAAGGATAAAAGAAAGTATATATCTGTAAAATAAAAAGAAAAATCAATTGATAAACAACTATTCCACCTTAAGCTTTAGAAACCTTGGGAGCATTTGTGTTGGAGAGCTGATACCACCACAAATGCACTAGCAAACTGTTTGAGAAACTCGAGTTTGTGCATATCAATTTTAGTATGGAGATCGGTTTATGCAGTCCTCGTGGCAACAACTTAGGTCTCAATAGTAGACATGTGCGTGCGTATTTCAGACAATTGCTCATGGATCGTGGGGCTATAGGGACACTTTTTGGAGGGTTCAAGAATGTTTGCTGGAGGTTGTGGTAAGGCTGAAAGTTCATCGGCAGGTGGCAGTGACAGAATCTCTAGAGATGCGGGGTTGAACTTTAGGGGTGTCGCTGCTTGACAACACAAGAGGGCCATCGCAGAAGGGAGCACAGTAGGCAGTGTCGTTAGCACCGACATCATCATCACCATTGTTGGAGCTAGAGCTGATCACGATAGGCGAATGAGGTGGTGGTGGATCCTTGTGAGCATGACAATGCTTAGAGTGGCACGGAAACGGGGCTCTATATAAAATGTTGGTCAGGATGTGGTACATCATATCAAGGTGGGCAAATAATTGAACTGTAATGCATGCTCGATTTGTCGTAAGAAAGAGTAGGGGTGTGATGCTCATCAATTTACCACCTTTTGGCATGATGGTTGATCTAAAAACGAGTTGAATGGCTCCAATTTTAGGTATTAAGGCAGCTAAGCGGGTGTGTTTGGTAAGATAAAGGCTCTCTTATGATCACACAATTAATCTTCTCTTGAGTTTTTTTGGCGTGAGGCCAACACAATGGAATTCGAATCTCGTCCGATTAGCTAAAATAAGTAGATCGCAAGGAGTTATGCAAACTTCATAACCAAAAATAAATGGGCACATATCATGGTTGACTGGGTTGAAAACTAAGTGCATGAAGAAGAGGTGAACAATTTTATGATCGTGGATACTCGAATATCCACAATTTTATGATGGTGGACAATTTCTTTCAATATTCGAATGATGAGGAAACTAATCCTTGAGCTTGTTTAAATTTCGGTAGGTACCAATAAAAAAGTCTAAAACTTTGCAAGAATTGTGGATATTATTTGAAAGCAAGGTTTTCGTCGCCGAACCAACAATCATACCAGAAAAATATCTTTCATTTGCCGAGTAAGGCTATATAAATTTCATAAAAAGATTTCATTTTATGTAAAAGTTTCCATAGAGGGGAATTGACAGCTTTTAATAAAATTAAAGAAGGGTGAAGGCCCTTTCAATACTCTTCTTAACAAAATTGGCCCAAAGACTATTGCCTAATCTAAAATCCCACCAAGTTTAAAAGTAGAAGTCTTAATAAGATCTTTAAACTTCCTGAAGCCCAGCTCACATTCGGAAGTCGGCTGGCAAAAGGAATTCCATTTACACTAAATAAATTTTTTTATTTCAAAATTGAATCCCAAATGAACCTATTGAAAATTCTCTCCATATGTTTTTGATCAGCTTTAGGAGGGTCCAGTATTTAAAGAATATGCAAGGGTAAGCAACAAAGATTTCTCTTTATAAGAATTGATCGTAGAACTTGCCATCAAGTGAAAACTCAAAAAGGTCTTACAATTTCTCAAACCTCCTAATATAAAGGAGAAGCTATTACCCATCCATAAAAAAGTCTACTTGAGTTTAGGACAAGAGTTAGATACAACATCGCATTTGAACTTGCCACCACCTATGAATAAGAATAGACGGAGGCATTAATGGTGACATTTTTACCGCTAGCATGGTTGTTAGCTCAGGAGAAACACACTGTTACTGCCTATAAGGTAGGAGAAAACATAGATGCTGGGGAAATGTGATCCTACTTTAATCTAGAAGGCCTTCCAGCCTCATGAGCAGATCATCGAGCATTGATCGGAGAACCAAAGGCTTCAAAATTTTGACAGCTGGCAAAGGGGCCCAGCATGTGGTTGGGGTGGAAGCACCATGCTAAATCTATGAAAATTAGCCAATTCGAGGATTGATGGTTTGCAGTCATCTGCAATAGATGACCAACCCTGACAATTCTCCACCAAGTGAGCTTCTGCAAGAAATTCTCCTTCCTTACCAATGACATGGTAGGATGATCTCTTAAAAAGCCAACAGATGATGATGTGATGAGATTGCCAGCCCTTTTCCACAAAAGGGCCAGCATGGGATGGAGTGGGGGGCAGGCCCCTAAACTCAAGAATTGTGATTGAAATTGATGATTGCAAAGGAGGGAGTGATGAGTAGACCCACAAACACTAGGGTGGAAGCCATTCCGACATTCAAAACTCCCACAAAGGAATAAAATATTTGGCAACGTTGCACGCATTGGCACAAATCAAAATTATAGATCCTGTAGCAGAGCCATCTCTCTACACCATTGGCATCAACATTAGCGATGACTAACTAGTTGTGATGACTGGAAGCATGCATCTCCAGCATGTATGATTATATATCATTTTTGCTATGTATGTGTGCTTATAATATGCATGTGTTTTTCTATTTACATGGACGCGTGCACATCTCTTCAAACATTTTTTGTACCAGTCTATGTAAGTTTTTGTGGATTGGGATTTATGAAACGCTAAAGGAATTTACTATTTATCATACATTTTAACTCCTAGTGTTTTTCCTTAATTCATGGACACTAAATTTAAAATGAAGGAGTAGATGTGTGAGAAAATGGGCACCTATTCTCTTAAGTGAATTCTTATTGTAGGGCATATACCCGGTGTTTACTTCTTAATCTGTCAGGCGCACTGTCCATGTGATCCAAATTGTAGGCATGATCCATAAATGACTAAATATTTGAAACTCCATTTTGATATGTTACTGTAATCATTTCCATTAGCCTTTTTCTAGCTATTTGTGTTATTTTCTTTTGATAATTGCCTTTTTGTTTGGCATAATAGACAAATGTTGGCCTTGATGCATTGAAGAAAGATGATGTTTCAGCTGCTATTTTTGCACCAGGATGGGTGCACGAAACTCAACAAGGACCGAACTTCCAGGCTGCACAAAATCGGTACTTAAAATGCTTAGTTCAATACAAAAAATGTTATAGTACCAAAAAATATTCAATTTCTTCCAAATAATAATTAAAAATTTAAAGTGAGAAAAATGTGGTGTTGATCGCAAGTGCATTGAGATAATTTAGAGTTTACACTTCGCAAAATTGGGAGAAATTGGAAATTTTTTGAGGTACTGTAGCAATGCTTATTACTAAAATTCACTTGTTTAAGTTCAATATAAGTTTTTTTTATTCTATTTATGGGATTCTTCAAAAGGCTGTCACATAGTTGAAGATTTAATACATAAATAGTTTTAAATCATTTGACACGAAATTTTGGCCATGAACTTTTTAATTGCAATCACTTTTCCACGCTTCATTCAATTACTGCATGAAATGTTTTCTTTTGATTAAAACTTCTCTTCAAATTCCAACTTCCTTAGAACCCACACTATTTTCCTTCATCACTTAAATCCTATTCTGTCATTTAACCTGTAATGACCCAATGTCGTTACTTTGCGAATTAGGTCAGATCCCGCTGCAGAAATCAGGACCCCGGAGAATTTCCAATTAGGGCAAACAAATTTCCTTTAGATAGAAATAATTTTTTAGATCAAAGTGCCATAGTTTGGGAGAATTCGGATAACAGAAACTCCCGCCTTATTTTTCCGAATTATTTAAATTCAAAAAATTGAGAGAATTAAATACGTGTCTGAATTCATCGTTTTTCGTGTCATTATGTTAAGTAAATTATTTAAAGGCTGCTCGAAAAGTTTCATCGATTTTTTAACGCCGGTTCGGCCTCAATTAATTTTTGAAGTTTCAAACTTCAAAAATTAATTAAGAATAAAATATTGTCTGAATCAAAATTTTTTTGGCGCGAGCGTGTTCGTTACATCGTAACACACCTCGGTGTCAAGTTTCGTTATTTTTGGACGTCAAACGGGGGAAAAATGCATAACATTTGAGTTTAAGTAATTTTTCTTAAATTTCCTTCCTTGTTTATTCCCCCCCAATCCGGATTGAGAACTTGCGATCACAGGCTCTGTCTAGCGACAGAGCCTGCTGCAGGCGAAAGCTTCCACCTGTGCCTGCCTGCCAATGCCTGAGCCTGCTGTCGGCCAACATGGCCGACCCTCTCCCTCTCCTCTTCTCTTCTCTATAAAACCCCCATCAGCCTTTTCTCTTCCTCCCCCAAACCAGCAGCCCAGCCAACCCTCCCATGCTAGCAGCCCTCCCCTACTAGCCCCAGCCCAGCCAGCCCTCCTCCAGCCTGCCAGCTTCCGGCCACCCCTCCGGCTCCCTTCAGCCACGTTTGGCATCCCTCCAGCTTTTAGCAACCCCAATCTTATGTAAGAGGTGAAGAAAAAGAGGATGAAAATGATAAGAGATTTTACTATTTCTTCATTCTTTTATTTGTATATACATAATAATCATTATTATGCAAATAATATTGATAAAATTACGTCATTCACATATTATGGTTCTCATTAATTAATAATTAAATTTGTACAAATGTTATAAATTGATTATTATTTCAATTCAAACATTTTATTCTGTCATTTCCCTTTTTCTTATTATTACTATTATTATTATTATTATTTTTTACAATTTATAGTCATTTCCATTCTATCTTCTTTCCTTCATACATTATTATGATAATAATAATGCTATAATATAATTACTACCTTTAGAGACTTAAAATGCTGTCTTCTATCAAGATAAAAGAATGAAAGAAAGGCAGAATGTATAAGAAGAAAGTAAAAATCTAAAAAAATATCAAATCACTATCATTTTAATGTTGGCTAAAAGGCTAATTTAAAAATCAAAAAAATTAAATGCAGATTGAGTAAACTGTCACTCATATGAATTTAAAGAACAATGTATTAGATGTCTTTCTTTACTCTTGTTTAATATGTTTTTTTTTTTTTCCGCTTAGTGTCGCACAAATTGATAAAAATGCTCTTAAAACTCACATAAAATGATATATGGACAAGTTTGGATAAGTAAGTGGCAAGGGTTCCATGTTGATATATTTTTAGTCTGATCGGACAACTGCTAGGATGGGGTTGTCCGACATCGGGAGCCATAAGGAGCTTATAGTGATAAGCGTTTGATGGGGCAGGTATAAAGGGAAGTTGGATATGTAACACAAAAATGAACCCCCATTTTCCTCAATTTTGTACTTGCCCAACAAAATCGTATTTTGCCTCAGATATCAAACACCAAAATTCTATATTTATTTTGTGACTGCAATTATTTTTATGCTAAAATTTCAATGCAACTGAAACAGGTTTGCAGGGATAATTTTATACAGTTTTTATTTTCTTTCAAATTTTGATTATTTTACTTATTATTTAACATTTGTAAAGATGACATCTATCAATACTTGTTTCACAACAAACTGGTATTCAAATGCCTGCACTTTTGAAACGTCCTTAGATCAGGAGTTCATCTTAGAAGAAATGTGCAAAGAACCAAGCAGCGCTGATATTGCTTCCTGCTGAATTATCGCTCTTTTTGACTCTTTTTTAAAGTTTGCAATTTTTTATTATGATCCTTGTAACCAAGAGACTTATGAATTAATAAATAAATGAGTTATATTTGATGTCTATACATTTATTTCTTAAATCACTCAATATGATTCTACACTGGGTGCTCACATAACCTGCACCACAATTTCTTCTGTATTTTTCAACAATTCGACTTGGTCCCGTAAAATTCAAGCCTCAAAAGTATATTGTGTTTGTTATGCAACGTCAGGTCTCAAAAATAGTGTTTTTAGCCACCTTCTTGACTAGCTATTGCATCACAAGGCATATCATGGTTCATATGATTATTATTCATAGAAAAATTCTTTACCATGCACTATTATGCTTATTAACATCATAATTTTCTTATATTTATGAACCATTTACTAACACATTTTAATGCTGTTAATGTCGGAAGGTAACTTTCTTAGACTTTTATGCTCCATTTAAACTTCTTGATATTTGAAAGTTACATTAGTGAAATTTGTTCTGTCCTGTAAGCTCTTAAGGTGTTTCTATAAGATGGTGGAATTGTTTTTGTCACAAATTTGGAATATGAAATTTAAAATAATAGCAATGTAGTGAATGATTAGGGGATTAATTTGAGTCTCAAATGTTCAATACAACAACTTCATGACTGGATAATGTATTATTATTTTTCCGAGAATATAAGGAAGTTGACTCAAAATATTATCTTAACTCTGATTTATTTTTCTAACTCAGAATGATTTTTTTGATTTAAAAAATTTCCATCTTAAAATTTTTCATGCCAACTATTTTCATAATTAGTTTAGCTAATCTTAATACTTAAGCGAACAACCCTTAAAATATATTAATCTATTTATGGAAATGACCTGATGTTGAATTTATTGATTTGTTGGTTGATTAATTAGTGTTATTTTAACCTTTATGAATTTGTTGACAAAGAGAAATTGGTTTTTGTCAAATTAAATAATCTAAATATGCTCTAATATGATGGAATTTGAAAATTAGAAAATCCAAACAACTCTCACTTGGATTGATTTGTAACAAAGATGTAAGAACTTTTATCATATGGGTTATGAAGAACATGGAAGTGTGGCATTATTGAGACAGAAGAGATCAGACAATGTAATAATAAACTTGAGTTCAAACAATTTAGTTATATTAACAGAACTTTGTTTAGAAGATTATTATGCACTTATGAAATTATAATGACCCAATATCGTTACTTTGTAAATTAGGTCAAATCCTGCCTCAGAAATTAGGATCTCGGGGAATTTCGAATTAGGGCAAACAAAAATACTCTTAGATGAGAATAAATTTTAGATCAAAGTGCCCTAATTTGGGAGAATTTCGGATAACGGAAACTCTCGCTTTATTTTTTTTGAATTTTTGAATTTCATTAAATCAAGAACATTGAAATACGTGTTCAAATTCATTAATTTTTGTGCTATTATATTGAGTATATTATTTAAAAGCTGCTCATGAAGTTTCATCAATTTTGGATCGTCAGTTCTACCTAAATTAATTTTTGAAGTTTAAAACTTCAGAAATTAATTAAAAATAAAATATTACTCCGAATCAAATTTTTTTTGCGCGAGCGTGTTTGTTACATCATAAACACACCTCGGTGTCAAATTTTATTATTTTTGGTATCCAAATGGCGGAAAAATACGAAAATTTTAACTTTAAGTAATTTTTTTTAATTTTCCTTAAGAAATCCTTTTCTCCCCCCCTTGAATTCCTATCGCCAAATGGCACTAGGATGGCCCCACCTAAATGACGCTCCCTCTTCTCCTCCCCCCTTCCTCTACTTAAACCCCCCACTCCCTCACCTTTCCCACCAAGAGCAGCAGCCCCTCCCCCTTCCCAGCCAATCCCTTCTCCCTGCCAGCCCCCTCTCTCAGCTCCGGTATCTAGCCGCCAGCCCGGCCGCCCCATTTCCGGCCCTCCAAACTAACTAGCCACCACTATGTTTATATTATTTAGACATCAAATGAGAAATGTGAGTTTTTGACCCTTGAATAAATTATTATTAAATTCTCAAAATTAAGGTTTTCCCTATTTAGCTTCCCCCTCTCCGGCCTCCCCACTTCGGCAACCCCTCTGGTTTTCCTCAACCACGTCCGGCCTCCCTCCTTTTTGCGGCGGCGACTCTAACCAAGTAAAAGGAAGTAGAAATGCAGAAATTTACTATTATGTATTTCTTTTCATCTACTTAATTATAAAAATAAATATGATAAAGTTAGTCATTCACATTATTATTGTTATTGTTAATCAATAATGATAACAATACGATTGTTATAAAATGACTACTATCTCATTTTTTTTTTGTCAAATTCAATTCAGTCATGCTCACTTTGTCTTTTCTTTCGCACATTATTACTATCATTATTATTAAATAATGATAGTAATAAGGCTATAATAAATATTACTGCTATCGCCGAAACTTAAAAAATCAAACTTCAATCGTAATAAGAAAATGAAAGAAGAACAGAATCGAAGTGAATATAAATCTTACTTTTAAAATATTAGATTAAAAAGTTAATTTAAAATATCCAAATTCAAATGCAAATTCAAATTTGAACTGTCAAACTTTGGATCTTAAAGAACAAAAGTAACCAGTATATGATATGTATTATTTTTTTTGCACTTTATTGCTGCTTAGTTACGCTTTGAGCCAAATTCGTATTGAAGCTTGGTTGGTTGTTCGGAACCAACGCGATAACATTTGTGAGTTACTGGAAAATGACATCAGTAACATTAATGCTTGGAAACTAGCATCCTTTTTATTTGTGAGTTGCTGGAAAAATGACATAAGCAACATTCGTGGGTTACTAAAAAAATGATATCAATAACATTTGTGGTGGGTTAATGGAAAAACGACATCAGTAATCTATATTTTGTAATAACACTTGTTGCAGGAAACTTTTATTTCTTTTACGTTATTTCCTTAATTTATTGCATTTTATTATATTCTTATATTTGTTAATCGTATTTCTGCTTTTATAAAAATGTAATATATTTTGTTTGCTGTGGTACTTAGAGTATTCTCTAATTACTGAAAATTCCAATCCCGATATTGTTTTCTGAACAATATCAGGTCAGGTACCTCTGGGGGAGTTTGAAGAAGAACTATAAAATTTAAATTATCAAACTGCCAAATGAATTTGCGGCACTATCCTACTTTTGCTTTTATTTTTATTTTTATTTTTCCTTTTATTTCAGTTCCTCTTATATAAACTTTGCAAAGAGGAACGATGGGAAATTTTTGTAATATGAAATTTTGAAATGAATGAGAAATGTCTTTGATTTTGTACGTGTATGCTCTTTTCTCTCAAATTGCTAAATATGATGCTGCTGTATGTGAATACTTGAATGTCGGGCCATCACAGAAATACACACCTATCGCAATTGAAATGACCTTGTTTTTTATTCTAGATTTTGATCAGTCATTTATCATTAGCTGTAGGAAAAATTTAAGTTTGGTTTATTTCCTCAAAATATTTATTAAAATGCTGTTGTTCCTTCTAGAAATATATAGAAGCCAAATTGTCAAAAACAAGAAAGATATTTTTCCAAATCAACTGAATAAGGCAAACTAAAGTCTGTGAAGTTGTAAGTCAGCACATGATGAGTAAGGGCATTGGTAAAACACTATAATAAAGTACCTGTGTAAATATGTCGAGGGAAAAGAGGTTTGCAGTTATATAGCCCAACTGATGCATAAACATTTGGATAGATTGTCACAAATCTTTCTTTGATAGCGTTGTTAATGGGGAGGACTTGTCTCGCATTAACGATTTTGAGATCTAGGAAAAATTATTTACAATCAGAATTCAAGTTATAAATAAGAGGTTATTTGCTATTATTTTACTTGAGAAGTTAAAAGAATCTTATCGTTGAGTAACTTGTAAAGAAGTTTGGACTCAAAAGTATGCCATATCCCCAACCTTACCCATTGGGATGGATTGAGAGGATGCTGAATGTACAATTACTAGATAATGTCACTCATTTGCTAGTGCACAAGTGTCCATTGATGAAGTGACTTATGATGTATCACTTGAAATATGTCAGGTTATCCTTGTAGTTCTTATCTATGGATCAAGGTACTTTTATTGTAGGGGAGGAAACAATATACAATTTCAAGATTGGAAGATAATTTGTATCGGAATAAACTCAATCGTCTAACTGAAATCACTATAACAACTATTGAAAGAACTTTACATGCTTGTTAAAGTTGTGTTTTGGTGTTGTATGCAGTCGAGATAGATGGAGGTAGTTCAAATCTTGTTTATTCAGATGATACAAGAAGATTGTTCACTGAGCCATGTGGATTGAGATTTTTTCTAAATCTTGAAATCTTTAGTTCAAACATTAAGAACAAGATGCTACATGAAAATTTTGAAGCAACAAGTTATTTATCTGAATATTATAGATTAAAATACATCAGTTAGAGATATTTTGAGAAGTTAAAGTGGAAGTATAAATAATTGTTTGAGAGTCTTATGGTTTACCTTCTAGCCGATGATTTAACACAATTTCATTTATATTTTGCCTCTATCTAACCAAAATTTTATTTGTACAAAAAATCTAGTAATTGTGAATAGGAATCAAGAAGCAAGTAGTTGAGCTGCTTGGACAAATTCAGCTGGGGAGACCGATAACATATTACTTTGAGTTGTTATAAGGATTACAATTATACTATTCAATATATGATAAGATGTATTATGTTTGCAACTATCAATAAAACATGGAGGCATTATTTTGATCATTAGCTTCTACAACATCATCAAAATCAATCCAAACTACAAGCCAAACATAAAATAAATAAATTATTTGCAATTATTCAATTTGGTCATAAAGTATAAAAAAAGGAGTTTAGAATAAACTACCTGATTTATATATCCGACCACTAATAACGTTGACAATCTTTCTGAAAGAGAAAATGCTGATTGAAGATTATGATAATGCTTATAAGATTGAGAATATTTTATACTATTGTTAGTTCAGTTTGCCAAAACAGAAAGGAAGTTGACTCGAAATACCATCTTAACTCAGATTTATTTTGCCAACTCAGAAGGATTTCCTTATTCAGAAAATTTTCCATCTTAAAGTTTCTCATTCTAGCATAGCATCGTTACCATCATTCAACTATTATTAATGCAGGGCTATAAAATCTGTCCCACATTTATCATTCGGATTGAGCATGGGTGCAAAACTATGATTAATTAGCACGCATGAACTAATTAACACATGTTAAAGCAGGTTAATCAATATGTAATGAAGTAATTAATTCAGCTATAGCTAGTTATAACCAGGATTGATTGAAGTTTGTTAAGGAATTTTAATCTTGACCGATGTGTCATAACTTCTTTACAGACTTCTCAATAAATGTCAGGTTTGTTAGAGTTTAATATGCACTATTAATAGGGTTTTGTGGTTCTAAAGAATTTTTGAACTTTTAAGTGATTTTTGGGATTCCTGGTTACTCTTGTAAACTTCTAAAACTTTTTTTAGACTTTGTTTTCTTGTAGTTCTTATAATCACTCAATAAAAAGTTTCTACTGTCATTTTTCTGCCTTTGTTTTTCAAATTCAATCAATCCATTTTATTGTTTGTGTGACTGATTGTTTAATTCAACAACAATCTAAATAACTACATATATCATTATTTGTTATTATAGTAGAGAATATGATAGATTTGCCATTTAAAAAGATTTTGGATTGATTCATGGTGTTAACCTAAGATGGATACAATAATTACATAACAATAAATAAGTAAATGACAATTATGTTATCAATTAGTAAATGCATATTAATTTTGAAGTTAACTAATAATATTAGAATAAATTCAATAAATAATTGTTATAATGATAGTATGAACTCTTGACCATCAAGATATTGTTTATTTTGGTCTTAATGACCTTTTGATTTTGTTCTCAAGAATTCATTAGCTTAAGAGTACTCCAGCATGAGCACATATAATATTGGAATTTTTATTAGGAATTGTATTGTTGCCGCAACTATTTTGATTATTAAGAATTCAACTTTATTATACTTATATAGCATTTTATAAATAATCATGTATCATCTCCTTCCCTTTTAATGTGGGGTTAGTTTGGTCATACAACCCTTTATTCCCAAAGGCTTATTAAGTCCTTACATTATTCTAGCCGCATCTTATCCGAGCATTCATGCCTTGGGAGCTGCTCTTTAGATAATTTGAAGTGTGTTCTTAGAATAGTCTCTCTAGGCTTTGACTTTTCAACATTAGATTTGCTTAGCACCTTTTTGATATATTTTTCTTAAGATAACTCTAAGATGTTTTCAAATCTTTGTCTAGATATTTGTATGCTAAGTATTTACATAGCGACTCCCAAAGTCTTTATCTTAAACATGTTTATGATTGTTCTCATCTTAATAGATGGAGAGAATATTTTTGTGTTGTCAATTCCTACCGTTGCTGTAAGTTTTTGACTACCAATTTGAATTTTTATTTTCTCTTATCACAAAGCTCTTTTACACAGTGCATTAACTTATTTGGTCAAGCTGTCATACCTTTTAGAAGTGAAACTATATTTTATTCTTAAAGAACTCATTTTTTTCATGGCTTGCTTCTTCTTTACAAAATCTTCAATTTGTAAATACTTGCTTTAGTATTCAGGCTCTCTACTACTTGTAAATACTTGATAGTATAATGATGGATATCAATATGTGGGCCTGGAGTGTCTAGATAATATTAATTAAGAAAGAGTAACTAGTTTTAAGTGTGATGAAATATTTATATTCAGGCTCTCTACTACTTGTATTTTGAATATTTATATTATCACTTTAGAATCAAAATCTTTTTACTTAGCAGATCTAAAACGGAATATATGGAGTATAAGATCAATGGTATTAGAAGTTTCATCTTGAGGACAGCTGCTGAGGACCATTTGATCAAGAAGAGCAAGAGGTTCAAGTACCTGTGATGTGATTAATAAAATCCAAGCTAGTGTGATGAAATGGAAGAGTGCTTTTGAAGTATTGTGTGGTTCGGAAATTCCACTTAAAATTAAGGAAAATTTTAAGAGCAACTATATAACCATCAATGTTATATGGGGTTGAATGTTGGCCAACAAAGAAGAAATTTATCGATAAAGTAAGTGTTACATAGATTAGGATGCTTAGGTTGATGAGTGGGTATACTTGTAAGGATAAAATGAGAAATGATTGTATCCGTAGGAAGATTGGAGTGGCTCCAATAGTGGATAAGATTAGAGAATGTCCCCTTAATGATTTGGGCATATTAATCGTAGACCGTGCAATGCTTGGTTAGAAAAGTTGAGGGATCTTCTCTTTTTGGAACTTAGGGAGGCGGGGATTTTATTTGATGGTGCACAATAGAAACAATGAATTCATGTAGTTGACCTCACCTAGTCGGATTAGGGATTGGCGTTGTTGTTATTGCATTCTATTAGTGTTGTTTGCTTTCAAAATTTATATCTTGTTAAACTTCATGTATTATTGTTGTTGGTTGCTAAGAATGAAGTATTAAAATTGTTGTTTGCTGTAAATGATGAGGTCTATATTTAGAAACCTGCACCTACTTGCTGTTATTATTGCTATAGTTGTATAAGATTTTAGCTGCACTTAGAATGTTATCTTTATTTTGCTTATATATGTTCTGAAATTCAAAACTGGAAGGACAGATATATTGTAGCTTTTTCTCAGCTGTATAGTCCTAAAATTAGAAGGCCATATGGATACTAGAATATTTTGCTTTTTGGTATCAAATGATTTTATTCTATTACAGTATATATTTTGTTGACCTGAATGCAAAAAACTACTGTGTTTATGGATGAATTTGTATTGTAAAGGGAAATATTGATTTCCTTAAGCTTGCTTTATAGTTATCCATGGATAACTTTTGAATTAGAAATCTTCTAAATGGCAATATATGTAACGGCCCAATGTCGTTACTTTTCAAATTAGGTCAGATCCCGCCTCAGATTTCAGGATCTTGAGGAATTTCAAATTAGGGCAAACAAAATTTCCATTAGATAGAAATAATTTTTTCGATCAAAGTGCCATAGTTTGGGAAAATTCAGATAATAGAAACTCTAGCTTTATTTTTCTAAATTACTTAAATCCAATAAATTGAGAATTAAATACACGTTCAAATTTATCGATATTCATGTCATTATGTTGAGTATATTATTTAAAGACTGCTTGAAAAGTTTCATCGATTTTTGAGTGCCGGCTCGACCTCTATTAATTTCTTAAGTTTCAAACTTCAGAAATTAAATTTTTGGAGCGAGGGTGTTCGTTACATCATAACACACCTCGGTGTCAAGTTTCGTTATTTTTGCACGTTAAACAGTAAAAAAATGCAAAAAATTTATTTTAAATAAATTATTCAATTTTCCTTAAGGATTTCTTCTTTCGAAGAACTGCGCCGTTTTGGCGCAGGTTGGTTGGCCCCCCTGGCCGACCAGTGCCCCCTCATAACCCCACTCCTCTCTATAAATCTCCCTCCCACCACCTCTACTTCCTTCCGATCTGCAGCCTAACCTCATTCCCTAGCCACAACTTCCTGTCAGCAGCCCTCCCCTGCCAGCCGCCCTCTTGCCAGCAGCCCTTCAGCCAACCACTCTTCGGCCTCCCCTCAGCGCTTCCTCCTCCTTCCTAACAGCAGCCCACCTACAGCGTCCAGCCAGCCATCCGGCCACCCCACTCTGGCCACTTCTCCGGCCACCTCCTTCAGCCACGTCCGGCCTCCCTCCATATTTCGGCAACTCTAACCAAGGTGAGAGGAGAAGGAAAAAAAATGAAATGAGGAGAGATTTTGCTATTTTCTATATTTCTTCATTCTTTTATTTTTATTTTTATTTATTTACATATACACAATAATCATTATTATGAAAATAATAATGATAAAATAACGTCATTCACATTAATATGGTTCTCATTAATTAATAATGAAAACTGTACAAATATTATAAATTGACTATTATTTCAATTCAAGTATTTTTATTCAATCATTTTTTTTCTTTATTATTATTATTATTATTATTTTCTGCATATTTTTTACAGTAATTTCTATTTTTGTCCTTTCTTTCATAAATTATTATTACCATTATTATTATTACATAATGATAATAATAACATTATATTAAAATAATTACTACTCTTAGAGAGTTAAAATATTGTCTTTTATCAAGATAAAAGAATGAAAGAAAGACAGAACAGAAAATAAGAAAGTAAAAATCCATTAAAATATCATATCATCTTCATTTTAATGTTAGCTAAACAACTAATTTAAAATATTAAAAATCTAAATGCAGATTCGATCGAACTGTTGAACTTTTGAACTTAAAAGAACAAGGTACCAGATGTCTTTTATTACTCTTGTTTAAATATACTTTTTCTATTCAGTATAGCACAAATTGATAAAAATGCTTTTAAAAATCACATAAAATGATATATGAACAAGTTTGGATAGTTGAGTAGCAAGGGTTTCATATTGATATATTTTTAGTCTTATTAGACAACTGCTAGGACGGGACTGTCCGACATCGAAAATCATAAGGATCCTATACTGATAAGCCTTTGAGGGGGCATGTATAGAGGGAAGTTGGGATATGTAACCCCCCTTTTCTTCGATTTTGTACTTGCCCAATAAAATCATGTTTTGCGCTAGATAACAAACGCTAAAATTCTATATTTATTTTTGTGACTACAATTATTTTTATGCTAAAGTTGCAAGTGCAATTGAAACAAGTTTGTCGGGATAAATTTGTATAATTTTTATTTCTGTCAAATTATTGATTATTTTGCTTATTATTTAACATTTGTTAATATGACATCTATTAGTACTTAGTTTCACAACTAACTGGTATTCAAATACCCACACTTTTGAAATGTGCTTAGATCAGGAGTTCGTCTTAGAGGAAGGCTGTCAAGAACCAAGCAGTGCTGATACTGTTTCCTGTTGATTTTTCACTTTCTTCTTGACTCTTTTTTAAAGTTTGTAACTTTTGTTTTATTTTGCTCCTTTACAATCAAAATTTGTGAATTATAAATAAATGAGTTATGTTTGATGTCTATATATTTGTCTTTTAAATCACTCAATATGATCTTGCGGTTAGAAGACTTGTTACCCGAGAACCAGTGCTGGATTAGATCCCGCTGATCCGGCACCGGGTCCTCACAATATATTCATCTGATGAGGTTTATATGTTCGATTAATGATGCTTGATTAGTATATGGGGTTGGATTGTTATTTCTATGTTGAAGTAATGTTGCAGCTTTTACTTTTGTTGTATCTTCATTATGAAAATAGTTGTTTGATCCAATTAAGGGATTTCTGTTTAGCTTTTTTGACCCAATATAGTTTATATACCCAGCATAGTAATGCTGTACAATTGCTGTCTTGATTCTATTAATCAATACTCTGAGATGTGCACATGGGTATATTTTTTGGGAAGATGTCTTAAATATTTTCTCTTTCTCCCATATCCAGATTTGCCTAAGTGAATTTATTTCAGCGGTAACCTAGTTTAGTAACTATTAGGTTTTTGTTGCTGGCCAAATTTCAGGTTACTCAAAATTTTTGGTAATGGTTGCAAACCATTTAGTTTACTAAACCTTGTTGCTGGTCTTAAATTTGCTTAGCGTTAAACTCTTAACTATTTAAACCTCATGCATATTTTAATGATCCTTCTTGAAAAACTACTAAGAAAATTATTTGTTTCTTTGTTTCTTTTTTAGGTTTTCAATAGTGTTAAATATAAAAAAAATGTGAAACGAAATTCTAAGCTCTCATTTTCTATTGATCTCACCACTTGGCAGAAACAAAATGATGACTTCCCCATTTTTAATTTCTTTCTTGTCTCACTCCATCCCTTCAGTCTTCTTCTCTAGCTAATGATTGTTTCTGCAATTCCCAACATTTGTACATCTATCTCAAATTTTACGGTTCCCAGAGCTCTCTACACCTACCTCAGCTATTTTTAATTATACTGTCTACCATTCAATTCATCTGAGACATTTATTTTTTCTTATATTGCATAAATTTTTGCTCACATTTTGTTTCAACTGGATCATCCTCCCATTTATCTTGTAAAAGGTTGCATTGCTCCTACCTTCGCACCACAGAGTTTGCTCTTTTTGCTCTTAAATTTGTTATTAGGCTTTTATATATTTATCGTCTAACTAAATCTCATAATTATCCTGTAATATGCTACCCATTTCTTTGTATTTTCTAAAATTTCAGCCTGAAGAAGATGATTGGTTACTGTGCTGAAGTTGGAGGTATCAATTATCTTTTGATTCATGTCCCCATATTGTTGGCTTGGCCTCCCTCCAAGCGGCTTAAGTGTCTTTTTTTATCTACCATCCTATACATCTAAATTTGAATGCGATGCCTACAAGTATAAAATGACATTGTTGCCTTTCATATCACCCCATTCTCTTGAAGAACTTAATCCATTTTTGTTTTGTTTTAGATGAGTTTTTTTTTTGTCTTCTTATTGATAACCACTATTGAGTCACTTGGATTCACTTGTTAAAGTGGTCTAAAGTTTTAATTTTTCTGAGCTATTTCATTGGGAAATAAAATTTTAATTTTTATCTTCTATAACATGACTTTGTTTTGATAATGTTGTGAATGTTTGCAAACTTTTTTCATTGATGTTTTGCTAAAAATAAATATATTCTATCATTGTCTTGCTTTTATAGTTCTTATCAAAATGGTGTTGTTGGACAGAAACATTGTTATCTTTTGGCGTTGCCAAAAAATCAAACTTTAATGTTCACCAGAGTGTTCTACAATACTTTTGGATTGATGCTGTCCTTACTAGCTACTCTCTAATAAATTCTTTGTCTGCCACTATACTTAATTTGATATGCCGTAATCACATGAGTGCCCATAAAAATTTGTTCTTTTCACCTTTTGTCTGTTGGAAGAATATGTTTAGCCCAAACTCTTTTCTTTGGTCATGATTAACCATCGTCCCTTTTAATTAAAGGTTTGTTGGTGGTAATTTTTTATTGGTTTGCTTATTAAATGCGTAACGTTGAATTCTCTGTCGCCTTGGAGGATTGAGAGCACAGCACTTATTGTCCAGGAGCTATACCATAGGAATAAGACAGCTTCATGATCCAATCATTAAAATGTAGTTATCCATATCCTCATTACGAGTGCTAATGGTAAGGTTCACTTCAGATGATGATGGCGGCTACTAGCATTCAGCCTGATAATTGTTTTCTGCATTTTTTTTGGAGTTATAGGCAATATTTGTCAGGTTCACTTTTCTTAGAGCATGTGCACCTCTACAATAGCAATGTACTGATGAGTCAATTCGCAGATGATATGTTTAACTGAATTTTCTCTTATTTTTCATTGCATTTTGTAATTCTAATCTTCTATGGGATAATATTATCTTTTTCTGAATTGCACAGCTGGTGGCGCCTTGTTCTAGAATCATGGGAACCCGAAAAACTCCAAAGCTATCCAAATATATTACCTTTTTATTCGAACTTTGACCAGGTAGAGTTTGCATGCTATTTCTGTTTTATTCGGTGCAATGCAGCTAAACAGTTTAACTTGCTGGTCAGTGTCTGTGCGTTTGCTAAATATTTTTGCAGTTACAGTTCCAAGTATTTTCACGTGTATACACTAATGTATTATCTAAAATTTGTCTTTGCTCATCTCATATTTTTTCAATTATAATTCTAGGGTCATGGGTATCATTGTTCTAGTGGCGGCTTCCAATTGGTTGATAACTCATGGAACAACATGTCTTGTCAAAGCTTACAGGTTCGGAGTTGCTTTATTTAATTTCCATCAGCTTTCAAAATCTACATAAAAAATAGCGTTGTTTTGTGCTTGTTTATGCATGAAAATAATACTTTTGGATACGAGGACATGGATCATTCGTTTAGGTGTTGGATATGGAGTACACTGATTGTTAATAAATAAATGTTTTCCTTCTCTTAATTGGGAGAATGAAACAAAGGAGATCCTAGTTGATTTTGATATTTTTGTGATAAGTGTACTAATTTTCAACAAGTTGAATCTTTTCTTATTTGTTGTTTTAGGTAAAAGGCAAGACATTGGTTGTACTGCCATTTGGTAAGTACAACAGAAAAGAAAGGAGACTTTGAGTCATTATTGCTTGTTAAGAGAAGTTATATATATATATATACACACACACACACATACACACACTATAAATAGATAAGTTATAAATCAAATATTATAAAATGAAGAGAGAGAGAGATACATATACAAGCTATCTAAATTAAGAATGAAAAAATTGAGGACTTGTATCAAGAAAAATAATCAAATGATAATAACCAAAGTTTCTCTACAAGGATAAATATTTTTAATATAGATAGATGAATTATTTATAAGTTTTTTAATAAAATTTATATCAATATAATTAATAAGGTGACTTTAATGATTATAAAAATAATACTAATTGCATTTTCATTTAACAAACTAGTAAAATTGTGCTTTGGAATGCTTTAAAGAGGATGAATAGGGGAAAAGCTGCAAGATCCGAGGACATCTCTATTGATGTAAGAAAATGCTTGGGTGAGAAAAATTTTCTAGTTTACCAAGTTTTTAATATTATTTTGAAGACCAAAAAAAGATGCTATATGAGTAGAGGGGTATTGTTTTACCTATTTACAAGAATTGGGCTACGCAAATTATAGTGGAGCTAAGTGGATAAGCCAATCATTGAAACTACGGAAAAGTGTGATTGAATAAATGTTATGAAAGTATACTCTTATTTTAAAAAATCAATTTGATTTTATGCCAAGAAGATCTATCTTAGAAATCACTCATTTACTTGGAGGTTTGATGGGAAAATTTAGAGAAATAAATGAAGATCTTCATTTCTTCTGCATTGATCTTGAAAAGACTTATAATTGAGTACCTTTGAGAGTTTTAAAGAGAAAAGAATTTATATGGCATATATTCATGTTATTAAATATGAGCATAATTGGGTGTTAACAAGTGCTTGATCTTTAATGATTTTTCTTGTTACTATTGGATTATATTAATGCTCTATTTTTTGTTCATATCTTTTTTTCTTAATTATGGATGTTCTTGCTGAACACATTTAAGAGGTTCATTCTCTTAAATGATAGGACTAAAGATGGTGTTAAGAGCAAAATATCGAGTTGTGGGAACTGTTTTAGAATCTAAAGTGTTTCATCTTAGTAGACCGTTTAATGCCCTTGCTAAAAAAATTGAGTGTTTAAATTTAGCTCATATTAAAAGGGGAAGATATGGGAAGTAATCATTAGATAGGTTTTTCTCTATTTAAATTTTTAGGAAGCGGGTTTTATTTGATTGCATACAATTGGATCAAAGGATTCATGTCATTGATCCCACCTAGTGAAACAAAGGCTTGGTTCTATTGTGTTTATATATGTCAATATATATATATATATATATATATATATATGCGTGTGTGTATTAAGCAAGCGATCGACAAAAGAAAAGGCTGCGACGAAGTAAATAGGGAGGGGGATGAGACGCTAGTCGAATGTAGGCGGTGGGTAGGCCGCGCAGCGGTGCTATCTAGCGGAATAAGTAAAGATTCGCCTATCGCCACCCACGTAGCTGTCTTCGCTTCAAATGATTTGCTTCTCATATTAGGCTCATCTAACCTTTAGGCTCACAATTCAATAACCTCCCGGGCAGTGCAGTAGAGACTTCGTGGTTTCAATCAAGCTTTCATTAGGAATTCCCGGAACAGGAATTTTCAATATCTGGCTTGAAGGTGACTAACCTTCACAAAAAAAGGAGAATGTATTTTTTGATATTCCGGTACAAATCTGAAAGAGGTCCATTTAACGACAATTGACGTCGGCGAATCGACCGATTTGTCGGCAAATAGATCGAGTTTCGGAATATCCACCGATACTTTTATGAGGGGAAAATATATGATTCGGATGATACGCCGCCACTATCAGAACGTATCAACTTCATGATATAATTTTCTGATCGATCGGGTTATGTTCCTTGCGATGACGCTGTAGCATGCATTGGGCGGCTTCGCTGCCTCCCTTTATGGCGCAGTGCTGCCGTAGAATTTACGTGATTTATGATTGTCCCCATCGTGTCTGCTTCCTCTTTCAGGTGCTGCTTCGGCTAAAAAGTTCTCGAGTCTATGTGATATCGTGTCCGCTTCCTCTGTCGGGTGCTGCTCCAACTGAAGGGCTCTCTTGACGTCTTCTTCTCCATTTGCTTCAGCTAATCTTGGCTGCGAGATGGAAGGGACGGAGGCCGTGCGGTTTTCTCTTTCTGATCTCCACAGGCGCCGTGGGGGGAGTTGATCAATTTCATATGCCTTTACGTCCTCTTCCTCTGTGTGTGGATCGGTTGGGATTAAACAAATAGTGACGCTGTGAGGTAAAACGCTTCTCTTATCCGATAAAGTATTTCAAATCCTTGCTAAATCACTCCAGTGTGCATTGATCGGAAAATTTCCGAATGTTAATGTGACGACCCCAATATTGAAAATCACTTAACTCAATATTGATACGTCACCACAATACCTAATACTAGATTAGAAGAAAACTAATCCAAATCATTAAGTATTGTGTTTGGCCATGGATTTAGAAGAGGGTCTTAAGTTAAGATGGAAGGGGAGTTATGAATGGTGTTTAAAAGTTTATAAATAAAGATGCAAAAGATGGATTTAAGAATGAAAGAAAAAATAGAATTGAACATTGCAATTTATGAAAGAAGACATGAGTACATGCAATTGTAATCTAAAACAAATGAATTACTTACATTTAATCATAGACATGGGATTCTAATTATTTATGGAAAAATTAACAAGTGAATTATGGGTTTATATTTTTCCCAAATATTCTAAGTCTAGATTTTCTTAAAAATTTCGACAGAGTCTCCTTTGTAAATGGTTAAGGAAACACCTGCAGAAGTACATGCAATACTCCCATTCCAATGGGAGTTATAATTTAAAAGAAAAGACAACTTAAATTATCATACATTCAATTCACTTTAACTCCAATTCTAATATAGAGTTCAATCTTTTTTATAGGACTGCTCATTTCCAATTCTACAATAGAGTTCAATCCTTTTTATAGGATTGCTCATTTCCAATTTTAGATAGAGTTCAATCCTTTTTATGGGATTGCTCATTTCCAATTCTATAAGAAAAAGGGAGAGAAGTACATGTGTAATAATTGTCTACCCTATGATTTATTTCATCAAGACATTAAATATTTATAGGAAAATATGCAAAGACTTAATTAATACACAAATTTTATACATTTAATTTCCATTCATCCATTCATTCATCACAAGCATTTAAGTATATTCTAAACTCCAACAAGTATGGTAAATTAAAGTAAATGATATTATTACAAAACAACAGTAAACTGAATAAGAAAAGAAAATCTACAGCTCACTTGGAGTTCTTAATAAGCTATAAATTTATAATATATGATAGGCGGAAGCAGTTTTAGTTTTTAGTGTTTGGTCCAGCTCCACTAGCATCCAAGTGCACCTGATCTATCACATTTTGACATTTAAATATGATAAGGCAAAACCAAGAAATAGAAAACCTAGTTAGACTAAACAGTCTAAGCACATTTTAAGATTGGCTAAACATGTTATTATTATAATTGGATATCACAGTTCTAGTTACAAAGCAAGCACAAACATAAGTGCAATATGGTAAGCATACAAATAAAGAAAGGAAAAATAAGTGAGATAGAATTGCTCACTTAATCAAACATCCTAGCCTACAAACAATACAATGGTAAAGCATCCTAAATAGGCTAGAATGAATTAGTGTGCATATAAAATTTAATGAAATAAAGCATGTATATGTTCAAATGAACTTATGCTAAGTAAGGAAAAATAAACAGTGAAGCATTTAAATGGAGTTATACAACATTCACTGTAATCTAAATAAACTGTAAACAAGTAAAGTACAGTCCTAAATCATAGAAAATGCATAGTAAGGGAATTGAAAAAATAATCTTAGACTTAAATCTAAGATACACATAGCCTAGGACTATGTAAAGTAGTATAGCTAAAAGTTATGATGAGTCTTAATAATCTATAAGATTGAAGATCTCACATGTTTATTAATTGAAGTTATTTTAATCTGTGCTCATTCTGTGGGCATATTCAGAATGAGATGAGGAGTTAAACACGTCTATTTAACATCTAAGGAAAGTGGGGTCCATACCTAAAACACTCACATTCTCCCTCTAAGAATGCGATGTCTCCTTATTACTCCATTTTAGTCCACCCTAGACTGGTCCACTATATAGAATCCTTAATAATTTTATGTGAAAGTTTTATTCATGCACAATATTTTTATGAATGATTCAATGAATAAGGCTCAAAGCTAAGCAAACCAACAAGGAAAATTCAATATTTGCAATTAAGTGATATCCAAAGTTATCTAATTTTAATGATCTACTTAATGATTGGAGCTAATTGAGCTCCCAATTAATTTTGAGATATTGATCTCAAGTTAATTGTAATATAATAGTAATTGGGATTTTAAAAATTAATAGATTCAATTCATTTAATATGATGTGACAAAATAATTTATAAATATAATGATTGTTATTAGAGACTAGCTCTTAACCTCTTCCTAAACTATAAGATCTAACTTAAAAATTAAATCATGGTTTAGGTTACTAATAGGTAGAGATTAAGATAAGGAATTATCTAACTTAAGAAATTTGAAATTAAAGTAATTCTACTACTTTTTATTATGGTTTTCTAGCTAGGTTATATTTTGAATATTCTAATCAAACAATATTAATCTAGCTAAGCTGCAAGTAATTGTAAGGTTTAGGATAATTACTTACTAGACTTAAGAACTATAAGTTCTATGTTTACTATTAATATATGTTTAAAGAATTCAATAGGCTTTCTAAACTAATCTAAATAAGTTAAGGATATCTATTACTATATCTTAAATTAATTAAAAATAGGTTTTAGGGATTAGGATGAATAAGCTAAGTACTAAATTAATCGCTAAAACTAGATCTAGTTGATTCATAATTCTACAATTACTAATACATTAAGACTATCTATTCTTAATGGCTGCAACTAATAGACTTAGGATTCAACTATAGATCAATTGCAAATCAAATCCTATGATTTCTACCTTAGGGTTGAAAAGTGAATTAAGCACTTGGCAATTAATTCATATAACTAAGAAATTGAGAACTAGGCTCATAAAAATTGCTATCTAAGTGCTAAGGGAGATAATAAATGTGACAAGTTAGCTATCCTAGGGTTTATAAGACCTAAAGTAAGCTACCTAGAAATTTAGGTTAATCACAATAACATTAAGTGAGAGTCAAAAACCTATTATCATAATTTGTTGTCCAATTGAAATGTTTTATAAATAAATGAAATCCTTATTTCATAAGGAGAAGATTGACACTAAGTTTGTCAATTTTGGACAATATTAGAAAAATTAAGGTTTTAATGACTCCTAATTAGGTTAAAAAGTGATTAAGAGCATTAGTATTCAAATGTTGTATTTTATTTCATATTATTGATCCTCATATTTTTGTGAGTGAAATGGACTATTTGATCATTTGATTTGGATCTCAAATGTTCAAATTAGGTGACATGAAAGATTAATATTAATTTAACATTAATTAATTAATCATAATTATTTACTCATTAAAATATTTATCAAAATTGAAATTAAATTTCATATTATTGATCTACTTATTTTTGTGATCAAAATAATATATAAATTTGTATTATTTGGAGTTATACTTTTAAGGTTATGATTAAAACAAATTATGTAAATATTAAAAAATTGATTTATTTACACATCATCCAATAGCAGAAAATAATTATTAAATTATGTCATTACTCAGCATTTAATAACACACAGCATTTATTTAGAAAACAGAATTAATTAATATACAAAGGTTCACAAAATGACAACTGCAAAAATTAAATTTTCGTAATTGTTTGTTTAATCATATCATTAATAAAATTTTAGATGCTTACGTTCTATTTATACTTGAAGAAAATCGCACCGCACGCACAGAGATCGCACACACGGAGGCTCCCGTTAACAAGCCGAAGGGGGACGTTTAGGGCAACCTGGTTCTCATCCCGTCGGTCCCTGGACGTAACCCGCACACCGGCGAGAAGGCCTCGCTGAGGTTCAGGAAGGAGACGAGCTCGTTCGATTAGCACGGGAAGAACCAGACGATGCTCTAAGTGTGACCGACGGACCATCCACTTCTCAAAATCTGAGTTCAATCGAACATGAAGCGCTCGATTGAACTCACAGGAGGAGTAGGATACCTTTAGGATGTATGAGAAGCAATTATATGGGAGTTAAATTGAAGGAGTACCTGGTGTTCCCGCTCAGAACGGTTCGTCGACGGAGGCTTAAGGTACGCAAGCTTCCTTTTCCTCCTTCTCATGGCTCGAGCACCTGCACTCGTCGATCACCTCGGTAGAAGTCGCAAGCCCTACGAAGAAGCTCCCGCAAGCACCTCAGACACAGCAGCTCTAGGAACTTCAGCAAATGCCAAAATCCCTTAGGAAGGGAATAGAAGGAGATTATAGCCACGGGAAGGACAGCTGGAGGACCGGATTGTCCTTCCCTGGCAGCTGCGATCGTGCTTGAGGGGCGTACAGGGAGCGAGATCTGGCCGTTCGTTCGATCGGTTGATCGAACAGCCAAATCTGATATTTATGGTCTGATTAACGCTAGACCGCCGGATGAGATCCAAAAGGAAGAGCGACGGCCAGGATGATGCTGCACGCCCGATCCGTGCAGTGCCCACCACACCGAATCTTCTCCACTACTAAAAAAAACCGTTGGATAGTTTTAAATTTTAATTAGGTTGTTTAACAAACTTTTTAAAAGCTAATTAATTTATCTTAATAGGAGGCTGTTACAGACTCCCCTCCTTAAAAAGAGTGTCGCCCCCGACACACAACCAATAAAAGCAAGGAATTAAAATACACTAAGAAATTCTAAAGAATTTACGACGAATTTAAAAGAACTAATTCTACCTGATTAGGAAAAGAATTCTGGGAACTTCTTTAGCATATTCTTTTCATTCTCCCACGTGGCTTCTCCAGCGGAATGATTCTGCCAGTGGACTTTGATCATAGGAACGCTACGGTGTCTTAACTGCTTAAGATCCCATCCCAGAATCGCAACAGGTTTAACGACGAAAGTCAGATTAGGCTGCAGTTCCATTTCAGTTATCTGAATTTGCTGACTTGGATCTAACTTATTTAAAATTGCACTAATGAAAATTTGTTGTGTACAGTGGGGATGATAAAGAGGGAAAAATGTTAATTCTAGAAGAACAATAGTATTACCTTATATACAAATACACACACATACAAGTGTGTATATATATTTATATATTTAAAATTATGTTGATGAAAATTTGTTGTGAATAGTGGATGATATGAAGAGAAAAATGCTCTAATATTCTTGTAAAACAATAGTGTTACCTTATACACACACATGTGTGCGTGGATATATATATATATATATATAAAGACAAAAGTTAAAAAAAGCAAATGTTCCAAACCAGAGGAACAATCATAATAAAGAACAAAGAAAATTAAATGATGGATCCAAATTGTAAATCATTAATTCTCTTGAGCTCAAAGGATTCATTATTCATCTTCTCATGTTTCGACTCCTAAACTTCAGTCCTTTAGAATTGTAACGTAATTTCCCCTACTTGTTTTGTTCTAACAATCCAATAAGAGCCCCATTCTGTTCATCTCAAGCAAAATCTTTGATCACTCAGATTATATTCCCTTCCATATTCTTCAAATTTTGCACCCTGTAATCTGCTAGGTTGACCTGCCAACTAAGGTTGTGAATCTGCATCAAAACAAAAAAATTACACAGGGAGAGATAGACTAAGGCTGCCTCAAGGCTGAGCTTACCATCACCAAGGATTGATATCCGATAGAATGTTGTCCATCAGAGAGGGTTTTGTTCTTTGATAAGCATTCCAAAGGGTATTGAGTTATTGTTCGGGAAGGAGTTTTAAGGCCCCATTATTACTTATTAATAAGTTGGCTCTCATTTTCTTAAAAAAATCATGAAAATGCAAACCTAAAGCCATAGGATATAATCTGAATGTGTAGAACAATGAACCACATGCATATTTATTTAGTGTAAATTTTGCAAGATGCCTTGATGCCTAAATTTTGTAAAATATTTTCAAATCTAAAGGTTTTCGTTTTAGTATCTAAAACAAAATATGTACAAGTTTAATCATAATAGAATTCGTAATCTCTAAGACATTAACTACTGAGGACCACATGATCAAGAAGTTCGAGAATTTCTATGATGGCCCGGAATTCAAGGTTGAGAATTCTCAAGCAATAATTCAAATTAAATTATATTAAATGACAAATTTATTTATTAAACAAACTTCATCATTTACAGTGCCATATATTTACATTGTATATATTTTGTCCTACTGTTATGCATTATAATAAAAGAAATAAAATTAATTTTCTTCTTCACGGTTTTAGTTCAAAACTTTTTGAGAGATCATGTCAAAATAGTGCTTCCTCTTGTTCTCAAATCTTGAAAAAAATATCAGTTACCAGTTAGGCAGGAATATGTAAAAATTCAGTTAGGCATACATTTTACGTCATATGTGGTTTAAAATAAACAATAGTGCTAATTCAAGGAGGCTTGCATCTCGTAAAAAGAAAAATATTCAAAGTGGCAAATATTCAATAAGTTCTATGGCTTTGCAATTTATGTTGAAAAGAAGCAATAGTAGTGATAATAAAATAAATTTATCATAAGCACTTTGTGATAGAAAATGTCATTTTTTGTTGGGCTAATAGTTCAACCTCACTTATGTTATCTAGATCATAGGTCATTCAAAGAAAGTGTACAATTATATAATTTTGTATTTTGGCAAGTCATTCCTCTGTATCTTCGCTACTTTTCTTATGGACTAGATTCCTCGTTATTTTGTTCTGGGTTACTAGCAAATTTCGCATATATAAGTTCATGTTATTTTCTCCCTTCAAAGACTCACCATAAGGTTTTGCTATTCTTTCAAGGATTAATGAGTTTTAATGCCATAATCAAATAAAAAAAAGAAATACAGGCTCAAACATAGGTGTTTGATATTAATCTTCCAAAAATCTGCGTTCCTGTGAATGTAGAATATTTAAGTTTTTCATTCATGTTGATAAGTCCTAATTGTTCTTTGTTGTATTTCTTTTGGTGCTTCAAATGTTTGTTTTACACATTATTTTATTAAATGGGCATTATGCATCTTTAAGTATATTTTAACTTAGTAATTTATTAAGACAAGATTTATTTTAATATGATTAAAATAAGATAAATTCCCTAGTAAACTAGTACTGAAAAGTGATTTAATTATTAAAATTAAAATATTATTTGATACAAATTAATAAGACAATAATTATAATAAATTTTTTTTTTAATATAATTACTTAAGATATTCTCTTCATTTGTTTAATAATGATAATTTATTTATATAATTTTATGTAATTATTATAATTAAGATAATATTAAAATATTATTTTAATAATGATTATTTTCTTATTACCATTAATTTTATTATTATTTATTTAAAATATTATTTTAATAATGATAAATTATATTATCATTATAATCATTATCATTATTATCTGTATTATTATGTCATTATTATTATTATTATTTAAGGTACGATTTAAATCATTATTTTAATAATGATAATTTATTATGCACATTATCATTATTAATTATTTTTATATAATTATCATTAATATAGTCTTAAAATAATTAAGTTATTAATTAAAATAAATATGAATTTTTAAATAATGTTAATTCATGATTCACATTATCAGTATTATTTTTATTTATATATAATATTTATTATTATTATTATAATTAAGAACTTAGAATATTATTTATATTATTGTTACTTTTTGAAAATATTATTATTTGTTATCTATTTATATAATTTTAATATTTTTTTTATACTAATGATATTGCTATTATTATTATTATAAAAATATTATTATAATATTATTTCTATTTTTGTTATAATATAATTATCTTACTTCATTATTAGGATAATATTACTAATATTATTATGATACATAATTATATAATTATATTACTAAAAGTATTATTATTATAGTTATAATACTTTAATTATTTTTTTATTATTATTATTTAAATTAAACATAATATATGGTAATAAGTATTTGAATATAATATATTTTTAAATGTTAAAGCTCTAAAATTAATTTTGGACAATCCGAAACTCAAAATTTGATGAAATTTAAAACATAGTCTCTTATTATTCTTAATCTATGGGCACAAAAATGTTTGGATTTAAACTATATTTAATTTTTTATTAATTTCTTAAGTTAAAGTTTCAAAAATTATTTTGGAGTATCCGTTATTCGGATTGTTTTCAAATGTGGGCTTTATTATTTTAAATTTGTGCTTTATATAATGGTGTTCTTGGTTTAATTTAAACTTGAATTAGTTGGAGATTTTGATTTTGGCTTAATCAAGTACTTAAAGCCATCTTTGTAGTTGTAAGTTTAATTTAAATACCTTGGTACAATTGTTACAAATAATGGTGAAATTGAGAGGAATGTGATTAATAACATCCAAATTAGTTGGGATGAAATGGAGTGCTTGTGGAGTACTTGTGATTATAAAATTCCCTCCAAACTTAAGCTAGACTTTATTGAGCATTTTTGGATTGAATATTATTCTTAGTGCTGTGAGCTTGTGTAATATCTTTCACCCTTACATTATTTTGTTGAGCTTTTGTTTTATTTTGTTTCTTATTTTGTTCATACTATTCACCTGCCTAAAAGTTTTCATGCAGTTTTCCTGGAAATCTTTCTTATGATTTTTATCATCCCGATGATCATCTATACAGCATTGGGAAAATTCTCTATTTGGTGATTTCTGTGAGTTTCTACATAATTTTCTTGGCTTTCAAATCATCTGCCAATTGCCCATATGATTTTTTAATGTTTTCACAATTTTAAACTCACCATTTAAGTGATCCAAGGATCCTTCACTAGATTTGCATTTTTTCTTATATTTATGTTCGATTCTTATATTATTATAATGTAAAGACCCACTTAAGTAGTAATAAGTGAAACTCTTAAAAATCAAGACACTTTTTCAGATAACGGTGAAGTTCTTGATAAGAACTCAAAAGTTAAGCGTGCTCATGTGGGAGCACTCCCATGATGGGTGACCTGCTGGAAAGTTATCTTCTGAGGGCAAAACCGTAAGGCCTTTTAGGCTAAAATGGACAATATCGTGGTGCTTAAGAGTTTCAGTTGTTACAAATGATATCAGAGCAGGATATAGGATGTCAGATAGGAGCTAAGTGTCATACAGGAAAAAATACCACTTCATGTTAGCAGCCTCTTGTTCCCATGATAATTAAGGTGCTACATAGTTGTGGGTACCTCTTGAGCCTGTAGGGGCCACCTCTAGTCCTATCTACCCAATGGATGGTTTTTGGATCTGTGTGTGGATACTGACGAGGACTTCAGTTACTTAAGTTGGGGAGATTGTAAAGACCCACTTAAGCGATAACAAGTGAAACTCTTATAAATCGAGACGCCTTTTCAGATAACGGTGGAGTTCCCGATAATAACTCCAAAGTTAAGCGTGCCCATGTGGGAGCACTCCCAGGATGGGTGCCCTGCTGGAAAGTTATCTTCTGAGGGAAAAACCGTGAGATTTTTCAGATCAAAGCGGACAATACTTTGATGCTTAAGAGTTTGGGCTGTTACATATAATGTCTAAATTGAGCAGCTATCAAACCATGTTCTTGTACATCCTTCGTTTTCTCATGCTCTTCTCCGTCTAGTTCACTTTCTTTTCTTCTCTTTCTTATTTTTGGAGAAGGTAGACCTCTACACAAAGCTTCGATGGTTCTCTTAGTAAGCACATCTCTCTCTCCTTCTCCATTGTTTGAATCAGTTCAATCCCACTTCAAATCTCAAATTTGATTTTGATCGGCCAAGCTTGGATTGTGGTTGGCAAGTTCAACTTTATTTTGCAAAATAGCTGTGCTCATGTTTTGGAAACTTTTGCCTTCATCTGTTTGCAAAGAGTAGAGCTTTGGTTTTGTTTTTTTTCTTTTTTTGGTTTTCTGGCATTAATCATTGATATGTAGATCCAAACTGTGTTAATTTTTTTGTTAAATTTTTATGCATGCCAACTATATTAATTAATTTGTGGTTAATCATGAAAATGTTTTAAACTTTTTCATGCTTGTTATTAACATGTAAAGTTTAGGATAGATTCGGATGTTAATTTTGTTATCCAATTCATGTTAAAATTTTCTTAAAAAGTTTCATTAGCAACTAAATTGCATGTGAAACATTAGTCCAAAATATTGTGCTCTTTTATAAGAAAATATGAAATGTGAAATGTTGTGCATCTGGTACATTGTGCAATGTTGGATTGTTTCTTTATAATCACAAATAAGTTGCTAATTTTTTATAGATTCAAAAGGAAATTACTATTTGATAATTTTAATTGCATAGTAGATATTTATTTTTTGTGTATTAAATGATTGAAAACTTTTAATACATTTTGTGAAGAAAATTTTTTTATTAAAATATTTGTTTTCTCCATTTTAATTGTTGCAAAAGAAAATATGTGGAAAATTAAATTTTTTCTTTTAATTCAACATTTGATCAGCTATTTTTAGAAGAATATATAATTGGTTCAATAAAATTATATTCAACTTTAGTTATTGATTGGCAAGGTGCAATTCTCTTTCCTATGAAGATATGGATTTATGTTTTGAGCTTACAAAGCTTATTAGTGTTTGCATCATATATTTTAGGTCCCTGTGCTGACATAGGAGAGCCTTAGTTGTGATTCCATCTTGTAGTGCTGCTTACTTTATTGGTAAGCTTTCTATTCCTTCTATTCTCTTTTTTGTGCTGGGTTAGTGTAAGAGGAGAAGGTAGCTGTGATGATTTATCATGTTGTATATATAGTTGTTATCCTTGCGGATATTATTATTTCAGTTCTAATTTGCGCTTCATTATCTATGATGTATTGTTGGTATCAATTATTGAATACTAAAATGCTGTGTTATGAATATTATGTGATATATTAATGCAAATAAAAAGTCTGCAAACATTGATGCCTGATAATTCACAATTTCATAACCTGATCCAAGAACTGTTCATTAGGAAGTGAAAAATAGATCATTAAAGGGATCCTGTCATTTACTGATATCCTTATAGGAATAGCAGAAACAACCAGATTTCACTTCTGAGCAATTCGACACTGTACTTCATCTTACTAGGACTATTTAGTGAGTTTTGGAGAAAGTTTTTTAGGTGCTGCTACCTTCCGTTTTGCACTCTTCTAGAAAGCAAATCTGTGCCACTTCTCATCTCAATCGCCAGCATCACATTTTGCTGGATCTTTCTTCTGCTTGTAATTTTCTATTACAACCTAAAGTGAGCCTTACATGTGCTTCATTTTATTGTCACGCCCACAAGCGCAAGGTATCAGAGCCTGCAGCTACTTACACCTGGGATCATCTCTGTTAGGCCTTCTACATGAATCAAAATCTCCATCTGGTTTTTTGTAAGGGCAGTATCAATACATCAAATTTATTTCTTTCTTTGCGTTCACTGTCTTGTTAATTTTTGTGAGCGGTGGAATTAAGTGACATCTTCACTTCATTGGTTTCATTTTGATCTTTGATCTCTGATCTCAGCCTCATGTTATTTTTCCTTGACTTTATATATCAAACACAGCATGCATAATAAATTGTATTATGTAGTTAGTTTATTCATGTTAGACAGTACCATGAAACATTTGTGTTCTTATTGATACTCTAATTGCTTTTGAATTCATTTATGAATATCCTCTTTACCAATTTTTTGCCATTTTTTCATAAATCTTAACTCTTGTTCTTTTACGATGTTGTTAACTGTATTAAAAATTGAATGCGCAATCTTCACCTTCCTATTCAAGCTTAATGTCAATTCATGAAACTCTGGCTATCAAGGCCAACCAATTGTTTGAACTTTTTCTTATCTATCTTTAATTGTAAGTTATTATTTCATTTCTTATATAAGTTATATTATTTTGCTTAACATCTCTTTTAAGAAATCATCTTATGTGAAGTAACAAGTTTTTTTTATATTATCGCAATTCAAATTTTGATATCTCACATGGGTTAGTGTGTTAAATTTGTTTTGGAATCGGGGTGAGGGCCGGTTTTGCTGCTAATGCCATTCTTTGTGGTGCGGTTATCATTTTTCTATTGTTGTTGGCTTTATCTTCTGCGTATCAGCGGTTGAAGGTTTTTGTTGTTGCTAAAGTAATTGCGCTGCTGAAAGCCGTATATTTTTTTTGTTTGCCTATATTATTGTGAAATTTTTTATTGGAATCATGGGAACACAACCGCAGCTGCTACATTTGAACTTAATAAGAAATGAGATATTCTTAGCAACATCAGAGAAAAAATCAAACATTTGTGTGCTCGCATGACAATTTGCCCAGATATGTGAAGATCTAATAATTTTACTATTTAATATTTAAAGCTTACATTTTTCTTGCTAGACATAGGGGTATTTAATTTCATAGCCTACTCATCTCTTAGATTTATTTTTTATTCCCTTAGTTCCAATAACAGTAAACGTATTATAGTAAATGGCTTGGCAACAATTGTTGTTTATCATGGAAACATTCTTATATTTGATCCTCTTATGATTTAAAATGTAATTTGTTAAAATAGTCCCATGAATAGATATGTCAAATTTAGTCCCAAGCATAAAAAAATATTGGGTCTGGTAAAGAAGCTTTGAAGATCTTGTATTTCATTGTTTCTCTGAGCTGACTGCTTTGAATATAAAGTTCCTCCATTGCTCTTAGATCCGGGTCCAAGGAGTGATATTTCTTACACTATTTTGGAGAGTTGTGCTGCTAAAGTTTTTCAAAATATCCATCACCCAGAAGCTTCTTGTTATGTTGTCAAAATTTCACGAGAAATATTTCTCATTTAATCGATTTAATTAATTAAAAATATTATTTTTTTAAGTAATTTAAGGATTAATTAATTAATAATATTAAATTAATTAGTTAACTATTATATTATTCATTGATTAATAATATAAGATTGCTAATTTGGGGATCAGAGCTTAAATGAACTTAAATAGATGCATTCGGACGACCATTATGAATCTAGTCATTCATTGGAATAGTTGGATGAGCACAAATGATTCAAACAAATAACACAAAAGATAAGAAATAAAAAAAGGAGCTATTCATACTATATATATTCTAACACAATGTTGAAATTATACAAATATATTTTTCAATGTCTCTACGACTCTGGGTACAAGTGCCTCACTCTCAGTACCCTCATATGAGCAAGCTCTAAAGCCTTATCTTCAAATCATCATGTACCCTGAGTCCACGAAGCACTTGCTACCTTTTTGCTTTCTACCTTTACATAAAAGGCAAAAATGATCAATATCATGAAAACATGTGAAAGAAAAATAAATGCAAAAGTGCTGAAGACAATAAAAAGCGTGTATGTAAATATGCATGTAAAACATATACAAAGACATTACAAAGGAAATTTATAACATTACAAAGGAAGTATGGTTACAACTCAAATCAATCCTACAGAAGGTCCACTCATAATGTCTAATTTCAGAACGTAGAGGTGTCTGCACTTTTCGGGGCAATTATTCTTTAACTACTATGCCAACATGCTATTTTGATCTTCTCAAAGAATGATAATTTCTCTTGATTATTAAACTAACACTTCCAAATCAACGAAAAAAAAAAATTTATATGCTGGCATCCAATTCTATTTGAGGGGCATGGAAACTAACAATTTTAATAGTATCTCATTAATTATAATCTATAAAATTATATTTCTTTCTCCAACTTCTTGACTTAAGATGATGCCCATATTGTTTACATTTTGATCCTTACACCCAAACCTTTTTCTCATCCACCCATTTAGTATCTTTAGTGATATAAATTCTTTTTTTATTATTAATAAAAAATTGCTAACTTCATAATCCTACGTATCATGGCCTCAATATTCCCATATCTTACTCTTGATGTTATTTTGTGGACTAGCTTCTTAACCTTCGCATTTCATAATTTAGGAATCTTTGCTCATTTAATGCTACACTTGTGTGCTAATGTAGAGCACACTAGCACTACATCAAGGCATTTCAGCACATAACTTCTATTAGATGCCCTATCTCGATAACTATTTCTCAAAGGATTAATGCCATATTATTTGACAAAGCTTTATGCTATCTATTAACTACTTAATACAACCCTCCGCCTTTCTCATTGGTTATATATATAAATAAACTAATTTTAATATTAAATGATTTCTCATAATTTCAATAGTTTTTATACCTCTCTAAATCCACAAGTGATTTCAATAATGTTGTCATTTGCTTCCAACTGCATGCTAATTTCATGAATTGGACCTGAAGATGGTGATTATACATCTTAAAGAAAATGATCTTTGCTATTTTGACGAACAACCTGAGCAGGTTAATCAAATAGATGTTTCACTTTTATGTTTCTTTATTTAATTGTAAGATTCTCTTAAATCCAAAATTTGATTGCGTCATTTATGTCCTAGGCACAGCGTCAACATTCTCGTTCCCCAGCTCGACTCCTATCTTTATCAGGGAGAGCTCTGTTCCTCAAAGCTTAGACAAAAAAAGTAAAGTAAAGAGGTCACACACCATTATGATTTGACTGGTTCGTCTGTGAAAGAGAGATCCTTCATTATATTCTCTCGATTGTTCTTCCTCTTTTTCAAGGATTAGTTATAGAAACATTTAGTGCTAAATCTAAGTTAAATTTAAACAAGTTATAATTTTTTAATATTTCTAATGTCGTGGATCTCAAGGACTTGTGTTTTTCATCAATATACTTGTGTAGTTTGGTTCTATCTCCTAAAATTAGTTTGATTGAACTTGTTACAAACAACCTGTACCCTTATTAATAAACTTAAAATAACTGTCTCTTAAACACCAGCTTGTCATTGACAATCTATCCCTTCATTAAGTGCCCAAATCAGGCGGTGTCATACATGTTTAAAAAATGGTCTTTGCTACTTTGACGAACAACCTGAGCAGGTTAATCAAATAGATGTTTGACTTTGAAGCTTCATTATTTAATTGTAAGATTTTCTTAAATCCAAAGTCTGAGTGCATCATTTATGTCTTAAGCATCACTCATTTTGTTCTCTCAATTTGTCTTCTCTTTTTCAAGGATTAGTAGAAAATTTGAGTGCTAAATTTAAATTAAATTTAAATAAATGATAATTTCTTAGTATTTCCAATGTCGTGGATCTTAACGACTTGTGCTTTTCATCAATGTACTTGTGTAATTTGGTTGTATCTCTTAAATTAGTTTGATTGAATATGTTACAAAGAACCTGCAACCTTAAAAATAACCTTAGAAAATCTGTCTTTTAAACACCAACTTGTCATTGCCAATCTATCCTTTCATTAAATACCCAAAGCGTTGTATAAAGTATATAAATCATTGCAAGTGTTTGGAATTGGGGAGTTGAGATGGTGAGAAAATAAGACTTAAAAGTTGGTGAATCTGCATAAAGATTATCCTTTAGGTGGGTTCAGGTACATGAATCCTTGTTTCTAGTGTGCACGATCAAATAGATGCCCTTCCCGAAGTTCCAAATAGAGAAGATCCTTCTTAATAGTTTCTTCACATTCCTTTTTCGACCATCCTTGTCCTCTTTTAATAAGGGCAAAATTCATAAACTCAATTTTTCTGATGAGGGTGTTGTATAGTCTATGCTTAATATGTCTGAACCATCTAAGACAACATTCTCTAATCTTCCATTCCAACTTTTTCTCATTCTAACTTTACAAGTATACCCATTCACCCACCTAAGCATCCTCATCTCTGTAAGACTTATTTTTTTTTGATAAGTATCTTTTTTTTGTTGGCCAACATTTAGCCTCATATAACATAATTAGTAGTATAATTGCTCTATAAAATTTTCCTTTATTTTTGGTTTATCCGGATTGCACAACACTCCAAAAGTGCTATTCCATTTCATTCAACCAGCTGGGATCTTATTATTCACATCGCTCTCTATTTTACTATAATTTTGAATAATTAAAATGAGTACATGAACTTCTTGCTCTTCTTGATTACATGGTCTTCAGTAGTTATGTCCTCATGATTAGGGTTTCTAATACAATTGAACTTACACTTCATATTTTATATCGTAGATCTACTAAGATAAGCTTTTAGATTCTAAAGTGTTCCTCCACAACTTAAGTTTGCCTTAACTCCATCCTTTGCCTTATCAATTAAAAGAATGTCATCCACAAATAATATGCACCTAGGAATCTACTCTTGAATGTGCCTAGTAAGAACATCTATAATTAAAGTATAAAGATATGGGTTGAGAGTTGAGCCTTGATGTAATCCAATAGATATAGGAAAATCATTTGACAAATCACCTTGCCATCGAATACATGTTTATGCAATTTTCGATGGCAAGGTCCACCAATCCAATAGTACTCTTTATTGTTGTATTTTGGTGGAGCCTCGAGTGCAGCACGAGGAGGTGAACCCAAGCTTGGCGCACCTGAATATGCAGCCAATGCATTAGAGCGAGCTGGAATCGGACATGATGGAGCCTTGCACATTGGAATGGCCTTGGAGCAGGCCTTGGAGCAATAACAAAGCTTAGAGTGTCTTTGGGCCAGCCACGGACCAACCGGATGTGGGCTAGATACGAAGCAGGTCAAGGCAAGCTAAGGAATGCTGGAGATCCTGAACTAGATAGAGGAGCTTGTACCTAGACTGCTCAGACACCTGGGAAGTGTTCTGGATTTGTACGGAGTTAAACTCGACGCTTAGGCGCACTTAAGCGCAAGGGTATTGACCTGAGCCAAAGACTGGGTGTTTAGGCACGTCAAAGCACCAATAGTTAGTACAGCCAAAGGATGACCCAAACGGAGTGTTGGGCGCTTGGGCGCACCCAAGTGTCGGCAGTTTGTTGGAACAACGGAGCCAGGGTTGAAGCTTGGGCTCCTAGGCGCACCCAAGCGCTCTTTGTATTTTTAGACGTTCGGAAGGTCCTGAGAGAACAGTGCCAAGGCACGCTTAAGCGTTGGGCCTTAAAAGTTGTAACTTGAGAACCATAACCCAAAGGCTCGTCGCCTGGACGCGCCCAGGCATCTGTCGGCAAATGTGAAATATGGAGCAGATTTGAGACGCAATTGTTGATGATTTGGACATGTGGAATGACCAGAAGGTACATGTGGGACATGTGGCCGAGAGTTGAGCCATGTTGTAATCCAGTAATGATAGGAAAATCATTAGACAAGCCACGTTGCAATCGAACACATGTTATAGTCTCATTTATATATCTTTAATAACATCAATATAAGCAACCCAAATCCCTTTTCTCTTCAAAGCTCTCCAAATAAATTTTCTTGGTATTCTATCAAAAGCCTTTTGATAGTCAATTAAAATTAAATGAAGATTTTTTTTTTCTTTCTCTAAATTTTTCCATCAACCCCTTATAATATGTAGGCTTCCATTGTAGATCAACTTAGCATAAAACCAAATTATGTTTTTAGAAATAAATGTATTCCTTTGTATTTTGTATTCAATTATTCTTTCCCAAAATTTCAATATTTGACACATTATTTTATTTTTTCTATACTTAGCATAATCATGGCTCGCCTTTATTCTTGTAAATAAGTATCACAATACTTTTTTGTGTTGTGTTTTAGTGCTCCTAAATATGCAACCAATGCGTTTGAGCGAGCTAGAACCGGACGATGGAGCTTTGTGCACATTGGAATGGCCTTAGAGCAGGGCATGGAGCAATAACAAAGCTTGGAGTGGTTTTGGGATAGTCATGGACCAACCAAATGCGAGCTAGATGCAAAGCAGGTCAAGATGGGCTAAGGGATGCTAGAGATCCTGAACTAGATAGAGGAGCTGGTGCCTAGACATACTCAGATGCCAAGGCAGTGTTTTGGATTTGCATGGAGCTAAAAGTTCGACGCTTAAGCGAGCCCAAGCGCTAAGGCATTGACCAATAGTACAACCAAAGGATAAACCAGGCCAAGCGTTGGGCTCTTAAGCGCACAAGCATCGACAGTTTGTTGGAATAGCGGATTCAAGATGGATGCTTGGGCGCCTAGGTACCGCCCAAACAATTTTTGTATTTCAAACAATTGAAAGATCTCGAGAGAACACCACCAGGGTGTGCCTAAGCGCTAGAACCCGAAGCTGTAACCTGGGAGCCCGATGCTAGGGCACGCTTAGGCGCTTGCACCTAGAACTATAACCCAAAGGCTCGGCACCTAGAAGCGCCCAAGCACCAGACGGCGAATGCGAAATCTAGTGCAGATTTGAGATGCATTTGCTGATGATTTGGACACGTGGCATGACCAGAAGGTGCATGGGGACATGTATCCTAGATCGAAGGACCTTAAGAATAGGTAGAAGCAGACTGAAGCTGTTTGGAGGGTATTTATACTCAAGTATTGGACTTAGGGTATGCTACTTGCGCACGACACTGAGACTGGAGCCGAGGCTTGGAGGTAGTTGGTGCTGGAAGCTGCAAGAAAGCTAACATCGTCGCAAGGTGGTTGGAAAGCTGGAGGCAGTTGCATGATGACTGCCTGAATACCAAGCCAGTATTTTGGTGTGTGACAGTTGTAGAGGCTGTTGTTGTAGCCACGTACTGGAGCTGCAAAGGCGGTTGGCGATTCCGCAGGGCAAAGTTGTCGGAGAGACGTGGAGCAGTTGCACATTGGTTGCTGGGATGTTGCGATAGTTTTGGGAAGCCATTCCAATCAATGGAGATTGCATACCTAGATCAAGCAGTGCAGCCATGGTGATGGCTTTGGGGTGGCCGCAGGATGGCGGTTGCAGTGTGTCGGCAAGGTGGCATGCACTGTTGTAGTGTGGGAGGCTGAGGTTTTGCTATGGATGTAAGACAACTTGAAAAAGCTCATATTATTTCTTCCTGATAATTGTGAAATTTCGTTGTTGGTGTTGCTCCATAATTTTTTCTCAGTTTTAGGGGTTTTCACATAAATTTTTGTGTTATGCATGTGATTTTGTGGTTTTATATTTTTTGCGATCGTATCTCGCTTTATTTCTATATGATGAAATGGTTTGTGTTGTGGTGTCTAAGTCAGGACATACATTTCACCAACAATTTTCCACTCATCTAGCATCTTTATAGGCTTCAAAATAATATTAAACAATATGATAAGCTAAGAAATTTCTTCGGCACCCAAATATTTCCATACATAATTAGGGATCTTATCCTATTACTTTTTCGCTCTTAATTCTTTTTAAAGCATTCCAAAACTTAACTTTACTGACATGGCATGTAACTGTAATTAAAATTATTTTTATAACTATTAGACTCTTTTTTATTAATTATTTTGGTACAACCTTCATTAAAGAGCTTAATAAAATAATTTGTTCATCTATATTCACTATCTTCATTCCTAAATTTTTTTTTTGATAATTGTTTTTGATATATTTAACGTGAGTCAAATTTTTAGTTCTTTTATCTCTTAATTTTGCTAGCCTATAAATGTGTGCTTTTCCTTTAACAGTCTCTAATTTGTTATATAAATTTTCAAATGTTGCACTCTTTATATCATGTGCTACTATTTTAAATTCACAACAAGCTTGTTTATATTTCATTTAGTTTTCTTTAATCTTCTATTAAAAATATACTTTTTAACACTATTTTTTATTTTTATTCTTAACTTAAATATCTTATTTCGTCCATCATGTATTTTTATTATTGGATACTCTTTATATTTATTCACCAAGTAAACTATTTGCTTTTTAGTGAATACAACTAGTAATTAAATTCCACATATGATTGGCCCTCAAAACCCTTTATCCAAAATTTAAAATTTCACTCTTAAAATAATTATATTATCATTCTCATGATTTCACATCTAGTTTTAGAACACATTTTATGTTACTCATTTTATCCCTTATTTTTAAAATCAAAACTGATGAATGATATTGAGTTGTCAAACAATTACTTGAAATAATCTTGTAATTCTTACAAAATAAATAATTCCTCTTTTTTAAGGGGCTTATTGGCATGAGAGAATTTGAGAAATCTGAGTGTAAAGTAATTTGATTATATTATAATGAGATTACTTTATTGTTATTTGGTAATTTTATAATATTTTTATATTATGAATGAAGTAATATGAGAGTACGGTGTTTTGAGTAATATGAGGGGTAATATTACACCATAATTTTTTTAAAAAAAACTTTTTTAGGGTTTATGGAATCATTCGAATCGAACAATTTCGTTGGATTCGAACGAAGTCAAACGATTTCGAACATGAATCATTTGAAAACAATTTTGTTCTAATCAAACAAAATCGAAGGATTTCTAAATCATTCGAAATTGTTCAATTGAACTATTACTAACAGTTCAAATTGAATGATTTCTGAATCCAATTGGAACAGTGAAGAATGGCGCACACTAGCAAATTCATCGTCTGGCTGTGCCCTAAATTCAAATTCATTCTTCTTCCAACTCCACCGCGCGGATCAACTGCTGTTGATGCCGAAGGCGGAGATGAGGCCATGGCTCCAACAAGGAGCTGCAAGAAGGACCGGCACTCAGATTTAGGATCAAAGAAGCTCGATGCCAACGTCATTTACCCTAAACTTGCCTCTGCTGGTCCTTCACAGAAGAGGCTTTCCACTGTCGTTCTCGCCGGAATCAATATTGACGTGTAAGAGGCTTTCCCTTAATGGTCTCTAATTTTTTATATAAATTTTCAAATTTTGCACTCTTTGAATCAATATTGTTCATTAATTGTAAGTCTTAAAGCTATTTTTTTCTCTCAACCTCTTAACTTCTACCACACTATCCTTTTATGTTATCCAAATTTATACTCACATCATTCCTATAGTGATTCTTATTCGAGCAACCTAGTTTAAATCTTAATCTATCAATTTCTTTTGTTTTTTCTCCAACCCACTTAGTTTTTTAAAGGCATAATATATTAATCATCCTATCTATCATAATATTAACTAACTCAAAAAGCTTGCCAATGAGAGTGTTAATATTCCAACTACCTAATCTTAATTTTTAATTAGAGACTAACTTATTTACTCGCATTCATCCATAATATGAGAACTCTTGTTAATTTGACATTACACCATAACGCCATTATAGCGGCCATTGCACACTTTTCACTACATTAGGCAATGTAGTGCATCACTTTTAGGGGACGTCCTAGCTCTAGCACAATTATTTTCTTATAATAGGATTCGACAAAATTTTATGCTGGTTGTCAACTACCTAACACAACATCCTCTTTCACATCCAGTACTTGGGACTTGGCAACAGCGAAGTTCTTTGGGCATGGTAACGTATAAGATAAATAACACATAGGATTCTAACATGTACAAAAAAATTGTGGATTGTTTCTTTGGGCATGGTTGTATCGTTTCTATTTAGATCAAATTCACAATTATAAGGTTACACAAGCCTAAATAATCCATGGTAGCGCAATTTTTTTGTTTAATTATATCACAAAATTTGTCGCACTTTTTTAATAAATTATGGAGCAAAACGCTTCTGTTTCTTTCCGACTTATGTTAATAAAAATTAGGTCTTTCAAGACTTAGAAATTCATGTGGAAAAATAATGAATTACAATTTGCAGAGTTTTGAGGGCCCATTATGTAAGCAAGCTGGGTATGACTGAAGTGTTTAGTCTAAAATAATGCCAAGGTAATCTAAGCACAAGACAGACAAGCTTATGCATGGCAAGTATCTGCCTGAATCAAGCCAATGTTTAGGATTATTGTCTATATAGTATGTTCTTACAAAATCATAGAATGAGAAAAGTTTTCATTTGAAAATTTCCGAATCTAAAAGCAAGGAATGTAGCTTCATTTAAAATAAATTTAAGGATATACTCAACCGTGCAATTATGGAATCTCGTTAATTAAAATTTTTAACAAAATACTATGTGCTTTAGCACCTTCTAACATTAAGGTTAATCATTTTTATTGTTTGATAAATAATTTGCAATATGATCTACATTCTCTCTTCTTGTTCGCTTGCAATGCACAGAATTATTACATGCTTTTATGTTTATTTCGCAGCCCTTCCTAGAGCAAATGGAATCATACCAGAATTCTATGCAAGTGTTCATCAAGTAAGCTTCAACTTGCTAACTATTAAAGAACTTGCACTTTAAATTTACTTTAAATTTGGGTTTCCAGTTGTGCAAATCTGGTATCCTTTGCTGTTTTCAGTGAGCAACATTTCGTGTACATTGTAGGGGACTAATAAGAATTAGTGTTGACTTATAAATCATATTTGGATTCTGTATTGGGGTTTTCTCTGATGATTGACTGTAAATCATATTGTTTTATGATGGATACAGGCATTGCACCATGTTTTCCCTTTGATGTAAGGCAGTAAACAATTCAATTCCAAGTTGATAAAATTTAAAATTGAAATTAAACTAGGTTCAAAGTTCTGTTTTTTTACACAAAATCAAATCATGAATTGCCATATATAATTAAAGAAGTAGCTTATAATTATATTTCGATGTCTTATGCTTTCGGTGGATGATTGATTTTTTTCCAGTGCTGATGGGGCTAATGCTGTAATAATATACTATAGTTGTTATATGTATTGTTTTCCATGTTAATCGCCACCATGCTTGTCTCAAAATGAAAGATTTATCTCTTGACGTAATGACCTGCTTGATTGACTGAAGATCACTCAAGAACTAAATCTTTGAGGGCACTCATGAGACACTGATATCCCTATGATCATAAGTTCAGTATATACTAGAAGTTATTGTAGCTAAATAATGCAACATTTCACCGGTGGTTATTGAAGAAATGCCTTGTTAACTTTCTAATCCTCAAGAGAAGAAATTCAACTATTAAATATTTCTTATCGAGCAAGAAAGTGGACTTCTTCGGCACTTCTTCAAACCATTACTGCTCTCTTCTCATACAAGGGTTTGACTAACCAACTACCTACCACAACAACACCAAGCTTTAATCCCACCAAATGGGATCAGTTACATGAATCATTTGTTTTCAGTGTGCACGATCAAATAAAAGCCCCTTTGTAAGTTCTAAATAGAGAAGATCCTTTCTAGTGTTATTTCTCGTGCCATTTTTTGGTCTTCCTCTTTCTCTTTTAGTATGGAAAAAACTCATAAACTCAAATTTTTTTAATAGAGACATTGAATGGTCTACGCTTAGTATACTTGAACCATCTAAGGCGACATTCTCCAATCTTATACACTATTGGAGCCACTCCAACATTGTTATGGATAAGCTCATTTCTCATTCTATCCTCTCAAGTATAAAAACTCATCCACCTAAGCGTCCTAATCTCTATAAAATTTATTTTATCAGTTAGTTTCTTTTTTGTTGGTCAACATTCAGCCCTATATAACATAGCTGGTTGTATATATGCTCTATAAAATTTTCGTTTAATTTGAGTGGGAACTTTCGATTGCACAACACTCCAGAAGTGCTTCTCCATTTTATGCATCTGTCTTGAATCATATTAATTCACATCTCTCTCTATTTCATCTTTCTTTTGAATAATTGAACCAAAGTATTTGAATCTCTTGCTCTTCTTGATCTCATGATCCTCGATAATTTTGTCCTCGAGATTGGGCTTCTATTCCAACTACCTAATTTGCATAAATTCCTCATATATTGCAAACACAGACCAGCATCATTTGACAAACTATGAAAATGGGATTCAATGTTTTGAGGATTTTATTCTTAGAAGATTGAGCATGCGTATTGATAGTGGTAAATGACGTGAAGAGGCATGTCACAACTTATTTCAGCAAGATTGAGAATTCTATTAAGGGATTTCTAATGAGGGTTTAGTGGTTTGATAGCAAAGGATCTTTCTTTAACATATTCAAGAGCTATAAACAAAAAATAACATCCAAATTATAATTTGAAATGCTACTGTATTTGTTACTAATTTGATTCATTATGTTTTCTTGTTCATTTTTACAAAATTACTGAATATTCTATCAAAAGGAAATATAATTAAAACAACACAATTTTAAGTTGTGTTGGCATCTGTGGTTCTAGTCAATTTTTTTATTTGCCAAACTCCTGTTTTAATGGATCTATATAATTTTAAATTAAATATTTTAGAGCTCTTAATTATAATTTCATCAATTAGTTTTTCTTATATAGAAGCAACATGCGTGATTTAAAAATGCAAAGACATGCTCCAGGTAGTAAAGTGTTTAAGAAGTTAAAATCTATCAAGTCAAGACAAACTACTAAATAGGAATAATATTGGAAAGAAAAAATTATCAAGAACTATGTGCAAATCTTATATAGGTTCTCTGATTCATTGTCATTTAATTATATTTGTTTATACATAGTTTCTATAGGTTATCTCAAAACTTTGAATGAACTTACCAGTTAAACACCAGTGGCATGAACTCCTTTAGATATTTTAGTCAGGATCCTTTCCCTAATGAAAATTACCTTGAAAGGTATATGAGCTTAACTTTCTAACATACACTTTATAAAAGTGTGCGATATCATAGAAATTTTGACATTTATATTTTACAATAGTAATGATTGATCGTAGTTCTTACTATACCTTAGAGCCGTTTAGTTTTTATCAACTATCTTAAAATAGGTTAATTTCTAGTTTTTGTATGTAGTGACTAGACTGTGATTGTAGACATAATTAATATTGGTAAGCGGATTCTAGATTCAAATCATCTGTGTTATGCTACCATAAGATTAAATGCCACACTAAATAATTGGTATAGATAAGAATGAATTACCCATATTTATGATGCTTGCATCCCTTCGTTGCCTTGAGACTTGGAGGGATCATTTGGTGATTCCCTTATACCTTCTAGATGAACAAGTTAATTTTTTTTATATCAGAGAGCATTTATAATGATTATGCTAATATATTACTTACATAAGGTGTAATTATTCAGCTTATAATGCTTAATCAAATAATTTATAAATATCATATACTAATTATCACTCATATATATAGCATGTATTTAATAATTAATATGCTTATTTATATTTATTTAGCACAGTATTAAATTAATATTCATGATTATCACTGTTCAAAAAACAATTTTTATTTAATAGTGAAATTTAATTAATTATTGATAAACAATTCAATTTTAATAAATTTGTTACTTTCAAAGTAATATTATTGATTAATTCAGACCATATATTATATTTAACTATTTTATTGATTAAAAGGGATTATTGAATAGTAACAGTTATAAAATACTCAATCTCACAATAATTTCTCATTAATCCACAACCAATGCACTTTGAATTGAGAACACCTAAGAAATTTCTCAAGTGACAGTATAGATATAACCTCCTTAGATATGCTCAAAAAAATTTTTCGCCAGTCGGGAAGAAACATCGCTATGCGGGGGCATTAATCTTGGTGCTCAGAGAATTAGAGTAACTATTCCTTGGGGATCCGTACTATCGAACTTTGTCATACAGAGGGTTAGTTGTTCCTGTCGGCCTCATTGAGTCCTTTGAGATGATATAAATATCAATGTGATTGACATATTGAAGTGCAAACTTTTTTGCTACAATGCATATGGAATCTGCCAGAAGATGGCTGAATTCACAACCCAGATAAGCATTATGAGCTTAAATCAGATGGTAGATATGCTTATAAATTAGCTTGCTACCTCCATGAAATCTCCAAAATCGTTTAGCAGTGTTGTTGATTGAATAGAAAGAGGGTGAATTGCTTAGGGATTATGTTTTTTAATTCACCATAGCATTTCATTATGTGCTGAAGAAGACATGCTTATTGTGCAGCTTGCATTTATTCATTTATTGTGATTAAGAAGCCTCTTAAATTATTAGCTAATATTCTGGCTTGAACTATGAAATACATGAATGCTGAGGTGGGCAGCCCTTATAGATTAGGAATGGTTTGTCTTGCTATAATTGAGTGGTACCTTTTGCAAACGATGTTAATTCATAGAGAAGATTGTGGGATACACCATTTATCGGTCTCGGTGGAGCAGGTTGGCGAGGAAGCGCAGATGACCCTTCCCACATCAACGATCTATGTTTGCTCGATTCTCACGATAATGGTTGATGCTGACCTCTGCGATGGGATAGATACATGGGGCACCTCGGTTCTAACAGGCCCCTTCACTTCACTGCATAGATGGTGTCATCACCATGTTGGCTCAAGACCAACATTGATAATTCTTTTGGCTACCAGGATCAAGACTCCTTTAACTCAGTTCAAGGAAGAGAGGCAGGTTGGTGACTGCCTGCAGAGCTTGACTTCAGGCTCAGAAACCTAGCAAAGGATGAGGTTTAGGTAGCCCCTTTCTTAAAAGGTGTCCTGGGAATGGATGTGGGAGATGGTTAGCATTGCCATTGAGGGTGATTATTTAGTCACTCTAACTCATATCCAATGAGTTTGGGAGCGTACGCAAAGGACATGTGATGTAGCTCGTCATGATGACCAGTTTTTTTTTTATTGTTACTCTTGTTTGCACAATACAAACGTGAGTGTAATCACGTAGAGGAATCATGTTGTGAACTTTTGTGCGTTTTCTTTCTCGCATGGGCAACCTTTTATTTTTGAAGAGAGATAAGCTTTCAGTGAGACTTTCAAACCTCCTCAGGGATGCTACTAAGGGGTTTGTATTATAATATAATTACCTAGTCAATGTGATCCACATGTGACCGCCTATCCTAAGTAATAGCTGCCTATCTTAAGTAGCTATATGTTATCCATTGTAATCGCATACCTCTATATATGTGTACCATCTATGTAATATGATATATAAGAAAACATTTCTTCTTATTCCCTCTCACCTCTTGCTAACTTCACATGGTATCAGAGCAAGAACCGGTTCTTTCCCCAAAGCAACTCCTCTTCACTTAACTGCAAGAAAGCTCTCCAACAAACGGTTTTTCCTTTCCCAAAAAACCCATCTCTCCTCGGTCTTCCCCTCCCAAGAATCTTACAAGAAAAATTCAAGAAATTCCACAACCTTCTTCCTCCTCCCAAGAATCCCTCTTCGGCAATCTCAAGATCCTCTCATAACCTTCTTCTCCCCAAGAAATCCATTATTCCCTCCTTCATCTTGCTCTTCTCCCTATATCAAGAACCCAACCAACTCTCATCTTTTGGCCACAAGAACACCAAGAAACTTCTCAGTCCCACACCCTTTAATCCCTTAACCAACACATCAAGACTCATCAAGAAAACATCTACTTCACCCATACCACAATCACCAAATGGTTGCCTCCTCAAGCACAACAGACAGTACTGAAAATTCCGAAAATCAAGAAATGTTTCCCCCACTTACACTCTTATCCAGTCTTAAATTTTTATTAAACAACATCAACAATCTAGTTAGCAATCCCCTAATCGTAGAAAACTATCCACCATGGTGAGCACAACTCTTAAACCTATTCAAAGCAAATAACCTCAAAGGCCCCCTAGATGGCTCATTGGCAAGACTACCAACTTACATCTTCAACAGTGCAGGAAATCAAACCCCCCAACCCCACATCCATGGTATGGAACGCCACTGATCGGAATGTCATCTCCTCCCTTTACTCTACCATATCTCCATCAATCCTTCCCTACCTAATCCATGCTGAAACTTCCTAAGAAGCATGGTAAATACTTGAACGACGACTCCAAGCCACAAATCGATCTAAAGTAATTCAACTCAAGAATGCCTTGCACCATGTCACCATGAAAGATAAGTCGGTGCTCGCTTACCTCTCAAAAATCCTTCCCTACAAAATTTTAGTTGTTGGCTCCATTATTGATCCGGAAGACAATTATTTTCACCCTAAATGATTTTCCGGTTCAATATCAAGCCTTCAAAACAGCAACTCGGACAAACCTACAACCGCTAAGCCTCGACGATCTCTATTCCTTACTATGCAGCAAGAGATAAGTATTCAACATGAAGCAAGCTATGATCTCCAACAACACTCGCAGCCCACTTTCTTGATCCACACACGCGGAAGAGGACGTAGCCAACCATGGAGAGGAAGAAACCGCTTAAATTCTGCCGCACGACCAATCAACAACCGTGAACATCTCCCTCGTCCTTCCTCTCATACATGCCAAATCTATGGAAAAAGAGGGCATACAAAACTCTCTTATTTGCACCACCATGATTCATCCTACACAAAACAATCCCAACCGACAACACTCATCTCTGATGGATACCCAGACACAAACCGGGTTCTTGATTCCGGCGCATCCGCCCACATAACTAATGATCTCAGCAACTTCAACATCTTCGACTCATACAACGGGCAAGACAAAGTAACCATCGAAAACGGCCAATCCTTACACATCTCCAATATCGGCAATGGTATATTATCTACTCCATCATGTAAGCTATCTCTATCTAAAATAATACATGCCCCCCAATAAAAATTCAATCTACTTTCTGTACATAAATTTGCAACTGACAATAATTGCTCTATCTCATTTGACACCATTGGTTTCTCTATCAAGGATCTCCATTCCAACAAGGTTCTTCTCTAAGGCTGCAGTCGTAATGGACTCTACATCATCCCACCAAAGCCACCACCACCATCCCAACAGCTCATCCTCACCTCCTCCACCAAACCAACATCATCAACTCTCTAACACCAACGCCTAGGCTACCCAGCAGTTGCAATTCAACAATTTCTTGCAACTCAAACCTCACAAATTTCACCCAACAGCAGGGCCAAAGAATATATCCACTATATCATGAGCAAGCACAACAAATCACCTTTCTCTACTTCCATTAATCTTCACTACAAATTGTTAGATTTGATTCATTCTAATGTATAGGGTCCCACCCCAAGCATTTCTAACGAAGGTTTTCAATATTATGTTTCTTTTATTTATCATTTTTCTCGGTTTGTATGGGTATTCCCAATGAAACATAAATTTGAAACCACCAATTTTTTCATTCAATTAACCAACTTCCTCGAACGACAATTTAACCACAAAATAAAGATTCTACGTACCGACAGTGGGGTGAATACTGCAACACCACTTTCACAACTTTCCTAAAACAAACCGGAATTCATCATCAATTATCTTGTTCCTATACAGCCCAACAAAACGATGTAGTTGAAAGAAAACATTGTCATTTCATTGACAACTTGAACACTTCTCCAAATTGTTGTCCTATCACCCAAATTTTACTCGATGCTCTATCAATCGCAACCTGCCTCATAAACCATCTTCCATCTAAAATCATCAACAACAAAATCCTTTATGAACTTCTCCACAATCACATACTTGCCTACACTCATCTTTCGATCTTTGGTTGCACTTGCTACCCTCTTCTACCCCCTCCTAACAAACAATCCAAACTCTCCCCCAAAATCTTGCCTAGCATATCCATCGGCTACTCTCCCAACCACAAGGATACCGATGTTACAACCCTTTAACAAACCAAGTTATCATTTCTCGCAATGCACACTTTCTCGAACATCATTTCCAAACCCAACCATCATCCCTCCTACTTCCCCAACCCTCTCCATCAACCAACACCTCTCCTCAAATACTTACTCATCCTTCTACTCTCTTACCATCGTCCTATGTTAACTCCCATACAACATCAACCGAAAACTTCACCCAATCCCCCTCCCTTCTCAACCTCCCACAACTCTCAATTACAACTACAACAAACATCTCTACTACCCTCTTCTTCTCCCCTAACAAATTCTCATATCTTCACCTCCTCTAACCGAACTAATACACCATCTAGCATCTCATCACTTTTTCAACAATTGACACTATATGTTATTCATTATAACCGCATACCTCTCTCTCTCTCTATATATATATATATATATATGTGTGTGTGTGTACCTATCCATGTAATATGATATATGAGAAATGTTTTCCTCTTATTTTCTTTAACCTCATGCTAACTTCACAGTTTGATCCTGGATGTTGTATGTTTATTGATTGAGATATATAAAGGCTATGATTGACTATCATGAAAAAAAAAGTTTGCTTTCTAATTTGAATTCCAAGGATGATATGCTGAATTTATCTTTGAACCTCCATTAGTTGTGGTGCTGCTATTTTTCCAAATGGTGAATATAGGGATGGAATGAACTTGGGTATTTTGTCAAGGTTAAGCTTAACTTTTTATGCGGTTCCTCTCAAAGTGGTTGTAGTTTGTGGTATAAATTCTATATATATGGCAAGTTGGCATGTGTTATAGATGTGACGGCGTTTTTCTATTTAGTTATCTACTTGAAGGCTGGTGTTAAACTTCTACAATGTGACCTTAATGTCATGATTCGGCCAATCAAGTTTCAGGAAACAGAGGTCATCGTTCTCATTTTATCACTCTAATGATGTTTCAAATTAAAAAGAGTCTCTTATATTATAATGAACATTTAGTAAATAAGTAGTAATACAAAATATAATGGAAAAGAAATTGTACAAATACACCCACCGAATGGAATCCAATTGTGGCAGTAGATCTTATCAACTCAATCTTTATCCATCAGTTCTATGACCTGAAAAGTATTGGGTGTGGTAGGTGTGTTTTATTGTAATTCTGTGTATATGTCCTTGTCTAAATTTACATTAACAAGAAAGAAAAGAAGTCAAAATGCATGCAACTTGCAATCTAAATTCATGATGTTGATGTATTCTTATTAATCATTATATGAGGATGTTATGTATTTTAATTAAAAAAAAATAATTATGATAATTTTTCATTAGTGCACTTATATTAGAATTAAATCATTATTAAACTTCTATTACTCATGAGTTATCTTTTTCTCAGTAGCATAAGCAATAGCATTTAACATTTTCTTTAGCTTTGAACATGGTGGATTATATCTTAACAATTTAATTAGCTAACACATCAATCATATGAACACATCATCAAAACCTTTTCCATTCCATTACAATTTTCATTTGCATAACCTTTTTCCATTTGTATGCCATTTACAATAAGGACGATTCCTTTCCATTTGTACGTCATTTACAATAAGGATGATTCCTTTCCATTTGTACGTCATTTACAATAAGGACGATTGCTTCATAGATCAACACATATACATACATTTATATAATGTACGCTCATATTCAAAAAAATTTATTAATGTTTAAGGAAAGCATAAATTACTTGTGCATATATTAAAAGATTGAACCTCTTGTATTTGTTATATCTAACCAAGTAACTATTATATTTATCAATTATTTTGGCTCTTAATACTTATAAATCTTTGGTTGTATATGTGAATTCTATTTTATTGCATAGAGTAAAATGGAAGAAATATCATTATAAAGAAATGCAATTGCCCACTTTAGAGGTTCATATGGTATATAATGTATGCCAGAATAGATTCTTAAGGGCCGTCTCTTGACGATCCCTTAATAACAACTCAACTTTGAATGAGTTGGGGAGGCGTTGGACCTGACTAGAGTTTATATTTGAGCTAATTCCTTGATAAAACCCTACAACATAAAATAAATTATTTAAAGTTAGGATGCATGGTTGTTGTTCAAAACACTTGAATTTTACCTTGGAATGTTTGTTGAACCGTAAGAGAGAATCTATGTCAATCCTGGAAATGAAAGTTCTCATGAAATCCTAGATTTGAAAGTAGCCATTGCAATTTAAAATTTGTTTGCTGTTCAAGAGCAAGTTAATGAAATTTTATAACATTATTATATTAGGGTCATTGGGGTATTGATTAAATTTAAAAAGGTTAACCCTCTGATTAGAGGTATGTAGGATTGAGGAAAAACATGATTGGAGCTATTCTTTCTGTTGTGAGAAGAGGGAATGATAGGCTGTTGAAGGAAGTGTGGAAGGATTGGCTGGAGGGGAGGATTGGTGGTCCTGAGTGTGAATTTGTGAAGTAGGGAGGAGAAGAGATGGGAAAGGAGGGGAGGTATAAGAGAGATTGTAAGGGGGGCATAGGGCTCACTCAAGATTGAGAGGGAGAGGTAGTGTGTATGATCTTTCTTTTCTAAGCGATTGGAATGTCCCCTTTGCATGACTTTTGTGTGTGTGTATTCAAGTTGTAGGGCCGGTCTGAGTGTTTAATAGGAAGGGAAAAAAGTTGTTAAGAAAATAAATATTTAGGAAATTTAAATAAATTTCATTTGAAGTTTGATTCAAATTCGAAAAATGTAAAATTTACTCCCAAATTCATCTAAATACATTTTACATAAAAATAAAATATATTTTCACAAAATTTTGAAATTTCAAAAGAGCCCATGATGGGTAAAATTATCATTTTTTGTTTAATTTTGAAATTACCAAAATATGGAGTAAAATAAAAAAGTTGAGAACTTTAATTAAGAGACTATGCCCTTTGGATCTTTAATTCTTTATACAAAGTGGCATATCTTAAAATCAGTTCATGTACTCAAGCAATTTTGGCATCTTATTTTGAAGAATTGTTCTCATATAAGAGACAATCCTATATGATTTAAGTAATTTAGTTTTAAGGTTGGTTTTCCTTTCTACCAATGTTATATAGGCCCTCTAGTTAACATCTTTTTTTATGGTCTTACTCTTAAACAAAAGTTTTTGGTTTGTCTCTCTAACATAACTTTGGTGAACTTACCATTGCATTTTAACATGAATTGCCAATCACCAATTATTTATATCTATTAGCCACTATGTGAAAATTATTGGATGAATCTGGCCATCAGCCACATCTAACTTTACTTTCAGGTCATATCATCATCATTATTATAGTGATGATAACAATAACTCCTATAACCTTCCAAGCTTACGTTAGGGTGTTGAATTAGTGTCAGCTCTCTAATTTTTTTCGCATATTTTTTCGGTAAAGTAGTTCATTTGAATGATTAAAGCCCCCCCCAAAACTATTGCAATGAGCTTAATCAATTGTATTTTTTCCAATAAACTGTAAATGATTCTTAGCTCTTCTTTAACTTGATTTTGATTGTTCTGAGTTTTTGATGGTTGGTATTTAAGTTAAAGATCTTTTAAATTTAGTTGGTTTCTCTTGTGGTAGTTTTCACTTTTGAGTGCATTCAACCTTAATTATTTGATAAGGAATTAGAGGCTATTCTCAATTTGATGCGATCAAGGCTTAGGTTCATTATATGCTTGGGGTAGGGTTCACATGCTTAGGGTTTTGTATGATATTTAAATGAAAAAGATGCATGAGTTTAAAAAAAGTGCAAGTGTTTTGAGAAAACTGTGATTTAAAATAATTCAAAAAAAATTCTTCTTGTAATTTTAAATAATTAAGTGATAATTAAATTTTAAAAATAAGGTTTTAACTGCATTATTTGTGAAATGGTTTGAAGAAAATTGAATCAATTTGAAAATTTTAATAATAGGTACAAGTACTCAAACATTATTTAAGCTATTGCAAAATCAAATAATATCTCAAATCTCAGGCAAAATCAGCAAAATAATAAAGATAAACGAGCTAAGAGAAAAAATAGATGCTATCAAAATAACGTAATTTAGCCTCACTCCAGAATTATCAGACATGCTGTGCCTCTGAAGTAATTTGGAATTGTCATATTCCCTCTCTGTTTGACTTTTAAAACACGCTATGCTTCTCCTCAATTGGTTCTGTAAGAAATTTTCTATGATGAATTGGTTGGATTAAGCTTTCATTCAATTGCCAGCTTTGAGGATACATCTTACTTTGGAGGAGCGAGCATTACATGTAAGGGGAATCTCAACAGCAGTGATATCTTCTCAACGAGGCTCTTTTCAGGCCAACTTACTTTGGAACAACCATTGCATTTGACCTACTATGTAAGTTTTTCTTGTGAAAATTACTTGCAGTTTTTATTGTCCAAGTTTTGCACGCCCAAGTTTCAACATGAAGCATCTCGCATTTGATTGTTTTAATAATCTCTTGTGACGCAAAATACTGAAAATGTAGAAATCTTTAATGAAGCGTTCATACTTCTTACTGCTTTTCTGTCTTGCTATATCAAAACTTCGTCTTCACTGTGGTGAACTTACCCCGCCAAACAAATGCAAGTAATCATAATGCAGGCTAGATCTGAAGGGAACTCTGTGTTGGGACTCCACCTCTCTTTTTCATCCAACCGGGACAGCATTACACAAGTCTTCCTTCTACCTGAAGCCGTGATCCCTACCGTCCATTTAGCAGACAATTGTGATAGAGTCATTCCAGCACGGCGAAATTCTCGGCCAGACCCTTTAGAAGGCTCTGATGATTGGACCAAATATGAATCAAACGTCGCGATGAGCGGCCACACATTGACAGAAGTCCGGCTTCTCTGCTGCTTCAACAAGATGGACAACTTTGATGCCAAAATTGCAGCATACAACGCCTCGCTTGGCCTCATCTGCCTTCAAAATTATGGACAGGGCACCATATTCCCGCCAGCGGACTCGTGGATAATTCGAGCTGAAGCTATCTCGTGGTCCTCAAACAAAGAAGCGGGGGTCGGAAGAGCCCTAAGCCTTAAAATTATGTGGCAGCTGGAGGGATGGCCAACACAGGCGTTTGCTGCATACAACATCTATGTGCAGAAGCTATATCATAATGATGATGGCACATGCAACGAACATGCAAAGTTTCTGGCTACTACTAAAACTGGGGTGTATTATATATCCGCTCTTGAAGTGCCCTATCATGCTTCCAGTATCAACTTTGTTATTCAAGTGTGTGCACTTGATGGGACCTCTCAGAATCTACATAGTTCTCCCAGATATCAGCTGGCTGTTCAGGATCTGTAAGTGTATTGTTTATCAGTTTTCTAGTGTGCTTAAATTGGATCTTTTTAAGCTAATGCAGTGATGACCACAAGCTAATATGCGAGTTATAGAAGCTCAAGTAAATTAAACAAAGTTTTACCATCTTGATAAAAAATAAATAACAAGATGGTTTGATGATATATCATTCATTAGGTAAAATGATTAGAACTTATGTGCTGTATTTTGTTTTATGATAATTTCTCATTTTATTTTATTGATAAACGATTGTTTAATTATTTTTTCGTTTAGTAATCTAGCATTTCTTTTGAATATAATTTCGAACAATTTAGCTCATGTTTGTCCACCACTACTAATAATTTCTAAAATTTTGTTTCCCGCAGCCAAGAAATTATTTTATTTTAAGTTTGGCTCCTGCATCCATTCACACCTTAAGTCAATCCCAGATAAAAATTTTAAAACATTTTTCTCAAAAGTTGTAAAGATGCAAAAAAAAAAGTGGAAATAGTTCTTAGCCCCTAAATTCTTATACTTTTATCAATTTTGTTCCCATTAAAATAGATCTTTACAATTTTATGAAAACTTAAATTGTCCCTAAAATTTGTACTTTGCTCAATTTAATCCATATAATTTTTACTGATGTGGGCCCGAGGAATGGCGAATGAAGTCTAGATGTTGCGAGATTGACGAAGAATTCGTGTAACCAATGATTCGTTCCACTTTGCTTTGATTTTGATCCGAGTGAAAGTGGCAGTGACGCATCTTGTGTGAACTTTTGCTCTCAAGGTGCGGAATCGCAAATGAGAAGGGGGAAGCTGTCGTCGTGGGCAACGACAGGGACAAGCTTGATCTTCCGTGGATTGTCCTACTTGAGCTACTTCATCTTTAAGTGAGTGTGTTGGTTCTAAAACAAGATTGCTTGGGTTGGAAATTGAACTCGTGTAGCCAAGCCTTTTGCTTATGATCCAATTTGTTCTGAAACCAAATCGCCACTTGCTACTCGTAGCCTTATCTTCTCCCACCCGGATATGCTCTTCTTCACCTCCTCTTTCGGCCCCTCTCTTTTGCTGATTTGTTGCCTGCAGTATCACCTCATTTGAAGGCGGGAATCCAAGAGATGACAAAAAATTGAATGGGGGTGGTTATTGATCAGAAAGGGCGGTGAGCTGCTTTATGACACATCATGCCTCCTATGAAAATCCCTATTTGTCGCCGGGTTAGCAATCACACTAATTCGCTGATGAGTAAGTGGTTGATCACCAAATATGATTTTTATGCAATTCTCCAAATATATAAGCATATAAATATAGCTACAACAGATTGTGGAAGTAAAATGTTCATCTATACATCACATACATGCAGTGATAAAATAAGACATGCATTTCAGAATGGGAATGTAAAAGTAGGTACATTCAAAATTATTACAAACAAAATTTTAAATATTAGTGTAAACTATATCTTTCTCTCGATATAAAAAAAAGGAAGCAACATCAAGATCTAAGCAACAAAGATCCTCTCCTCTAACACTTGCTCAATAGTTTGGCTCCTCAAAAAGCTCCAAAATTGACATGTCAATTTCATATGCTAGCTCCCAAGTTAAGAAAAGAAAATTTTTATGTTAAACAATCGTCCAAGTATATTTTAAGTTGACAGTTCACATGCCAGGGCTCCAATCAAGAAAAAAAAAATCTTGTCTAAGTACATTTTATACTCACTAAATAGTTTTCATTATGTTTAAGGATATTACATTTATTAACAATTAATAATTAGGTGCTACTTATTACTTTAAATAAATGAGGTAAACTAAGCACATATTTTGAATCCATAAGCTATAAACAAGGTAATGCATAAATACTTATATAATAAATGAATATAAAATTGCACAAATATAATCAATGACATATGCTAAATTGAATGTACTGTAAGTACCAATAATGCAAAGAAAGAAATTGTAGAAGTAAAGTAAACGTAAAGGCTGGAAATAAAATTGCACTAGGCTAATGAAACCAAATTAAATTGTAACTATAAAAAATTTAGCTACTCATAGTTAGACCTGAACTATATTTAATTAAATTGAACTGAATAGACAGTAATATAAATCAAATATCTATTTTAGTTATTTTACTTTGCTACTGCGGGCACGTGCAGAAGCAACTGACGAGTTAAGCACGTTTGTAAGATTGAAAGTAGGTTCCCGAATTTTACACAACTCTCACTAATGAGTACATGTAAATATTATTATTACTCCTTACAGCCTGCTTGATGGCTATAATGTGCATGCACAATCACTCATCCTTATATGAACCAACTGCTAAGTATTTTCCTAGTGGGCACGTGCAGAAGCAACTGAGGAGTTAAGCACGTTTGCAAGATTGAAAGTAGGTTCCCGAATTTTACACAACTCTCACTAATTAGTACATGTAAATATCATTATTACTCCTTACAGCCTGCTTGCTAGCTATAATGTGCATGCACAATCACTCGTCCTTATATGAACTAAATGCTAAGTATTTTCCTAAATCACTAAGTTTGTATTTCATGCACAAGGATTCTTCTATGGCATGTTATAAGAATTTTGGCTCAAATGCAAAGCAACAAATCAAGGATAAATCAAACATTTAACTGAATTTAATATGATATCTATTGTTGTTTAATTATCTGTTCTAACTGTTCTCAAGATGTATAAGCTTAGGTCTCCAATATTATGCTATTTAGTACATTCTCAAATTTAAGGTCTTAATATTGAAATGCTAAAACGAAATGCAGTCTTAATTCAAATCATATGGATTCGCCTATTTAAACCAGCTTATCAATCATATGTAGGGTATTTGATTTAGCACCCTAACTAAGCTCAACAATTTTATTGTAATTCCGTGTATATGTCCTAGCCTTAATTTACATTAATAAGAAAGTAAAGAAGTCAAATTGCATGCAACTTGCAATCTAAATTCATGATGTTGATGTATTCTTATAAATCATTATAGGGAGATATTATGTATTTTAATTAAACAAAAATAATTATGGTAAATTTTCATTAGTGCCCTTATAATAGAATTAAATCATTATTAAACTTCTATTATTCATGAGTTATCTTTTTCTCAGTAGCATAAGCAATAGGATTTAACATCTTCTTTAGCTTTGAACATGGTGGATTATATCTTCACAATTTAATTAGCTAATGCATCAATCATATGAACACATCATCAAAACCTTTTCCATTCCATTACAATTTTCATTTGCATAACCTTTCCATTTTTTCCATTTGTACGCCATTTACAATAAGGACGATTCCTTTCCATTTGTACGTCATTTACAATAAGGACGATTGCTTCATAGATCAACACTTATACATACATTTATATAATGAACGCTCATATTCAAAATAATTTATTAATGTTTAAGGCAAGCATAAATTACTTGTGCATATATTAAAATATTGAACCTCTTGTATTTGTTATATCTAACCAAGTAACTATTATATTTATCAATTATTTTGGCTCTTAATACTTATAAATCTATGGTTGTATATGTGAATTCTATTTTATTGCATAGAGTAAAATGGAAGAAATATCATTATAAAGAAATACGATTGCCCACTTTAGAGGTTCAGATGGTATGTAATGTATGCTAGAATAGATTCTTAAGGGCCATCTCTTGACGATCCCTTGATAACAACTCAACTTTGAATGAGTTGGGGAGGCGTTGGACCTGACTAGAGTTTATGTTTGAGCTAATTCCTTGTTAAAACCCTACGACATAAAATAAATTATTTAAAGTTAGGATACATGGTTGTTGTTCAGAACCTTGCAAGAGCAAACACTTGAATTTTACCTTGGAATGTTTGTCGAACCTAAGAGAGAATCTATGTCAATTTTGGAAATGAAAGTCCTCGTGAAATCCTAGATTTGATAGTAGCCATTACAAATTTAAAATTTATTTGTTGTCCAAGAACAAGTTAATGAAATTTTATAACATTATTATATTAAGGTCGTTGGGGTATTGATTAAATTTAAAAATGTTAACTCTCCAATTAGAGGTATGTAGGATTGAGGGAAAATATGATTGGAGCTATTCTATCCCTTTTGCATGACTTTTGTGTGTGTGTATCCACGGTATTGGGCCAGTGTTTAATAGGAAGAGAAAAAAGTTGTTTAGAAAATAAATATTTAGTAATTTTAAATAAATTTCATTTGAAGTTTGATTCAAATTCGAAAAATATAAAATTTATGCCCAAATTCATCTATATACATTTTACATAAAAATAAAATATGTTTCCACAAAATTTTGAAATTTCAAAAGAGCCCATCATGGGTAGAATTATCAATTTTCATTTAAATTTGAAATTACCAAAATATGGAGTAAAATAAAAAAGTTAGAGAACCCTAATTAAGAGACTATGCCCTTTGGATCTTTAATTCATTATACATAGTTGCATATCTTAAAATCAGTTCATGTACTCTAGCAATTTTGGCATCTTATTTTAAAGAATTGTTCCAATATAAGAGACAATCCTATATGATTTAAGTAATTTAGTTTTAAGGATAGTTTTCCTTTCTACCAATGTTATATAGGCCCTCTAGTTAACATCTTTTTTTATGGTCTTACTTTTAAACAAAAGTTTTTGGTTTGTCTCTCTAACATAACTTTGGTGAACTTGCCACTGCATTTTAACATGAATTGCCAATCACCAATTATTTATATCTATTAGCCACTATGTGAAAATTATTGGATGAATCTGGCCATCAGCCACATCTAACTTTACTTTCAGGTCATATCATCATCATTATTATAGTGATGATAACAATAACTCCTATAACCTTCCAAGCTTACATTAGGGTGTTGAATTAGTGTCAGCTCTCTAATTTTTTTCGCATATTTTTTCGGTAAAGTAGTTCATTTGAATGATTAAAGCCCCTCCCAAAACTATTGCAATGATTTTAATCAATTGTATTTTTTCCAATAAACTGTAAATGATTCTTAGCTCTTCTTTAACTTGATTTTGATTGTTCTGGGTTTTTGATGGTTGGTATTTAAGTTAAGGATCTTTTATATTTAGTTGGTTTCTCTTGTGGTAGTTTTCACTTTTGAGTGCATTCAACCTTAATTATTTGATAAGGAATTAGAGGCTATTCTTAATTTGATGCGATCAAGGCTGAGGTTCATTATATGCTTGGGGCAGAGTTCATATGCTTAGGATTTTGTATAATATTTAAATGAAAAAGATGCATGAGTTTAAAAAAAGTGCAAGTGCTTTGAGAAAACTGTGATTTAAAATAATTCAAAAAAAATTCTTCTTGTAATTTTAAATAATTAAGTGATAATTAAAATTTAAAAATCAGGTTTTAACTGCATAAGTTGTGAAATGTTTGAAGAAAATTGAATCAATTTGAAACATTTTAATAATAGATACAAGTACTCAAACATTATTTAAGCTATTGCAAAATCGAATAATATCTCAAATCTCAAGCAAAATCAGATGTTGCGAGATCGATGAAGAATTGTCGTGTGATTTATGATTTTATCCACTTTGCTTTGATTTCGATCCAAGTGAAAGTGGCAGAGACACATTTTGTGCGAACCTTTGCCCTCCTCAAGGTGAGGGATCATAAATGAGAAGGGGGGAGTCGTTGTCTTGGGCAACGATAGGGACAAGCTTAATCTTGCGTGGATTGTCCTACTTGAGCTACTTCATCTTTGCCACTTGCTCTGCTCAACCTGAATCTGCGCTGTTCTTCTTCTCCTAATTTTCATGTCCCTTTCTCTTTTGCTGATTTGTTGCCTACAGTATCACATCATTTGAAGACGGGAATTCTAGAGACGACAAAAAACTGAAAGGGGGTGGTCATTGATCGGAACATAAGAAAAGGCAGCGAGCCGCTTTATGCCACATCATGCATCCTACTATGACAACCACTGTTGTCCTCATGTTAGAAATCGCAATAAGCTGCTGACGAATAAGTGGATGATGACGGAGTATTATTTTTATACAGTTCACTAAGTATATAAGCATATAAATAAAACTACAACAGAGTGCAAAAGCAAAATATTCATCTATACATTATATATATGCAGTAATAAAAAAAGACATGCATCTCATAATGTAAATGTAAAAGTAAGTACATTCAGAATTATTGCAAACAAAATTTTAAATACTAGTGTAAACTCTCTCTTTCTCTTAATATAAAAGAAAGAAACCAACAACATGATCCTCCTCTAACAACTGCTCCTCAATAATTGACTCCTCAAAAGCTTTAAATTTGACATCAGTTTCACATGCCAGGGCCCAAGTTAAGAAAAGAAAATATTTGTGTTAGATAATCGTATAAGTACACTTTAAGTTGGCTAAATAGTTTTCTCATTCTAAGGGTCATTCCAAGAGAAGAAAAATATTATCTAAGTATATTTTAGGTTGACTAAATAGTTTTCATTATGTTAAAGTATATCACATTTATTAATAATAACTAATTAGATGCTAGTTATAACTTTAACCAAATGAGATAAACTAAGCACATTGACAGACCTAAAATATGTTTGCGCTTGCACGCAAGTGTACATGATCTGAAATAATAAGTAGAAAGTTTAAGTTTCTGGGATTTATCGAACCTCAGGGAATTGGGTGTTTTGTTACTAAGGTATATCTATGATCACTAATGTTTAAGCTATATGTGTATTGTTGAATTTGGTTCCTAAACAAGCACGATAACTCTTAGTAGAAAATAATTCTGATAAAAAAGGAAGAGGAGAGTTGTGTTTCTCCCACATGATATGATAGAGAACTTATGTATGATGATTCCTCAAGTATTCATCTTTTCCTTACTTAGTTTTTAATCAAGTGCACATTGTCCTTCTTAGAGTTTTAACTCAAAGATTTACAAGTTCAAATCTCGTGCATAAAATGAACATGCAGTCAGTTCTATTTCAGCACAAAAATCCTTATAAGATTTTAGATTTTTAGTTTTCTTCTCATCTCTTGATTATAGAGATGAGAATTATGAAGTTAAGATCTTACAAGCATTGATTTCACTGGGCTCAATGACTATGTCACCTCGTTCACGAGCATTCAATGAATCCATTCCCTCCCTCAAGTATGCTGAGCAACGGAGCTCAATTAGTGGATCTTAGCATCACACAATTCAACTCTTTAGTTGAGCATAGATCAAGGTGCACTAAGCTCAAAAACTTTCTCACAAAATTCTAAGCTCTCATGCACTCGTGATTCCAGCACCAAAACTAAGAATAAGTTATGGAGTACAAGACTTTTTAGCCCTTGAATTTATTTAGTATTTTATCATTTGGTCCACATTCAAGTTCACAATAGTTCTTCACATTTCTTTAATAAGTCATTGAGTTCACAAATTTTATTAAAGCTTGAGAAAAATTTCATACATCATAGTATCTTTCATTACATGTGGGATTGCCCCAACCCTCCCTAAGAGAGGTTTAGCTCTCCATTATAAAAGAGATAAAAAAGAATACATATATGGATAAAGACCCTTTCATGATCAACTAAGAAAAATACAAGACAAGATTTTAGAAAATACTAAGAACTTTCCTTTGGGAAGTTCTCCGGACTTCTCCTCTTCTTGCTTGTGGTTGCTTCTCCTAGGTCCGTAGTGTTGCTTTTCTCCTTCTTCTCCTTAGCAAGAGGAGTTCTTCCACCCTTCGAGAGTTCTCATTCTCTTCTATGCAGCCCTCTCCATACTTAGGATGTATTGAGCCAAGTTGGGAACCCTCCTTAAGTCAAGAAGGGAGATATTTATAGAGGTGGGATGTATTCTTCATCCTTTCGTTCAAAATTTGCATTGCTAAAAAAAAATCTGCTGTCATGATGGCCAATCCCACTTGAGAGATGAAGTGACTACCACTTTTCCATTAATTAATCTCCTCATCACCTTAAAGTATCAATTCTTTCTTAAAAAAATGAATCTACTGTAGAAGGAATGATGGCTGGAGACAAGGAGCTGGTTGGAGGTCTTGTCCTAGCCAATTTTAATGCATCTGCTCAGATAAAATTTTGGCGGGCCGCTGTAGCGCGCTATAGTGGAAAGATTTCGCAAAATGGTCAGCTGTGGCGCGCTGCGGCATTCTGGTTCGTACATTGATGCACCGCTACAGCGCACTATAGCACGCTCTAGCGCTAGAATTTTAGTCTGATGATCCACGACAGCGCACTATAGCACCAGCATTTCGCAAATGGTATGCTGCAGTGCGCTATAACGTCAGCGCATTCACAAATTGCTCTACTAAAGCGCGCTATAGCACCAGCATTTCGCTAATGGTCCGCTGCAGCGCGCTATAGCGCCAGCGCATTTGCAAATTGCTCCGCTGCAGCGCGCTATAGCGCCAGTGTTTCGCAAATGGTTCGCTGCAGCGCGCTATAGCGCCAGCGCCTCTATAAATTGCTCCGTTGTAGCGCGCTATAGTGCCAGCATTTCGCAAATGACCAACTGCAGCATGCTATAGTGCCAGCGCCTTGCAGGATGGACCGCTGCAGTGTGCTGCAGTATGCGGCAGCGGATTTTTCCAAAAATCTTTGGGAAATTATCCAGAATTGTTCAAACATTGCTGAATGGGCATTTTTTTTGAAAAATAGATAGAATTTGATCAAGGAAGCAATATCAATATAAAAATGAATAAAATTTTCTTTTATTTTAGGATATAAATTATGGATTTATCACACATATCTCGAATTCAGAAACTATAAACAAGGTCAAATACATATATAATAAATAAATTGAAACTGATATAAGTATGGTCAATGATATATGCTAATTTGAATATACTATAAGTATCAAAAATGCTGAAAGAAATTGCATAAGTAAAGGTAAAAGCTGGAAATAAAACTGCACTATCTGTCTCGCTAATAAAACCAATCTAAATTGTAACTGTGAAAAGTTTAGCTACTCATAGCTAGACTTGAACTATACTGAAGTAAACTGAACTAAATATGCAGTACTACAAATGCAATGTGTATTTTAATTATTTTACTTTGATGCTGCGAACACATGTAGAAGCAGCTGAGGAGTCAAGCACATCTGCAAGATTAAAAATGGGATTCTGAACTCAACACAACTTTCACTAATGAGTACGTGTAAGTATCCTTATTACTTCTTACTGCCTGCTTGTTGGTTATAATGTGCATGCAAAATCACTCATCCTTATATGAACCAAATGCTAAATATTATCTTAAATCACCACATTTTCATTTCATGCACAAGGAATCTTATATGACATGTTATAAGAATTTTGGCTCAAACACAAAGCAACAAATTAAGGATAAACCAAGCATTTAACTGAATTTCACATGATATCCATTGTTGTATAATTATCTATTCTAACTATTTTCATGATGTACAAGCTTAAGATCTCCAATATTATACTATTTAGTACATTTTCAGATTTATGGCCCTAAGATTGAAATATTAAAACCAAATGTAGTTTTAACTCAAATCAGATGGATTCACCTATTTAAATCACCTTATCAATCATATGTCCGAATATTTGAAGCTCAATAATTTATAACACATAGATGCTAAGAGAGTAAACACTAACCATATGGTTTAGATCTCTTACTTAGGATTTTCACTTATAAGATCCAAGCCATTCAAATCTAGACTCCAGTTAGGGTTTATACTAAATGAATTTTCCTTAACATAAATTAGGCAACATAAGCTATATAATCTTTAAGGGTACTGAATTAAAGGCTATTAAGATGATTAGGGATTTAAAAATTGGGTTCTAAGTTTTCTTTAACCTAAATTTTGTTTCAGATAATTATTCATCTCATTTTATTTTTATTAAATGGTATATAATTTCATATTTTTTGTATTTACATATCCAACTATTTCAAAAATACAATATATATTATTTTCTTAAAGTTTTGATTAAATTAAATTATTTGCATCATTATTTTATTGGAATATTTCATAAATATTTCAATTCCATCACGAGTTTCCATGCGGATTGATGGGAAGCTTGACGTGTCAGGGAATATTCGATGGAGGGAATATTCAACTCATTGAACGGTGCGGGTTATGGGCCGACCCAACCCATGAATTTGCTTTATCTCGGTTAATTGACTGAATTAGGGAAAACTTGCGTCACTAATTCTCGTCGATTTCGACCACTGCGGGAGATGAATCACATACCAAAATGATCAGCGATTCGCACCATTAGTAGCCCCATGGCTGGTAGCGCCAATTGTCGGGACCTTACTTAGTCGTAAGCCAGCCACTAGGGTGTACTGTGCGAGCTAATTTGGTCTGACACATGCATGTCGGAGGGGGTTTTTAGTGCCTACATCATCACCATCCAACGATGTCTGAGCCCACTTAGAATGCACCTATCCACGATGCCTGAGCCCACCTAGAACACCGGAAGCATACTCAATCGGGGATCCATTGTGCGACACTGTTGAGCCTCGTCTGGGCTAGCTCAAGCCCAGCCAAGTTCAACAATCATCTCTCGACACCCAGTAATGTGAATGGAGCATATTTCGGGGTCGATTGAAAGATTTGGCTGTTGGGATTGGTCCGATATTTTGGCGAACGTGCGCTCATGAAATCTGCTCAATACCATCCATGGGATTACTAAAAATTTCTAATTAGAATTCGAAATGAATCCTAACATCATTCTAAGAATCTTAACAATCATCATAGGCGTGGAAATAAGCTTACAAGCTCAGTAAGAATTGAACAGAAAGGTGGTTTAGATGGAGGTACCTTGCACCTGTCAAGAACATGGAATGCTGGCTAGTCCCAAAGGCTATCGTAGGTTCTTACAACTTCTTGAAGACCTCAGCTAGCTCTTGAGCACTTGAAAAGAAGGTTTTTCCCACTGGGGTGCCGAGAAGGAGGCTCTAAGATCTGCTGGGTCCGACGGGCTCGAGAGAGGATTATAGAGGGTAGAGGGGGAATTGAGAGTGCTATGGATAAAGGAACTCTCAGGAAGGTTTTTGGCTAGCTTTAATAGATGGGGAGGTTGAGGGAGGTCGGTCCATGGCTCTTGGGTTGAGCTCAAGAGGTTTGCCTCCCAAACTCTAATTGAGGCTAAATCGGGTCACAATGACCTGAGAGAAGGTTCCTCCACTTATTAGAAAGCTGTTGGAGAAAAGCTCTGACAATAGTTTGTATGGGGAATCCTTTGGCCATTGGGCGAGTGAATAGGGACGATAGTGAGCAGGAGAAAGAGCCTTGGATTCCATCTGATTCTCGATCAAAAAAGTGCAACAACCCTGATCTATTGGATTATAATAGTTGATGCAGGATTAAACCTGTAATAACCCCAACATCGGATTGGGAACGCAATCCAATGTTGGAGAGCTACCACGACACTTAACACCGGGTTAAAAAGAAACCAACCCAACTATTGAGTGCAATGTGGCCAAGTATCTTTGTGAGGGTATTAAGTTGAAAAATGCTAAAATAAAGAAAGAATATGAAAGTGTATGGAAGTAGAATTGAATACGATCCACTATCCAAACCAAGCAGTTTAGTATGAAAGTAAATTTATCACAAAAAGAAGTAAAAAATTACAGAAATTAAATTATTATAGACTTAAAATTATAAATAACAATTAAAGTAAATTCACTCTTTTACATGAAAACAATAAAGTAAATGAATTGCGGAAGCAGTTAAAGTCTCTAAGTACACTAGAGTTCAGCTCCACTACTTTGAAAATGCTCATAATCTACCGTATTTTTGGTATTTAAAATATGGTAGGGCATAGCTAAGAAAAATAAAACAAGTGGTTAGATTAAAAAGTCTAAATATGTTTTAAAATTGGCTAAATTTTAATTGTAGTTTAGTTGAATATCATATATGCCAATTTACACTTAAATTTTATAGCGGAGCATATAAAGCATCAAAGTAAGGAAAGAAAGGTAAATGTAAAGAAGAACTGTAGAAAAGAAAAAGGAGTAAGAACTCACAAATAGGTTTGCTTTAGCCTACAATAATAAGTAAGGGAAAAAGCAACTTAATAAGGCTAGAAACTACTAATGTGCATATAAAAATATGAAATAAAAATATGTATATGCCCAATAAATATTATGCTAAGGGAAACTAAAGCAGTAAAGCATAAATTGGAATTAAAGCAACATACACTGCATAAATAAGAAATTATAAGTAAAGTATAGTAGATTAAATGAAAGTGCAAAGTAAGTATGAAGAACCATAGTCTCTTGGGCTAAGAAGTCGTAGTCAAAAATTATGTAAAGTAAGCATAGCTTAAAAGCTATAATGAATTCTTATAATTAATAAGATTGTAAAGACTAATAATTTAATAGTTGAAGTTATTTTATAATTTTCCATTCTGTGGGCAAATTTGTAGAACGAGTGAGGAATTATGCATGTCTGCCTAACTAGTAAGGAAAGTGAGGTCTCATAGAAAATAAACACTCACACTCCTCCTTTAAGATATGTGAGGTCTCCTTATATTCCCCCTAAGCCTATCTTTGGCCACCACCAAGAAACTCCTATAATATTTTATGAATGTTTTATTTATGCACAAGGTCTTATATGTATATTCAAAAGTGTAGTCTCAAAATAAAGCTTACATTCAAGGAATTCAAGTAATTGTAAACTAAGTAATATCCAAAATTGTCTAATTTTAATGATCTAACTTAATGATTAGAGCTAATTGAGCTTCTAATTGACTTATAGATGTCATCTCTAAGTCAATTATAAATAATATTATAAATGAATTAAGCCTTGGAAAAAAGTAGTTTGATTTAGTTTATGAAATGACAAAATAATTTAAAAGTATATTTTTGCAAAATGATACTTATCCTACACTAATCCTAAACCATACAATCTATAAAGATTAAAGGATTCAAGGTCTACGAAACTAGTAGGGAAGTCAAGATTAATGGAATACTAAACTAAAGGAATTGGAGGTTAATATAATACTTACTAACTTCATCTAACTGGCTTACAATTGAGAGGCTTCTATCCAAATCAATCACTAACCTAATTAGGATCAATTAATAGGAGAAGTCTAAGTGTATGAGAGAGGTAAGATTACTAGCTACAAGTTCTAATTTACTCTAAGTTTTAGGTAATGAAGCTTATAAAATAATTAGATCACTAGGAAAAACTAAAAAACACTTTACTTTAACTTGCCAAAGAGCTTAAGGTAAAGATTAGAAGCTAAGGGAATGTTGACTAGAATACATCCTAATTGTTGGCAACTAGTCCAATTGAATTTACAAAATGAAATAAGGACATGCTAATAGTATACTACATCTATGGAATAGGTTAGCTAAATTCATGATGGCCAATCAAATAAGCTAAAGTTCCTAAATTCCATATAATAATTACTAATACTGAAGGTTTGAATCAAGAAATGTGCTAAGTAAACAAGCACCTAAATTATGAAAAGTCAAATTTCAACATATAATTAAAATGATAAGGGAAGTAAATTAAATGAGACATGTTTGCTATCATAGGGTTTAAAAACTTAAACATGCAATATATGAAATTAAGAAATTTGTAAAATTACACTAATTAAGGAGCCAAATACATAAAACATCCAATTGTTGTCTAAATGAAATAATGTAAGCAAATATGAAATCCTTATAGTATAAAGAGAAGAACGACACTAACTAGGTCAAAATTGGAACCAGCATGGTAGACCCGTCGTTCAGTATACTAGACCACACCCTTATGGTAATTGTTACCACACTGGAGGCCGATACTATATTTCCAGCAACATAAATCATCATCATTGGGAATGCCGAGCTAATAGGATGATAGATAAAATGCGAATTAATCGTCAGTCTATGGTTCATAACCCTACTCCTCTCAATTCTCATGCGCCAGCTCTTGCTCTAATGCCTTCTTCAGCAAGTGGAAGTGCTCAAGGCCAGAATGAAGCACCTTCGCCTGCCTCAAGACAAGGGCAAACTAGTCGTACTGCTAAGGGAAAGGCAGTTGCCCAATCTTCTGTTGTACAGCGTGTGTATGCCTTATCTATGTTAATTGCTCAAGAGGATAGCAACATCGTTACCGGTATGTCTTATATTTAATTTTATTTTATTCAGTCTTTCATTTCATATGCATATATTTTTTGTGCTTCCTGCTTTAAATTTTTCTTAGTTGCAATTTTTTTTTCTTTCATGCTATAGAAACTTTAATTATTAAAAACTAATTCTGTAACACACTCTTTGATACAGGTGCTAGTCACTCTTTCATGTTTGAGAGTTGTGCTTCTTCCCTTAACTTTCAACATTTCAGCCTGGGTAATGCCTTGAGAGTGTAGATGCCATCTGGTGCTAAAATGTTCTCTAAGAGATTCTGTTTGGTAGGCATCCCAATCAGTAACCAACTCTTCCAACCTAAGCTTAGTGTTATGCGGATTACGAACTTCAACATAATCTTTGGCATGGATTGGTTAAGTAAGTTTAACGTCGTTATAGAGTAATTTTGAAAAAGAGTCTCTCTCAGGGTAGAAAAGAAACCCAAGGTCTTCATAGGCAAACTTGACCTAATTTCATCACTAATTAATGCACATAAAGCCAAGCATTTCATTAGTAAAGGTTCCTATGCTATCTTAGTAACCTTAATCGGTGAGGAAAAAGAAGATAAGAATCTGAAAGATACCAATGTCATTAGAGAGTTCCTAGATGTGTTCCTAAAAGACTTGCTTAGACTACCTCCTTTGTGTGAGGTAGGGTTTTCTATTGAACTAATCCCAAGAACTTAGCCTAAATCTAAGTCCCCTTAGAAAATGCCACCCAAAGAATTTTAAGAGCTTCGTGAGTAGTTGCAAGAGTTGTTGGAAAAAGGTTTTGTTCACCCTAGCATGTAGCCTTGGGGAGCTCCTGTTTTATTCATCAAAAATAAGGGTGGATCAATGCGGATGTGTATTGATTACCGTGAGATTAACAAGGTGATGGTGAGGAACAAGTATCCAATTCCTAGGATAGATAACTTGATCGATCAGATCACTGGAGCAAAAGTATTCTCCAAGATTGACTTGAGATCAGGTTATTATCAGATTCGAGTTAAGAATAAGATATTCCTAAAACTACATTCGGACAAGATATGGACTCTACGAGTTCCTTGTCATGTCTTTTGGACTGACGAATTCTACTTCCATTTTCATGGACCTGATGTAGCGTATTCTTAAGCCGTATCTTGATGAGTTTGTTTTATAGTTTTCATAGACGACATCCTAATATATTCCAAGTCAGCTGTTGATCATGAGAAGCATCTGTTTGTCATTCTTGAGTTGTTAAGAGAGTATAAGTCATTTGTTAAAGTTTTTGAAGTGCGAATTTTGGCTTAAATCTATTGCATTTATAGGTCACAATTGATGCTGAAAGCATTAGGGTTGACTAAAGGAAGATCCAAGCTGTTTAATAATGGGTGCAACCCAAATATGTAACTGAAATTCACTGTTTTCTAGGACTCACTGGATATTACAGATGGTTTGTTCCTTGATATTTCCAAATTGCCTCTTCATTAACTCAGTTAACTAGAAAAGAAGTTTCATACATATGGAGCACAACTTGTGAAGAAGCCTTTTAAAAGTTGAAATAGTTATTAACTTTAGCTCCAGTCTTAGTACTTCCTCAAGAGGGTAAAGATTTTTAGGTTTATACTGATGCGTCTACGGTAGGACTGGGATGTGTTCTAATGCAAGATCATCGAGTAATAACCTATGCGTCTAGACAACTTAAGCCTAATTAGAGGAATTATCTTGTGCATGATCTTAAACTTCTAGGGGTAGTTTTTGCTCTTAAAATCTAGAGATACTACCTAAATTAAAATCCACTGGCAAAATCATTCAGCTGATGAAGCCACATGGTAAAAAGAAGAGGATATGTGGAAGAAGTTTCCAAAGTTCTTTTCTTAATCAGGTAGTTTAAATTCTCTAGTTTCCTTTCATGCTTCCCCTGCGCATTTTCATTTTTGTGTTTTTATTTGTTGTGTGTCGAGGGTGACACCTCTTTTAAGGAGGGGAGTATGTAACAACTCTAGTGTTGTTACCTTGTATTTTGTAACAACCTGGATGTTGTTACCCATCAATTAGCGACCTAATTGACTCCAAACCTTTTCCATTACTCTTATAAAAGTATTAGGAGTCTTCACTTCAAATTTCATGCAATTTGGAGACCGTTTGACAATTTCCAATATTTCCTAGTTTTCTGATAATTCTAAAAATACCTAATTTATTTAGACTTTAGAATCGAAAATGGAGTCTACCATTGGACTCACCACATCCAAATTAGCTACGGGCAATATTTTGGAAGTGTTTGGAAGTCGTCAAATTTTTCATCAATATTTTAATAATATTTTAATGCACAGAAAATTAGATAAATTAGATATACCTCCGATCAAAAATCTGATTGCATTTTTGAGTTTCTCACCCCTCAAAAAGCAAAGAGTGAAATTATGGAATTTTTCAAAGTGCGCTTGTGTATTTAAATTAAAGAATTTAACCAAGTATAATTAGATAATATATTGAATTTAAATTAAGAAAAAAAAACTTGAGTTATTATTAATATTGCAATTTTGACTAAAATAGGTCAGTGCAAATCCTGTGTACAAATCTAAAACACGATTCACAATTTTAAAACCTATAGGATTCATTCCATACCACTCCATAGAAATCAAACTGTTTCTTTTAATGACAAGATTTAACTGTAAGATTTTATGGAGCATATCTATTAACTTATAAATCCCATTAACCCTATGATGGATAAGAACCGCAATAGAAAGTTATCCAATGACCGAAACAATTGGACTGTACTCCCCTGTTGGGCAAAAAGGGATAGTGCGCCTGCATTCGCAGTGGAGGCGTACGAGGGTGGAGGTGGCCAGCTATCCCCTTCTAAAGCCTTATCCTCATTTGGAAACCCTCAACTTTGGAGGGAGGGGAGAATTATATCATTATTTTTGGGTAGGGTTGCGAGCAGACTATGAAAAACAAAAAAAAGAAAGGAAGGGGCTGGAAAGGGGTGGAAACCATCGAGGGTTTTTCGAAGTCTAGAACCCTGTCTTCATTCGACGTGGGAGAGGAAGAAACTCCAGGTACCACCTTCATTTCCTTTCTCATAAATTTCTCAGGTCTCGGCTTTTCAAATCTCCCCTTTCCTTTCCTTAATGAGGTTAAATAATCTTATACCAAATCAAGTTTAAAGTATTTCAAATTTTCTTATATATATGAAAACTAAACTTCAACATATCGACATTCATGGCTTATTGAGACAAACACCATCTATCGAGTGCTGGTTCGCAACTGAAGGTTCTTTAGGAAAGCAAATTTAGAATCCTAGAACTACATCATTTTTTTATCATATTCCTTTAGTATTGGATGAATATGGCAGATTAGCGAAGTAGTTGATATGGTTCGTTTGTAATGTTTATTGATGGAGTATTGTATATTTTCTATATTGATATCATAGAATGACTGCTATTTTTAATTACATTAATATGGAACCTAACCTGCTCTTTATTATGTAAAAACATGTGAACCTTTTGTCGTAATTCTGAAGATTTATCTTGGAAGGGTTGCAAAGGTTATCCCAAATTATTTTATATGCTTACTGATATGTACTCAGAGTTTTCATATTGAAGTGGGAATCTTAAAACTTCATGGATCCCAAGGAATTTGAATTATCTTTAATATTAAAATTTAGTTTTGTGCTATTCTGGTTTGATGTTTAGATTGATTTTTGAGAATAGTAAATTAGCTAGTTTGTAGTGGTATTTTGAAAGGGTATGTACGCTGTAGTCTTGCAGTAAATGCTCCTTTGTTTGAATTCTGCATTGGGTGAGATTGAGTGTGGTGCCGTTTATGGTGATCATCTTAACCTGTTGCTATTAGGTCTCTCATATCTTCAATGAATTCCAATATTTTGTTTGTATCGAATGATATGGTGGTTCTTTGTAGGATTCAAGTGTCTACTGTTTTTGAATAAAAGATTATAAATACTGTTGAGGTTAATGTTTTCCTTGTCTCTTAATAATTTTAAATTGCATGAAAGTTGTCCATTAAAGCTTGTTTTACAATTTTTTTTTAATAAAATTCAGATGCTATGTTGATAAATTTGTTAAAGCTACCTTAATCAACTAAGTATTAATGACTTACCTACATCTCAAATTACAATTAGTATAAGAATAAAAGAAACAGAGGGGATGTTGTAATGACATTGCTATTTATTTTAGATAATGCTTTTATACATTATTTTTACTTGAATGTTTAATAAATCTTCTCCAAATGCTGTCAATTGATTTATGTGATCAAATGCTATTAGTTAAATCTATGTGATCAAATGCTTTTAATTGATTTATGTGATCAAATGCTATTAGTTAAATCTATATGATCAAATGCTGTCAATTGATTTATGTGATCAAATGCTATTAGTTAAATCTATGTGATCAAATGCTTTTAATTGATTTATGTGATCAAATGCTATTAGTTAAATCTATATGATCAAATGCTGTCAATTGATTTATGTGATCAAATGCTATTAGTTAAATCTATGTGGTCAAATGCTATTAGTTAAATCTACATGATCAAATGCTGTCAATTGATTTATGTGGTCAAATGCTATTAGTTAAATTTATGTGATCAAATGCTATCAATTGATTTATGTGATCAAATACTATTAGTTAAATCTATGTGATCAAATGCTGTCAATTGATTTATGTGATCAAATGATATTAGTTAAATCTATGTGATCAAATGCTGTCAACTGATTTATATGATCAAATACTGTTAGTTAAATCTATATGATCAAATGCTGTTAGTTAATTTAAGTGATTTAAATATTGTTGTTTCTTCAAATGAAATCATATGTTGCCTCTAATCCTAAAATAGGATCATTAAGATAATAGGGAATCAAATGCTGTCATTATTTTAATGTGAGATCAAATGAGATCAAATGTGGTAAAATGCTGCCATCTTATATAATGAAAGGTCAAGAGACCATATGAGATCCCATACTGCCAATTATTTTATGAGATTCAAATGCTGTCATTTATTTCTAAATGAATAAAATACTGCCATTAAATGCATTGCAAGATAACAAATTTTAGTTTAAGTGATTGTTGTTGCTTTTATACATAAATGCTAAACTAAATACTGTTATCTTTGCAGGTTAAGTCATTAATAAATATTAATTGAAATGCTGAACCAAATGCCATTACTTCTTGCATATTAAGTCAAAGGATGCTGCCCCCTTTATATTGCTAATTTAATTACTACATTTGTTATTATTTTTCATAAATATTTGATTTAGGATGTGTGAACCCTAGGTTAACCAATTGTTATATATTGATGTTCTTTACAATTGCTGAAATTATTAGAATTGAAAATAGCCAATCCCATGTAACGGATTGACTTATAAATTGATGCTCTTTTCAATTGTTGAAATTATTAAAACTAGAAATAGCCAATCCCATATAATAGATTGACTTATATGTTGATGTTGTATGTGTTTATTTTGAGCAAATACAAAGGAGATCATGCCGAAATTTTTAGAATTGAAGTTTCATCATCAAATTCTACATGTATCACTTCCTCTTTAGTTGTAAGTAAGATTTAATTAAGAATCCATTAAATTCTATTATATTCAATTTAGCTTAACACTTTCAATTGCTAAGTTAAAGTTCTTTAAAAGAACCTATAATAAGGCTAGTGCTCAAATAACTTCTTAGATAATTAGCACATATCCCAATAGTCTTAAATCTTTCACTTAGTTCTCAATTGATTTAAATTGAGAACAATAGTTTCCTTTTATGCTTTTTATAAGCTTTAGATTTCTAAACTCCTACAACTATAAATGAATTATTACTTGTAAGACAAAATCTAATTCCTTCCTTACACTCAATTATTCAATATCAATCAATCTTAGATAATTTCATGATTGAATTGAGTTGATACTTTTTAGTTTATAAGTTAAATAGGTGAAGCTAATAGAATATCTTTTAGCTTATACTTTCATTAACTTAGAAATCTATAAACACTATTCTTCCTTACTAGTTTCCTTAAACTTTAATCATAAATATATTTGATTTGATTAGTTTAGGACTAGTATAGGATGAGCTTCAATTACATGAAAATACTATTTTCCAAACTTATCTTCCTTCTACTTTTTATCAAAATTGACTTAAAGATCAATATATATAAGTGAATTTGGAGCTCAATTAGCTCCAATAAATAAGTAGATTATTAAGGTTTAGATACCAAAATGATATCACATAGTTTACAATTATTGAAATTTATTGAATGCTTGCTTAGCTTGGAGCCTTTTTTCTTGAACATTCATTCAAGATTATTGTGCATAAATAAAAAGTTTTATATAACTTTATGGGAAATAACTTATGGTAAATTTGAACAAAAAAGATAGTGCTTATAGTAGGACTTCACATTTTAGAGAGGGTAAATGTGAATGTTCGACCCCCCCACTGTATCTAGTTAGGCAGACATGCTTAACTCCTCGTCCCATTCTGTTGAGTACTCCTGCAAAATGAGATAGCTTTTAAATATTACTTCAACTTATAATGTAAGAGTTCTTTTACAATCTTATTGATTGTAAGATCTCTTCATAACTATTTAGTTATGCTTACTTTTCATAGTCCTAAGCTATGTATGTTTTAGATCAAAAATCTAAGATACTTCTTTATTTTCTATGCTTTACACTCTCTATTTCTAGTATTGTATTTTGCTCACTTACAGTTCATTTAAAATACAATGTGTGTTGCTTAATTTTATTTAATGCTTCACTGTATTTCATTTGCTTACTTAGCATAAATTTCATTGAACATGTATTATTTTTATTTCATTTATTTTAATGCACATAGTAGTTTCTAGCCCTTTTAGGATGCTTTCCCTTACCAATTTTGGATACAGGCTAGGACTTATATATAAGTGAGTATTTTTACTCAACTTATTTCATACTGTCTCCTTTACAATTATGCTTGATTCATCTTTCCATACTTGATAACTTTTATAGATCCGCTACTTATTTTAAATTATAAATTATGCTTGTGATATCTTATTAACTTAAGAAGTAGCCAATCTTAAATTATGCTTAGATTGTTTAGTCTAATTACACTTTTTCTTTTATTGGCTATGCCCTATCATATTTAAATATCAAAATATGATAGATCAAGATCTCTTTGATTCAAGTAATGCAGGTCCAAGCGCTTGAAGAGCTTTCAACAAATATATGCTTCCGCTTAATTAAAAATGTTTACTTGCATTTTATTACAAGTGAGTGACCTACTTACTTTCTCTTACTCTTATTTTTAAAAGACTTGTAATAATTAAATTTTAAACTGCTCAGGTTTGCTTAAGTTACTTTTACCTACTCTTAAATATCTGTGTTATGTTTACTATTTTGTAATTACTTGGGATGAATGAGTGGATTATTCTAATTGCTTGTATTGAAAATACTTACAATGTTTTATTTTCATGTATCTTGTTAACATGTATCTTCTATTGCATTCATTTGCAAACTTTATTTTAATTTAATAACTACTCACAAAGTGACTTAGCCACTTAGCATCTATACTTGACTAGTTTTCTTCTAATCGAGTGTTAGGTGCTAAGGTAACATCCCAATGTTTGGACTAATCTCCTATCCAATTATTGGGTTCGTTACATATTTAGATGCCTAATCAACTTTATTTATCATCTTATGCTCTTATATTAGTGTTAAGAGCCTCCACTTCAAGTTTTGTGAAATTTGGAGATCGTTTGAAACTTTCCCCAAATTAATTATGGCTAGCATTTTGGGAGTGTTTGGAAGTCGTCAAAATTTCCCAAATTATTTTTAATAATTTTTAAATACTCAAAAAATTATGATTAATAAATTGACTTTCGATCAAAAATCTGATTGTATATTTTAGTTCCTCACATCTCAATTAGGAAGGGTGCATTTTTGAGATGTTTTGGAGTCTGTTTAATTACTTAAACTGTATTTAAATTAGTTTAAATTAATTAATTAAATAATGTAATTAGAACATATTAATATATATATATATATAATTATATTAATCGAATAACTATTTGGAACCGCATAGATCCCGTGCACGAGTTCAAAGCACAGGATAGCCACACGGTTCCATCAGGTCCGTAAGATCGATACTTAATCTGGAGCGAACAACAAGATCTTGCAAACTAGATCAGATTGTCAGATCATGCGTTTGAACCGATGGCTAGGATGGGTTCCCTGTACATCTCTATTTTGGCCACTCGTGCGTCTAGCAGAAGCATTGTCGTTGTACCCACAACCTCCTCTCTCTGCCTTTAGGTCTCTCTGCTGCCAGAAGACCCTCATTTTCCCTCCCTCGTCTCTTTCTCTTCCCATCTTGAGCTAGAGAAGGCTTGTGAAGTGAAGTGTCCATCGGGATTGCCTCCTCTTCTATGAACCATAACTTTCTCTTACATCGACGAATTCAATGAAGCAAGTTACACTCCTTACCCATTTCTCCTTTATTACAAACTCCTTTTATTCTTAATTTTGTATAATGATATTGGGGGGTCGATTGAGCTCCCCAGAGCTCGAATTGACCCTGGCACATTCATGGGCTTTGGCTAGTTGGAGGTGGATCCCTAACCGATGGGTTACTACTTAGGACATCACCCCATTGGCTGACCAATGGATCTCATGTGCCAATGTTGGGCTGGATCGGTCCACCGTGGTGAGGGCTGGAAGTCAACGTGCAGGCTGTTGTGCGGCGAGCCCTGGATCGCCGGGAATTGGATGCCCTAATTTGGGCCCCGGTGTTCCCGATAGGGAAGAAGGAGTGATTCCAGTGAGACCTGACCCAAACCTAGACAATGGGCCGAGGTCTTCTCTTAGATTCCGGTGTCACGGGCCGAGCACGCAGGCTGACCCGTTTATGGCCCGTCTCCTTTTCACATGTACCCAACATGATAGGACCGAGGACAGCGCCAATCATTCCATTCATTTTCGTGCCTAGCACTGGATTCGACGCTAAGCTAACTGGTGTGATGGGATTAATTAAATGATTAGAAATTAAATGTTAATAAATAAATAATATAAAATTTCATTTGCCCATATCTTGCAATTTACTTGACCAAATAATGCAAACTTATATATCATTTTTATCAGAAATATGAGATGAACACATTGATATACTTTAATTTAAGTTTTGAACACTAATTTTCTTAATCAATTTTTGACCCTAATTAGGAGTCCCAGAAACCTTAAAAATCTAATATTGTCTGATTTTGACATAGTTAGTGTCATTCTTCCCCTTATACTATAAGGATTTCATATTTACTTATATTATTTCATTTGGATAATAATTGGATGTTTATGTATTTGGCTCTTTAATTAGTATAATGTTGCAAATTTCTCAATTTCATATATTGCATATTTAGGTTTTTAAATCCTAGGATAGCAAACATGTCTCATTTAACTTACTTCCCTTGTCATTTCAATTGTCTGTTGAAACTTGAGTTTTTGTAATTTAGATGCTTGTTTACTTAGTACATTTCTAGATTCAAACCTTCAATACTAGTAATGATTTTATGGAATTTAAGAACCTTAGCTTATTTGATTGTCCATCAAGAATTTAGCAAACCTATTCCATAGATGTTATATACTATTAGCATGCCTTTATTTTATTTTATGAACTCAATAGGACTAGTGCCCAACAATTAGGATGGATTTTAGTAAACATTCCCTCAGCTTCTAGTCATTACCTTAAGCTCTCTAGTAAGTTAAAGTATAGTTTCTTTAGTTAGCCATAGTGATCTAATTATTTTATAAGCTTCATTAACCTACAACCTAGAGTAAATTAGAACTTGTAGTTAGTAATCTTTCATCTCCCATACACTTAGACTTCTCCTATTAATTGATCCTAGCTAGATTAGTGATTGATATGGATAGACGCCTTTTATTGTAAGCTAGTTAGACGAAGTTAATAAGTATTATATTAACCTCCAATTCCCTTAGTTTAGTATTCCATTAATATTGCCTTTCCCTATTAGTTCCCTAGACCTTGAATCTTTTAATCTGTATAGATTATATGGTTTAGGATTAGTGTAGGATAAGTATCATTTTGCATAAATGTGCTTATAAATTATTTTGTCATTTCATAAACTAAGTAAAACTACTATTTTTTAAAACTTTATCCATTTATAATATTATTTATAATTGACTTATATATGATATATATTAGTTAGTTGGTAGCTCAATTAGCTCTAATTTTTAAGTTAGATCATTAAATTTAGGCAACTTTGGATATCACATAGTTTACAATTACTTGAATTCCTTGAATGCAAGATTTGCTTTGAAACTATTTTTTTGAACATGCATACAAGATATTGTGCATAAATAAAATATTCAATAATATTATAGGGGTTTCTTGGTGGTGGCCAAGGGCAGGCTTAGGGGGATATAAGAAGACCTCACTTATCTTAGAGGAAGAGTGCGAGTGTTTATTTTCTATGAGACCTCGCTTTCCTTACTAGTTAGGCAGACGTGCATAACTCCTCGCTCGTTTTGTAAATTTGCTCACATAATAGAAAATTTAAAATAACTTCAACTATTAAATTATGAGTCTTTACAATCTTATTGATTGTGAGAATTTATCATAACTTTCAAGCTATGTTTACTTTATATAGTCTTTGACTATGCCTTCTTAGACCAAGAGACTATGGTTCGTCCTACTTACTTACTTTACACTTTCATTTGATGAACTGTGTTTTACTTACTTACAATTTCTTATTTATGTAGTGTATGTTGCTTTAATTCTAATTTATACTTTACTGCTTTAGTTTCATTTACTTAAAATAATATTTATTGGATATATACATGTTTCCATTTTATATTTTCATATGCACATTAGTAGTTTCTATCCTTATTAGGATGTTTTTTTCTTTAATTATTGTTGCAAGCTAGAGCAAACTTACTTGTGAATTTTTACTCATTTTTCCTTTTCTACCGTTCTTCTTTACAGTTACCTTTCTTTCCTTACTTTGATTTTGTATACGCTCCATTGCAGAATTTAATTGTAAATTGGCATATGTGATATCCAACTAAACTATAATTAAAATTTAGCTAATCTTAAAATGTATTTAAACTTTTTAGTCTAACCACTTGTTTTTTTTTTCTTGGCTATGCCTTACTGTATTTTAAATAAAAAAAATATGATAAATCAAGAGCATTTTTTGAGTAGTGGAGCTGGACTTTAGTGTACTTGAAGACTTTAACTACTTCCACATTTCATTTCCTTTACTATTTTCATGTGAGAGGTGAATTTACTTTAATTGATCTTTATAATTTTAAGTCTGTAATAATTTAATTTTGTAATATTTTTAGTCTGTGATTAATTTATTTTCATATTACACAACTTCATTTGGATAGCGGATAGCATTCTATTCTACTTGCATATTTTTTCCTTGTTCTTTCTTTACTTTTGCATTTTTCTTAACTTAGCACCCTCACAAAGATACTTAGCTACACTGCACTCAATAGTTGAGTTGGTTTCTTTTTAACCCGGTGTTAAGTGCTGTGGTGGCACTCAAACCTTAGATTGGGTTCTTGATCCGATATTGGGGTCATTACAGTTGGTATCAGAGCCAAGGTTGAGAACAATAACTTAAAAACATATCCACTTATCCATGGCAATTAGCACAGAAAAGAAAAAACATTTAAGAATGTCACCTTAGGATAATGAACGCACTTCTATTTTAATAATTGATCTAAACTTAACTTGACCTTTAAAATTGACTCTCAGATAGGCAGATCAAGAGTCAGAATTAAGATACTATTCTAGGTTATTCTTCTAATATTGGGAGAAAGATCACTTGAATGGTTTAAGGTTTGGTAGGTTGTACTTTGGAGTGTCTCAAGTCGGAGGTGATGTTCTGAACAAGATCATAAAGTATTGTATGTTTTAAGGTGATTACATCCTGGAGTTGGCTAGGGAATGGATCTCCCATTTCACAGAGATGTTTGAAGTACTTCATTGCCCCAACCACATCACTTCTAATTCATGAGCCAAATTTTAGACAATTACATCGAGGATTGGTGGGACCACGCCTTTGACAGACTCGTTCGAGAGAGCAGATGTCTCCATCATGCTCCACTCTATTCTGTTGATGATTATATAGTTTATTTTATAGTAGCTTTTGTATAGTAGCTTCTATCTTATTTTCTACTTTCTTGCATCTTTCATTTTATATCTCCTAAATCTTTTAAGTTTTAAGAGAAATTTGTCCTTTTCCTAGTTTCTAAATTTCATCTCCCTTTCTCTTCAATGAAACATAAATTGGATAATCCATTTCCTTATGTGGCTAAGGAAGTTGAATCAATTACTATTTCTCCTAATGAGGAAATGAAACACCTCATGGAAATGATGAATGTAATGATTGAATCCCAAACTCGTGCTGCGGAAAAAATGGCTTCTGCAAGTACCCCTTCTCACCCATCTCTAGCTCCTCCTCAATCATTTCAAATACCTCCTCAATCATCCCCAACTCCACCTAAAACTCCTACCCCAGTTTCTCAAGCAATTTCTGTTGCCTAGCAACCTATTCCAGGTCTAGTTGTGGAAGCCTTCCTTCTAACATTTCTGCATTTAAACCTACCTACTTTCAATGGCACCTCTTAACATATTAAAGTTGCCAATTGGTTCAAGATAATAGAGAAGATACTTTGCACTACACTCAATAGTTGGGTTGGTTTCTTTTCAACTCAGTATTATATGCTGTGGTGGCACTCCAATATTGGATTGAGCTCCTGATTCAGTGTTGGGATAGTTACAAAACCTCAGCCATTTGATCCTCAATGCAATTTGATGACCCTGGTTTAAATCCAAAGAGGTTAGACAATGCAGCATGATAAGCATTGTCTGATTCGATCACAAAAATGCTGAATAACAGAGATCCTCTGGATCCAGTGTTCCGTGTTCCAACCTGTTGCACAAGATTTTTGAGTCTTCAATATAATAGTTAAATAAATTTAAATAAATTAATTAATTCAATTTTAATTAATTAAAATCCTATAGTTTTAATTTAAATAAACATACAAATTGTATTATGTGAATATTTTAACCAATACAAGTTCAAAAGTTTGAAACTTGCACCACTTGCATATTTTGTTGTAATAAACATAAATATATGCCCTTAGATTTGGGATTTGAGGTCAAAATAATTTATGTAATTTTCTGAGTGTCTAATTCAATAAAATAATTAAGAAATATTCTCTTGATTATCTTAGCTCTGATTTATAGTATTATGTCCTAATGATGTTTATAACATAAAAGTGATAGGCTTAAGAGCTAATAAAACATGATTATATAGGGTAACAACCTAGGGTTATGACTAACTCCCCCACTTAAGAATAATATTGTCCTTGATATCTTCGATAAGAGGGATAGAATAAGGAAAAATGCAAAATGACAAATTTTGGAATTACCTAGATTCTCAAATAGCTTGGGATACTTCTGATGCATATATGATTCCTTTTTCTAAGTGGATTCTTGAGAACTACAATTTTTCCAGTGAACTTTAATTATCCGAATAAAATATCTTAATTTCTTTTGATCTCATCTTAGAATTTTGATGATGTTGTTACACGCGATAGAAGCAATTCGATGACAATGATCAGGGTTTACAGTGACGGTTACTATGCAATATACGAAATCAAACTAAGCACAACAAGATAGAAATTATAGCACATACACAACATCAACCACAAAGCATCTAAATACAAAATCTTAAGTGGAAAACCCAAAGATGGGCTAAACCACAAAGTCACACCATACAGAAATTTTCACTGAGAAATAAAAAGATTATAGAGTTATAAAGAGCTTAACCTTCACAAGAATATTAAAAATCTATCTCTTACACAACCTCATGATTGATTCATTCTTCTCTAGGGAACACCAGCTCTCACTCTAGGTTGAAGGAGAGGAGCAGCAGCCACCACTTGATTAGGGTTAATCTCCTCTTCACAAGCCTTAGAAAATATTTCCATGATGTTCCATTATATACTTGAGCACTATTTGAACCCCAAATAGTTCAAAATACCCCCCCCTAAAAACAATACTTAGGGCAGTGCCTAAACTAGAGCTGAAACCCATCTAGCGCTACAACATGCCATAGCGCCCCAGTTTCTGGTGGCTGGTGTCAGGGGGCACTATAGCGCCCAAGTCCTTGGCTGGCTGGGCACTTGGTGTGATATAACTCACTACAAAGCCTGAACTTCTCCAACTTGGCCTGTATCACCTCGTAACCTTCCAAAAGTTCACTGGAGCTATAGTAGCACCTCCACAATGATCTTAAGGGTCTCAATATCCCAACAATCTCCCAATTAGATATTTATTGGGATCATCCCTTCTTCAACCTTGAACCTTCATTGTCTTCTTCCATCTTTATATGTGGTGTGGCACACCCTCGCTCTCTTATCACATGTTGAGGCCAACTGAAACTACACATAGCTTCAGTTTCTCCATTGTTATAGCTTTTGTAAATATGTTAGCGAGATTCTTAGATGTGTGAATCTTCTTCAATCATAGCTGAATTTCTTTCAACATTACCCTAATGAAATGGTATCAAAGCTGTATATGCTTTGTCCTGGAATAAGGAGTTCCAACCATGTTGCAGCTAACCCTTGAACACCATCTAGCCATTTTGACCTAGGAAAATGAAGCCTCAGCTTGCTCGAGTCTTCCCTACAAATCCTTGCTGACCAGTTAGCTCTGATGAGCTCCATTCATCTTCCTCTATGCTGCATTGAGTGTGGCTTGGTGTTCAAACCCTTAGAAGATTATTGAGATCTCAAGGAAGCAACAGAGATCAAATTCAGCTGCTGGAACTCAGCTTATTGTCAGTAGTCAGCATACTTCTCTTCTGTCCAGGTACTCTCGTTCCCTAAGAGCCTAGTCAAGCTCATTCATAGTTCAATTCCCTTTAATAGAGCTTATTATTAGTTTTGAATGTGATAGGATTAGATTTCCCTAGTTTATGCAGCTAGTCAGAGGCTTGGCAATGATACAAGCACTACAATTTGCTATTTGAAAGGGGCTATCAGGTTGGATGGTCATTTGCTCTCCACTGGCAATTGGAACTCCAATTAAGTGCCAAATTTTTAGTGAAGGATATTGCATATTGATGACATTAATCATATCAGTTGATAATCGCTTGGGATAGCTTGAGCAATCACAGATTGTCATGCCTACCATAGTGTACTACAATGCATAATTGCGAGTAGGGTCTCGACAATCTAGTCAACGGGTGATGAATCAAATAAATGTAGTCAAATTCTTGCTATAAATCATGTTTTTATTAGAATTAGTTGTAGTTTTAGTGTATTTTTTGGCCATTTATAGTATTATGAGATCAAAGTACGAATTAAATAAATTTGTGTGAAAAAGCATGTTATAGCGTGCTACAATGCCCTTGTTCCCATGAGCAAGGCGCCGCAGTGCCCATCTTTCTGAAACTATGGCATAACCACGTGTCACAGCACCAGAATTCCAGAGAACATGGTGTCATAGTGCCAGAATTCTAGAGAGCACGACAACATAGTGCTCCATTGTGCCAAACTTTCTTGAGTGCAAGGCTCCATTGAACCCATTTGTCCGAAGCAAAGCGCTACAACATGTCACAATTCCAAAATTCCTAAAAACAAGGTGCCATAGCACTCCATGGTGATAATATTCCAAAGAGCAAGGCGCTATAGCATGCCATAGCGCCAACCTTACCTTGGCACTTTAACGTGCTGTAGCGCTAGACAGACCAAAACCTTGGTGCTATAACGCGCCATAGCGCGCGTCGGAATGCTGTCTTGGAACCCTGCTCCAAGTCAGCATTGGGAAGACCAAAATACATAAATTTCTCCATTTTCCCACATTAAAAATTAATTGCAAGCAATCAAAGCCTTCAGTTTCAAGAAGAATAAAGGAATAATATTTATTAAACTCTAATTTTCAAGAGCAAATTGATGGTTGTTTGGAGGAGAGAAGGGCTAAAAAAAAAATTATAAATGGCAAGAAGAAATGCTTAATCAAAGTTTTGAATTTTGTATTTGAAGAATACATTGTAGGAGAAACCCTAACTTTCAAGGATAAAGAAAGGCTTCTACAACTTCAAAGGGAGACAAGTACAGAGAGCAAGGGAGGAGAAGAGGACTTAAGAGAAGAGAAGACGAAGACAATGCTAAGGGATGTTCCTGCATACAATATTCTCACTTAGTTTAATTTTATTTCCTTGTAATAGCAATGCATATGCTCAGCATTTTTTGTTGCTTTCTCTTTGTTTCATTTGTAATGGTAGCATAAACCCCCTCTTTTTAGGGAGGGTAGGGCATGACATGTAGCAAATCCCCGTACTAGTGCATGTAAAAAGCTCTTCTTATTAATGAAATGTCATTTCAAGCTTAAAAATTTCTATGTATTATTATATGAGATGAGCTATAGAATGACAAATGTTATTGAATATTAAAACTAAATATTTTCAATGAAAACTTCATTGAGCAAGATGATCGCATTGTTAAGAATCTATGCACTTTGAGCGTTAACACCGCAAATAATATGACATCATTTGCTATGCAAAGACAGCTTGTGCATAACTTTTGGACAAAGGTTTGATCGTTTGAGCCATGAGAAAACTATGTAATTTCTCTGAGCTCCATAGCTCAATATATAGTACTTGGAGGAGGCATGTTAAGCAGTGGATGAGGTGACATAGTTCACGTATATCATTATTAATCCCAAGTTAAGGTATGAACTTGATGCATGTTAGTTGAGACCCATCTATAGATTCCACATCTCACTCTTAATTTATGTGAGATATTCGAATGCTATAAGATATGAGTGATGTGACATAAGTTTATTTAGCTTTGCAGCTCATTTCCTTGGCTAAATTAAGAGTAGATGCATATGAGCCATAGATGGATTCAAGATCATATGATCAAAAAATCAAAATATGAATTTTATCACTTAGATGTAAGGGTAATTTTTACTCATTAAGAGATCACATGGAAATCCATGTGTGGATATTGAACCCTAATGTGTTCATCTAAAGCACTAAATAGGAATTAGCAAGTTTATTTCTTTAAGTTGAAAAGCTAAATCTCTTAATAATAAAATGATTAATAAATTAACTCAACTTGATTGGAATTAGAAGATAAATAATTATTGCACATAACCAAGATGAGCTATATGTTTAAGCTCTAACTCTACCCAATCTTTTCCAATTTGATTGCAAACCAAACTAATTTAGGTTTGATAAATTTAGGAACAAAAATCCTAAGAAAATAATTACTTAAACATTATTGAAAGTGGATACACTCTAGTAACAAATCACACACCATTCTCAGAGGATGATAAATCTCAGTATCTCACCATCCCATATTACTTCGGACCATGTACACTTGTGTACAAGTGCAGACAATATAATTTAGGTATGTTAAGTTCCTGGCGCCATTTTGGGGAACAATTGATTTGTATTAGAGATAATCCATTACTAAATGGTGATTTAAGATTTTGTGGATACCTTTACAATTTTTGTAATTTACTATTTTTTTAATTTTTATAGTTACTCATTTTTCCAATATATTCTTTTTTTTACATTGTACCAAGTTCTTGTTGCTACTTGATTCTAAATTGTGTATGTGTAAACAAAACATTGATAATTATTTGTTTGACCCTAAAATTGAACAAACTTTGTTAAGACTTAGGAGATAATAAATTAGAACAACCTCTATAATAACACCAATGGAGAATTTAAGGGACAATTTAGGAGAGGTGCATTAGCAGAACACTATGAGAATGTTTAGGGAATATGCCTTGCCCACTGTGACAAGAATTCTAAATGCAATAGTTAGACTTAATGTAGAGGCAAATAATTTTGAAACCCGAGTTCTCACATATCCAACTTCCTCAAGATATTTGACACATTTAGGTACAATGGAGTCACTAATGAGGAAAATAGATTAATATTATTCTCATTTTTATTAAGAGATAGAGACAAAAGTTGGTTAAGTTCTCTACCTGGCAATTTCATTAAAATATGGGATGATTTAGCTAGGAAATGCTTAGCTATGTATTTCCCCCCAACCAAAATTATCAAGCTGAGAATAAAGATAACAAATTACTCTTAACAAGATGGAAAAACCTTGTATGATAGTTGGAAACTGTGGCGCCCCACCCCTTAATCCACAAGATTAAGCTAAGGGGTGGTGTGTCACTTTGGCAAATCCCTCACTTATCATTGGATTAGGTATAATCCAAGCCAATTAATAAAGGAGAGATATGCCAATGCATACATGATATATAATTAGTCACTAGGCAAATATAGAATCAGAGTGCGGAAGCAAAGTAAGATAAGAATACATACATCTAATTTTACCACAATGCATATAAGTAAGGAAAGTACATGAAGCAACTCAAAATAAATAGTATAGTAAAGGAAAACACAGTTAAAGGTACTTGTATTATTATAATATTAATTAAGTTTAAAAGAACTAAAATGAAATCACTAATCCTCATAGAAATTAATAAAGCCTAAGCAGCTTCAGCTCCTTCATGATGCTCCTCCTCGAGATATGGCTCCTCTTCAGCACCAAGCTCCTCAAATCTATCTGATTCTAACATTGTCGATTTCACAATATCAGGGCCCTAGCTAATAAAAGAAAAAAACTCATTAGACAATTGTCTAAGTATATTTTAGGCTGAATATTTTTCATATATTATTAATGTCACCATTTTACTTAAGCAAAACCAAAATACTAACTAGCATAGAAGTAGTAAGTAGACAAGGAGAAGAATAAGTTATAAATACAGTATTTTTAACTAAATAAGATTTGAGGTAAAAAGGCACACCTCAAAGTAAAGTATGCAAGGATATGCATACATGTATAATACAGTAAGTAAGAGTACTGATAGAAAAGTTTAATTTTAAATATGATAATGATCATATGACATATGCTAATTAAAGTAAAGAATTTGATCATGATACATATATAATAAACATCAACAAAGTCTAGCATCCTATAATATACAGGTAAGCAGGTAAAGAAATGCTAACTAAATTAACATGCATCATTAAAACAGTAAGCAATAACTAAAATAAAAAATAGGTATGTACAACTGCCATATCAGAAAATTGGCCAATCGGGGCCAGCATAATTCTAAAAGCCTTTCTTAGCTAGGACAGATAGAAATTCCCAAAGCCTTTCTAGGCTAGGGTAGATAGAATTGTACACCAAAGTTGAGGAGGCAGTAAATACAAATGTAAAAAGTTTTAGTTATTTTATTTTTGCTTCTGTGGACACATCCAGAAGCAGTTGAGGAGTCAAGCATATTTGCAAGATTATACAGGTTCCAAGCTTAACATACACTCCTCAATGAGTAATGTTAAACATCCTTATTACTCCTTACCCTTGTCCATTGGGGTAAATATGCACCATAACTTACTAGAATATAATTGAACCCAAGGAAATGACTGTCCTAATCATTCTAAGTTTTCATTTCATGCATAAAGTTCTCTTACATAACATATTCAAGGAAATAAGCACAGAATATAAGGAATGCATAGCACAAATAATCAAGTAGTAAGCAAGGGACTCTTTTACACATGGTGACACTGTTGTTATCTAATTAACCATTCTAACTATTCCAAGTTATACAAGTTAGAAGCACAACCTTATAAGTTACAAAATATAAGGAATAGCAAGGTTCTAATATTATTAAATCAATATCGACTATATAAGCTAAATAAGAAATCAACACGACCTATTTGATGAGTTTAGACGTTCTATACTAAGATCTGATCAAAATCTACCAAATCTAGAGATGATGAATTAAACACAATGAGATGGAGTTTAAATACATAATCCAAAGGGTAAATACTAAGGATCTAGGGTTTTCAAATTCTAAAGTGAACTAATGACTAAGGTAAATCTTATTAAGTAAAGTCAAGCTTAATAGGATGATTCTCTTAATCTTATTCTAAGGTTGAAAGATAAAATAAATAGAATTAAGTTGAAGAAAATATAGAAATTATTAAAACTAAGGTTTTATTTATTGAATAACTCACTTTATTCAATGAATGAAGTCTTACCTAGGATCTATTCCTAAACTTAGGAAAAGATCCTAATACGAGGTATAGATTCCTAAAGAAATGACTTAAAGAATTTTCAGGATTGGATCAATATTGTCTTAAATTAATTCTAAATCAGTTTTATCACTCATTTTAGTGATTTAAAAGATGTTATAGGGTTTTAGGACACTTAACCTAAAATTTGGGCAAAATGACCATTTTGCCCCTATTTGAGGGTCCAAAAAGCTACTTTTTGATTTAAGACTCTAAATTGGATTTTCTTATTGCCAAATGATTCCTTACTGTTTAACATGAAAATAAATAGTAAGTACACTCAATTTGGATAAGAAATGGGTCATATAGGTCCAAATTAGGGTTTTTGACCTAAGGGGGATTTAGAAATTTTCACCTAATAAAATCTAAAAATTTATGCAATTTATTGTTGTTTGCTATTCAAGGATTCCATGGAGTCCATGAATACTAAATTATAAGGCATATTGGTTAAGTTATGAGTGTTCCAAATTCTAGGGGTAAATGTGTAATTTTCTAGGGCCAGGAGGGGTTAAAAACTTAACTTTTCTATTTGGGATCCCAATTCAGCAAATTCAGTGGCTATAGCTTCCCTATATTACACTGAGTATTTTATTTGGGAGTAGACCCAAATTAGGCCACATTTGGCCAAGTTATGACCTAACTAGTGTTAGGAGTATTTTAGTTAACTTATAGTTTTTAGGGTTCAAAACCTAAATTTTGTTTTAGTTTACTATAGGTACTGATTTTCTAATCTAATTAGCACTTTGAATTTTTTGATTTGGAGTATAAATGGCTAGAATATGAACCTTCCAATTTCTAAGGTTTTAAGGTCATTAGTAAGGGTCCTAAAAGTCATTAGTCAAACTAATTATCCAACGAAAAAAAGTACTATCAAAGTATTCTAGAGGTTCTCCTGATTACTTTCAAACCCATATTGGCTAGGCTTGTGCTACTAGGTATAAGGTTATGAGGGTTCAAAGTTTAGGTACAAGTGAGGGAGATCCTAATATGCCACTATATTGTCTAGACATCCTATGGGGAATCTTATACTACTATTAAATTCCTCTCATTTTTTAGATTAAAATGAGATATATATTTAATATATTTGGATAATTAAATTGAGATTATGATCATCTAAAGTTACTAATTAAATGCAATTTAAATGAAAGAGACATTACTGTTTGAATCAAATAAACATAATTAAATTAAATTAAATATAATAGATTTAATAATATTATTAAATAACAGCGGCGAGACCCGCGTCTACATACATGGCGCACACAGATTGGTGGGGTCAGAGCCGTGGGGCCAATAGGGGCACGTGGCACCTCCTAATTAGCAGGACCAGGATGGTGGGGCCCGCACTATCAAATCAATAAACAGATAGGGGGCCCACCAGGGATGCGTCACATCGCCTGATTGAACCCAGGACTGCGAGCAGGGCCCATTGCCTCGGACGGAGGAGACAGCGAGCCCCACTCCTGCTATGGGTGCCACATCGCAAAATGGGGAGTCGCCATGCCACTTAAGCAATGCCCACATCTTTGGATCTTGAAATTGCATGCGGCCCACAAGAGCCAGAGCGGGTCAGGTCCGATTCAACCCGACCCGGGACGATTCCACTATCACTGGATAAGCACCGAGGGTTACACCCTAGGGCACAAGATTTGGCACCCCACCTGGCGGCAACATGGTCCAACCCGCATGGATTTCGGAAGAGCACAACAAGAGCTTCCCAATGGTGATTGGATCGTGATGGGAGGTGCATCGAGTTTGACACTAGGCCAAGCCCTGAGTTCGGACTGATGGACGCGAATGGGATCCACTATTGAGCACTGTGGATTCCCTTCGCGATTTCCATCGATCAGACAAGAATCTTATTGATTGGACTGACTATTATCGATCTGCCCTAAGAAATTAACTTTCAAATTTGAACGACATGCAAAGAGTATGTAAGTTAGGAGATCGGGGTACCTTGAGATGCACGGTCGAGAGGAGCTAGGGTTCGCAAAGCATCAGCAGGGATCTAAATCACAAAAATTGAGCATCCTAAGCGTAGGCTAAGTCTTTAATAGCTTTCTGACAGAGGTCGCAAGGCTGCAGAGGCCTCGGTTGGGCGACGACAGGGCGACCGGCCTCGGTTGGGCGAGGGAGAAGTAGTAGGCACCGTTGGATCGATCCGATCGAACGGCTTCGATCGCTCGATCGGATCAGATGAAGGGACTAGACGGCATTTGCGAATAGTAACAGTGCACGGAAATTTGGTTGACGATGTCATTTGATCGAAAATAAAAAATAAATATGAATAAAAATTATTACAGAATTTCTTAATTAAATTTATATATTTATTTGGCTTCATAAATTTTCCAATAAATCACCCTTAGCTAATTGAGAGGTGAGGAACTCAACGGCGAGGTTGGATTTTGATTTCGATGAACATTTTATTTTCCTAATTTCTGAGGTATTTAAAAATTATTAAAATATTTGACAGAATTTTGATGACTTTCGATTGCCACTAAAGCATCTATAACAACCCTAGTTGTTACTCAAGCTAAATTCAAATTAATTAAGCTAAACCAAGCTTTGATTTAGATTCTATTAGACTCAATGAGTCAACTAAACCTAGTATTATAAGTTTGAAATCAATGAGAGCTCATTTGAGCAATTTAGCTATTTTGCCTATTTTAGGATTCTGAAAATTATTAATTTGATCTCTAAATTAAAATTTGATATCATTTTTGAATTCCCTACTCACAAATTAGCTAATAATGAATTTTTGTGAATTTTTGGAGGTCATTTAGGCCTATTTTGGATTTAATTTAAATTGGTTCAATTGGAATTTAGTGTTTTAAACAATGCCTAATTGCAAATCTATCCTTCCTCAATGGTCGGCTGATTCCAAACCACGGGCGCCATCTGGATCGTTGATCCTACGGATCTGATCCAACGACCGCGCCTTCGACCGGATCCATCTCATCTTGACCGTTCCACGATTCTGATATTTGATCAGATGGCATCTAGCTATCCATCTTAAGTGACCTCGATCGACGTTAGATCTTTCATTCTAAATCAAATGCTGATCCAGCATCCTCACTCAAACATTAAATGTTGGAAGATCAGAGATGTTCTGCATCAACCAAAGATCAATCAGACGGCTATGGAGTCTCCCATGATTATGGATCGTCTTCCTCCTCAGCTCACGCCTGACAACCGAATCCCTTCGTACAGTCACGTCCTCAAGCTGGTCTGACACTCTTGTGCCACATCAGGGAGGCCATTGCAACCTTGTCCTCTCTTATGTAGCATTCCTAGCTAAGCTCACAGTCCGGTCCACTCCAATTAGGGAAAATGGATGGAATGCCTTGGGCAAAGCCCGAACCATGGCTCTCGACCTCGGCAGCCACCCCAAAATCTTCTCTCTACCTATAAATACCCTTGTGATATCACAGTGAGTCCCATTGCTCACTGCGATCCCCCAATTGCCCAACTGAAACTTCCGGAGCTCCCGTCACTCTCAGCAACTTCCTGAAGGTGTGGCGATTGAATACTGGCATGAACGTGAAGTATTGGCAGTGAATTTGGTGTTCCAAGGTACCTTCCCATGGTTGTCTACATAAGGGGTATCGGGGACGAAGGCACTGGTGCATCGGGTTGGGCCAGCCCAGGCTTACACGGAGGGACAGCGTTGACCCATTCGGGCCTCGCTTTAACCCACGCGGTTTGATATTTGGGTTGGGTTAATTAATTTGTTTTGGAATTATTTTCCTTCTATTAAATAACTGATAAATGGATTTAATTAAATATCCTATGATTTGATTAATGAAAAATATTCAGAATGAATTAATGAAATTATTTTGTCATTACTTATCCAAATGGTATGATGCAATATACCATTTGAATCAGAAAATCATAAGGAGTAATTATATGCAATAAAATTTAAGATATAATGGTTAAATTTTATAAATTTGCCTAATCTTTCTCTAAACTTAATTAATTCATAATTACTTCAATTAACGTCCAAAAATTATGATTTAAGTCTTTGATTGCTCATGAGACTATGGAGAACCTATTTAGGCCATTTTAAATAATTTAGGAGTCTTGATTTTGCTAATCTCCTTTTAATCACCCTAATTATATATTAGTTAATTTAGCTTTAGTTAAACCTCTGATTTTGGAGATCTATGTTTAAATCATCTTCTTAAGTGCAGTAGAGCTTATAATTATGCTTGGGTCATCTTAATGTACCATAATTTTATTAATCACCTTATTTGGTCTTAAAATGTGATTAATATGAATTAAGCTATTTGTGATATCAAATCTTGAGTTGAGAGCTTCATTTACCTCATCAGTCAATATTAAGTCCATTAAAACTAAACTGAAGCAATTTGAAAGCTTAAACCATAAAATCCCAATTTTAGTCTTAAAAAGGGTACTTTGGTCATTTTGACCAAAATATTGCCCAAGCACTCTTAAACCCGTATAAACTTGAGCAATATGATTGTAATCAATAATAAATTGTAATAGTGCCAATCTTGTAACTTCTAGGCCTAATGTATAATCTAAATGCTCGGGTCCTTAAATCCTCTTAATTTTTCTTAAGGAAAAGTCTCAGATCTGGAGAAAGATCTAAGACCCCTCATTAAAGAATAACTTAAATAATGTTCGAACTCAAATTCAAATTTTAATTGCCTTATTAATATCCTTCATGAACTATAACCTTAAAGAAAATATTCATGAGAATCCTAAGATTAAATTGCAGTTTAAATCTTAAGTAATCAAATCTTAGATCTTAGATCTTAGATCCTTTGATCATCTGATTGAATTATACCATCTCATTTGGAATTTCCTACTTGATTAGTTGTCTAATTCTTTTGAAACTTTCTTGTGGGTGTAGGATTTATTCAACCTATAAAATAATGTGATTATTCTATAGATTGAATATAGATCTTAGATTCATTTTTTCTGAATTAATTATTTTGTCTTATAATAATAGAATGACCTTTCATTAAGATCTTAGTTTCTCAATCATTCAACTCATATGATTTTTTACCTTTAGACTAAGGTTGGGTGTGAACTTTAGATCTTTGTTTTGGATAGTACCTTAGATTCAGGATTTAAACCCCTAGTATGGAGTTTAAGTATAGAATCTCTAATCTTGATTAGTTTAATTAAGATTTGGGTTGAGTGAGTAAAATATAATAATTAAGTCATTGAATTATTTACTTTGATACTTTATAGTCATCACCTAATTTTGGATTAGAACTTGTTAAGTTTAAATGTTAATATTAAGGTCATGAATCAAGAATTATACTCGATAGCTGGATATTGGAGATCCTAAACTTGTATTTATTAGAATAGTTAAAATTAATTAAATTAATACAATAATAGATATAATATCAGTCTAGTTGAATCTCTTGCTTACTTTGACTATTGTTGCCCTGCACACCTTATATATTGAGCATTTTTCCTTGGACATAATAGGTGAACTCAGGATATTGATGATGTATCCTAAGTTAGTATTTGAACAGCATAAATATTAATTAGTTCATTTAGTATATTCAATTCAGTAGAGTGTGTCCTATCTTAGTCTATCTTCTCAGTACCAATTTTATTATAAAATAAACTTGGACCTAGCCCTATGCTTGGCTAGGATGGATATATGTCTTATTCTATGAGTTCAACTCGGACCTAGCTCTAATGATGCCTAGGGTGGATACATGTTGAACTTTTTGTCTATAGGTCCTGTATAACCTAATTTTGTTATGGTAGTACTATATTTAGGCATGCTTTTACTTTTAGTGTTTTGGTTTGTTTTATCACATGCTTCAGTGGCTTTACTTTTATTTTAGTTCAGTGTTTTGGCTTGCTTTGCCACATGCTTCAGTGGCTTTTACTTATTAGCTCTGTATACTTGTATATTTATTCTAGTTTAGTACTTATTCAGCAATTGCATACCTAGGATGCTAGAATTGTATATTTTATTATACACATTTTTCCTTCATGTAACCAGCATATATTTATGTGAACATAATCATATTAGGATGAGTTTTACTTTCAGTACTTTGCAATTAATTATACATTATTGCCTCACCTTGTTCAGCTTCATGTATGGTAGGTCATTTTGCATACTTTGGTATTTAGTTATAAATGTTATTTTATAACTATCCTATTCATTCTAGCCTATTGCATCTTAAACTACTTGCATGCTTACAGTAATAATGAGATATCTTTAAATGTTCAGTTCACTTAATTAGCCTAAAATGTGCTTAGATAATTTGTCTAACTGTAACCTTTTTCTTTTGTTGGCTGGGGCCCTAGCATTTGTGATACTGACAAATGTCAAATTTGGAGCTGTTCGTTGGTGGTTTTTCTAGAGAAGAGCTTGGACAGGAGGAGGATCTTCCTGTTGTTGCTTAGTTATATTTCATTTTTTTGCTACGAGGATGAGAGCTCTTTCTTTTCATTTAAATATTTAGTATGTAATAATACTTAATCTGGATATATTTACTTTTGCACTTGGAGCTGAGTTACTATTACATTTACCCTTCCATACTATGCTTTGATGTGGATGTTATATTATACTATTGTCTGCTTCCGCTACTTTGATATATTGATGTATGTTCTCAGTTTTAGGTGACAAGTCTTTTGCTTAAGGTGGGTTGTGTTATACATGACTCTACTTAAGTTGGGGATTTGCCACAGTTGGAGACCGTACTCCTCGTGATTATGCTAATATCAGTATTAGCATTGCCACGAAGGGTACGAGCCCTACAATTGGTATCAAAGAACACCATAAGATGTTAGAATGGGATCTGTGATTTCTTTCTACATAATGGATTGTTCTTATGAAGTACAAATATCAAAATATAATATCCATAGCATAGTACCATCGGTAACTCCATGCAAAATGTAGGATGAAAATACTTATACTTGATGACTTTGTCACTCCTAATTTAACTAAAGGAAATTTATAAATTCTTCCAATATAGCAAAGTGAATCATGAGGAATTTGACCTGGACTATTATTTTAGTACCTTCGAGTTGGCTTGGAGCTGTAGTTTAAAGTGGAGGCAAGAAGATCCATGTCAGATTAAGGGAGTTTCAGCACAAGGAGTCTAAGTCCTGGACAAACTTCTTCACTAATCAGTATACCGAGGACTTGACTTCCCAATCTATGCAAAGGAGTTGTTGAGCCTAGTAGAATCAGTTCTAAGGCACATAGAGTGTCCATATTTCATCTGTGTTGACATTGTAACGTATCCATTCCTGGACTATGCGGGAAAATGGTGGTCCGATACCATTAGAAAGCTCGATAGGAAGCGCAAGAGAAAGTGTCGAGAATTAACCTTTGAGGACTTTCATATTACGTTTAGCGTTGAGTATATTGAGAGTACTTAAGTATGAGTTAGCATGATTGTCATTCCCTATTTACTTTATAATTCTAGTAGTACCATGATTTTGCATATTATCTTCATTTTATGTAATCCTTTATAGTAATGAGAATTTCATGTTTGCTAATGACATATTTAAGGCATTGAACTATTATCTTTCTTAAAATAATTCTAAAATTTAGATTCATATTGCTAGGTCAGAATGAATTATGGATCTCCTCCTTCGGCTACGCCCATTAAAACTGCTGTTGCTTCAAGTAGTTCTTCCGGCAAACTAACCCACCTTTGAGGAATGGTGGGGCTATGTTAGAAAACCAAGTTCTGGTTATGTAGAAATTAATTGTCGATCACCCAGCACTGACTATTAATGCTACTCTAGCTATTCCTGTTCAGCAAAACTCTTTCCCTTCCCATCATTTTGTTGATGGTCTTCTTCACAACTTTTTAAGACTAAGGCCTTCCATTTTTAGCAAGAAATTGTCTCCAATGAACACAGCCGACTGTTTGAAAATAGTTGAGAAGGATTTGATCAGTCTAAAAATCCATAATTCTGAAGCCGTCCATCTCATAGCGCATCAATTTCATGCTGAAGCAGAGTACTTGTGGGACAACATTCGAAATACCAAATTCATTGACTACAAACTTGAAGATATCCCTTGGGATGAATTTGTAGAAGCGTTCAAAGCCGAGTTCATTCCTCCGTCTACGCAGAATATTATAGAAGATACGATCTTAAGGCTGACGCAAAAAGCCGCCCTATTTTTGATTATAAAAGAGAATTTCACATGTTAATTCACTTTGCTCCAGAATTAATCCAATCCGAATCAGCAAAATTCTATCATTTCCTCAGTGGACTACGAGATTTGTTAAAAGATCTTATCGTCCCGCTACGTTTGACTAATTTTCATGAATTGGTGGAAACAGCAAAGGTGCTTGAGTACCATCATTTTGAGTGAGATCACAAGTGCAAGCTGTGATCAGTTCCCCACCATCATGAAGCTTTCAAAAGGCATAGACCTTAATCTGCAAAGGTCTATTAGATTGAAGCTACACCATCTGCTGAATCGTTTCAAGGCTATAATCAGCCTCACCCCTATGGCAAGTGTTATCACTTTGGCCATAAGTGCTACACATGTGGACGTCCCTGGCCATCTGTTCTATCACTACATGTACATAAAAATAGTGGATGGAGTCCTAATCAAGCAATCACAGAGGAACAAAGTTTTTAAAGTAAAACCATTAAATAAGAGAGATCCTGGTTTGGAAATAATGCCAGCCCCTACTTTTGAAGTTGCTCAGTAGTAGCTTCTGCTCCAAAGTTTCAAAATAATCCCAAGAAGCAGGTGAACAATCGTCCTGCCAGTCCTACTTGAGACTACGCCTTAACGCCGCTTGAAGCTGCAGTGGATAATAACGTGGTTTTAGGTACACATTTTTGAACCTCTAAATCTCATTTATGCACTTTAATTGTTGCAATTAGTTAATACAAGTTGTATGAATAATTTTAGGCACACTATATTTTAATGACCAGCCTTATAATATATTATTTGACACTAGTGCTAGTCATTCTTTTATCACTGAAAGTTTTGTCAATATTCTTAAGCTGCCCTCGTATAAGTTAGCTAAGACATTAAATGTTGGACTACCATCTAGAGCCCAACTCAGTGCTTATAAGTTTTGCAATGTCAAAATTCCATTGAATAGTCAATAGTTTGACTCCAAGTTAATTGTTCTGTCATTATCAAATTTTGATATCATTCTTGAAATGAATTGGCTCAGTGACCATAATGCTGTAATAAAGTGCTTTAAAAAGAAGGTCACTCTTCATTCCCAGGGCAAGTCTAAGACTTTCATATGAAAAGTTAGTATGCAACTATCCTTAATTAATGCTATCAAAGCTGAGCAATTAATCAATAAGGGTTGTGATGCTTTTCTTGTCACTATGATGGGTGAAGCAAGGAAAAATATACCTCTCTCTGATTGTAAAGTAGTTGAGGAGTTCGTCGATGTATTATCAGAAGATTTTCCTGGTGTACCTCCACCTAGAGAATTAGAGTTCTCTATTGAATTGATCCTAGGTACCTAGCCCATATCTAACACTCCATACAAAATGGCACCTAAGGAACTTTAAGAGCTTAATGAACAGTTACAAGAGCTCTTGAATTAAGGCTTTATCAGGCCAAGAATGTCTCCTTGGGGAGTGCCTGTTTTGTTTGTAAATATGAAAGATGGATCTATGCGGATGTGTATAGATTACCACAAATTAAATAAAGTCACCATAAAAAATAAATATATGTTGCCTAGAATTGATGATTTGTTCGACCAGTTATTTGGAGCCATTATATTCTCTAAGATTGACTTAAAGTTTGGATATCATCAATTGCGAGTAAAATAAGCAGATGTAGGAAAGAATGATTTCCATACTCATTATGGCCATTTCAAATTTTTAGTGATATATTTTGGACTCACTAATGTGCCATCAATCTTCATTGATTTGATGCAGTGAGTCCTTAAACCATATTTAGACAAATTTGTAATCGTCTTTATCGATGATATTCTTATTTATTCTCGAACCTTAAAGGGTCACGAAAATCATCTGAGGATAGTATTAGAAGCCTTGCATGAACATCAACTATATTCCAAGTTCTCCAAATGTAAAATTTGGCTTAAATCTGTTGTGTTCTTGGGGCATGTAGTCGATGCCCAGGGTATTCACATAGATCAGAATAAAGTCAGTACAATTCAAGATTGGGCTCAGCCTAAGTTAGTAACTAATATTAGAAGCTTTTTGGGATTAGCTGGATATTACAGAAAGTTCATCAAGGTCTTTTCCCAGATTGCATCTCTTTTGACTAAATTAACTCAATAAGCTGTTCTATTTGTTTGGAGTCCTGAATAAGAGGAAGCATTTCAAACCCTGAAGAACCACTCTCTACCGCTCCAGTGCTTGTTCTGCCCAAGGAAGGTTTAAACTATTAGGTATATACAGATGCCTCTGTAATTCGTTTAGGTTGTGTATTAATGCAAGAGGGTAAGGTAATCGCTTGCGCCTCTCGTCAGTTTAAACCCCATGAGAAAATATATCCAGTTCATGATCTTAAACTTGTTGTTATAACTTTCAGCTTAAAAATCTGGCGTCATTACCTATATGGAATTCAGTGATCTATTTTCATTGATCATTAAAGCTTAAATATATCCTTACTCAAAGAGAACTGAACTGCCATCAGAGAAGATGGTTAGCACTCATCAGTAACTATGACTTGAGTATTCACTATCACCCAGGTAAAGTAAATGTGGTGGCCGATGGTCTTAGCCATCATGCCACTCTATCTGCCATGATTGCTTCAAGTTCATTAGAGCAAGAGTTTCGTAAGCTTGAAAATTCTCCAGTAAGTGGTGACATGTTAAGTTCGCTTTTGGTAAATATCAATGTGGAACCCACATTTCACAGAGATGTCTTTATCTCGCAGACCAAGGATGAAGATTATATAAAATTCAAAGTCAATATTGAAGGTTGTCATCATCAAGATCTGCAGATGCGTAATGGTGTAATTTAACAAGGAAATCATATATGGAGTCCTAAATCCATGGATCGTGAAGTTTTGGCAATAGGCCATAATTTTGGATATCACATTCATCTAGGTAGTACAAAAATATACTAGGATTTAAAGCAATCATTTAGGTGGCTCGATATGAAGAAGAGTGTAGCTGAATTTGTGGCTAAATGCCATGCCTGCAACTTGGAAAAGGTCGAGCACCAAAGGCCTGGTGGTCTTCTGCATCCATTAGAAATTCCTGAATGAAAATGGTTTACTATATCAATGGATTGCATTATGGGATTGCCTCATGCAAAATCTAGCGCTGATCAATCTGGGTTATAGTAGACCGATTAACTAAATTAGCGCATTTCCTTCCTATCCGTCACACTGGCTCTGTTGAGAAACTCACAAAGCTCTATATCATAGAAATTGTCAGGCTGCATGGTGTTTCGAAGTCGATAGTATCAGACAGAGATAGCAGTTTTGGCAAGAAGTGCACCAAGATTTGGGGACTACCCTAGCTATGAGTATAGTTTTTTATTCTAAAATAGATGGTCAAACTGAAAGAGTAAATCAGGTCCTAGAGGATTTGCTTAGGCCTTTTATTCTTAACTTTGCTGGTTCTTGGAAAGATCACATCCTGTTAGTATAATTTGCCTACAACAATAGCTATCAGTCCAGTATTAAAATTGCTTGTTATGAGGCATTGTATGGTAGAAAATGCAGTACTCCTCTAGCTTGGTCATAAATAGGAAGTGTTTGGCTTTTTGGATCTTAGTTGGTCAAGAAAATTAACAAGAAGATTCATCTAATTCAACAGATAATCTGTTCTGCTCAAGATCACCAAAGCAAGTATCATGATGCTCATCACCATTTATTAGAGTTCAGCATTGGAGATTCTGCTTATTTGAAAGTCAGTCTAATGAAGGGTGTTTATAGATTTAGCGTAGCAGGGAAACTCGGTATCCGCTATGTTGAACCTGTTGAGATTTTGGCCAAAGTAGGATCATCTGCCCATTGGTTAAATCTTCCTGATGACTTTGCAGCAGTTCATAATGTGTTCCATGTATCATCATTAAGGAGATGTCTCAGAGACCCTTCTCATCTCATTTAGCTTTCAGTAGTAGAAATCCAGTTAGATCTTTCGTATGCTGAAGAGCCATTGAAAATCTTAGCTCATGATCAAAAGCAGCTAAGAAATTATTCCAATCCAATAGTTAAAATCTAGTGGAATAACTGATTGTTAGAATAGTATACTTGAGAGAAAGAGGTGGATATGCGCCATAAATATCCATAACTTTTTTCAAACTCAAGTACCTTTCCTTCTTTCCAGTATTATTGCAATGTTTAATTTCGTAGTGCTTTTTTCACTTGAGTAATGTCGGGGATGACATCATTCTTAAGTGGGGGAATCTGTGTGGGGCCCCGTACCCTTCGCAGCCATGCTAATGCTGACATTAACATAAGCACGAGAAGTATGGTCACCAACTGTGGCAAATCCCCAACTTAAGTAGAGTCAGGTATGAACCAACCCGCCTTAAGCCGAAAACTTGTCACCTGAAATTGAGAACATACATCAACATATCAAAGTAGCAGAAGTAAAAATAGTGGAACACAACATCCATAATACAACATAGTATAAAATGGTAAATGCAGCAGTAACTCAGCTCAAATGCAAAAAGTAAACACATCCAGATTAAGAAATTATTACAAACTGAATACTTAAGAGAAAAGAGCTCTCATCCTCACAGCAAAAAATAAAATCTAACTAAGCAGCAACAGGAAGATCCTACTCCTTTCCAAGCTCCTCTCTAGAAGAACCATCAACAAATAGCTCAGAATCTGATATTTGTCGGTATCACAAAAGCCAGGGCCCCAGCCAACAAAAGAAAAAGGTTACAGTTAGAAAAATTATCTAAGATCATTTTAGGTTGATTAAGTGAATTGAACATCTAAAAATAGCACATTATAACTTTAAACATGCAAGTAAATTAAGGTGCAACAAGCTACAAAGAACATGATAGCTATAAATAATACATTTATAACTAAACAATAAGGTATGCAAAATAACATACTAAATATGAAGCTGAATAAGGTAAGGCTATATTATAAAAATAATTGCAAGGTATTGAAAATAAAACTTATCCTAACATGATTATGATCACATGAATACAATACTGATTACATAAAAGAAAGTCATACTGAAGCGTACTGAATTGTGTATACGAAACTAGCATTTTGGACATGCCAATACATAATGAATGCTGAGCTAAAATGATGAACTGAAGTAAACATAAATGTATGCAGCAACTAAAAATTAAAGACCACTGAAGCATGTGGCAAAGCAAGCTAAAACACTAGACTGAAAGTAAAAGTAAGGCCACTGAAGCATGTGACAAAAGAAGCCAAGACACTGACTGAAAGTAAAAATATGCCTAAACATGGTACAGCCATAACAGAAATAGGCCATACAAGGCCTCTGAACAAAAAGTTTAACATGTGTCCATCCTAGGCATCATTAAAGCTTGGTTCAAGTTGAACTTATAGAATAAAATAAGTATCCATCCTAGCCAAGCACAGGGCTAGGTCCGAGTTTATTATATAGCAAAATTAGTACTGAGGAAGCAGACTAAGTTAAAACACATTCTACTAAACTAAATGAACTGAATAATGCTTATGCGGTTCAAATACTAACTTAGGATACTCATTCATATCATGAGTTCACCTAATAATGTGTGTAGAGCAACTATAGTTAAAGTAAGCAAGAGACTCAATTAGACTCATGTGATATCTATTATTATCTAATTTATTTCGTTCTAACTATTTTGAGAAGATACAAGTTTATGATCTCCAATATTGAACTGCTGAGTATAATCCCAGATTCACAACCTTAATGTTAATATTAGAACTTAACAAGTTTTAATCCAAAATCGAATGATTACTATAAGGAATTAAAGTAAATAATTTAACGACTTAATTATTGTATTTTACTCACTCAACACAAATCTTGAGCATACTAATCAAGATTTGAGATTATGGATTTAAACTTCATGCTTGGGGTTGAAATCCTGAATCCAAGGTAATATTCAAAACAAGAATCTAAGGTTCACACCCAACTATAATCTAAAGGTGGACGATCTTATGAGCTGAAAGATAAAGAAGCTAAGATTTTAATGAAAGATTATTCTATTATTAAAAGACAAAATAATTGATTAAGAACATAAGAATATAAGATCTATATTCAATCCATAGAAAAATAACATTATTCTATAGGTTGAATAAATCCTACACCCACAAGGAGGCTTCAAAGGAATTAAGACAGTCAATCAAATAAAGATTTCCAAAATGAGATGGTATAATTAATTAGATAATCAAGGGATTTAAGATCAAAATTCTAAGGCTTGATCACTTAAGATCTAAACTAGAATTTAAACTTAAGATTCTCTTAAGGCATTTCCTTAAGGTTATTAACAATTTGATAAGGCAATTAAGACTAAATAGATGTATAAAGTCCAAGTTCATTAATCAGGGCTGAATGGAAGGTCTAAGATTACTCTTAAGATCTTAAGGGCTTATTTAAGAGAACTTAAGAGGATTAAGGACTTTAAGCATTCAAATTAATTCAAGCCAATTTTAATGAACTTAATATTGACTAATGAGGTAATCAGACACAAAAACTATAGATTGAGCTCATGAGTAGCTTAATTAGCATTAATTACATTTTAAGACCAAAATAAGGTGATTAAGGAAATTAGGATTCCATGAGATTATTCAATCGCATATGACAGTGTCATCGTCCCCGCACTCCTCTCGTGACACACCAATTAGGATAGGACTTAAATGCAAAAATTCTCGGTCGAGACTTCACGCACGGCCAGCACTCAATCGCCACACCATCAGAATAACAAGGCGCACCGATTGGACCTAAAAGCCTTAACTGGGATGCAGTGGATCGCCAGAAGGCTACTCCACTGAAACGACCTGAGCTAGAGCAATTAGGGTTTACTATAAGGAGAAAATTCTCCTCACAAAGACCTCCAAATGGAAGGAACTCAATCACTACACCATCCTGTTGGTGAGGCGGATCGGAACCCTAAGATTGGACAACCTAGGATGCAGCCGATAGCTAGATCCTTACTCGGACTTAGCCATGACTCAGTCAATAGCTGGTCTTAGTCATCATGCCACTCTATCTGCCATGATTCTTCCATTGAATTTTAACCATTGGAGTGGAATGATTCTTTAGTTAATTCTGATCACGAGCTAAGATTTTCATAGGCTCATCAGCATACAAAATATTGGGCTAAATTTCTATTGTTGGATGTTGAACAAGATGAGAAGGATCTCTGAGACATCTTTGTAATGATGGCACAAGAAACACATTATGAACTGTAGTGAAGTTATTAGGAAGATTTAACCAGTAGGCAAATGATCATACTTTGGCCAAAATCACAAAAGGTCTGACATAGCGGGGACTGAGTTTTCCTGCTCCACCAAATCTATAGACACCCTTCATTGGACTAACTTTCAAATAAGTAGAATCTCCAATGTTAAATTCTAAAAGATGATGATGAGCATCATGGTACTTACTCTGATGATCTTAAGCAGAATAGATCCTTTGTTGAATTAGATAAATCTTTTTGTTAGTTTCTTCGACCAATTCAGATTCAAGAAGCTGAATGTTTTCTATTTTTGCCAAGCTAGCAGAGTACTGCATTTTCTACTATACAAGGCCTCATAAGGAGCCAATTTAATATTGACCTGATAGCTGTTGTTGTATGCAAACTCCATTAATGGAATATGATCTTCCTGGGAACTGGCAGAGTCAAGGACACAGAGCCTAAGCAAATCTTCAAGCACTTGATTCACTCTTTTGGTTTGACCATCCATTTGAGGATGAAAAGCTATACTCATGGCTAGAGTAGTCTCCAAATCTTGGTGCACAACTTGCCAAAACTTAGAAGTAAATATGTTATCTCTATCGGATACTAATGACTTCAAAATACCATGTAGCCTAATAATCTCTTTGATATAGAGACTTACGAGCATCTCAACAGAGTCAGTCTGACAGATAGGAAAGAAGTGCACTGATATAGTTAATCAGTCTATGGTAACCCAGAATGCATCAATGCCAATTTTGCATGAGGCAATCCCATAACGAAATCTATTGATATATCAAATCATTTCCATTCAAGAATTTCTAATGGATGTTGAAGACCACCAGGCCTTTGGTGCTCGGCCTTTACCAAGTTGCAGGCATGACACTTAGCCCCAAAATCGGCTACACTTTTCTTCATATCGGGCCACAAAAATGATTGCCTTAAATCTTGGTACATTTTCATACTGCCTTGATGAATGTGATATCTAGAATAATGGCCTTCTACCAGAACTTCATGATGCATGGATTTAAGAATCCACAAACTATTTCCTTGATAAATAATGCCATTACACATATGCAGATCTTGACGATGACCACCTTCAATATCGCTTTGAATTTCAGATAATCTTCATCCTTAGTCTGCAAGATGGAGACATCTCTGTGAAATGTGGGTTCCACATTGATATTTTTTACCAGAAGCGAACTTAACATGTCACCACTTACTGGAGAAATTCAATCTTACGTAACTCTTGCTTTAATGAAATTGAATCAATCATGGCAGATAGAGTGGCATGATAGCTAAGAGCATCGATTGAACTTGAAGCAATCATGACTGATAAGAATTGATTAAGTTATTTCATTAATTTAATATGAATGTTTTTCATTAATTAAACCATAGGAGATTTAATTAATTCTATTTATCTTTATTTATCAAAAGAAAAATAAATTCTTAAATCCGTTATTTAGCCCGACCCAAAATCAGAATGACACGGTTCGAACCGGGACCCACTAGGCCGACACAGTTGCACCGTGCGGGCCTGGGTTGGCCCAGCCCGAAGCAATAGTGTCGTCATCCTTGCACTCCTCTTTAGACAGATCAATTAAGGTAGGACCCAATTGCAAAAATTCTCGATCGAGACTTCACGCCCCGACCAGCACTTAATATCCACACTATCAGAAGGACAAGGTGCGCTGATTGGACTTAGAAGCCCTATTTGGGATGCAGTGGATCACCAGAAGGTTACTCCACCGAAACAACTTGAGCTAGAGCGATTAGGGTTTACTGTGAGGAGTGAATTCTCCTCACAGAGACCTCCAAATGGGTGGAACTCAATCACTACACCATCCTGGTGGTAAGGCGGATGGGAACTTTAAGGTTGGACAGCTTGGGATGCAGCCGATAGCTAGATCCTTACTCAGACTTAGCCATGACTCAGTCGCTAGCTCAATCGATCTGAGCTTGCTCAAATTCTAAGAACAATTAGAATGGTTTCCTAAGAGACTAAATAACAGACGTAAAATACACGTCTATGCTTGCATGCAAGCGTATGTGATATGAAGTAATAAGTGGATGTTTAGTTCTCAGATTTATCGTCCTCTGGGAAAGATGGTTTTATACTAAGTTATATCTTTTTCCAATAATATTTAGAATATTGATTTTTGATTTGAGTTTGTTCCTTAATTAACAATACAAATTACCTTATGATAAGATACAATTTGTTCAAAATAAGAGAGTTGGGGTTTCATTATAGTACTTGTAAGGACTTGGTCTTGTCACTTCATTATTTAGATGTATAAATTGATTTTTCCATGCTTATTTAAATCAAGTGAACACTGTTAGAATTGGAGTTAACTTTCAATTACAACAGGTTCAAATTTAGTGCAACATGGTGAACTCCCCTTGGGGTTTTACCTAAGCACCTAAATCTTTATGAGATCATGGTTTAAGTTTATCTTTTATTTCCTATGTCTAGGTTACTAAATATTTTCTTTTAATTGTTAGATCTCACAAACATGATTTCCATCAATATTGCATCATGTGTTTACACACGTGGTTTAGCTAGATGAGAGGATGCATTGGGTCAATGGACTATGTCACATCATCTATTAGATTTCCAACATCCTCTCATCCCTTCTATTTGCTGAGCAGTAGATCAGAGTTGATAGGAACTTGGTTCTCAAGTATCAAATCTCGTGGTAGAGCTCTTAAGGAAAAGTGCAAGTGCGCTTGAGAACTTGTCACATAGTTCTCAGCTTGACCTGCACTACTTCCCTTGCTCTTGTCCAATTGAATAGCTTGGAACACAAGTTCTTTTCTTAATTGATAATTCATTTAAGTTTCATTTTATCAAAGTGATTTGACAAATTTTCATCCGGGCATTCATTCACAATATTAATAATAAACATTAAAATAGAAATCAATTTTATTCATTCAAACATATTCATTACAACACCAATACAGCCTTACAGTTTCCTACAACTATATCCCAACCATCTCCAAGAGGATTTAGCTTTCCATTACATAATAAATAAAAGCATATATGCAAAAGGAAGTAAGCTTTGACATCAGTTTACAATATAAAATAATCAAAAAGAGTTTAGGAATAGTACTAGGAAATACCCAGAGGCTTTCTAGGGTTCTCTTGATCTTTCTCCTGCACTTCTACTTGACTTCTTCTCTTTTCCCTTGTGGTCTTCTTCTCTTCACTTTTTGAGGTCTACTACTTGCCCCTTGCAGAGTTCTCCTTTTTTTCTTCCTATAGCTTCTCCTTTTGGTCTTTTGAATATTGAAAATTGGAACCCTTCTTTGGTCTAAAATTGGCCTTTAAATAGGGGAATTTTCAGCCCCCATGTATTAATCACTAATGACCCTTCATATTCTTCTACTTTAATGAAAGCCATTTATTTTATTTTGCATAGTCTTTTGGGATTCATTAGAGTTATTGTTTAACTCAGGTTTCAAGAGGCAAGGGAAGGCCAATGGTCTGAATCTGTGACCTTCCCTATGCTGCATTCAATGCAGATTCTAAAGCTTTCTGTAGCAGGCCCTGTGGAGCACTGTAGTGGCCTTGATTCTAATACTCTTTCGCCGTGGCACCCTGCAATAGGTGTAGTTCAAATACTGTTCCGCTGTATATTTTAATAGTTTACATAAGGTCGCTGCTTATTCACTGTGGCGCGCTGAAGGCGCATTGTGGCTGTTAGACTTTCGTGAATGCGAAATAGTGAATGTTTAATTAATTCACATAAGATTGTCATAGATAATCAGAAATTCCACCCTGGCGCATTGTGGCATGCTGCGGCGGCTAGACTATCATGAGCACGGAATAGTAATTGTTCAATTTGTTCACATGAGGTCTTTCCTGATTAATCAGGTATGCTGTTGTAGCGTGCTATGGCGGGCTGTAGCAGTTCTGTCCCAGGTATATTTTAATCCTTATAAGGCAAAGCGCACTGTGTCACTTGGAGCGCGCTGCAGCGATTAATCTTTCGGGGAAGCGGGTTGGCATTGTTCAATTATTTTATATAATGTTTAAATATTTCTCCTGGGAAATGATGTTGTGGCCCGTTGGGGCGCACAGTAGTGGTCTCTTTCCAGGCCTTCATGTATTCATCCAAATGAGGGAATTTAGTGTACCACCATGGCGCGTTGTGGAGCGCCAAAGCGGTTTACATCCAGAATTGTTTAATTCAGCTTAGTCTTCCCCTTTTCTTTATTTTTCCTAAAAATGTATAAATTCTACACAAAGTTTACTAGTTTATATGATGTTTTAAATGTCTGTAACACTTATTTTTGCTATAAATTTCGGATATATCACTAAGGCAACTAGACAATAGAATAGTGGATGGGGGGTGGCGAGAGGGAGGGGGGTGGCAATGCGCGCAAAGGATCGGAGGAACATGAATATCCACAGTGCTAGGATTTACTCCCTCCGTCTGATCGAGGAACTCTTAGGGTCGGGTGGTCTGATGCGCTCCTAGACTAATAGAATAGTGGATGGAATCCATACCATCGGATGCAAGGGCTCGATCAAGCGGTTAAGATCGGATCGCGGCGCAGAGTAGATCACACCGTTGGATGAACTGCGCTACGATGCGTGCTAGCCAGATTATACGAGGGGATGAATATGCCGCTATCGGGACCCCGGAGTGGATCTGCCACAGACGCGATAGCAAATCCCATGACTAATTAAAATAATAATTATAATTATTTAAAATTAATAAAATTCTTTAATTAATTAATTAATAATCCTCTTAATTTTTAAATCCATTTTAGGACTAAATGAGCTCCAAAAATTCCCAAAAATTCACCCTTAGTTAATTAGGGCTAAGGAATTCAAAAATGAAATAATATTTTAATTTGGAAATCAAATTAATTTAGCTAATTTTCAGGATCTATAAATAGGCAAAATTGCTAAAATATTCAAATGAGCTTCGATTGATTTCAAACTTCTATGGTTAGGTTTAAATAACCCATTGAGTCTAATAGAATCAAAATCAAAGCTTGGTTAAGCTTAATTAATCAAAATTTAACTAGAGTCACAATTAGGATTGTTATAGCATGTAATAACCATAGTTATTATTACACTGGCTAAATCCAAATTAATTAAGTTAAACCAAGCTTTGATTTTGATTCCATTAGACTCAACGGGTCATCTAAGCATATTACATATAAGTTTGAAATTAATCGAAGCTCATTTGAGTATTTTAATTATTTTGCTTATTTTAGGATACTGAATATTAGCTAATTTGATCTCTAAATTAAAATTTGATATCATTTTTGAATTTCCCACCCCTAAATTATCTAAAGGTGAATTTTTGGGAATTTTTGGAGGTCATTTAGGCCTATTTTAGATTAATTTACATTGGTTCAAATATAATTTAGGGTTTTAAACAATCCATAATTGCAATTCTATCCTTCCTCAACGGTTTGCTGATTCCAAACTGCGGGTGCCATCCGGACCATTGATCCCGCAGATCTAATCAAATAACCCGCACTTTCAATTGGATCCGTCTCATCTCGACTGTTCCGCGGTTCTGAGATTTGATTCAATGACATCTAGCTATCCATCTTAAGTGACCCTGATTGCCATTAGAAATTTTGATCTAATCCAACAGTTGATCCAGCATCCACAGTGCTAGCGTTTACGCCCTCCGTCTGATTGAGGAACTATTAGGATTGGGTGGCCTGATGTGCTCCTAGACTAACAGAATAGTGGATGGAATCACTACCATCGGATGCAAGGGCTCGATCGCGGCGCGGAGTAGATCACATCGTAGGATGAACTGCGCTACGATGTGTGCTAGCCCTATTAGACACGGGGATGAATACGCCGCTGTCGGGACCCTGCAGCGGATCTGCCGCAGTCGCGACAGCAAATCCCACGGCTAATTAAAATATTAATAATAATTAATTTAAATTGATAAAATCTTTTATTTAATTAATTAATAATCCTCTTAATTTTTAAATCCATTTTAGGACTAAATGAGCTCCAAAAATTCCCAAAAATTCACCCTTAGCTAATTAGGGCATGAGGAATTCAAAAATGAAATCAAATTTTAATTTGGAGATCAAATTAATCTAGCTAATTTTCAGGATCTAGAAATAGGCAAAATTGCTAAAATAATCAAATGAGCTTCGATTGATTTCAAACTTCTATGGTTATGTTTAAATAACCCATTGAGTCTAATGGAATCAAAATTAAAGCCTGGTTATGTTTAATTAATCTAGATTTAGCCAGAGTCACTAGGGTTGTTATAGTATGTAATAACCCTGGTTATTACTCTGGCTAAATCCAGATTAATTAAGTTAAACCAAGCTTTGATTTTGATTCCATTAGACTTAATGGGTCATCTAAGCCAATTACCTATAAGTTTGAAATTAATCAGAGCTCATTTGAGCATTTTAGTTATTTTGCTTATTTTAGGATACTGAAAATTAGCTACTTTGATCTCTAAATTAAAATTTGATGTCATTTTTGAATTTCTCACCCCTAAATTATCTAAAGGTGAATTTTTAGGAATTTTTGGAGGTCATTTAGGCTTATTTTGGATATAATTTAAATTGGTTCAATTATAATTTAGGGTTTTAAACAATCCCTAATTGCAAATCTATCCTTCCTCAACGGTAGGTTGATTCCAAACTGTGGGTGCCATCCGGACCATTGATCCCACGGATCTAATCTAACAACCATCACTTTTGATTGGATCCATCTCATCTCAATTGTTCCACAGTTCTGAGATTTGATTCGACAACATCTAGCTATCCATCTTAAGTTACCCTGATCGCCATTAGAAATTTTGATCTAATCCAACTGCCAATCCAGCATCCATAGTGCTAGGATTTATGCCCTCCGTCTGATCGAGGAACCATTTGGATTAGGTGGCCTGATGCGCTCCTAGACTAACAGAATAGTGGATGGAATCACTACCATCGGATGCAAGGGCTAGATCAAGCGGTTAGGATCAGATCGTGGCACGGAGTAGATCACACCGTAGGATGAACTGCGCTATGATGGGTGCTAGCCAGATTATACACAGGGATGAATATGTCATTGTCGATAACCCACAGCAAATCTGCCGCAGTCGCGACAGCAAATCCCACGGCTAATTAAAATATTAATTATAAATTATTTAAATTAATAAAATCTTTTAATTAATTAATTAATAATCCTCTTAATTTTTAAATCCATTTTAAGACTAAATGATCTCCAAAAATTCCCAAAAATATACCATTAGCTAATTAGGGCATGAGGAATTCAAAAATAAAATCAGATTTTAATTTAGAGATCAAATTAATTTAGCTAATTTTTAGGATCTAGAAATAAGCAAAATTGCTAAAATACTCAAATGAGCTTTGATTAATTTCAAACTTCTATGGTTAGATTTAAATAACCCATTAAGTCTAATGGAATCAAAATCAAAGCTTGGTTAAGCTTAATTAAACTAGATTTAGCCAGAGTCACAACTAGGGTTGTTATAGTATGTAACAACCCTAGTTATTACTTTGGCTAAATATAGATTAATTAAGTTAAATTAAGCTTTAATTTTGATTCCATTAGACTTAATGGGTCATCTAAGCCTAATCCTATAAGTTTGAAATCAATCAGAGCTCATTTGAGCATTTTAGATATTTTGCTTATTTTACGATACTGAAAATTAGCTAATTTGATCTCTAAATTAAAATCTGATGTTATTTTTGAATTTCTCACCCCCAAATTATCTAAAGGTGAATTTTTGAGAATTTTTGGAGGTCATTTAAGCCTATTTTGGATTAATTTAAATTGGTTCAATTATAATTTAGGGTTTTAAACAATCCCTAATTGCAAATCTATCCTTCCTCAACGATAAGCTGATTCCAAACCGCGGGTGCCATCCATACCGTTGATATCGCGGATCTAATCTAACAACCTGCACTTTAGATTGGATCCGTCTCATATTGACTATTTCGCAGTTCTGAGATTTGATCCAATGACATCTAGCTATCCATCTTAAGTGACCCTGATTGCAATTAGAAATTTTGATCTAATCCAATAGCTGATCCAGCATCCTCGCTCGGTCATTAGATGTTGGGAGATCAGAGCCATTCCGCGTCAACCGAAGATCAATCAAATGACTCTGGAGTCCGCTGCGACTATGGATTGTCTTTCTCCTCATCTCGAGCCTGATAGTCAAATCCCTTCATACAACCACATCCTCAAGCTAGTCCGCCACTCTCGTGCCACGTCAGGGAGGCTGTTGCGACCTTGCCCTCACGACACTAGCATTCCCATCTACGCTCGCAGCCTGGCTCACTCCAATTAGGTAAAATGGATGGAATGCCTTGAGCCAAGCTTAAACTATGGCTCTCAACCTTGGCAGCCACCCCAAAACCTTCCCTCTGCCTATAAATACCTCTGAATATCATAGTGAGTCCCTTTGCTCACTGTGATCCTCCAATTGCCTAGCTGAAGCTTTTAGAGCTCCCGTCACTCTCTGTAATTCACTGCAGTTGTGAACTGCTGATAGAGGGCTATGTCTGGTGTTCAGACTCCCTATGCTTCCTGTTGAGTCATCTGGAACCTTTTGCTCACCTCAATTCTTTCCTCATTACCTCTGATGTTAGTATTTTCATGTACAACCTCTTTCCACTGAGCTGTGTATGCTCAGCCATTCAATTAAGCTCGTAAATGTTGCCTTTGGATGTTGTCTAGATACCCTAGTCTCCCAGGAATCTAAACTAATTTCTCTTAGGGTTTTATCTAGCTCTGATTGATTGTATTGATCAATCGAGCTAACAGCTTAGCCATGGCTGAGTCAGAGTAAGGACCCAGTGATCAGCTGCACCCCAGGCTACATACCCTTAGGGCTTCGATTTGTCTCACCGCTAGGATGGTGTAGGGATCAAGTTTTGGCCAAATGGTGGTTTATGTGAGGAGAATTTACCCCTCATAGTAAACTCTAATTGCCTGCATTTAGGTTGTTTTGGTGGAGTAGTCATCTGGCGTCCTAGTCCATCCTAGTTAGGGCTTCCAAGTTCAATTGACGCACCTTGACTTCCTGAAGGTGTGACGATTGAATGCTGGCCAAAACGTGAAGTATCGGTGGTGAATTTGGCATTCCAAGGAACCCTCCCGCGGCTATTTGCTCAAGGGGTATCTGGGACGAAGGCACTGGCGCATCGGGCCGGTCCAGCCCACGCCCTTGAGGTGCGACAGCACTGACCCATTCGGGCTCTGCTTCGACCCGCGCAGTTTGATATTTGGGTCAGGTTAATTAATTTATTTTGGAATTATTTTATTTATGTTAAATAACTGATAAATGGATTTAATTAAATATCCTATGATTTTATTAATGAAAACATTCAGAATGAATTAATGAAATAATTTAATCAATACTTATCCAAATGGTATGATCCAATATACTATTTGAATCAGAAAATCATAAGAAATAATAATATGCAATAAAATTTATGATCCAATTGTTAGATTTTATAAATTTGCCTAATCTTTCTCTGAACTTAATTAATTTATAATTAATTCAATTGATGTCCAAAGATTATGATTTAAGTCTCTGATTGCTCATCAGACTATGTAGAACTTATTTAGGCCATTAAAAATAATTTAGGAGCCCTAAATTTGCTAATCTTCCCTTAAACACCCTAATCTTAAATTAGTGAATTTAGCTTTAGTTAAACATCTGATTTTAGAGATCTAGGTTTAAATCACCTTCTTAAGTGTAGTAGAGCTTATAATTATGCTTAGATCATCTTAATGTAGTATAATTTTCTTAATCTCCTTATTTGGTCTTAAAATGAGATTAGTGCTAATTATGCTATTTATGATATCAAATGTTGAGTTGAGAGCTTCATATAACTTACTAGTCAATATTAAGTCCATTAAAACTAAATTTAAGCAATTTGAAACCATAAACCCTAAAATCTCAAATTTAGTCTTAAGAAGGGTACTTTGGTCATTTTGACCAAAATATTGTTTAAGCACTCTTAAACCCATATAAACTTCAGCAATATGCTTGTAATCAATAATGAATTGTATTAGTGCCAATCTTGTAACTTCTAGGCCTAATGTATAAATTTAAATGCTTGAGTCCTTAATTCCTCTTAATTTTTCTTAAGGAAAGTCTTAGATTTGGAGAATGATCTAAGACCCTTTATTAAAGAATAGCTTAAATAATACTAGAACTCAAATTCTAATTTTAATTGCCTTATTAAGATCCTTTATGAATTTTAACCTTAAAGAAAATATTCACAAGAATCCTAACCTTAAATTGCAGTTTAAATCTTAAGTAATCAAACCCTAGATTTTTGATCTTAGATCCTTTGATCATCTGATTGAATTATACCATCTCATTTGAAATTCCCTACTTGATTAATTGTCTAATTCTCTTGAAACTTCCTTGTGGGTGTAGGATTTATTCAATCTATAGAATAATGTGATTATTCTATAGATGAATATGGATCTTAGATTCATATATGTCTTGATTAATAATTTTGTCTTATGACAATAGAATGACCTTTCATTAAGATCTTAGTTTCTTAACCATTCAACTCATAAGATTCTTTACCTTTAGACTAAGGTTGGGTGTGAACCTTAGATCCTTATTTTGGATAGTACCTTGGATTCAGGATTTGAACCCCAAGTATGAGTTTAAGTCTAGAATCTCTAATCTTGATTAGTATAATCAAGATTCGGGTTGAGTGAGTAAAATATAATAATTAAGTCATTGAATTACTTACTTTGATACTTTATAGTTATCACCTGATTTTGGATTAGAACTTGCTAAGTTCTAATGTTAACATTAAGGTCGTGAATCAAAAATTATACTCGATAACTGGATATTAGAGATCCTAAACTTGTATTTTCTCAAAATAGTTAGAATAAATTAAATTAAGACAATAATATATTTCACATTAGTCTAGTTGATGCTTACTTTAACTATTGTTGCCCTGCACACCTTGTATATTGATCCTTTTTCCTTGGACATAATAGGTGAACTCAGGATATTGATGATGTATCCTAAGTTAGTATTTGAAAAGCATAAATATTAATTAGTTTATTTAGTACATTCAATTCAGTAGAGTGTGTCCTAGCTTGGTCTACCTCCTCAGTACCAATTTTATTATAGAATAGACTTGGACCTAGCCCTGTGCTTGGCTAGGATGGATACATGCCATATTCTATGAGTTAAGCTTAGACCTAGCTCTAATGATGCATAGGATGGATACATGTTAAACTTTTTGTCTATATGCCCTGTATGATCTAATTTTGTTATGGTAGTATGTAATATACATTTGTTTTAAATATAATTATTAAATATAGTCTGAATTATCTACTATTAATGTTTCATATTATGATTATAGTAATATTAGAAATAATTTTAGAGAATATTTGACAAATTTTGAAAATTAATTTAAGTTTGGATTTTTCATGGTTATTTTAATAAAAACTTAAATTAAAATAATTATTTAAAAATATTTACGTGTCAGAATTGAAAATTTTTGATATTTTTGGATTCAGGATGTTGATGTAAGCTAAAGGGAAAAATTTCATAAATTTGAGACTATTTTGAAAAATAGTAAAAAAAAAAAAAGAATATTTTGTAAATTTTCGGGGCTAATTGTCGCTTAACAGTTCATCCAAATTTGACATTTTTGGTATAGTTGAAATCATATAGACGAGACCTTTCATTTAAGACTTTAAAATTTAATCTTCATTAAGTTTTGATTTTTCTGAATTTGTAAAGATATAAATTTTTACTTTTTTTCATGTTTAATTAAATTAAGCTAATTTTTAATTTTTTTTCTTAAAATTTTATCCTTACAAATATACTCCTTATGAATATTCTTATCCTATTTTCATTCCAAATAAAGATAAAATTCACCTCTTAATCTATTTAATGATTTTGCTTCTATGCTAATTTAAATTAATCTCAAAGTATAATGAAATTTCTGAATTTTTACTTAGAAATATTTCTGGATTTTCTAAAATTTTAAGATTTTGGTAATATTTTGAAACTTTATATTTTTTTTGGTTACTTAGAATATAAAGCTGTAATTTTGCATGTAGATTCTCCTATATATTGGGAAGAACTTCACTGAAGATATCCCAGAATTTTGAGCACTTTAGGGTTAACATTTAAGTGCTCAAAGTTCAATAAAAACCCTAAAAAATATCAAATTTAAAAACAGATTTTTCTGAATGTTTAGCTTAGTATAATTTTTATTCCAAGTATAATTAGTTATTGATCTTTGTCAAACATAATCTGTGTTATATTGTGAGCAATTTCTCTGTTAATCACTTGAGTTGATTATGTTATTAAAAATGTCATTTAAATGCTTATAGTTTGCTAAGAAAATTATAAATTTGAACTCAAATAAAATTTCTAGAATTTCTGAAAATTTTCCAAAGTTTGAAATGATATAATTTTTAAATACAGAGTATCTAAATATGGATTTTGGCATGCATATTCTCTGATATATAGAGAACAATTTTTTTTAGACGTCAATAGAAAATAAGCACTTTAATAATACCGTTTGGATGAGACAAATATCAGCTAAAAACATAAATTTCTTGCTTAGCCAAAATTAGGAAACTTTTATAAAAATAAGATATTCATTTCAAATGATATATAATTCATTTACAAACTTTATAATTGCTGTAAGAACATAAATTTTGATATATATGAATAATTAAGAGCTACATTTGATTTTTGAAATAATTATAAATATAATTTCTCATAATAATAATATTTTGAATTTTTTTCATATAATTTATTAAATAAATAATTTAATGTGAATTAAGATAGTTGATTAATAAATTTAGATGTTGATTTAACAGATCAAAATTAACAAATTTAAGAAAATTATTCTTCAAGATAGGTACAAAATTATTCTTATATTTTATTTCAACCATCTTAATTTTTAACTTATTTTCATTTGAATATTGCTTATTCAGTTTATCATGCAAACTGCATTATTAAATTGTAATATTTTCATATAAAAGTGTAACAACCCAAGGTTGTTACCCAGCTTAATTTGAGCCTAATCGTATTATAAGTATCATTCCATTAAGTTCATCTAGTCATTAGAACCAAACCCTGAAGGTTTGGAGCAATTCGGAGCTCAATCAAATATTTTGGATTATTTTAATATTTAATTAATTAGAAAATTGAGGTATTTAATTTATCCTTGAAATCAAAATCCGACTTCACCGTTGTGATTGTCACCCCCAAATTAGATAGGGGTGATGTTTTGGACGTGTTTGGAAGTCGTCAAATTTTTCACGAATATTTTAACATAATTAAATACATTGGAAAATGGAATAATTAAATAATCATCAAAATCGAATTCTGACTTTGCCGTTGAATTCCTCACCCTAAAATTAGTTAGGGGTGAATATTTGGGAATTTTCGGAGTGCGTTTCAAAAATCTAGTTTTTTAAATAATCAAGAAAAATAAATAAGGGATTATCGAGTCCTTAATTTGTAATTTCTCCCCCCTCTCTCCTAGTTGGCACCATATTTGGCACCCATCCCTCCATGGCACGCAAGAGATGGCTCTCAGCCATTTCTTCTTCCCTCACCCCATGCCCTTAGGCTCCTTCATGATGGCTCCCTACTCCTCCCTCTCCCTAGGCTCATTATTTCTCCTTCTCCTTTAAGAAGGAGCTCAAGGTCCTTCTTCATCCCCATTTGGCAAAAGCTTTAGCTCTCTCTTCCTCCATTGATGCCCTTGTGTTGAAGAAGAAGAATTTCAGCTCATCTCCAAGCTTGAAGAAAACTAGGGTTCCTTCTTCTTCCTTTAAATCTAAGGTACCCATTTGCTCCTCTCCTTCATCTTCTTCATATTACTATTATACTTGTTTGTAGCTCTAGAAACTCATGATAGAGTAAAGAAGCCATTAAGACTCATTGAAGCTTCTCATTTCTGTGAAAAATGCATGCTCTATTTTCGTCCATTTTGTATACCCTATTGTTTATCCATATTTTTTGTATAGCTAGAATGCTCTGTTTGTGCTGATTTTGGTGTCGATAGAAAGGTATTGGAAAGACATTTCCATTGATATATAGCACCGCTCATGGAATGCTCTGGATTGGGAGTATTTGAGCTAGAAAGTAGGCCTAACAGGTTTTGTACAGGCAAAAAATACCGTCTGGCGCTGCAGCGCCCAAGATTGCAAAATGGACCGCTGCAGCGTGCCATAGTGCGCTGTAGCGAGATGCAGCGCACTGTAATAGGTTGTAGCAATATTTTGGGAAAACTTTAGGAAATGTCAATAATAAATTAATTAAACAGTCATTTCGTAAGTTGGTCCGCTGTAGCGCGCCACAGCGGGCCATAGCGCTGAGAGCACTACAACGCTAAAACTGCCATAGCATGCTGCAGCGATATAAGTGCCATAGCATGCTACAGTGTCAGAAGCGCTGCAGCGTGCTGTAGCACCCAAAATTGCAAAAACTTCCCAGAATTGGCTGAAATGGCCAAAACTTCTCCGTTTTTGCATTTTAAGGTCCCTAGAACCCTAGTGGGATTGAATTATATCAAATGTGAACTTATTTTAGTTAAAGTTAAATATTGCATAAAATTCTATATGGAAATTAAGTTTAAACCTTATCATTTTTAAGTGCTCAAAACCTACTATATACTTTAAATATATTTTGTGCCAAATACTAAGTAATAGAATCTTAAGTGTTTGTATTGAATAGGTATATCTCAATAACCAAATGGCATGAAACCTAAGTCTTTTAGATTTGTGATTAAGTGCTAATCCCTTTGGTTTGATTTAGAATTTGATTAGCATTAATTACCTTTTTGTCCTATGGCATCTTTATGTTTATATGCTTTCATGATATTATGATGAATGTTAGAAAACTTTAATATTATTTGGATACTTAAATGTGCTTAGTTAACATTAAACTATAATTAAACATAAGAACCTTGATAACCTGATTAAGTAGATAATAATTAATCTAAAACCAAAGTTTGACATCAATAATACACTAATAACACATTGATCTGTCATTGACCCTTAAAAATAACCTTTGGTCTTAATGGTAGAAGGGCTAGGGGTTAAACCCTAACTTATCTTGATTAAGATCTAAACCTTAATCACTTAATCAATTAACTTGATTGAAAGATAATTTAATTGACATTATTCCAATAATGCATATAATTTGATATTGATCTTAAATCATTGAATTAGAAGTGCTAAGGTTAATATTAAATCTGTGTGATTGAATTATATGAATCTAAACTTTAGTTCATTGATTTTCTCTTATATAAGACTATTAGCATAAAATAGATAATAGAATTGTAATGATTTATGGAATGATCTAATCCTAAGAAGATCTTTGATTTTATCTCATGATTATAGAATAGGAAAGGATCAGATGAATTTTAATCATCTGATCTGTTCACTTTAACCTAAGTCTAACAAGTAAACCTTAAGAAGTAGAAAAGTCAGATATTAAGGGTCTTACTTTAGGATCATTCTTGAAATGTTTAAAGACCTTAAATATTGATACCTTGAGGTAGGAAGAACTTTTGTAATTTATTGAGGTCAAAACTTAGATGATCCTGCATGACTTTAGAAGTTGAACTTGATACCTTGTGGTAGGAATCACCTAAAGCAGTTAGAATGGAACTTATTCCTTATGGTAGCAACCTACATTGAGTGATCTTTTGATCATACCCTTGGAGCCTTATGTAAGACTCACCCATTTAGAGTGAATATCAATAGCTTTGATAAATCCTTATTGATTAAATAGAATCTTCTAAACCCAGATTATTGGTTGGGTATAGTAGGGTATACCCATAGTACTAGATCACTTCTGTAATATTCAGGATTGGTTGATTCACTCTAATGTGGACTTATGACCAGGTGCTATCCTGAGGGATTAGACGAATACAGTCCTGTTAAAGTAAATCTTCCAAGACTAAGAGTATTACAATTAGTGAACAAGATCCTTAGTTTGAGATATAAACTGCGACCGGGTTCTGCCTCCTATCGTAGTGCGCTTCGATAAGTGCAATTTAAGCAAACTAAGTATCTTAATTCACTTGGTGTAGACCACTAAGTATGTTTGTAATTGGGTCATTTAATAGCTTAGCTTGAGATATAAACTGTGATCGGGTTCTGCCTCCTATCGTAGTGCGCTTAGATAAGTGCAGTTTAAACAAGCTAAGGGTTAAATCCACCTTTCTTGCAAACATACTAAATATGTGTATACATTTATCCTAGCTAATGATTTTAAGTAATCTCATGCACAATTTTAGTGACATACAACATAGCTTCACATATGATTACTCAGTTTTAGATTTAGTACCGCTACAGTTTATTTTCAGTATTCAGTTTATAGTTCAGCGTTACTTTACTTTATGCAGTTTTATACAATTTTATGCTTTCAGTTATCTTTACAGTATTTCTGCAGATTTAACCACATTATGTAAATGTTAAATGTATAACTAGAACTGTTTAGACTAGTTTTGATGTGTTAAACTTATCGTCTAACACGAGGTACTTTTGGGATCCGGCAATTTGTTAGATCTTGAGCAGTATATTGAGCCAGGTCAGGAGGATACCTAGGAGATTTAGGAGGAGCCAGTGGAGCACTAGTGGACTCTCCTCCAGCTCTACTACTTTTCTGCTTAGTTTATTTTCAGTCCAGTTTTAGCTCTATGTCTATTATTCAGTAAATGTTTATAATAATTCTGGATGTATTTTCTTTTCTTTTTTGAGATGAATGTTTTGATACAGTTTCTATGATGAATGTCTCTGGATGTTTGCTTTAAGCTTCTGCACTCTATTATATACTACTTATACTTAGTATTGTAATGTGATTAGTATACTAGAAATGCTGATATCTTATACATATATTGGATTCCTATTGTTTCTAAATCTAATGTATATATTTGTCTAATACTTAGGATAAGGATACTACTCTTATCTTAAGTATTAGCTCTCAACCCTCCTTGAGGTTGAGTCAGCAGCCCTTCAGATGGGCTTAGTTTTCATCTATATCGGGGAGATGGGATATTCCTCCCCGAGTGGCGCACCGCTCCGCCGCCGAATTATGATTTTTACCCCTTTGCGCGCGATGACGGGGTGGGGCGCTACAAAAAGTGTGTGACAAAAAGTAAAGAAATTTCTTTTTTGGTATTTATCTTTGAAGGAAGAAATGAAAATATAACATGTACATGTAGAGCTTACTAGTAGCTTAAGATGAAATAAGGAGGATCTAGCCCTTATGGAAGTGGGCAGAGGATCTAGAGGAAAGATACATCATTTAACATCTATAAGATGAGGCACTACCGATGGGTGGTGATAAGGTTCCATGGCCAATAGGTTTTGCCTGTTGGATGATGAGTCACAGGACTCAGCTTTGTGTCACAATTTACTTTTAATTGAAAAATTTTCACTTGATGTTTTTCAAATTTTTAATTTCATATCTAACATGCAGGGCAAGCTTGGTAAAATTTCCAGAATTTATTTTATTACACGTCAATATGAAAATTTAATTTTCTTGTCATTTCATTTGATTTACACCTATTTTAGGATGCTAGAAAATAGTTATTAACTGATAATTTTTGTACTCCTACCTGATTGGCTTTATTGATGATTATTTCAGGTTTTGAAAACTAAAGCTTAAGAAGATACTCACTTAAGAAGAGCTTATAAGAAGAAGTGAGAATGGAGTGAATATATTTTATTTTGTTATATATTATAATAATAATTGAACTTATGTAATTTAATACAATTGGCTATCTGATGAATAAATAAATTATAATTTTATGATATTATTCTCTATATTTTAAATGATGAGTTTACTATTTAGAAATTCTCAAACTTGATCACTTGATCGCCACAGCTTTGGTATCAGAGCAAAGTTTAAGAAAATCTATATAATAAATTCAATAGAGCCAAAATTAATACTATTTAAAATTATGGGATAAAAATTAAGTTGGGGAGCTTAGTAATAATTAAGTTTAACAAAATTTATTTACTTTTTCTTCTCAAGAAATGGAAAGTCATAATCAAAATAATAATAATAACTCTTCTCATGATGATGGGGTTCAACAAACTACACCTAGTCATATTGAACCTATCTCTCCAAACCTAGAGTCAATGTATCCATTCAATAATAGTAATGGGGCAAATCAAATGTTATAATTTATGAATATGATGGCACAATTCATAAATAATCAACAAACTCACTTCCAACATCTTACCTCAACTCAAATAAAGAATGTTGAGAATGCAATGATGGTATTTCTCAAATTGCAATCACTTAGATTCAATGGAATAGTAAATCCTTTTCAAGCTGATGAATGGATTCAAAGAATTGAAAAAGAATTTAAGTGTGCTAAGAGTCTTGAAAATCCAAAAGTAGCTTTAGCTACTTATCTTTTGACTGAATCAGCTGAGAAATATTGGAAAACTGCAAAGGTAACTACATTTCAAGACAAAACTGAAGAAGAAATTTCATGGCCTGAATTTGTCAATGCCTTTCATAATAAGTATGTGCCACCATCTGCAAAGCAGTCAATGAGAAAGGAATTCTTGAATTTAAAGTAAGGAAGTCATATGGCGACAGAATATGAAGAAGAATTTATTCGCTTACAAGTTTTGCTCCTAAAATGGTGGCAACGGAAGATGTGAGATGCCACTTATTTCCTTGTGGTTTGAGAAATTATTATAAGCACATCTTAACTCTTCTACAAATATCAAAATTTCCTCATCTAGTGGAGAAGGCAAAATTAATGGATATTCAAGAAGGCCAAGTATTTCTGAATCATAAAAGGTCAGGAACTTCAAACTTCACTCCAAATAAGAAGACTCATTTTCAGTCACATCAAGGAAGTCTTCATAATATTCAAGGAAACACTCCTCCTACACCTAAAGGAAAATCTACATGCAGATTTTGTGGATGAATTCATTCTTCGAGCAAATGTTTCACTGATTTAAACCAATGTCATCGATGTGGAAGAAGAAGTTATCTAGTTAAGATTATAGTGCAAATTTTACAGTTTATGGGCATCGAATTTCTAATGATGGAAAGAAAGTAGCTGAAGTGCCAAGTCAACCACAAAATAATAAAGGAAGCAATATTGCCTCTTCTAGTAAAAACCCTCCTACTCAAGTCAGGGTCTTTAATTTATCTCAAGCAGAAGAAAAAGAATAGCTAGATGTGGTGACAGGTACTATATTACTTTTCAATGATCCCTATATAGTTCTATTGATACTGTAGCAACATACTCTTTTATTTCTTCAAATATTGTGTAAAATTATCTTTACTAGTAAAAATGCTTTCAAATTCATTCAGAGTAAATTTACCATCAGGAGATAATTTAGAATCAAATACTTATTGTTCGTGTAAGTTAGAAATCGATAATAGTAGTTGGGAAGAAAACTTAACAATCCTTCCTATCATTACTTTTTATATTATAATTGGAATGGATAGGATGAGTTAAAATGGGGCAATGATTGATTGTACTAAAAAGAAAGTATGTTTGAATAAGGAGGAAAAAAAGTAATATTTGTAGGATAAGAGAATACAGTTGATAGTCTTATCATTGCAAATAAAGCTTAAAAGTTAATGAGGAAGGGATATTCAATATTTGTAATCTTACTTTCAAGTTTAGAAGTCAAGCCAAAGACTCTTGAACAAACACCCATTGTTCATGAGTATGCTGATATGTTTCCTGAAGAACTTCTTGGTTTACCATCACAAAGGGAAGTATAATTTAGAATTAATTTAATCCCTGGAATGAATCCAATTTCTAAGACACCTTATAGAATGGCACCAAAAGAATTACAAGAGTTTAAGTATCAAATTCAACAATTATCTAAAAAAGGTATTAAAAGACCAAGTAATTCCTCTTGGGGAGCCCCTGTATTGTTTGTTAAAAAGAAAGATGGAAGTATGCGATTATGTATTGATTACCGTGAACTTAATAAGGTGACTATCTAAAACAAGTATCCATTGCCAGGAATTGATGATCTCTTTGATCAATTAGTAGGTGCATCAATATTTTCTAAGATTGATTTAAGATATGGTTATCATCAACTTCGTATACGAGAAGAAGACAATCCTAAATCTACTTTTAGTAATCATTATGGACATTTCAAATTTGTAGTAATGGCTTTTGGTTTAACTAATGCACCTTCATACTTTATGGATTTGATACATAGAATTTTGAAACTATATTTGGATTCCTTTATTATCATGTTTACTAATGATATACTCATTTATTCAAAGAGTATTGAAGAACACAAAGAACACCTTAAGATTATTCTAAGTCTTTTAAGACATCACAAACTATTTGCAAAATTTTCAAAATGTGAATTTTGGTTGAAGTCAGTAGCATTTCTGGGACATGTAATAAGTAAGGAAGGGATATCAATTGACCATAATTAAGTGAGTGCAATCAAAGAATGGCCACAACCTACTTTAATTATAGAAATTAAAAGCTTCTTGGGTTTAGCAGGATATTATTGTAAATTTGTTTAGAACTTTTTTCAAATTGCACTTCCTCTTATAAGGCTTACACAAAAAGGTGTACCATTTATTTGGAAATCTTCCTGTTAATTGGCATTTCAGAAACTCAAGGATTGTCTTATATCAACTTCTATTTTAGTATTACCTTTAGAAGGAAAAGATTATCAGATTTATAATGATACATCAAGAAATGGTTTGGGTTGTGTGCTTATCCAGGAAGGCAAAGTAAAAGCATTTGCTTCTAGACAATTAAAAACTCATGAAAAGAACTATCAAGTTCATAACCTGGAACTTATAGCTATAATATTTGCATTAAAAATTTGGAGGCATTACTTATATAGCATAAGGTGTGAAATTTTTATAGACCATCAAAGTTTAAAATATATATTTACTTAAAAAGAGTTAAATTTAAGGAAACACAAATGGTTGGAATTAATCAAGGATTATGATCTATCTATTCAGTATCATCCAGGGAAAGTTAATATTATAGCAGATGCTTTAAGTCGCAAAATAACCTATCAATTGCATATGCTAACTTCTAATCCAATCTTAGTACAAGAAATGGAAAAACTCCAATTAGAAGTGATTCTACCAATAGATGTACTATTATTTCATTTGAGTGTAGAGCAGTCACTACTCAATGAGATTATAAAAAGCTCAGAAGATTAATAAAGAGTATGAGCAGCTAGTTGCATCTATTCAAGAAGGGAAGCCTTTAGAATTGAAACTAGACTCAATTAGAAAAATTTGGTGTGGATATAGAATTTGGGTACCTAATAATTCTGAGTTAAGATCAAAAGTACTAAAAAAATCTCATTATTCCAAATATTCAATTCACCTAGAAAATAATAAGATGTATCAAGATTTAAAAATACACTTCTAGCGGTCAAGAATGAAAAGAGATATAACAAAGTTTGTATCAAAATGTGAAGCATGTAGTTTAGTAAAGGCAGAGCATCAAAGACCTAATGGATTATTACAACATCTACCATTTCCTGAATGGAAACGGGAAAATATCTCAATGGATTTTATAACAAGTTTTCCCCATTTAAAATCAAGTAATGATTCGATTTAGGTAATTGTGGACATGCTTACTAAATCTGCTCACTTTCTACCAATTCGATAAAATAATTCAGTAGAGAAATTGGCTAGATTATTTTTTAAGGAAATAGTGAGATTACATGGCATTTCTAAGACTATCATATCTGATCGTGATAGTTGTTTCACTTCCTGATTTTAGAAAATGGTACAATAGGATATAGGTTCTCAATTATGCTTGAGTACAGCTTTTTATCCTCAAACAGATGGGCAAATAGAAAAAGTGAATCAAATTTTAGAAGACCTTCTGCATTTATATATTTTAGATTTCAGAGGAAACTAGGATGATCACCTTCCATTAATAGAAGTTACCTATAATAATAGTTATCAAGCAAGTATTGGAATGGCTCCTTATGAAGCATTATATGGAAGGAAATGTATTACACCTTTATCCTGGAATGAAGTTTGAGAAAATAAATTAATGGGATTGGACTTAATTTTGCAAGCTACTGAAAAGATAAAATTTATTCAGCATCGAATGAAGATAGCTCAAGATAAACATAAGCAATATTACGACTCAAAACATCGACATATTGAATTCTTCGAAGGAGATTATGTTTACCTTAAAGTCAGTCCATATCGAGGAATTTCAAGAATTTGAGTTACTAGAAAGTTAAGCCCGAGATATATTGGTTCATTTGAAATAATAAAATGAATCGAAAAAATCGCTTATCAACTTAAACTCCCATTACATCAAACTTTGATGCATGACGTTTTTCATATTTTATCTTTAAGAAAGTGATTGTCAGAACCAGCCATGAGAATTGAAGTGGAAGAAATCAATCTTCAACCAAATCTTAGCTATATAGTTGAACCAAAAGAAATTTTGGATCGACACATTCGAAAACTTCGAAGTAAAACCATTTCTATGGTAAAAGTCCATTGGAAGAAACTCCCATTACATCTAAGTTTTGGCACCGTTGTGCGCCACAGCGCCTGAAAGTGCTGCGCGCACCATAGCATCGAAATCCGCTCCAGTGCTCTGCAGTGGCAGTGCCTGAAAGTGCTGCGGTGTGCCATAGAAGTTGAACTTCAGAAAAGTAGGCATCATAGTGCACTATAGCGCCTGGCTTTCGGCCAGAAGGCGCCACAGTGCGTCGTAGCACCTAGAACTGTCCGGAATGACCGAAACTTCACATTGTTCACATTCTAATGACCCTAGGACCCTAATGGGGCTGAAATATATAAAATTTAAACATAATTTTAGTAAAATTAAGCATTGTATAAAATTATAGGTGATTTTTGAATATGAAAAATTAGGTTTTGACCCCTTCTATGAAAGTAGAACCCTAACATTGAAATGACCATAACTTGATTATTAGACATCATAATTTAGTGATCTTAGACTCTATGAAATCCTTGAATAGTAAACAATAATAAACTAACTAAATTTTTAGATTTCACTTAGTGAAATTACAAAAATGCTTTTATAGGTTAAAATCCTTAAATTAGACCCATAAGACTTAATACTTGACCAAATTTAATGTACCTACTATTTATCTTCATGTTAGATAGAAAGGGATCATTAGGCATCAACAAAATTCAATTTTGATTCCTTAATCAAAAAGTAGCATTTTAGACCATTAAGTAGGTGCAAAACGGTCATTTTGCCCAAAATTTAAGTTAAGTGTCATTAACCTTTAAAATATCATTTAGATCATTAAAATCATTCATAAAACTGATTTAGAATTAAACTAGATTCTTAACTTATAAATTAAGTGAATTATTGAAAATTCAATTTAAGGCTTGTAAAATTCTTAAGTAAAATTCATTATCACTCAACTTAGTTAAAACTCATCCTTAACTCCTTTAAATGAACGAATCAGCAAATGGTGGTAAATTATAATAAATTCCATCAAATTCTAAAATTCTGTAAGTCATTTCATTAGGAGCCTATTAGGAATCTACACTCCACCTTAGGATCTTTTTCTTAAGATTAGGAATAAATACTAGGTTAGATTTCATTCATTGAATAAAGTGAGTTATCCAATGAATGGATTATTAGTTTTATTAGTTTCTAGATTTTCATGCTTTAATTCTGATTATTTTATCTTTTAACTTTATATTAAGATTAGGAGAATCATTCTATTAAGCTCAATTGTGCTTAATAGAATTTGCCTTGATTATTAGTTCATATTTAGACTTAAACCTTAGTCCTTAAGACTTACCCTTTGGATTATGTGATTAAACCCAATTCATGATGTTTAATGCATAACTCTTAGTTTTAGTAGATCTTGATCAAATCTTAGTTTAGAATGTCTAAATTCATCAAATAGGATGTGTTGATTTCTTATTTAACTTGTAGGTGATGTTGATTGAATTGAATTAGAACCTGATCAGTTCTAATTATTTTTAACTCATAAAGCCATGGACCTAAGTTACACTCAATAGTAGGAATTGGAGATCCTAAACTTGTGTAACTCGAAATAGTTAGAATGGTTTATTAGATAACAACTGATGTCACCTTGTGTAGTAGAGTCCCTTGCTCACTATTATTTTACTTGTGCTTTTGCATTCCTTGTATTATGTGTCTTATTCCTTAAACATGTCATACAAGATATCATTATTGCATGAAATAAAAATATAGAATAATTAGGATAACATTTGCATAGGGTTCAGTTACTTGTTGATCTTGCACATTTTACCCTACTAGACAAGGGTAAGGAGAAATAAGGATTACTTAACATTACTCATTGAGGAGTGACAGACTGTGAAATACACGTCTGTGCTCACACGCGAGTGTACGTAGTCTGAAGTAATAATTTGAAAGGAAAGTTCCGAGATTTATTGTCCTTAGGGAATGGGGTATTTTGTTACTAAGGTATATCTAATTTCAATAATATTTAAACGATACGAATTTAGTTTGATTTGGTTTTGTTGTCAAAGTAATAACTCAAATGTAAAGAAACTAATTAAAGCAGAGATGAGAGTTAGGCTTACTCCATGTTAAATGATGAGGATATCAAGTTGTATTACTTCTCAAGCACATTTCATTTCCTTTATTAAGCTAATTATTCAAGTGCACATTATATTCCTTAGAGTTATCCTCTAATTCTTTCAAGTGCAAATCTCATGCAAGTGATGAACACACTAGGGTTCAATTTCTACACAAAGATTCCCATGAGATCACAAGAAGAGCACTTTAGTTTTCCTACGGCTGGGTTGCCAAAGTTGACAGTTTTAATTAGCTGATCTCAAGAGCATTAATTCCACTAATGAGCTTCACGCGCATCATGTGTAGTTCAGATAAGGAAATGATTTCATTGGGCCCTATGACTATGTCACATCATTCATGAGCTCTCAAAGAATCCACTCCCTCCTTTCACGTATGCTGAGCAACGGAGCTTCAATTAATGGGCTTTGCTCACATGCCTCGACTCCTTAGATGGGCATAAATTATTGTGCAAGAAGGCTCAAGAACTTCTCATTTAATTCTAAGCTCTTCTTTCACTCAAACCTCGCTCTTAACTAAGCAATGAGCCATAGAGCACAAGACCTTCATTTTATTTATTTAGAATTTATAGTTATATTTTCATAACATAAGATTTTCATTTGTTCACAACTTATTCTTAAGACAATTTCATTGAGTCATTCAAACATAGATTTTTCTTTAGATCAATGCTTGAGGAAGTTCTACATCATTCAATAGTCCTTTACATTTTACAATGGGCTTAGCCCCAACCCTCCCCAAAGGAGTTTAGCCTTCCATTATGGCGGAGAAAAGAAGAATAACATACAAGAATGGAGACCCTTTCATGATCCACTAAAAAAAAGTAAAAGCTAGATTAGAGTTTACTAGGAACAGCCCTTAAAGTGGTTCTCCGAATCTCTCTTCTTCTTCCTCTTCTCCTCTCCTTTAGCTCCCTAGTACAGCCTCTGGTTCTTTCTCCTCTAGCAATGGTGGTTCTTTCCACTTCCCTTGGAGAGGTCTCCTTTTTCCTCTATGCAGCCCCCTAAAAGCTGAACTTCTTGGATGAAAATTGGGAACCCTTCTTAAGTAAAGAAGACCTGTATTTATAGAGGGGTCAATCCTCTTCCTTATCCTTCCAATTCTGCATCTTCCCTCCAAAATTCTATAGCAATGAGTGCCTATCCCACTTGAGGCATGATAAGACAATCTCTCTTCCATTCTTTAATCTCCACATCACTTCAAAAATTCAATTTTCCTTTTAAGAACTATTCTACTGTAGAAGAAATAATGGCTAGAAGATAAGGAGCAGGTTGGGGGTCTTGTCCAAGCCATAATAAATGCCTTGAATAGATAGAAATTTGGCACGTCGCTGCAGCGCGCTGTAATGATCGAGTCTCGTAATTCATTTGATGCAGTGCGTTGTGGCAGTTTTAAGTCATGTAACCTGCCCGCAGCAGCGTGCTATAGTGATTGAGTTCCGCAAGCTCTCTTGCTATGTTGTGCTATAGTGATTGAGTTCTGCAAGCTCTCCCACTGTGGCACGCTGTAGCGGTTGAGTTCCACAAGCTCACCCCTGTGGCGTGCTATAGCAGTTGAGTCCCCCAAGCTCTCCCGCTGCGGTGCGCTAGAGCAGTTGAGTCCTGCAAGCTCTCCCACTATGGCACGCTACAGCTGTTGAGTTTCACAAGCTCACCTACTCTGGCGTGCTGTAGCGGTTGAGTCCCGCAAGATCTCCCGCTGTGGCACGCTGTAGCGGTTGAGTTCCGCAAGCTCACCCGTTGTGGCCCACTGGAGCGGTTGAGTTCCGCAAGCGCACCTACTGCAGCGTGCTAGGGCGCGCTGTGGCGCACCATAGCGAAAACACTCTAGAATTCAGAAATGTCCTTGTTAAAAGTTTTATGTAGGCAAGTAGCTGTGGCATGCTGTGGCGCGCTACAGCGATTTCCTTCCAAAATTTGCAAAAGCATTCCAGAATTGTCTAGAAATTGCTGAGCTTATATTTTACCTAAAAAATAGGCAAAATTTGATAAGGAAGCTATTTAAAATAAGGAAATGAATGAGTTTTTTCCTTTATTTAGGATATAAATTGGATTCATCACACCCCCACACTTAGATTCTTGCACGTCCTCGAGTAAGCTCAAAAATGATTTTTTTTCTATTCCTAAGGTATAAGAGTCTATAAGTAATGTCAATGTGAGTTTGATTGCAATTCAAAGATCATGCTTAATTGAGATTACAAGAACATTTGGCATTATTTAAATTTTTCTAACTTTGGTTATGAACCAATGTTGATAAACTAGTCTCCAATTTTAAGTTTGTAATGCTTGGTGCTAGGTAATTGGGGAGGTTCCTTGGAATTACTGAACTAGGATGGTAGTGAGTAATCCAAAGTTTTGTGCCATATGTACTCCTTCTTATGAATTACAAATACATTTTAAAAAAAATAAGGAGAGTTACTTTCTTCATCTTATTTCAATTTTTCTTTGGAAGAGATATTTTTTTTCATCCCTATTTTTTCTTTCTTTTTTATCCTTTAGGGAGAGATATTTTTCTTCATCCCATTTCCAAATTCTTGTGAACATGAAGTCCTACAGGAGCCTAGCACACTCTTTTGTTTATTGAATATTCATCACTAGTTTTGATTTCTAAGCCTTCTCCCACACTTAGTCCTTAGCATTGATTTAAATTTTTAGAGACTAAATTCAACCTAAAATCATTCCTTTGTTTAGATTATTTAATGATATCAATGAGTAAAGTCATTTTTTTGTTAAGCTGACTTTGGTTGATAATCAATTTCTTCATTGATATTCTTGTAACTCTCAATATCTTGAAGAATTCAGAAAAAAATACCGTTTGCAATCTTAAAAAAAATTTGGAATTATGATATTCCAGAATTTATTTCCACAAAAATAAAAATACATAAAAGAAAAGTACAAAAATTAGAAATGCAAATAAGAAAAGATACAACCTAATTTAGTCATCCTCTTGGCTTTCTTCCTCCTCCTCCCCATCCACCTCCTGGTAGGAATAATCACACGGCCAACGGGTATCCGGGATAGGGTCGCCGACAAGAGGTTGTGGCAGCAAGGAGCCATCCGGCCGGCCCTCCATGCAAGCTCCAATCTTGGAACATCAATCCATGAGCTTCATAAAATTCCGATTGGAACTCCCGCTGCCGGGCGATTTCCTTCTTGCAAAACCTCATGTCGGTGGCCATAGCCCTACCCAAATTAGTTTGTTGAGCGTAAATCTGCCCCAATAATTTTTCCGAGTAAGAGCGGCCGGTGTAAGTTGAAGCTTCTCCTCCTTCTCCCCTCCTCTTCTTAACTTGCTTCTGCACTTTGGAGTGGGCATTTAAATTTGTTAATTCAAGGGGGGCACTAGAAGAGACGACAGTGTCAGAGGAAAGGATCTTAACCCCCTAGGCCAGACAGATGCCTGGGATTAATGATCCGAATGCCAGCGCAGCGCAGGACCCCTTCAAGGCATTCCATAGCTGCTCAAAAATGATGACGGAGAGATGAATGTCTCCGGGCCATTGGAGCGCACACATGAGCAGCGCCCTTGAATGGGTCACTTCACTAAGGTCACTCGATGGCATGATGAAGCTGGAGATGAAAACTAGCCACACATTACTCGAGTTTGTGTGGAGGGCTCGAGGAATGTTGTTCAAATTCCCTTTTCAATCTGCATTATTGCAGACGAGTTCCCTTGCGAGAGCAATCGGGTCATAGCTTGACTCAATTAGGGTTAAGTACGAGCAGTCCTCAACCACCCTCAACCGTATAATTGCATGATTTGCTCATGCCCAAAAACAACTCTCGTTCCCCAAACGAAGGCTCTACACCCCGATGCGTTAATAGCATTGTCGTAAACTTCTTGGACAAGGTTCAGGTACTAGTCGGCAGGAGTGGTCTCCATTGGCCTCCATCCCTGGGGATCCACTTGCTCGGATGGCATCAGTAAGAGCCGCCAAAAACACTTCTCTACGATGAGCTTTCTCCTTGAAGTGACCACGATGAATCACTTATCAGCCTCCTCGAAGGAGAACCTCTTCTTATTGAAGGCTCCACCTGATGTGGAGGCTTCGGGCCCTCTCCTTGGGATAGCTTTCTCCCCGACGGCATGCTGAAGGTTTTAAGGAGAGCAAAATTTTTTCATTAGGAAGGATGAGGAAGGGAGTAATTCTGAATCAAAAATCAAAAGGTGTAAGGAATCACCCCCCTTACCTCCCCTTAAATAGCCACAAAAAATCAAAGGCAAAAAAAAATCTGGTCAAAGGGTCTTCCCCATGCCATACACGCCTTCATTGGAAAAGAGAAGATAGGGCAGCTTTATCAGTAGCAAACATTTTTGACTACTTGGGAAACCAAATAAATTTAACTTTTTGACTGTATTGATTCCCAAGCAGTCAAAATTGCTACACCTGTAGCAAATTGCTGCAGCGCGCTGTAGCAATCGAGTTGTAGAAACTCTTTCGCTGCAGCGCACTGTAGTGATTGAATTTTGAAAACACTTTCACTGTAGCGCGCTGTAGCGATCGAGTTGCAGAAACTCTTTTGTTGCAGCGTGCTATAGTGGTTGAATTTTGAAAACAATCCCGCTGCAGCACGTTATGGCGTGCCGTAGCGCAAAACACTTTTTTTTTTTGGGCTTGGGTTCCCTCCCAAGAAATGCTTAGTTCTAAGTCGTTAGCTCGACTCATTTTGATCTTCTTGTTGCTTAGAGAGGTTAGGAGGTATCTTTTTCTAGACTTTTGAGGTGTTTGGATGGGCACTAACATATAGTGTGCTCAAATCCTCACCCTCGGCATTCTCTTCACAGCCTACACTTTTGATTCTCGAGAAAACTTTCTTTTTTCTTTTTCCCCTCCGTGTTTTCTTATTTTTTATCTTCTCCTTACTCTGACCTTCGGAGGAAGTGCATGGGTTAGCCTCAAAGTCACTTAGATTTAGTTTTGGCAAGTCAAGTGCCTTATGAACTCTTTCCTCCCTAGCCTTGTTATTTATTTCTAGTTCCATAGCTTGTTGTTTGAAAAAAGTAGGCTTTAGATCTATTAAATTTTGATCTACCATGGATCCTTATGCTCATGACCCTCCTACTCACATCTATAATAACTTTCGAGCTCATTAGGAAAGGCCTTCCGAAGATAATGGTGGAATTCGCATTTAACCTATCCCATTCACAAACAACAATAATAGTGGGGACAATGAAGCTTCCTAATCCTATAGGAATATTTCTCACAATGCCCAATGGGGTTAATGATTCTAAGTTGGTGAATTCTAGAATTATGGAGGTGTACTCCATCCCTCCTACCTTGAGATGTTCATAAATATAGTAGGGCATATTATTCACTGAAGCACCAAGATCACACAAGGGATCTAAAAGTACTTCATTCCTTATCACGCATAGAATGCATAACCTTCCAAGGTCATCACATTTTGGAGCAGTAAGCTTTTCACACTCAGTTCCTCTCACCCCTTCTCTGGTCTTTAGTTTCCTTTTAACACATTATAATCCTTAGTTTTATATTCTCTATCCATCTCTTCAGAATGAATTACACTTACCAACTCCCTAGGATTCACTTCTATAAAACTAGGTAGAGCTCCTTATTATCAAGTGGTCAACTGCTTGGAAACCTTCCCCAGTTGTACTTCAATATTTCTTAGGGATGCCTCCATCCCTTTGATGGAGGCATCATGGCGGGTAATAGTAGCTTTAGTGCGGCGCATGAATTGAATTATTTCTGCCTTAAAGGTATTAAAGGCTCCTTCCAAATTTGAATGGTGATGATTAAGATTGTTCTTATTATTAAAGCCTTGTTGACTTGATGAACCCCCCCCCCCCCCATTATGGTTTTCATTATTATTATTGTTACTCCAAGAGAAATTTGGGCAATTTTTCCACCCAGGATTATAAGTATTGTAGTAGGGGTTATTCATGTTGTTGTTGTTTCTTAAGTAGTTAACTTGTTTGGTGTTCGATTGCACGAAAGGGTTATTGAAGTTGCAGTTTTCACTAGAGGTTAAGGACACTAAACCTTAATTTTGGGAAAAATGACCATTTTGCCCTAACTTAAGGGTTTAAAATGCTAGTTTTTGATTAAGGGTTCTAAATTAGATTTTACTAATGCCAAATGGTTGCTTACTATCTAACATAAAGATAGATAGTAAGTAGACCAAATTTGGGCAAGTGTTAAGTCATATGGGTTCAATTTATAGATTTTAGCTTATAAGGGCAATTTAGTAACTTTACCTAATGATCTCTAAGTATTTAGTCAGTTTATTGTTATTTTACTATATAAGGGTTCCATAGAGCTTAATGATTCTAAATTCTAATGTTAATTGGTTAAGTTATAGCCAAAACCATTCTAGGTCTAAAAGTGTATTTTTAGGTTTTATGAATAGGTCAAAAACCTAACTTTCTCAAATGATATCCAAATTCAGCAAACTCAGTGACTATAGCTTCCCTATAATATATTGAGTACTATGATTGGAAGTAGACCCAGTTTGAACTTCATTTGGTCAAGTTATGATATAATCAAGTTCTAGGGTGATTAGGGCAAATTTGGGTTTCTAGTTATCAAAACCTATATTTTATTTTAGTTTAGAGTTAGTTAGGTTTTTCTAATCTAAATGGTATATTGGATAACCTAATTTAGAGCTAAATTCACTAATATATGGTCAAATCAATTTCTAAGTCCATTAGGGTAATCAAGGAAAGGTTATAAAAATGATTAGCCAAATTATTGACCTAACATTAAAATAAACACTATCAGATTCATATAGATATTCTTCTGATTAAAATGAGATCCATATTGACTATGATTAGATTAATGGGTACAAAGTTATAAAGGTTTGAATTTTTCTAGGATTTTGAGTTCAATAAAAGGTCCTAAAATATCACTATATTAAATAAGCATCCTACATAAAACCCAACACTACCATATTATTCCTCTCATTTTTTGAGAAAAATAAGATACATATTTAATATATTTAGATTATTGGATTAAAAGATATGAATGTTTAAAGTTTATGAATTTAATTTAATTAATATCATTCAATTTAAATGTTACTATTTAAATTAAAACAACAGAATTAATTAATTAATTCAAATGGTAGCTGCAGGACCCGCAGGTAGACGATAGAAGACAGGTGGACCCCAACTTGACATGTGGTGGCACGCTACCAGGCATGAAACGCACGTGGGACCCACTCAAGCTATTGCGGATGGACAGCATGCCTTGCAGGCTCTGCAGGCTGTTGCGTGGCAGTACCCTCAGTGTGTGGGTCGAGACCGGGTCAACCCGGCCTGAACCAGAGTTCTTTCTTCTTCGATGCAAGCCCGAGACTACCTAACTATGGCAAATAAAAATGGTGCCATCTCAGTGATAGCAGGTCTTGACCCATGCGATGTTGGATAGGCCCTGACGAGACATTTTTGTTAGTGCCTGGAAACACCGACAATAGCTGACCCTAATTCCATATGCACTGACAGAAGTCGCACCCTGAATGATACTGTGGACTACTGTGCGTGCTTGGCCAAATTAGCTCGATCGGGCTCAATCCAACCCAATCGAAACTAATAAAAGTTTAATCTGTTGCCTACAACAAGTTTTCAAAATGGGAAATCATGAACTAAATGCTTAGGTCAAAGTATGAGGATACCTGAAGTTGGACGACTGAACGATTTGGGTAGCAGAAGGTAAGCTCTCGAACACTCTAGACAGTCCTTAGGTCATGCGAAACGGCCTAAGATTGAAAAGGGGAGGATAAGGAGGCAACATCGGGCCTCCCTGGTAGCCACATGCCGTGTGGTGGTGCTGCGACACGCAGAGCATGTCCGATAGAGGACGGGGAAGATGAGGTCAGGACCATTTGATCGACCCGATCAAACAATCAAAATCGGTTGTTTGATCGACCCGATCAAATGATCAGAGTCGGTCATTTGATCGAACGGTCGAACCTAACGGCGTAAGCAAGAGGAGATGACGGTCCCTTAAGGGAGAATTAAAGAATAACAATTTAAATATTATATTTAATTTTTCTTAATTAAAAATTAAATAATTAAATAGCTTCCAAAAATTTCCAAGTATTCACCCTTAGCTAATTGTGGGGTGAGGAATGCAATGGAGAAGTCAGATTTTAGTTTTGACGAGTATTTAATTTTCAAATTTTTTGGGGTATTTAAATATATTTAAACATTCAACAAAAATCCAACGACTTCCAAATGCCTCCAAAAATCACCTTAAGCTAATTTGGGTCAATGAGCGCAATGGAAAAGTCTAATTTTCAATCTAAGTTCAATTTAATTAGCTCAATTTCCAGGGTTCCTAAATTCTTAGAATCAGGGTTTGATCTATTTGACCCTTGATTTAGACCAAAGCTTCCAAGTGAGGTCCTAATGATTACTTAAGTGCATTATAATCAAATTTAAGGTTTCGTTTAGGTCCAATTGCCTAAGGTAATAACCTGGGTTGTTACAGACTTCCACACTTAAGAACGATGTCATCCTCGACATCACTTAAGTAGAAAAAGCAAAACATAAACTATGTTGATGAAATAGAAAATAAGGAGGGTTAAGGAAGTTACTAGGATTTTCAAAAAGCCTTGGGAACTTGGATCGCATGTCTGACTCCTTCTCCCAAGTGGCTTCAACAGATAAATGGTTATTCCACTGAACTTTGACCATTAGGATTGAGCAGCTTCTTAACTACTTCAGATCCTTATCTAGAATCTTTAAAGGTTCTCCAATGAATGACAGATATGGTTGAATTTCAACTATAGGGATTGAGATTAGGTGATGGGGGTCTCTTAAGCACTTTCTGAGTGATGACATGTGATAGACTGTAAATACACGTCTGCGCTAACACGCAAGTGTACATGGTCTGAAGTAACAAGTGAAAAGTGTTAATTTCTGAGAATTTATCAATCCTCAGAGAATTAGTTGATTTGGCACTAAGGTGTATCTATTCTCACTAATGTTTAAGCTACAATGTATTTGGATGAGTTGGTCTAAAAATTAGCACAATAATCACTAAGCAAAAAAATAAGATGAGAGAAAGAGGAGAGTTGGAACTATCCCACATGCCATGATATAACAATTATGTATATTAATTTCTCAAGCTTTATCATTCATTCTAATTAAAATCAAGTGCACATTATTTTCCTTGAGTTTTACTCAAGGTCTTACAAGTTCAAATCTCGTGCACAAAATGAACTCACATTCGGTTCTACTTCGGCACAAATATTCTTGTAAGATTCTTTGGATTTAAATTTTAATCTTATTCTCTTGATCAAGAAGAGCTTGATTATTAAATCTTAGGATCTTACAAGCATTGATTTCTACTACGAGCATCACTCGCATCTCACATAGTTGAGATGAGGGATTCATATGTTGGGCTCAACGATTATGTCACTTAGTTCATGAGCACTCAACACTTCCTTCCTCTACCTTAATTATGTTGAGCTAAGAAGCTCATTTAGTGGGTCTTAGCATCACTTGCATCAACACTTTGGTTGAGCTTAGAATGAGGTACATTGAGCTCAAGAACTTTGTCACATAATTCCAAGTTTTCATGCACTCAAAACCTAGCATCCAACTTTAGGTGAGCTAAGGAGCACAAGACGATTAGTTATTAAACTTTTTTTATTATTTACTCTTATTCCACATTCAAGACTAAATTAGATAAAATATTTCTTAGCAAGACATTAAGATCACAAAATAAAATATGCTTGAGGAAAAACATTTATACATGAATATTACAACATGCACATGGGACTTCACCCCAACCCTCATCAAGGGAGTTTAGCTACTCATTACAAAAGAAAAAAAGAAAAACACATACATGGATAAAGACCCTTTCATGATCAACTAAAAAGAAAATGCAAGAATAGAGTTTAGAAGATACTTGGAATGACCATTTAGAAGTTCTCCGGAATCCTTCTTCTCCTTCTCAATGTTCCTTCTTAGGCTGCTAGTGCTGCCTTCTTTCTTATCCTCTAAAGCAAGAGCTTGCTTTGCCACCCTTGGGGAGTTCTTCTCTTCTTTGGCACTCCTCCTTACTTAGTGGATTTTTGATTAAAATTGTGAACCTTTTTCAAGTCAAGAGGAGGGGTATTTATAGGAGAGGGGCTGCCTTCTTCTTCTTCATTTCAAAACCAGCATTTCCATTTAAAATTCTGAACTCATGATAGCAAAATCCTCCATTGATGGTGAGTTGACAAATATCTTCGTTTGTTTACCCAAAAAATCACCTCAAGACCTTCTTTTTCAAATAAAACGTAGCAGCTGCAGGGAATGATAGCTGGGGACAAAATGCAGGATAGAGGTCATGTCCCTAGCCGCAATAAATGCTATTTGAAAAAAAAATGTGGCAGGTCGCTGCAGCGTGCTACAGCGTGTAATGCTCCTTAGCAAATTCGCCAAGTCCCCCGCTGCCGCGCGCTACCGCGTTTGAGCTTTGGAAGATGTCCTGCTGCAGCAGGTCATTTTGCAAATCTACTGTTCAATTTCTTCACTTTTCATTTTTTTAAAGTAAAAATATATCCGCTGCAGACTGCTGCAGCGCGCGATCGCATGCTATAGCAGCTCATTTTGCAAAAAACACTGTTCAATTAATCGATTTCCCCATTTTATAAAGTTAGAAATATTTCCGCTGCGACCGCTGGCTGTAGCGGCTCATTTTGCAAAAAACAGTATTCAATTAGTTGAGCCCTTCTGTTTATAAAGTTTAAATAATTCTGCTGCAGCGCGCGACCACGCGCTGTAGTGACTCATTTTGCAAAAAATACTGTTCAATTAGTTATGCTCCTATTTATAAAGTTTAAATAATTCTACTGCAGCCCGCTGTAACGCGCTGTAGCGGATTTCCTTTAATAAATTTTAAATATTTCCAGAAATGCCTCAGAACTCCCTTGGATGCCCTTTCCCTGAAAAAGATGAAAAAAATTAATTTTAGGAGCATCATAAAGATCTGAAATGAATGAAATTCCCCTTTATTTTTGATATAATTGATGGATTCATCACACCCCCACACTTACATTTTTGCTCGTCCTCGAGTAAGCTCAAAATAATATTTTATTTTTCTGTTTTGTAGGGATGAAAGTCACAACAATGCAATTAGAATATGTATAAGTCAAGATGTGTGCATGACAAAAATGAAATGAACATTTTAGCAATATTAATATTTTTAATTGTGGCACTAAGGTGGTTTAATCAATGAATCTCCAAATGTTTGAATTTTTAATGCTTGATATTAGGTGATGGGTACAATTTTTTGTGAACTCTAGACTATAAGAGTGGTCAAAGATTCCAAGAGTTGTGCCATATGTGCTTCTTCTTATAAGTCACAAAGATAAAAAGTTTAAAGGAGAGATATTTTTCTTCATCCTTTCCCATTTTATTCATTTGGGAAATACATTTTTCATCATCCTTTTTTTTATAAATATTTTGTTCTTTTCATCTTTAGGGAGAGATATTTTTCTTCATCCTTAATATACATCTTTGAGATCATAAAGTCTTACGGGAGCCTAGCACACTCTTTTTAGAATACGTACCATATCTTTTATCAAAGTCCTATGCCTTCCCCCACACTTAGCTCAAGTATTTATTTAAATTTTTAGAGATTATATTATTATTCATTCATTCCTCAATTACAACATTTTCTTGTTTATAATGCATTTAATCATTTTTGTTTACGCATTCTTTTACTTATGTCAAATTCGATTTTTATATTTTTGTGATTTTCATTTCTTTTGAAAAATTTAGAAAAAATATGTCAATTAAGAATATCATAAAAATGAGGGGATAAGAAAAATTCATAAATTAAAATCTCAAAATAAAAACATACTAAAACATACAAAAGAAAAAGAAATACAAAAAATAAAAAAGAACAAATTCAACCTATTTAGTTTTCCTCTTCTCCTTCATCATTCTCCTCCTCTACATATGTCATCTCGGTAGGGTAGCACGTCTCCGGAATGGGTACACCAACAGGAGGCCTTGGCAACACAGCGGCATCCGGTCCACCTTGCAAGCTCCAATCATCGAACATCATCCCAAGGGCTTCATGGAAATCTGATTGGAACCTGTGCTGCTGGACGAGCTCTTGTTTATAGAATCCCATGTTGGTAGCAAGAGCCTTGCTAAGCTCCGCTTGCTGATTGTGGAGGTGCACCAAAAGTTGGTTCGTGAGGGGCGAGTCGAAAGGTGCGGATGCATCCCCTTTCGGTCCCCATCTCTTCTTGGGCAGCTTTCGTTCGCTTGCCCGGACATTTAGGTTTGAAGGGTTAAGGGCGCAGCTAGGGAGAATAATGGAGTCTGAGGAGAGGATCTTGACCCCTTGGGTCTCGCACAACCCCGATATTAAAGACCCGAAGGCCAATGCCGTGCAAGGGCCCTGGAGAGCTTTCCACAGCTGCTCAAAGATAATGCTCGAAATACGAATTTTTCCAGCCCTAACCAACGAGCATAAGAGGAGCGCTCGGGCACGGGTCACTTCCGTTAAGTGACTAGTGGGCATAACATAGCTAGAAATGAACACTAGCCAAGAACTACTCGTCTCCGTCAATTCGGAGCGAGGGATGTTGGCTAGTCCTCCTTCCCACTCTGTGTCATCGTTGACAATGTCCGCAATGAGATGACGGGGGTCAAAGCGAGATTCCAAAAGTCTGAGTAAGAGCATGACTGTACCTCCTCAAGCCCATAGAATTGCTCAATTTGAGCAGTCCCTAGGGTGACAACCTTACCCCGGTAGAAGAGCCACTGCCCGAACGCATCGATTGCATTTGCATACACCTCCTAGATGATCATCGTGTATGTAGGGGCTCTCTTAGTCACAAACTCTCCCCATCCCCGTGGGGTGACTTGCTCATGTGGGACGGGGTAGGCGGTGCTAAAACTCCTCTCCGGAATCAACTTCCGTTGGGAAGTGGTGGAGACGAAGCGGTGCTCGGCTTCCGCCGAAGAGAACCTCTTCTTGTTGAAAGTTCCTCCGAACGAGGAGGCTTCAACATCCTTTAGAACTTAGAGAGAATAGGAGAATTTGAAAGGTGTAAGGATAACCCCCCCCCCCCCCCCATTGCCTCCCTATTTATAGCCCAAAAAATTCAAGGCAAAGAGAAGATGGTCAAATGGTCTTCCCCATACCATAAATATGGTGATCCATGAGGGGGGGGGGGGGGGGGGCAGCTTTTTCAGCAATTTATTTGACTGCCTTGGGAACCCAAAGGGCATGACTTGTTGACTGCATTTTCCCAAGACAGAAAAATTTTTTTTTTTATTTTGAAACTGGGGCAAACCGCTGCAGCGCGCTGTAGCGCGCGGTAGTGGGTTTTACGCATTAGTGCGTTGGAGCGGAAAATGATTTCTGTGTACTGCTGCGATGCTCTACACACGTGGTTTGCCCGTTGCAGCACGCTGTAGCGCAAATAAATTTTTTTTTTTTTTTGGGTTGGGTTGCCTCCCAATAAGCGCTTAGTTTCACGTCCTTAGCTAGATTCACTAATGATTAATATGTAGGATCTGGTGGTATTTTTTCCATAAGCTAGAGATGTTTGAATGAGCACAACTCTCATGGTGGTGCCAACTCTCTTCATCTTGAACTTCTAATAGAGGATCTATTTTTTTTCCAGTTTCAAAATTGGGGGGAGTCTTTTTCTTTCTCTTCCCACATCACGTTTTTCTCTTTTTTACTCCTTCCTTGCTCCCCTTTTTAGAGGAAGGAGTAGAGTAGCCATCAGAGTGTTTCTCTTCAATTGTGAGATCTTCTAGAACATCATTGACCCATAACCTCTCTTCTCTAACCCTTTTTCTCACTTCATCCTCCATCCCTTTCTTTTTAAAGATAGTTGGCTTAAGATCAATCATTTCCGTTCTTCCTTTAACACTCATGCTCATTACATCACGACTCACATCGATGATAGCCTTCACACTCATTAAAAAGGGTCTCCCAAAGATAATCGTGGAGTTTTTGTTCCATTGGTCCCATTCACACACCATAAAGTCAGTTGGAACTATAAAATTCCCTAATTCAACTGCAACATTCTTTATCATTCCTAGAGGGGTAAGGGATTCTAGATTAGCAAACTCCAAAATCATCGAGGTATATTCCATCCCTCGTACCTTTAAATATTCATAGATGTGGTACGGCATAACATTTACTGAAGCACCTAGATCATACAAGGGATCTACAAATACTTCATTTCTTATTATGCACGGGATTCTCAACCTCCCTGGATCTTCGCATTTAGGGGCGGTTAGCTTTTCATGGTCATTCCCTTTCCTTATTTCTAATTCCTCTAGTTTAAAATTTGTTGCACTCTCTTTCTCATTATTCATTCCTTCTGACACATTTCAGAATGTATCACACTCACCAATTCCCTCAGGTTTATTTTAGTTGAACTGGGTAAAGCCCCTTGCTGCCGAGAGGTCAGCTGCTTGAAGATTTTCCCCAATTATGTCTCTATATTCCTAAGGGAGGCTTCTATTCCTCATGGTGTGTTAAAGTGGCTTTAGTGCAGCACTTGAATTGGGTTATTTCAGCTTTAAATGAATTGAAGGCCCCTTCTAAATTATGTTGATAGTTGTTGTTATTGTTTCCATAGTTCATGCCTTGCTGGTTGGATGAATTCCCCCATATTGATTAGCATTATTATTGTTGTTACTCCAAGAGAAATTTGGGTGGTTTTTCTACCCTGGATTATACGTGTTGGAGTAGGGGTTGTTCGTCTGGTTATTATTTCTAAGGTAGTTTACCTGTTCAGTATTATTTTGCACGAAGGGGTTGTTTAAATTACAACTTTCACTTTTACGCCTACCCCCACACAACTCACAGTGTATCTCTGAAACCACATTGACATTCATTCGTTCTATTCTTTTTTTAAGCCGTGAATTTCTTATTGAAGAGCTGTTATTTGGTTTGATTTGCTTACTTTCACGGATTCCTTTTTCAGCCTTTCAGAAGGCCATTGGTACGCATTATTGGCCATTTCTTCCAAGAGGTCGTAAGCTTCCTCTTGAGTTTTTCCACTAATGGAACCACCGACGACTGCATCAATGAGTGTCCTCGTTGGAGCATTCAAACCATTGTAGAAGGTTTGCACTTGCATCCATAGAGGGAACCCATAATGTGGGCAACGCCTGAGATACTCCTTAAAGCGATCCCACCCATCATACAGAGTCTCACCTTCCAACTGAGTGGAGTTGGAGATCTCAATCCTCAACCATGCGGTTTTAGCCGGAGGGAAGTATTTGGCAAGAATTTCGTAGCCAAGTCATCCCAAGTCTGGATAGAATCACTCGGTAAAGAGCTGAGCCAGCTCTTGGCTCTATCTCTCAGAGAGAAAGGAAAAAGCCGCAATTTAACTGCGTCTTCGGAGACACCGTTAAATCTGAAGGTATCACATATTTCAAGAAAAATTGAAATATGTGAGTTAGGATCTTCAGTGGCTAATCCTCCAAACTAATTATTTTGCACCATATGGAAGGTTTGATTTCAAAGTTGTGGGCTTCAATATTTGGCCTTACAATTGCATGGGGGATTCCCCTAACAGTGGGTAGTGCATAGTTTCTAAGTGCTCTTCCCCTAGGCTCTTCTAAATTTTCTATGTAATTATCCATAACGGCTTGTTGGTTTGATAGGTTTCATTCTCGCCTAACGTGTAAGTATGTTCTATCTATTTCGGAATCAAAAAGATATTCAGTACAATCTCTTTTACTCATACAACTAACAATATGGCTTATCGAGAATGATTTAACAATATAGATCAAATAGTTTTGCAGAAATAAAATAACAAAAAGGTAAAATGTTAGCTTTGATAATTAAAAAAAATGTAAAACTACTAATATATGCAATTAAATGCATAAATCGCTAGTTACTTATAGATTGTCCTAAATTCAAATCAAGTACCAATTCCCCGGCAACGGTGCCAAAAACTTGACAGACTGTAAATACACGTCTGCGCTCACATGCAAGTGTACGTAGTCTGAAGTAATAAGTGGAAAGTGTTAATTTCTGGGAATTTATCGATCCTCAGAGAATTGGTTGATTTGGCACTAAGGTGTATCTATTCTCACTAATGTTTAAGCTACAATATATTTGGATGAATTGGTCTAAAAATTAGCATAATAATCACTAATCAATAGAGCAAGTTGAGAGAAAGAGGAGAGTTGGAACCATCCCACATGCCATGATATAACAATTATGTATATTAATTTCTCAAGCTTTATCATTCATTTTAATTAAAATTAAGTGCACATTATTTTCCTTGAGTTTAACTCAAGGTCTTACAAGTTCAAATCTCGTGCACAAAATGAACTCACATTCGGTTCTATTTCGGCACAAAGATTCTTGTAAGATTCTTTGGATTTAAATTTTAATCTTATTCTCTTGATCAAGAAGAGCTTGATTATTAAATTTTAGGATCTTACAAGTATTAATTTCCACTATGAGCATCACTCATATCTCACATAGTTGAGATGAGGGATTCATAAGTTGGGCTTAACGACTATGTCACTTAGTTCATGAGCACTCAATACTTCCTTCTTCTACCTCAATTATGTTGAGCTAAGGAACTCATTTAGTGGGTCTTAGCATCACTTGCATCAACACTTTGGTTGAGCTTAGATTGAGGTGCATTGAGCTCAAGAACTTTGTCACATGGTTCCAAGCTTTCATGCACTCAAAACCTAGCATCCAACCTAAGGTGAGCTAAGGAACACAAGACGATTAGTTCTTGAACCTTTTTTATTATTTACTCTTATTCCACATTCAAGACTAAATTAGATAAAATATTTCTTAGCAAGACATTAAGATCACAAAATAAAATATGCTTGAGGAAAAATATTTATACATGAATATTACAACATGCACATGGGACTTCACCCCAACCCTCCCCAAGAAAGTTTAGCTACTCATTACAAAAGAAAAGAAGAAAAACACATACATGGATAAAGACCCTTTCATGATCAACTAAAAAAAAAAATAAGAATAGAGTTCAGAAGATACTAGGAATGCTCATTTGGAAGTTCTCCGGAATCCTTCTTCTCCTTCTCAATGTTCCCTTCTTAGGTCGCTAGTGCTGCCTTCTTCCTTCTGCTCTAAAGCAAGAGCTTGCTTTGCCACCCTTGGGGAGTTCTTCTCTTCTTTGGCACTCCTCCTTACTTAGTGAATTTTTGGTTAAAATTGTGAACCCTCCTGAAGTCAAGAGGAGGGGTATTTATAGGAGAGGGGCTGCCTTCTTCTTCTTCATTTCAAAACTAGCATTTCCATTTAAAATTATGAACTCATGATGGCAAAATTCTGCATTGATGGTGAGGTGACAAATATCTTCATTTGTTTACCCAAAACATCACCTCAAGACCTTCTTTTTCAAATAAAACATAGCAGCTGCAGGGAATGATGTTTGGGGATAAAATGCAAGATAGAGGTCATCTCCCCAGCCGTAATAAATACTGTCTGAAAAAAAAATGCGGCAGGCCGCTGTAGCGCGCTGCAGCGTGCAATGGTCCTTAGCAAATTCGCCAAGTCCCCCGCTGCCGCACGCTACTGTGTTTGAGCTTTGGAAGATGTCCCACTGCAGCGCGCTGCAGCGTGTCATTTTGCAAATCTACTGTTCAATTTCTTCACTTTTCATTTTTTAAAGTAAAAATATGTCTGCTGTAGACCGCTGCAGCGCGCGACCGCGCACTGTAGGGGCTCATTTTGCAAAAAACACTGTTCAATTAATCGATTTCCTTGTTTTATAAAGTTGGAAATATTTTCGCTGCAGTGCGCGACCGCGCGCTGTAGCGGCTTATTTTGCAAAAAATATTGTTCAATTAGTTGAGCCCTCCTGTTTATAAAGTTTAAATAATTCTGCTGCAGACTGCTGCAGCGCGTGACCGTGTGCTGTAGCGACTCATTTTGCAAAAAATAATGTTCAATTAGTTGAGCCCCTATTTATAAAGTTTAAATAATTCTGCTGCAGCCCGCTGCGGCTCGCTGGAGCGCGCAGTAGCGCGCTGTAGCGAATTTCCTTTAATAAATTTTAAATGTTTCTAGAAATGCCTCAGAACTCCCTTGGATGCCTTTTCCCTGAAAAAGATGAAAAAATTGATTTTAGGAGCATCATAAAGATCTGAAATGAATGAAATTCTCCTTTATTTTAGATATAATTTATGGATTCATCAACACATTATACACATTGTGCACTACAGAGAAGTCTTTTAGCGTTTCCAATTTGTATACTTAGGACCCAATTTTTGCTAAGATCTGGAAGGGTCCAACATATCTTGGACTGAGCTTCTTATCTACTCTAAGATAATAAATTCCTTTCATAAGATTAAACTTCAAATATACTAGATCACCATCTTGGACTTTGAGAGGATGATAACAAGAGTCATGATAATGTTGTCAATCCTGTGTGGTCTTAATCCTCTGTTGGATGAGCTTGACTTTCTTGTTGGTCTCTTCTACTAATTTAGAACCATATAACTTTACATCTCCTATTTTTAACCAAGCTATCAGAGTAGAGCATTTCCTTCCATATAGAGCTTCATATGGAGCCATCCTAATACTTGCTTGGAAGCTATTATTGTACGCAAATTCTACTAAAGTAATGTGATATTCCCATGGACCAGAGAAATCAAGAACACATAAATGGAGCAAATCTTCCAAAATTTGATTCACTCTTTCAGTTTTGCCATTCGTTTGGGGATGAAAGGTTGTGCTCAAAGCTAGGGTGGTTCCTAGATCCTGATGCACTGCCTGCCAAAACTTAGAAGGATACGATTGTCTTATGGATACCGTGTAGCCTGACTATCTCTTTAATATATATCCTTGCCAGTTTCTCAATAGAGTCAATTTGACGGATAAGGATAAAGTGCGATGATTTTATCAGACGATCAATTATAACCCATATTGCGTTGGTATCAGATATTGTGCGAGGCAATCCCATGACAAAATCCATGAATATATCAGACCATTTCTATTCTAGAATCTCTAAGGGATGCAGCAAACCACTTGGCTTCTGGTATTCTTCCTTCACTAAACTGCATGTATGGCACTTGGCTATAAAATCAGCAACACTCTTTTTTATTCCAGGCCACCATAATAATTGCCTTAAATTTTGATATATTTTGGTGCTTTTGGAATGCACCTGATATCTAGAGTTGTGACCTTCTATAAGGACTTCTTATTGCATATACTTAGGAATCCATAAATGATTACCCTGATAAATAACTATCCCATGCAACTATAAAATTTGATGATGACCACCTTCAATATCTACCTTGAACTTTAGATATTCATCATCTTTAGTTTATGCTATATAGACTTCTTGGTGGAATGTGGGCTCCAGATGAATGGTATAGCCTTCTGGGTTAGCTTAGTTAGAGGAGAGGCTATCTGAGAGAAGCCATTCACAAACTTTCTATTCTAACCAGCTAAGCTCAGGAAGCTCCAAATATCGGTCAAGGATGTTGGTTGAGACTAATCTTGGATGGCATTGACCTTATTCTAGTCAACTCTAATACTTTGAGCATCAATGACATGAACCAAAAAAGCTATTGAATCGGGCCAGATTTCAGACTTTGAATACTTGGCATAGATTTCATGGTCACACAATTCTTCCAACACTGCTCTCAAGTGGTTCTCATGCTCCATTTTTCTTTTGGAGTAGATCAGAATATCATTGATGAAGATGATAACATATTTATTAAGATATGGCTTAAGAATGCGCTGCATTAAATTCATAAAGATAGAGGGTGCATTTGTTAAACCAAATGACATTACTAGAAACTCGTAGTGTCCCTAACAAGTTCTAAATGATGTCTTTTCTATGTCTGTTTCCTTGACTTGTAATTGGTGGTAACTTGATTGCAAGTCAACTTTGGAGAATATTTAGCTCCCGATAACTGATCAAAGAGATCATCTATTCATGGTAATGGGTTCTTATTCTTAATTGTTACTTTGTTCAACTCACGGTAGTCAATACCCTTCTTCTTCACGAACAATACTAGCGCTCTCCAAGAAGATGAACTTGGTCTAATGAGACCTTTCTCAAGAAGCTCTTGTAGTTGTTGTTCAATTCTTACAACTCCTTAGGCACCATGCAATAAGGAGCCTTTAATATTATTTGGGTTCCTAGAATTATATATATTGGAAATTCCACCTCTCGAATAGGTGGGAGACTAGGAAGATCTTTAGGCAAAACATTGGAGAATACACAAACGATGTGATTTTTAGCTATGGGGACACTGTCTTTATTCTCACCTAGTATTGTTACTAAGTAGGCATTGTAACCTTTCTTTATTAATCTCTTGGCTTCCATAGCATTAATTAATGAAGCTTGAGTGCTAAACTTACCAACGAAGGATTTTGCCTAATTACCATTGCCCATGGTGACTTTCTTTTTCTAACAGATGATGGTAGCATTATGTTGGCTCAACCAGTTCATTCCTAAAATCACATCTAAATTGGCTATAGAAAGTACAACTAACTTGGTATTGAATTCTTTATCACTGATAGGGATTGATATTTTACAAAACTGATGCATAGCATATGAGCTCTAGATGGCAGCCCAGTGCTTCAAGGACTAGCCAGACGATATAGGGGCATGTTGAGATACTGAATCTAGCTTCCTGACATAAAAGAATGACTAGCTCCTGTGTCGAATAGTACATTGTAGGATTTATTGTTCACACATAATGAGACTATTTACATACATAGTAAATTACTAATAATTCAAGCAAGCGTTAACTGTAAGAATAGATTGTCTCAAAATTGTGTACCTAAAGCCATGTAATTGTCTTCCGCTGCCTCAAGTGGAGTGAGGGTATAAACTCTAGCATGTCCTACAGGCCTATTATTGTGTGCCTGCCTTGGTGGGGGTCTTGAAGCATTTGGGTGAGGTGTAATGGTTGCCTCGCGCCTCTGAATCTATGCTGTAGATGAAGAAGGTGGCACTATTGTTGGTTGAGGATTCTTGCGGTATAAGTCAAAAATTGGTCGATGCTTTGAGTGATCAATTTGATCACCATCGGCAGTATCCTTAGAAATACATTGAAAATAAGAGTGGCTAGGCCTCCCGCATGTGTAACAGTTACCGCTCCCATGGTAGCATCTTCCATAGGGGTAGGGTCTGGTGCAGCCATTGAAGGAATCGGTGGGCGGAGCCTCAACCTTGATCTGGTATACTCTTGTTCTCTTTGGGTTGTCATTGCGGTAGGAGGTTGACCCAAAACTTCTCTTGGGTTCTCTTTGGGCTTGGTGTTGTTCCACTACTTTTGCCATCTCCAAATGTTTGATGAAGTTTGTTAGCTGCAAGGGCACAACATGATCTTTGATGGAGTCACGCAGCCCACTCTAGAACTAATGACAGTGATCAGCCTTTATAGGAATAATGTTTGTAGCAAACTGGGCAAGATGCCTGAACTCTGCTTTGTAGGAAGATACTGGATGGTTCCTTTGATGTAGCTTTAGGAATATGTCTCTCAAGCTGTTCTGTGCTGATAAAAGGATATATCCAGCTATGAACGTCTCGATAAACTCATCCCATGTGATATCTTCAATGCTGATGTCTACGGATTGGGTACTCCTGGTGTTGTCTGATTACTTTTGTGTCTGAGCACTTAATACTAGTCAGATTCTTTTCAACCATTTTTAACTAACTAGCAGTGTCAATTGCTGATAGACTTCCATTATAAGTGGGAGTCCTTAATCGGAGGAAATTGTGCAGAAGTCCATCCGCAGATTGTACGTAATGCTGGAAGGAGTATTAAGGTGCAGGGGCTATAGATGATAGAGGGGGGTTCTGGTTCATTTGTGATGTTAAAAGTCTTTCCATTTTCTCATCTTGCTTAACCTAAGAGTCCACCATAATCCATACCACCTCAAGCAGTGCGTTCAACTCTGTGGAAGAGCTACTAGATGCAGCGGGGAAGGGGTTTGTCCGGGATTCATTTTCTAATCTGAATTAAGACAATGCTTTCTCAAAATCTATGAAAAATTTGGAAATGGGCTAATTCATTTCTTTTATTAATTATTTCATCAAGACACATCCTATGTGTTAAATCAAGTTCCTTTTGTTATGTTGAGTTATCTACTAAGTTTGAGTTTTATAGTTGAGCGTATCATATAGGTATATAGGTATTTTCCATTATATGCTTTTTATTCTGAGCACAAGACTATGGTACCTTGGATGTAACTCAAATATCTATTTAGTGACTGAATGGCAGAAAAATCCATTAGGTAGAGTGGAATGCAAATTTCAATCTGACACCTTATGGTGTTCTTTGATACCAACTGTGGCACCCCACCCCTTGGTTATCAAAGAACAGTGTGCCACTTCAGAAATCCCTCACTTATCATTAGATTGCGGTGTAATCCCCAATACAGTAATAAGGGAAGGGTGTGCCCTGAGCAATGCAGGCAATCATTCACTAAGTATATACATTCAACAGAGTGCGAAAGCAAAGAAAAGAAAAGTGCTACATCCAAATCTACCATAATACAAGGTAAGAAATGAGAAGTATATACAAATAGAATGTGAAATTTTAAGTATAATATACTTGCAAAATTATCACAATTATGAATACAATATACATATTTCTAAAAGAAAATACAGTAATATATAATATTTATTATATTGGATAAAGTTACAGAATAATCGAGGAGTTAGATATGTCTATCTAATTATCTCTGATATGGGTTCCTGACTAACTGCACATTCCCCCTCAAAGGCTATATGCACTCTCTTTATCTCTCCAAATATCAACCTGTCCTGGCCTAACGTATTATCAGTACATACTTAAGATCAACTTGAATGAACCTTTGATACTGATTTCTAATCATTTATTTCAAGTTCTAAGCACAAAATCTCATATAAATATATTAAAGTGGGTCAAAACTTAATAGCGATGCAAATACTGAAATTGAAATAATTAAATAAAATGAATAATATTCATCATTTTATTTAGTAAAAATATCAATATTTTAAATTTTATCTTGGTTAGTTATCTTTATATATTAAAAACAGTAATTTACTTATTTTATTATTATAAGTAATATATATATATATATATATATATATAAGAAAATGACATAAATGAAAATTGTATAAATTAAGAAATATATACATATATAAAAAAAGAAAAATGACAAAAATAAAAGTTACAAAAATTAGGAAATATATACATATATAAAAAAAGAAAATGACAGAAATGAAAGTTGTAGAAATTATGAAATACATAATATATAAAAAAAAGAAAATGACAGAAATGAAAGTTGCATAAATTAGGAATTATATAAATATATAAAAAAAAGAAAATGATGAAATAAAAATTGTAGAAATTAGGAAATATATACATATATTAAAAAAAGAAAATGAAAAAAATGAAAATTGTAGAAATTAGGAAATATATACATATATAAAAAAAAGAAAATGACATAAATGAAAGTTGCAGAAATTATGAAATACATACATATATAGAAAAAAAAATGACAGAAATAAAAGTTGCATAAATTAGGAATTATATAAATATATAGAAAAAAAGAAAATGACATAAATGAAAGTTGCAGAAACTAGAAAATATATACATATATAAAAAAAAAGAAAATAACAAAAATATAAGTTGCAAAAATTAAAATATATATACATATATAGAAAAAAATAAAATAAATAAAAATTGCAAAAATTAGGAAATATAACATATATTCAAAAAAAAAATGACAGAAATGAAAGTTGTAAAAATTAGGAAATATATATATATATATATAGAAAAAAAAATGACAGAAATAAAAGTTTCATAAATTAAAAAATATATACATATATTAGAAAACAAAATGACAAAAATGAAAGTTATAGAAATTAGGAAATATATATATATATATATATATATATATATATATATAAAGAAAATTATAAAAATGAAAGTTGTAGAATTAGGAAATATATTAATAAGAGTAATAATATTAATAATAATAATAATAATAATAATAATAATAACATTATTGTTATTAATAAAAGGGGAAAAAATGAAAAGAATAGAAAATATTTTATTTCTTACTCTAAATTGACATTGATGAGGCTTTATTAGAGATTGGTGGGGGGAATCGGTGGTGGCCGATGAAGAGAGGAAGAAAGTGGAGGGGAGAAGAGTAGTGGGGGAGGAGAAGGAAGTGGGGTGGGGGAAGTGAGGAAAATGGGGAGGGGTTATTTATAAACTTTTTTTTTAATTAATTAAATTTTCTCTCTCATCCATTATTTGGATGTGAACAAATTTGTCACCTTCTTCATAAAAACTTTAAGTGTTCCATTTGGCTTTCTCTTCCTTCTTCTTATCTCTTCTTTCTATCTCCTCTTCTCTCTTCTCTTTCTATCACTACTTTCTCTTTCTTCCATTTCTTTTCCAGAAAATAATGAAACTTGACACAGAGGTGTATCTTGATGAGTAAAATTTACTCGTGCAAAAATATTTCAATTTGGACTAATATTTATTTTTTATTAATTTTTGAAGATAAAACTTTAAAAACTAATTATGGTCAATCTGGAGCTCTAAATTCAATGAAACTTTTTATGTAGCCTTTTATATTATTCTTAATCTAATGGCACTAAAATTGCTGAATTTGAACTTATTTTTAATTTTCAAATTTACTGAATTTAAATAATTCAAAAATTAATTCAGAAGTATTCATTATCCAAATTGCTCCTAAACTTGAGTATTACGTTCACAAAAATATACCTTGTCCAATAGTATTTTTAGTTTTCCATAATTTTGAAGTCATTCGGATACTGATTTTTGAGTCGAGTTTAGTCATAATTATCTTAGTAACAACTTGGGTCATTATAGATGTAGTCTAGTACATTGAACAATTGGCCTTTCCGACTGGTTTCGACTCTAAGTGAGTTGGAAAACCTTCGGCCCTTGAGGACGATTCCTCATGAATGGTTATGACCTAGAAGATTGAGAATGCAAAACTTCTTAAGCTCCATTTAAACTTGGTGATGCTTAATCATTCGCGCTCCTTCCAGCAACTTGGGAAAGTCATCATGGTGCTGAGAGATCATATGACTTCTTATGGAATCCTTCAGTCCTTTTAGGAATCAACTACATCTAGCCATCTCAAAACAGACTATATCAGGGGCAAAACAATATAGTTTTCTAAATTCCATCTCATATGCATGCACAGAATGATTTCCCTGAGCGACCTGCAAAAACTCGTTCTCTATAATGGTCTGGGCAGAAGCAGGATATCATCTACATTGACCTTAGAGAAGCAAACTATCAGTTCACTATCCCACCAATACTCTGCCTTATCGTGAAATAGATGTGTGGCAAGATGGATACACTCACTTTCAGAACACTTTATATTGGCCAAGGCTTTCTCTATTACCTTGAACTAGTTGGCAGCTTCAATATGTGAAGTGGAGCCATGGAAAGTAAGGTGGGTTTAATCATAAGATGGTTAAAATAAAGGCGTCGACAACTGGACCAAGAATTGGTTGCTGAGCAATAAGAATTCCTTGAGGAATTATGGGAGTTTAAGGTGGAGTAGGGGATGATTGAGGTGGAATTGGAAATAATTGAGGTGGAGTTGGAGATGGTTAAAATGGAGTGCTAGCAGAAGCCATTCTCTATGTGGCATATGTTTGAGCCTCTATCATCACCTTCATCATCTCCATGAGATTCTTCATTTTCTCATTTGGAGATGGAGTAACAGAAGCAGCTTCCTTCGCCACTAAGGGAACAGAGGTATTTGGTTCAGGATTCATTCTAAGAAGAGAAAGAATAAATAATTTAGGAACTATAAAATGGAAAAGCTTTTCATTAAAACTTAAAAGATTTTGGAGATACAATATGAAAGGTACTAAGAAAGTAGAAACAAAATAAAAGCTACTACAAGCCTACTATAAGAGAAAATTAGTACGATCATCTACAAAACTTTGCATAAAACATGATTTTAAAGTCCTGATAGATTGGGGCACGATTGAGATGTCCATGCTCACAAACAAGTTTGTTGAAGGTGCAATCCCACCACTCATCAGTGTAGTTATTGAAGAGTTGTTCCATTATCTTAAAGCAAACGTGGCAGGGGCAATCAATTGCTTCAAATATCTCAGTGATACATGAAAGATATTCCCTTGCCAACTCTGGGATGCAATCGCCTCGAAACATATAGTACTTCAAAATCTTGTCCAAAACATCGCCTCCAGCTTGAGACACTTTAAAGTACAATATATCGTACTTCAAACAATTCAAATGATCTTCCTCCTAATAATGGAAGAAAAACCTAGAATAATATTTTTGATCCGACTCTTGATCGGCCATCTGAGAGTCAATTTTAAAGTTCAAGTTAAATTTTAGATCAATTATTAGTGTAGTAATGCGTTTACTATCCTATGGTGATATTGTTAATTATTTTTGCTCTTCTATGTTGATTGCCTTGAATAAGTGGATATCTTCTTAACTTAACATTCACAATCTTGGCTCTGATACCAACAGTAACGACCCTGAATATTGGATCAGGAATCCAATCCAATACTGGAATGCTATCACAACACTTAACACTGGGTTGGAAGGAAACCAACCCAATAATTTAGTGTTGTGTGGCCAAGTATCTTTATGAGGGTGTTAAATTAAGAAATGAGGTAGTATAAGTAAGAAAAATATAAAAGTAGAAATTGAAATCTATCCACTATCCAAACCAAGCAATTTATAAGAAAGTAAATTCATCATAGAATAAAGTAAAAACATTATAGAAATTAAATTATTACAAACTTGAAAATTAAAGAGTAAATAAAATTAAGTCTCTCACTCACATAAAATAATAAAATGAAATGTAATGTGAAAGCAAAATTTCTTCAAATACAACTAGAGTTCAGAACTAGGACTAGCACCACTACCTTGAAAATGCTCCTGATCTACCTTATTTTTTGCTTATAAAATATGGTAAGGCATAGCCAATAAAAATAAAACAAGTGGTTAGACTAAAAAGCCTAAGTACATTTTAAGGTTGGCTAAATTATAATTACAGTTTAGTTGGATATCACATATGCTAATTTATAATTAAATTCTAAAGTGGTGCATGTAAAGCATCAAAGTAAGGGAAAATATAACTGTAAAGAGTACAGTAGTAAGGAAAGGAGTATGAACTCATAAGTAGGTTTGCTCTAACCTCCAATAATAAATAAGGGAAAAACCATCCTAATAAGGCTAGAAACTACTAATGTGCATATGAAAATATGAAGGAAATACATGGATATGTTCAATGAATATTATGCTAAGTAAAAGAAACTAAAGCAGTGAGCATAAAATGCATTAAAGCAACATACATTGTATAAAATAAGACTGTAAGTAAAGTAAAGCACAGTACATCAAGCGAAAGTGCATAGTAAGTAAAGTAAGAAGAACCTTGGCCTCTTGGGCTACGAAGGTATAGTCAAAGACTATGAAAAGTAAGCATAGATCAAGGGCTATGATGAGTTCTCATAATCAATAGGACTGTGATCCAAATATTTAAATTATTGAAGTTATTTTAAGTTTTTCGTTCTATGGGCAAAGTTACAAAATGAGTGAGGAATTAAACATATTTGCCTAAATAGGATAGCGGGGTCTCATAGAAAATAAACACTTACATTCCTCCTCAAGGATATGTGAGGTCTCCTTATATCCCGCCTAAGCCTGCCCTGGATATCAACAAGAAACCCATATGATTTATTATTAATGTTTTATTATGCACAATGTCTTCTATGAATGTTCAAGCATGTAGTCTCAAAGCAATGTAAGCATTCAAGGAATTCAAGTAATTGTAAACTATGTGATATCCTATGTTGTATAATGTTTAAGTTATCTAACTTAACGATTGGAACTAATTAAGCTCCCAATTGACTAATAGATATTGATCTCTAAGTCAATTGTAAGTAATAATATAAGTAGTTTGAGTTTTGGAAAATAGTAATTTGAGTTAAGTTTATAAAATAACAAAATAATTTATAATTATATTAATGCAAAATGAGGCCATTACTACACTAACCCTAAACCACATAATCATTATTAGTTACTATATTCAAGGTCTAGTGAACTAGTGGAGGATGATAAAGCTAAGGAATTAGTATACCTAAAAAGGTGAAGTTAAAGATCACTACTAAAGATCATCTAAACTAACTTGCAATTGAAGGGACCTAGCCTAATGAAGCATTAGACTATTTAGGGACATTTTTAGGAAAGGTCTAAGTATATGGGAGAGGAAGGATCCAAGTTACTAGTACTAGTTCACTAAAGGCTGAAGGTTAATGAGACTAATAGGATGTCAAAATCACATTAGGGAGCTAAGGGACATTATAAATTAAATGTTAGAGTACTTAATTCAAGATTAAGAGCTATGGGAATTGATTTCTAATATCAAATTCTATGTGTTGGAAACTAATATTAATAAGTTGACATCCTATAATTAAACATGTGCTAATATTAACTACACTAAATAGAAATACAATCTAACTCTTACAATTATAAGCAAATTAAGGTTATAAAATCAATCCTACAACATCTACCCTAATATTAAGGGTTAACTCAATAATTTTACTAAGAGCTCAAGCATCTAATCTATACTAACTCAAGTTCAAACTCAAATTTGGAATGATATAAAGGTAAGTATATATGATATATGTTTGCTATTTTAGGGCTAAAAATTCTAAAACATGCAATATATGAAGTTGAGAAATTACAAAATTCCACTAATTAAGGAGCCAAATTTCTAATTTGACCTATTGTTGTCCAAATGAAATAATAATAGCAAATATGAAATCCTTATAGTATAAGGAGAAGAATGACACTAAGTCGATCAAAATTGGATAATGCTAGAGATAAGAGTTTTTGGGACTCCTAATTGGGGTTAAGAAGTGATTAAGAAAATTAGGGTTCAAATCCTAAATTGAATTATACAAATACATTTGTCTCATTTTTCTAATTAAAATGATATATAATTTTGTATAATTTAGATGTGTATTGTTAAAGTTATAAATAAAATACCATTTATATTATTTAAACATTAATTAAATGCATATCAATCATTAATTAAATTCCATTAATCATTAACAATTGATCACACAAAGTAATAAATGCCGCCTGAAAAACTTGGGCGTGAAAAACCGAGCTCGGCATGAATGACCACATGCCGCAGACACGCATCAGCCGCAGCAGGAGAAGCGTGTCGACCCGAGGTATGCTCGGGTATTAGCGTTACGACGTTGTCCGAGACATGGACCAAACCGGTCTAGCATGGAAGGCCAGACTATGGCATGTTCCAGATCAAGTCGCATCATCCCCGATAGTGTCCCTTGAAGGGCGCTCTAGGGTTCGACCTCCCAGTCCAACCTGGAGGTCTCACGGCACGGCCTGCATACCGGCGGAGAGATCTCACCACAGCCGACCTGATGGAATAAGAATCGACCCATGGCGTTGATGGTATCATCAACAAAGTGATGCCTTAGGTCCCAAAGGAGCGGACCCAGGTACCTTCATCAAACCTGTGGGGACGGAAACCTGAATTTGAGCTCAATTGGACTCGATTGAGCTTGATCGAGGTTTAAAATGATACGCCAGGGTTTGGAATAATAATCAATGCAAGAAATTTTAAAAAAAGATCGATGGATTAGTACTTAGAAGCCTCGCAAAGCACCGATTTGACGAACCTTCGATGAGCTTCTACAGGCGCGATCGTAACTCCCAGCTCCAGGAAAAGATCCCAAATGAACAAAGGGGTAATTAGCTTTTCAATGGGGGAATTATGGAGACTGGAAAGGATGAGGTTGTGGGTTCGTGCTACAGCCTGGCAGCTCCCAAGCAGTCATGGCTGACGGAGCTGGACGACATACAGGTAATGGATCTGGGACATTCGTTCGATCGAGTGATCGAATCGGGTCGATCCTCGACCGTTAGATGCTTCAACGAAAAGGCGGAACAGTCAGATTGCACTGGATCGATGTCTCATGCTCGTCTCCTTGCAGCGGATCTGCGCGGTTCGAATATTCGGCCGTTGGATTTAATAAATGATAATATATATTAATTAATTCAAATATGTTATTTAATTATTTAATTTTTCTAATTTTTTTCTCAAATTAAATAATTAAACGAACTCCAAAAAATCGCAAAAATTCACCCTTAATTAAGGGGTGAGGAACTCAAAATGCAATTAGATTTTTGATCAGAGGTCAATTTAATAATCATAATTTTCTAAGTATTTAAATAATAATAAAATATTATGGGAAATTTGATGACTTCCAAATATTTTCAAAATATCAATCCTAGCTAATTTGGGGGTGATGAGTCCAATGGGAAACTCTAATTTTGATTTTGAGGTTAAAATAAAATATGCATTCTCAAAATTATCCAAAAATTAGGAATATTTGAAAATCTAAAATGATCTCAAAATTGTATCAAACTTGAGATGAAAGCTCCTAATACTATTATATGAGTACTTTAAGTGGGACAGAGCTAATTAGGCTTTTAATTATATGGTAGCAATATTAGGTTTGTTACAATAAATCAGAAAGTCAAAAGTCAAGTACATGATCTTACACTTGATAAGCAATTACTCAAGACTTAATAGTTAATTTATTTAATAATGACAATTATTTATTAATAAATGAATTATAATTACAAAACAAAACAATATTTTTAATAATTATATAAGAGGAAAACAATAATTTTTCATTATCTCTTTTTCCTTTTGAATTTATCATTTCTCTTTCTTATATAATAATAAATATAATTATAACAATATTAATAATATCTTTTTATTTTTAATTATTATTTAATATTAATACTAACTTTATAATATAATGTACATAATTTATAATATGTAGCAAAATAGCAATAGCTTTATTATTAGCTATGATAATAATAATAATAATAATAATAATAATAATAATAATAATAATAATAATAATGATAATATTATATTATAGAAAGAAAGAAAATGACTAAAATTAAAGTTACAGAAATTAGAAATATATATATTTATATATATAAAGAAAGAAAATGACTGAAATGAAAATTGCAAAAATTAAGAAATATATAAATATATATCAAAAGAAAGAAAATAATTGAAATAAAAGTTGTAAAAATTAGAATATATATATATATATATATATATATATATATATATATATATGTATGTATATAAAGAAAACAACTGAAATAAAAGCAATATAGATGGAAATGATAATAAAAATAATAATAACATTATTTTAATAATAAAAGAAGAAGAAAAGAAATAAAAATAATAGAAAAAATTTCAGCTTTTTCTCATTTCTTACTATTGATGAAGTTTTACTAGGGGTTGGCAGGGGAACCTGTAATGATCCCAATATTTGATCGGGAACCCATTCCTACACTTGAGTGTTACCATAACACTTAACACTGGGTTAGAAGGAAACTAACCCAACATCAAGTGTTATGTGACGACCCCAATATTGAGTAGGAATTAAACCCAACATTGGCGCGTCACCTAAGCATCTAATATCTGATTGGAAGAAAATAACAAATGTTAGATGCTAAGTTTGGCCAATGATCATGAAAAAGGTCTTAAGTTAAGATGAGAAAGTGGAACCAAGGAGATGCACTTGATAATATGATTTCAAATGCATGTGATCAAAGTAATTACAATTACATATATAAAAATGATGATTATATGTATGTACAAGACAAGTAGCATGTAATAACATACATACTTAAGATCAATATAAAAGGAAGGGAAGAGTAACATAAGTCAATGATAGAATGCAAGTAATAAAAATATGAGTAAAAGATATGAATAAAAAGATCATGAAGTAGTTTAAATGGAAGTAGTTTCAATTATGAGTAAAAGATATGAAACATGTGAATAGAAATATTTGCAATTACTTGAAATAAATGATAGTTGCAATCCTAAGTATCAATAAGAATTTAAGGAGATTGCAACATATAAGTGAGAGTAACATTTCAAGTAAGATAAAAAAAATGAACATTCACATAACAACATAAATTTACAATTTATAAGATGTATGTACAATTAGGATAGATGCAACTAATTACATGCAACAATTAGTTTTATGATCATGAAGTATTTATGCAATTTAACCATTTAAATATCAATTTATCCAAACCAAGCATTTTAAGTAAGAAAGAACTACTTCCATCATAAAATAAGTAAGAACAAGAAATTAAATTAAGCTATTACATACCATTAATCAAATAATAAGTAAGACTCTCTCTCACTTAAAAGAAATAAAGCAAGTAAATAACATTTTAAGTGAAAGCAAATATATGATGTTTAAGCACTTGGTCCAGCTCCACTAGCATCCAAATACACCTGATCTATCACATTTTGGTATTTAAATGTGATAGGGCAAAGCTAATAAAAAGAAAAGCATAGTTAGACTAAATAGTCTACGCATATTTTAAGATCGGGCTAAACATTTTAATATTCATTTGGGATATCACAACTAGTTAACAATATGAAAGTAAGCAGTAGAGCAAATAAAACCATACAAATGTGGAAGAGAAAGAAACAATTGTAAAGAAGAACAAATGAAGTAAGAGTAAGTGAGAGTAGTCACAAGTTTAGACATACTAGCCTATAATTAAAATGAGGGTAAAAGCATCCTAAATAGGCTAAAAAGTGCTAAAGTGCATAAGAAAATAAATAGAATTAAGCATGTATATGTTCAATGAACTTATGCTAAGTAAGGGAAAAGAAGACAGTGAAGCATTTAAATGAAATTATAATAACATTCACTACAATCTAAATGAACTGTAAACATGTAAAATATAATACTAAAAATATAAAAAATACAAAGCATAGTAAATGAAAGAAAATCTTAGACTATAAGTCTAAGAGGTATATAGCCCTATAAAAAGTAACATAGCTAAAAGCTATAATGAGTCTTCACAATCAATAAGATTATAGAAGAACTCATATGTTATTAAATTAAAGTTATTTTATGAAAGTATTCATTTTATGGGCAAATATAGAATGACTTAAGGAGCTAAGCATATCTGTCTAACAAGTAAAGGAAAGCGGGGTTCAAAACAATTAACACTCACATTCACCATTTGAGAATGTGAGGTCTCCTTATTAATCTTAATTAGCCTGCCCTTGGCATAACCAACAATAGTAAACCCCTATAATTTTAAAGTGAAAGTTTTATTTAAGCACAATATCTTATTTGAATGTTTCCAAAGAATTAGGCTCAAAGCTAAACAAGAATTCAAGAAAAAATTCAATAATTACAAACTATGTGATATCCAAAGTTATCTAATTTTAATGATCTACTTAATGATTAGAGCTAATTGAGCTCCCAATTGACTTAAAAATATTGATCTCAAGTCAATTGTAAGTAATATAAGTAGTTGGGGTTTTGGAAAATAGTAGTTTGTTTTCATTTTATAAAATGACAAAATAATTTATAAGTATAACAATATTGAATAAAACCTATCCTATCCTTAACCTAAACCATTTGATTTAAATTAGTTAACTAAATCATGACTTAGGAGACTAGTTAGGAAAATGTTAGTTATGAAATTATCATATTAGAATAAGATGGAAGTTAAGATTCTAATCTCTAAACTTCTCTAACTAGGTTGTAGATGAAAAGATCTATCAAATCAAATACTAATCTAGCTAAGTTAAGGTAAAGGAAAAGCCTAAAATAAAGGAGAGGATGGATTATAAGCGACAAGTTCTATGCTTTATATAGATTGAAGGTTAAGGTAAATCTATAGGATTCCTAAATTAATGAGTTAAGGGGTCCTAATTCAAATCCTTAAAGGACTTAAATGAGGATTTAGGAACTAAGAGTGAAGTGAGCTAAGATCCAATATAGTTACTTAAGACTAATCCTAAATGAATCTCAATGTATAATAACATAAGTTTTAAGGTTAGCTACACCTAGTTGAGTGTACAAATAACTTCTAAGATCACAAAAATCAGGTTATAAAATCAAACCTAAAGTATCTCACCTATGGTTACAATTTGAAATAAATAATTACTATGAACACAAGCATTTAATTTAAGAAAACTAAGTCCCATTCATGCAATTAAAATTGATATGGGAAATAAATAATATGACATATTTGATGTCCTAAGGTTCAACACCTAAAACATGCAATTAATGAAACTAGAAAATTATCAAAATTACCCTAATTTAGGAGCCAAAAACCTAAAATTACTAAACATTGTCCAAATGAAATAATATACATTAATAAGCAATTCGTATAGCATGAGTAAAATGACACTAACTAGGTTGAAATTGGATAACGTTGAAAATTTAGGATTTTTGGGACACCTGATTAAGGTTAAAAAAGTTATTATGAGATTTAGGATTTTAAACCTACATTTGATTTCATATTATTATTCATCATTTTTGTGTGAGTGAAATTGACTATTTGATCACTTAATTTGGATATTAAATGATTAAATTATGTCACATGAATTATTAGAATTAATTTGAAATTAATTAAATTAATCTAGAAATAATGATTAAATAATACAATCACCAAAACAGAAATTAAATGGCATTTTATTAATCTACCCATTCTTACGATCAAAATGTTGTATTATATCGCATAATTTGAAAGTGTATTAAATAAATTATGAGTAAATGAAATTTGTATTAATAAATTCTTTTCTAAATGATGAGATTAATTGATCATTAATCAAATAATGCGCTCATTAATTACATTTGGCATAGAAAATGATAACAAATTGATTATTTTAATGGCCAACACTAAGATCAAAAACATTTATAATGTTTCCTACCCTCCGGGTTGCCTCCGCTACAAACCTTGTCAATTGTTCTGCTCTCAGAAAAATGGCTTGGCCTTGAAGCGGTTCTAAAGGCTACTTAACAACATCCCCAATCCTGAACAAACTTCTAACAAAAATATTTAATCAAAACAGCACTGAAGATACTATGAGTGGGTCCCGCTCAAAGGTAAGATTTGATCACAGTTCGACACGTACCCCTCCCGCTTGGATGAAGTGAACCAGACTAATACTATGCAGTTCATGCGAAGTTCACTGAGATGAACCGCACAGTATCATCTTCTTCCATCGAACGCCCTCAAAAAATAAAATTAGGGTTAGACCAAATTTTTCGATTAGGCTATGTCTCTAAGCATGCAACCTACCAATAGAAAGTTGTCGACGTGTTCTTGATGGAGAGCTCTAAAGCCCTAAATCCTAAGTTTTCTTTCATTATCATTAACTTAAGAAAAGAAAAAAAAATAAAAATGTTCTGTTAAAATTAGTTTTCCTAACAAATTTTTGAGAGAGCAGATCAAGCTCTCAGGACTCGATTGAGAAGTGATTCCAGAAATATATAAATCTTCAATATTTAACTCTGCCATATGGGTAATAAGAAGAGTACCTAGAGGCTCCTTCTGAGCACATTTCACCGAATAAAATTTTAGTGCTTGAAGCTGATTCATCGGATGGAGCTCCTACAAGATCACTAGTAGGACAAAGAAAACTAACAACAACCTTTAAAGGAAAAGGATTTGAGGCCTAAAATCTATTCGGGAGGGGAGCAGCTGGCACGGCATGTACGCCTCTGGCCATGACAGACTCCAGCCAAAAGATTGTGGGGAGGACATACAGGGAGCTCATCAGGACCGTTGGATCAGGCACAAGATCCAACGGCCAGATCAAATCCATGCAAAATAGCCGCTTGATCTGGATCTAATATCGCTCGATGGTTGTGATCAGCTTGGATCGTTATCCCATGCAATGGGCAAAACAGCGGATCACCGCATTTTGCAAAATCAGCTAATGGAATAAATAATAAATATTTATTTAAATTATATTATATAATTAATAAATTATACTTTATTTAATACTCAAATTTTAAATAATCAAACACACTCCAAAAAATCTCATAAATTCACCCTTACCTAAATGAGGGGTGAGGAACTCAAAAATGCAATCAAATTTTTGATTGGAGGTCAATTTAATTATCTTAATTTTTTGAGTATTTAAATAATATTGAAGTATTTAACAAAAATTTGATGACTTCTAAGCACTTCCAAAATACCACCCCTTGTTAATTTGGGTGAGGTGAGTTCAATGGTGGACTCCGTTTTTTATTCTGAGGTCTAAGTAAATTAGGGATTTTCATAATTATCAAGAAAATAGGAAATGCTGGAAATTGCCAAATGATCTCCAAATCGTATGAAAATTGAAATGGAGGCTCCTAATAATATTATAAGAGTAATAGAAGAAGATTAGAGTCAATTAGGTTACTAATTGATGGGTAACAATACTAAAGTTGTTACAAAGTATCTTGGTGAGCGTGTTAAGTTTAGAAAAATGCAATGAAGCAATATGAAAGATATGGAACAAGTATAAGTAAAATATGTAACATTATCCACTCATTCAATCCAAGTATATTTAGGAAGGCAAACTCAGTATAGAATAAGTAAGAACATCACAGAAAATTTAAGTTAATTATTATATACCTTGAAAGATGAAAGAGTGAGAGAATAAAGATCACTCTCTCACATAAGGTAAAGTAAATGCAATTTAAAAATAAAGTAAAAGCAGATTCTTATAAGTCCTTCAAGTGTTAGGTCCAGCTCCACTTGTATTATACTGTTACTGATCTATCATATTTTGGTATTTAAATAAGATAAGATAAAGCCAAGAAAAGAAAAAGAGTAGCTAGACTAAATAGTCTAAGCACATTTTATGATTAGCTAAGCATTTATAAGTTTATTTAGATACCACAAGCAAATTTATAATTTAGTATAAGCAGCGAAGCATTTAAAGCATTCAAATAGGGAAGGGAAATAAACATAATTGTACGAAAGAACATTTGAAATTAAGATGAGTAAGAATACTCACATGTATAATTGTTCTAGCCTACAACCAAAAAAATAAGGGAAAAACATCCTAAGTAAGGCTAGAAACTACTAAAGTACATTTGAAAGTAAATGAAATAGAAATATGTATATGTCCAATGAAAATTATGCTAAGTAAAGAGAAGAAAAGCAGTGAAGCATTTAAACAAAATTAAAGCAACATACACAACATAATAATGAATTATAAGTAATTAAAGCACAATACTAAAAATAAAAGTGCAAAGTAAGTAAATAAAAGAAGACCTTAGCCTCTTAGGCTAAGAATACATAGCCTGGTACTCTATGAAGTAAATATAGCTAGAAAGTTATGATGAGATCTCACAATCAATAAGATTATAAAAGACTCATAATTTATTAATTGAAGTTATTTTATAAAAATACTCATTCTGTGGTCACATACAGAATGAAGCGATGAGTTAAGCACATCTGCCTAACAAGTAAAGAAAAGTGAGGTCTCATAGAAAACAAACACTCATATTCACCCTCTGAGAATGTGAGGTCTCCTTATATCCCCTCTTAAGCCTGCCCTTGGCTATCCACCATAGAAAAACCCCTATGGTTTTATGAATTTTTTATTTATGCACAAAGTCTTGTATGCATGTTCAAAAGTATAGGCTCAATGCAAAATAAGCATTCAAGAATTTCAAGTAATTGTAATCTATGTGATATCCAAAGTTATCTAATTTTAATGATCTACTTAATGATTGGAGATAATTATGCTCCCAATTAACTTAGAAATTTTGTATCTCAAGTCAATTGAAAGTAATAATATAAGTGAAGAAGTTTTGGAAAATAATAGTTTAATTTAGTTTATAAATATATTGATGCAAAATGAATTAAATCCTACACTAATCTTAAACCACATAATCATTAAAGATTACAAGACTTAACGCTTAGGGTGCTAATGAGAAGGGATATGAGTTATAGGTTCTCTACACTTATAATAACCCAACATTCAAGTTAATACTCCTTTAAAGCTTTCTATTTAATTTGCAACTTAATAATTCTATATCTAAGAAGGTTTAATTAACTAATTACTTAGATTGATTTAGCATTAAATTTGATACTAGTAGGATAATATTAGTCTACTCTTAAACTTACTATCTTATTAGAGATTCTAGTCTAATAAGGCAATACAAAAGGGAGAAATATTACTAAAGTTATTATTATATAATGCCACTTCACATTAATTTACTTATTATAATATTATGGTTATTCTCTTAATCCTAAGGTCCCAAGACTTAGTATTACAATTACTAGAATTCTAAGGTTAGTGTCAATACTAAGAACTTAATGGATTCTATGCATTCTAACACTTAAGGCATTAAATAATCTTAGCTCATACCAATAAGTCATGATAAGGGAGTCTAAGTTTAGTGACAAGGATACTAAGTCCTAATAGGAGCACCTACCATAAATGGAGATAAACAAATAGCTAAGCGCACCTTAAATATATGCTTGATACATCTAGAATGGAAATTAAATAAAGCTAGGGATTCTCAACCTATATTATTTCTCCTAATATCAAGGCTCGAATCACAGTTTACTAAACTACTCAAAACATTTAACTATGAAGATCAAGGTTTAAACTCACAAATTAAGATGATATGAAAGTTTAATTTATGAAATATGCTTGATGTCCTAAGGCATAAATGCCTACACATGCAAGTAACATAATCAAGAAAAATGATTTATTATGAACATTTTGAGGAGTCAAATACTTAATTTATGCAATTATTGTTCAATCAAGGTAATAATAACATAAATTGAATCCTCACATTATTAGGAGAAGAATGACGCTAAGTAGGTCACATTTGAACAACATTAGAAATTAGTGTTTACAGGATTCCTAATTGCAATTAAAAATTGATTATAAAAATTAAGCATTTAATCCTAAATATGATTTTATAATAGAATCCTACACATTTCCGTGATTGAAATAGACTATTGAATATCCAAGTTTGGACGGGAATCAGCTAAGTTATAGCATTTGCAAAATTTGGCTATTTATTGATTAATTAATTAAATAAGAACACCTTTATATGGATAAGTCCTATGCAAGTGGTATACGCACTTAACATAGAACTCAAGTAAAATATTTTAGTGCATTAGAATTAAATACAGGTTCTATGTACTTAACATACCTTGCACGAGCAAATTAGAAATTGGAGCTCAACGATTGATTGGAAGAAGTCAGCAATCGCAACACCTGCACCTGCAGTAATTTGGGCAAGACATTTATATTATACTTTCTTTGATAACTTTGCTTATTCATAGAAAAGCACTGATTCCAACTAATTCATTCTCTTAAATGTTAGGATTCAAGCTAATTTTAATATTACTAGACTAGTAAACTTAATTTAAGAAATAAACTAAATTATGGCACTTAACAAATCACTTATATTGCACTATCAATATCTAAACATATGCAATAAACTACCCATCAAAAAAATAAAGCATAATCACTAACTCACTAATACAATTGTCATGGATGATACAAATGTAAAAGCGACAATATAATGTGTGTATGTATACTTATACATAAATGAGATGTCTTTGCCTTAAGTTTGACATAAATCTCAATCAAATTCAAGTTTGGAGAAATTATCACAATTTATTTTCTTACCAACAGAAAGTCATACAATTACTTCATTAAAATGAACATTGATGGTTCAATATAAGTATCTCTAGATTATTAAAAATAACAATACTTTTAATAGTAACTATTAGTGGTTCTTATATTACACGAATAAAAAAAGATGAATACTTATCAACTAATAACTAAGTATTAGTATAATAAAGAAGAAAATAATCATTTTTACTCAACCTTTAATGTGCTTAATAAAAAAAACCTTGCGTGATGTTAAGATATAATTAAAAAGTAAGAAAATAACAGTTTTACGGTATATCAAAAATGCATTCCAATAATCCTCAAATATTTTTATCCTATAATCCCAAAAAATAATAGCTAAGTATGTGACAGCACATATGCTTTACATATAAGAGTAAGTTCAGTAAAACTAAGCCATCCTCAAATGTGGCATAACATGCAGATTTAATATTGAACACAGCTGCTGATAGAGGGGATGAGTAATATCATGCACAAGTGTCTCAAACCGCCAAAAAAAATAAGCATTATTACTATAAAATATTTATCCAGATAGAAGCATATCAAGGTTAAACATTTAGGTACCTTACAATATTGGACGGTGAGCTAGGAGGAAGATTTGTGTGAGGGGATTTCAACCATGAAGAAGGAGAGTTGCTTGGCCAAGAGAAATGGAGAGGAAGAGTTGCAAGAGGAGTTGCTCGACTCAGCAAAGCGTTGAAACTTGGCTCGATAAAGGGGCCTTCGACAACTTGCTACCTCGAATGGAGCGTCGATGCTAGACTGCCGGGAAGAAGAGGAGGTAGTCGAGCTTGCACTAAGGGGAGGTGCTTGATAAATCCATAATTTATATCCTAAAATAAAGGAATAAGCTCATCCATTTTCTTATTTTAAACAGTCCTCTTGATCAAATTTTGCTTTTTTTCAGGTAAAAAACAAGCCTAACAAATTCTGGGAAATTCTGGAGAGTTTTTGCATTTTCTGTAAGAAAACCACTGCGGCGCGCTATAGCGCACGGCAGCGAGCTGCAGCGCGCCACAGCTACTTGCATACAGAAGACTCTTAACAAGGACATCATTGAATTCTGGAGCGTTTTTGCTATGCCGCGCCACAGCGCGCCCTGGCGTGCTGCAGTGGGAGAGCTTGCGGAACTCAACCGCTACAGCGCGCCACAGCGAGTGAGCTTGCGGAACTCAATCGCTGCAGCGCGCCACAGCGGGTGAGCTTGCAGAACTCAATCGCTGCAGCGCGCAACAGCGGGTGAGCTTGCGGGACTCAACCGCTACAGCACACCACAGTGAGTGAGCTTGTGGAACTCAACCACTGCAGCGCACTATAACGGAAGAATTTATGAAACTCAAGCGCTACAGCGCACTACAGCATGCAGGTTTCATGACTTAAAACCACCGCATCACGCTGCAGCAAATGAGTTGCGAGACTCAATCGCTACAGCGCACCGAATTTCTATCTATTCAGGGCATTTATTGCGGCTGGGACAAGACCCCCAACTTGCTCTTTGTCTCCCATCCATTATTTCTTCTGTAGTGGAATAGTTTTTAAAAGGAAAAATAAATTTTTGAAGTGATGTGGAGATTAAAGAATAAAAAAGAGATTGTCTTATCATGCCTCAAGTGAAATAGGCACTCATTACTGCAGAATTTTGGAGGGAAGATGCAGAATTTGAAGGGCAAGGAAGAGGATTGACCCCTTTATAAATGCAGCTCTTCTTCACTTAAGAAGGGTTCCCAATTTTCATCCAATAAGTTCCATTTTTAGGGACTGCATAGAGAAAAAATGAGACCTCTCCAAGGGAAGTGGAAAGAGCCTTAACTAGAGGAGAAAGAACCAGAGGCTACACTAGGGAGCTAAAGGAGAGGAGAAGAGGAAGAAGAAGAGAAATCCGGATAACCCCATTAAGGGCTATTCTTAATAAACTCTATTCTTGCTTTTACTTTTTCTTTTAGTGGATTATGAAAGGGTCTTCATCCTTGTATGTTTTTCTTATTTTCTCCACTGTAATGGAAGGCTAAACTCCATTGGGGAGGGCTGAGCTAAGCCCATTGTAAAATGTAATGAACTCAATGAATGATGTAAAACTTCCTCAAGCATTGATCTAAAGAAAATCTATTTTTGAATGACTCAATGAAATCATCTTAATAACAAGTTGTGTAACCAATGAAAATCTTATGTTATGCAAATATAACTATAAATACTAATAAACAAAATGAAAGTCTTGTGCTCCATAGCTCATTGCTTAATTAAGAGCGAGATATGTGTGAAAGAGAAGCTTAGAATTGAGTGAGAAGTTCTTGAGCCTTTTTGCACCATATTTTTCGCTCAACTAAGGAGTCGAAGCGTGTGAGCTAAGACCCATTAATTGAAGCTCCGTTGCTCAGCATACATGAAATGAGGGAGTGGATTCTTTGAGAGCCCAATGAAAACACTTCCTTATCTGCACTGCGCATGATGCACGAGAAGCTCCTTAGTGGAATCAATGCTATTGAGGTCGGCAAATTAAAACTGTCAATTTTGGCAACCTAGATGTAGGAAAACTAAAGTGTTCTTCTTACGATCTCATGGGAATTTTTGTGCAGAAATTGAACCCTAATGTGTTCGTATCTTTCACAAGATTTTCACTTGAAGAATTTAGAGGATATCTCTAAGGAATACAATGTGCACTCGATTAATTAGCTTAATAAAAAAGAATAAAATTTGCTTAAAAAGTAATACAACTTGAGGCCCCATCATTTCACATGGAATAAGCCCATTTCTCCTCTCTACTTTAATTTGTTTCTTAATAACTGAATTATTGCTTTGACAACAAAACCAAATCAAGCCAAATTCATACTATTTAAATATTATTGAAATTAGATATATCTTAGTAACAAAACATCCCATTTCCTGAGGATGATAAATCTCAGAATTCACCTTCCAAATTAGGACTTTAGACCACGTACACTTGCGTGCGAGCGCAGACGTGTATTTCACAGTCTTTCAACGCTCATCATCAGGGAAGAAGGTCAATGCTCGACAGTGAGTAGATCTTCGCTCAACAAAGAGAGTATCAATGTTCAGCATGGAGAATATCAGCTCTCCATAGAAGTAACAAAGAGGGAACTTTCAGTTGAGAGGAGAATGGAGGAAGGAAATTTTAGGTCTTATCCTTAGGGTTAAATGAGTGGATAATTATATAAGCAGTCCCAAAATATTTAGGAGCTTTAGATCATGATCGAGCAGCTACAAATTGCATGAAACTTCCATACTTTGATTGATTGCCGATAGAATCTCAAAAATTATAGACTTGGTACCCAAACGAGCATCTCGACGGGATGAACACATGCATCTAAAAATTATTGAATTTGGACGAGTATTTTATTTTATATTAATTTTTAAGCAAAAAACTTTTAAAAAATTCATCACAATAAATCGGGAGCTCAAAAATTTGCGAAACTTAAAACATAATGTCCTCAATAGAGACTTAAGCTAAATATATAAATAATTTTAAACTCTGATTTACTTTTTTTTTATTAGACTCTGAAGTTTAAACTTCAATAATTTATTTAGGATGAACTGGAATTTCAAACGCACTCAAACTTTTGCAGTAAGATCCCCTCAATACACATTATATGAAAATATTTTTATTAAATTTATAATTGACTTAAATCGAGATCCTAATTTTAACTTAATTTTCAAAGCACTCGAAATACAATAAAATATTTGGGAACTTCGACGACTTCCAAAAATTCCCAGAATATCACTCCTAGCTAATTTGGAGGTGACGAGTCCAAAGGCAAACTCAATTTTTGTTTATGAGGCCAAATAAAATTAGGTATTTTCTAGGATATTTTGATTGCCCCGAAATGTGCGTCAAAAATAAATATCTCCAAATCGCACCAAAATTCATGTGCAGGCTCCTAGTGTTATTAGAAGGCTACTGACAAAGGTTTTAATCTAATTTGATTGCTAAAACAAAGTAACAAGTCTTGGGTTGTTACAGAATCGGTGGTGGCCTGAAAAGAAGAGGAGGAAGTGGAGGTGAGAGAGCAGTGGGGGATGAGTGGGAGGATGAGGGACTATTTATAATTTTTTTTCTCTATCCTATTTCTGCTCCTCCATTATTCTAACGTAAGAAACTTGGCTTCTCTTCCTCTTAAATACTTTTGAGTGTTCAAATTGGCCTTCTCTTCCTCCTTCTCTCTCCTCTTTCTCTCTCCTCTTTATCTCTCTTCTTTCTCTCTCCTCCATTATTTCCAAAAAATAACAAAATTTGATATGAATGTGTATCTTGATGAGACGAATACCCTCTCACCAAATTTTTTTGATTTGGAGTAATATTTTATTTTTTATTAATTTCTGAAGATAAAAGCTTCAAAAATAAATTATAGTTAATCCAGAACTCTAAATTTAATGAAACTTTTTCTGTAGCCTTTTTATAATATTCTTAATCGAAAGACATCAAAATTACTGATTTTGGACTTGTATTTAATTTTTTCAATTTATTGAATTTAAATAAGTCAAAAGTTAATTCATTAGTATACGTTGTCCGGATTGCTCCCAAACTTGGGCATTACGATCATAAAAATATACTCTATCCAATGATATTTTTGGTTTGCTCTAATTTAAAAGTCACCTGGGATCTTAATTTTTTAGTCGGGTTTAATCCTAAATTGCATGGTAATCACTTAGGTCATTATAGGTCGGGTCGACCCTAGTCAGACCTAACTCAGCGTAACCCAAGGCCGCATGCTAGAGCATCAAAATTGCTTTAGTTCTGGTGATCATCGGTGGCTGGTTCGAACACTGATTGAAGGTCTCAGAAAGACCTTTTGATTGGTACCTAATCCAACATCAAAAACCTCATTTAAGCCCCAAACATTGATGCCCTAGTTCTAGGTTGCATCGGGCCTAGGGTTTCAATGTTATCTACTATAGACGTCAAATGGGTTAGGCATCGGTCGAATTGAGCTCGATCAGACCTCATCAACCGACCCTATAGCATTTGGAATTATAAAACAAAAATCAACATTAAGAATTGTATGACTAACAAGTAGGAATTTGGTGTACCAATTGTCCGTGGGTTTCACCTTCTCGCTTGCGAATTAGCCGCTCAGGATTCGTTTTGATACTTAAAATAAACTTCTTCGAACCAGAGCAAGGAAGGGAATGAATTTGCATGGTTAAGATAGAGTGAGGAGCAAAGGTTAGTCAACCATAGCATGGTCTTGCACTGCTTGCCGCGGAGGTGGCCACGATGGAGAAGACGTTTAATAGTATCATCTTCTCCATTTATAGTCATCCAATTAAACGAACGCACGTGATGGAGGGTCCTGATCGGGCTGCTATTACCATGAACCTTGAGTCAAACGCCATTTGGCCAATAGAAAATTAATTTAAATATTTAAATATTTAAATATTAATAAGCAATAACTATTTATTTAATCAAAATTAGATAGTTAATATATTAAAATATTAATTTGGGGGTGAGGAGCTCAAAAATGAAGTTGAATTTATTATCAAAGATCAATTTAATTATCTTAATGTTATGAGCAATTAAATATATTAAAATGTTCGATAAATTTTAATGACTTCAAGAAAATTTCAGAATTTCACTCCCAACTAATTTGGGAATGAGAAATTTATTGGTGACAACAATTTTAATTTGGAGGTTAACATAATTTTGGTAATTTTCAAGCTATTTAAATTGCTTAAAAATATTCATAAAAAATAAATAATCTCCAAATAGCACAAAATTTTAGGGGATAACTCCTAATTCTATTAGGAGTCTAATGGTAATGGTTTTAATCTATTTAGGAAGTCCAAAGCCAAGTAACAATAATGAATTGTTATATAGACTAACTAGGATGCACTCCACTGAAATATTATGTGATTTACTAAATTTATTGATCATTAATGCTAATGTATTATGCATTTCAAAACTAACATAGAATATTTATCAAATATCCTATATTTCAACTAATAATGCCAAGGTAATAAAGTTCAATTAACTAGTTAAGTAGTGCATACAAATCAAGAAAATAAGCAGTACTAATCAAAAATTTATGACATCTAGTATTTGCTAATTTATTTATTTTAATTATTCTAAGATTATACAAGCATAGGATCTCTAATATCCTACTATCCATTATATACTCAGAGTCATGGTCTTATAAGATCACCCATTAGAATTAATCAAGTTCTAATTTAAAATTAAATAGTGTCATTTATAAAAGTTAACTAATTAATTAGTTATCCTAACAATTTATTTATTAATCAAAAACTAATTTTGATAAAGTAAATCAAGATTAAGGTATTAAAAGTTAAATACTAAAATATGTGGCTTACACCTCTTACCCAAAACACTAAAATCTAAATATCTAAACTTTATCAAATTCTCACATACTAAAGATTAAAGAAGTTGTACTAAGTGTAATAAAACTCAAGAAGAAAGATTTTCTAATTTTAGGGTAAAGTCAAAAGATAAAACAATCAAAACTAAACTTATATGATTTAACTCTTAATCAAAGCTTCATTCAAGATAAGGTTCAATATATTGAGTAATTTTATTACTCCATAGGATTTAACCAAAGAAGGCAAAGAATGAAGATCTAAGTTAAGGTTTAGAGATTTAAAGATTTACAAAAGGGTTTGCTTAACAAATCAATTAATTCTTAAAGGAATCTTTCTAAAGGGAAAGACATAATTAAAGTCTATGGTGGAATCTAAAATGATTATAACTAATTTACTGAGTGATAACCATCACTTAAGAAAGAAAATGTGGATTCTAAATCCACATTAACTCATTCTAAAATTAACTTAATTAATTTTAGGGCAAACTCAGGGTTAAGCCTTTAAGGAAAAATTGCAAGTTCAAATGACCCTAAGTTGATTTTAAACACTAATTTTATTGATCTAAAAGGTAAATGATAGATTGGGATGCTTTAATTTTACTTAAATTAATATTTGGCCAAAATGACCAAAATGCCCCTCATTAAGGGTCTAAATTGTGACTTAAAGTTCTACGATTCCAAAATGAATTCTTCTAGTTGCAAATAGTTTATTGTTGTCTAATATGAGAAGTAATACTAAGAATACTCAATTTGGTTAAGGATTGGCATTAATGAGCTTTAATTAGGGTTTTAGTTGATTAATGAGTAATTAGCTAAATTAAGTATGAAAATCTAAATTTTATGATACACTTAGATTCTACTTTGTCTACAGAGCTCATGGACACCAAGATCACTAAAATTAGAGGTCAAATAGTTTAATATGTGCTAATTAGGTGATTGCTGAGCTATTTGATAAACCCTAGCTTGAGGTGGTCTTGGCCTTTTGTATTCAATTTGTTGTACATGTGTAGATGGGGTCTCTTTCTTTGCTCTTCAACTTCTTCTTGTTCCTCATATTCTTATATTTTTGCACTTTCAAGTATGTTTTGAGAATTTAGAGATTCGAAGAACCATACGCATTTTCTTGATAGAAGGTTCTAATCCTTTTAAAAATTGACTGCATCGAGCAGACTCAGTACTCACTAGTAGTGGTGCATAACGGGATAGTCTTTGAAATTCAATTTCATATTCAGCAACACTACAGTTATTTTGACATAACTTCATGAACATATCCTCCATAATGGCTTGAGCAGAAGGATGGATGTATTTGGCTCTGAAGGCTTTGACAAATTCTTCCCATTGGATATTCTCAGTATCTATGCCTACGAACTATAAGCTTGTTGTGGTTTCCAACCAGCATTCTGCTTCTCCTTCTAACTTAAAGATAGTTAATCTAATTATATCTATAGGTGGGCATTTCATGCTAGTTAGTATTTTTCCTATCTTCTTAACCCAATCTTCAGCATCCATTGGGTTAGCACTTCCATTGAATACTAGTGGTTGAAGTCTTAAGAAGGTTTGAAGTAGTCCATCTATCTCAATATTTGGGAAATGGGTAGCTGATAGTATAGAAGTAGGACTATTTATATGGGATGTTTGTTGTGTTTGAAGCTTTATAAATATTTGATTTTGTGTATCAACACGCTCTAATAGAGCATTCACAATATCAAACAATTTGTCGACACGGTATACGGAAGTATTGGCAGATATCGGATCTTTTAAGTGTGTTCCGACAATCAAAGGAGAATCTTCAAGATCCATCTGAAAAATAGGATTTTTATTATTATTCTTTTATTGGAGTAGATTTACATAAGTATAATTATCAAATACTAGATGAAAACAAAAGTATTCTTATTAGCTAAAAAATAAAATAAAATAATAATTAAAAGTATATTATTTTACTTAAGTCATATATCTATTCTCTTATTATCCTTTTGATAACTTTGAAAATTCACACTTTCTATATTTTTCTTTTAATTATTCTAGAATTCCAATTGCATGAATAATGGCTTATACACTTTTATACTAATTTTCTCCCAATCCTGCTCTGTTACCAACTGTGAGGACCCGCTGCTGGGTCAGCATAGCTAATCTAGCATCAGGTGCTCACTTCCTAGGATCATATCGGGGCTTTGTATAACAGTGTATTTAGAGGAGTATAAAATACACACACACTTCCACATTCATTGTAACATTCAGAAATACCAGAATAATAAAGGAAATATATTCATTACAATGATAATAATTATTTTACAAAATTTATTACACACTAAGCAAAAATAATTTAAAACTTCAAGAAAATCAGCATCTAAGTTGCTCCCTCATGTATTAGCTCCTCCTCAAAGGCTTGATCCAAAGATTGATCCTGAATTGCTAAATATATATATATATATATGTATATGATAGGGTGAACCAAAAAAAAAAAGAAAAAGAAAAGAAAAGATTTAAATTAGACACAAAAGTCTAAGTAAGATTTGTAGGATATCAAAATTTGCATTTAAGCATCATAATTTTGCATGAGAAAATAAAATGTGATATTTAAGTATGATATGCTTACAATTACTAATGCAATATATATATTTAAGATATGTGCTCATTCTTAATGACAATACAACAATATATAATATTTATTCTGTTGGACAAAGTTACAGAATAATCGATGAGTTAGATACGTCTATCTAACTATCTGAGATGCGAGTTCCTGACTAACTACACATTCCCCCTCAAAGGCTATGTGTAGTCTCCTTATTTCTCTAGATATCAAGCTATCCTAGCCTAACGTATTATCTGTACAAACCTAAGATCAACCTGAATGAACCCATGATACTGATTTTTGATTATTTATTTTGAGTTCTGAGCACAAAATCTCATATAAATATATCAAAGTGAGTCAAATCTTAATAATGATGCAAATACTGCAAATGAAATAATTAATAAAAAAATAATATTCTTTATTTTATCTTAAAATATCAATATTAATATTTATATTGATTATTTATCTTTATATATCAAAATAATAAGTTTTATTATTATAAGTAATATATATATATATATATAAAGAAAATGACAAAAATAAAAGTTACAGAAATTATGAAATATATACATATATAGAAAAAAAAGAAAATGACAGAAATGAAAGTTGTAGAAATTAGAAAATATATACATATATAGAAAGAAAGAAAATGACAAAAATGAAAGTTGCAGAATTTAGGAAATATATACATATATAGAAAGAAAGAAAATGACAAAAATGAAAGTTGCAGAATTTAGGAAATATATACATATATAGAAAGAAAGAAAATGACAGAAATGAAAGTTGCAAAAATTATGAAATATATACATATATAGAAAATAAGAAAATGACAGAAATGAAAGTTTCAGAAATTAGGAAATATATACATATATAAAAAAAAGAAAATGACATAAATGAAAGTTGCAGAAATTAGGAAATATATATATATATATATAGAAAAAAAAGAAAATGACAGAAATAAAAGTTGCAGAAATTAGTAAATATATACATTTATAGAAAAAAAGAAAATGACAGAAATGAAAGTTGCAGAAATTAGGAAATATATATATATATAGAAAAAAAGAAAATGACAGAAATGAAAGTTATAGAAATTAGAAAATTTCCATCCTTCTTGGGGGCAAGAAGGGCTGGAACAGCACATGGACTCATACTGTGATGAATGAATCTACAGTCTAATAGCTCAATGATCTGCCTCTACAGCTCACCATGTGCTGCTGGGTCTAAATGGTAGTGAGGCAAATGGGGTAGGGAGGAGCTAGGGACTAAATCAATGGCATGCTGGATCGACCTCAAGGGCGGTAATCCAGTAGAAAATTCCTCAGGATGGACATCCTGGAACTCCTCAAGAAGCTTCCTGGCAGATTCAGAAAAGTGGGTGGTGTTAGGCACCAGTCCAGATGACTGGAGTATCACTAGGGCATAAAGGATGCCATTTGCAAAACTCTCTCTCTAACTTAACTCCCCGAATAATATTCAAGGCTTTCTTCCATTTTAAGGGTGGAAGGGTCTCCTTGGTGGCTTTCGATCTCAAGTGTGAGGCTAAGGGTCTGACAAGATTCAGGACCACCTTCTACCCATTCGGCATGAATGAACATGTGTTGGCCCTGCCATGAATAGTCTCGTCCATATCATATAACCATAGTCTCTGACAGACTATAAATACACGTCTGCGCTTGCACGCAAGTGTACGTGGTCTGAAGTAATAAGTGGAAAGTGTGACTTTCCGGGAATTTATCGAACCATAGAGAATTGGTTGATTTGGCACTAAAGTACATATATTCTCACTAATGTTTAAGCTATAGTTTGTATTGGTTGGTTGGTCTAAAATTAGCACGAATATTCACTAAGTAAATAACAAGATTTAAAGAAAGAGGAGGGTTGGGCCTATCTCACATGCAATGATATAATACTTGTGTAGATTTGTTTCTCAAGCTCTATCATTTCATTTAATTGAAATCAAGTGCACATTATTGTCCTTTAGTCTAGCTCAAAGGCTTATAAGTTCAAATCTCGTGCACAAAATGAACTCACATTCGGTTCTACTTTAGCACAAAGATTCTTGTAAGATTCTTGAGAATTAAAGTTAATTCATTTTCTCCTTATTTAAGGAGAGTTTAAATTTTCTTAAATCTCAAGATCTCACAAGCATTGATTTTCCACTACGAGTATCACTTCACATCTCACATAGTTGAGATGAGAGATTCACATGTTGGGCTCAATGACTATGTCACTTAGTTCATGAGCACTCAACACTTCATTTCTCAATCTCAATTATGTGGAGCGAAGGAGCTCAATTAGTGGGTCTTAGCATCACTTGCATCAACTCTTTGGTTGAGCTTAGATTGAGGTGCATTGAGCTCAAGATCTTTCTCACATGGTTCTAAGCTTTCATGCACTCAAAATCTAGCATCCAACCTAAGGTGAGCTAAGGAGCACAAGACAATTAGATCTTGGATTTTTTAGTTCTTTTCTTATAAAAACATCAAGACTAATTAGATAGAAATTTCTTAGTAAGCATTTAAATCACAATTTCATTATGCTTGAGGGAAAATATTCACACATTAATATTACATCATGCAAAATGGGACTTCATCCCAACCCTTCCCAAGGGGAGTTTAGCTACTCATTACACAAGAAAATAAGGAAAACACATACATAACAAAAGACCCTTTCATGGTCACTAAAAAGAAAATACAATATTGAGTTTAGAAGATACTAGAAATACTTCGTAGAAGTTCTCTGTAATTCTTCTTCTCCTTCTAATTACATTCTCCTCAGAATGCTAGTGCTGCCTTCTTCCTCTTCTCTCTTTGCAAAAGCTTGCCTTGCCACCCTTGGGGAGTTCACTCTTCATTTGGCTCTCCTCCTTACTTAGAGAATTCTTGCTAAAATTGTTAACCCTCCTCTAGTCAAGAGGAGGGGTATTTATAGGAAGGGGGGGCTGCATGCTTCTCCTCATAAGCAACCATATTTTCCATTAAAAATGCTGAATTCATCATTGCAATAATTTTAATTTGGGGTGAGGTGACAATAATCTCATTTTTTTAGCCACACATCACCTCAAAGCCTTACAAAAATGGTTGCTACAGGATATGATGGCTAGAGACAATATTCAGGATAGAGGTCATGTCTCTAGCCGCATTAAATTCACTGACTGGGAAAAAGTTCGGCGGGCGCGCTGCAGCGCAGTGCGCTGTAATGCCCTGTGCTGCATGCCTTAGCATACCTTGGTTCCAAGCGATTTTTAGCCAAGTCCTCCGCTGTAGACCGCTGCAGCGCGCGACCGCGCGCTGTAGCAGGGAATTCCGCGAAAAACACTATTCAATTAGTCATTTTCCCTGATTGTATAGAGAAATATGTCCGTGGCAGACTGCTGCAGCGTGCGACCGCGCGCTATAGCGGGGAATTCCACAAAAAACGCTGTTCAATTAGTTTGGGCAGCCTAAATTATTTAGCCAAGTCTTCTGCGGTAGACCGCTGCAGCGCGCGACCACGCGTTGTAGCGAAGAATTCCGCAAAAAATACTATTCAATTAGTTGGGCGGCCTGAATTATTTATCCAAGTCTTTCGCGATACACCGCTGCAGCGTGCGACCGCGCACTGTAGTGGTGAATTCCGCAGAAAATACTATTCAATTAGTTGTGCCCCATTTAATAATCATAAATATTTTCGTGATACACCGCTGCAGCACGCGACCGCGCGCTGTAGCGGTGAATTCCGCAGAAAGCACTGTTCAATTAGATAAGCCCCATTTAATAATCATAAATATTTCTGCGATAAGCCGCTGCAGCGCGCGACCGCACGCTGTAGCGGTGAATTCCGTAGAAAACACTATTCAATTAATTAGGGGCCTGTTTAATATAGTTTAAATGTTTTCGCTGCAGCCCGCTGCGGCACGCGACCGCGCGCTGTAGCGCACTGTAGCGGAATGCTTTGTTATTTTTTTAATAAAATTGCAGAAATGCCCATGAGCTCCTTTGGATTCCATTTCTTAGAAAAAGATATAAAAATTTGATTTAGGAACAGCAAAAAATATCTTAAATAAATGAATTTTCTTTTTTATTTTAGATGAAATTTATGGATTCATCACACCCCCACACTTAAATTCTTGCTCATCCTCGAGTAAGCTCAAAATGATAATAATTTTTTTTCTGTATTTGAATGGATGAAAGTCACAATGATGTATTTGAAATAAGTATAAGTGAAAATATGTGCATAACAACAAAAAATGAAATGAACATTGTAGCAATCTTAATATTTTTTATTGAGTCACTAAGGTGGTAAGTCACTAAAATCTCCAAATGTTTAAATTGTTTAATGCTTGAAAATAGGTGATGGGTTCCATACATTTTAGATTTTTAGACTAAAAACATGATTTAAAGATTCTTAGAGTTGTGCCATATGTGCTACTTTTTATAAATCATAAAGATGAAAAAGTTTAAAGAGATATATTTTTCTTCATCCTTTCTCATTTTGATCACTTGGGAGAGATATTTTTCATCATCCATTTTTTATAAATATTTTCTTCTTTTCATCCTTAGGGAGAGATATTTTTCTTCATCCCTAACATCTTTGTGATCATGAAGTCCTACGGGAGCCTAGCACACTCCATTCAGAATCTATTCCATATTCTTTTAGTTTAAGTCCTATGCCTTCCCCACACTTAGCTCAAGTATTTCTTTAAATTTTTGAAGATTTAGATTTTCCTTCATTCATTCCTCAATCTCACATTTGATTGCATAATAATTCATTTAATTAATTTTTTTGCTAAGCATTCTTTTACTTATATCTCATTTGATTTTTGTATTTTTTGTGAGTTTCATTTCTTTTGAAAAATTCAGAAAAAAGAATGTCCTTTAAGAATAACTCAATAATACAAGAATATGAGAATTCATAAATTACAATCTCAAAATAAAACAAACTACAATTTTTGGGTTGCCTCCCAACAAGCGCTGGTTTAAGTGTCTCAGCTTGACACAGGAAAGAGCTTATGTGATTCTTTCATCTGGGAGGTCTTGAAGGGTCCACCCTCCCTTCTCTTGAAAGTCTTTTTCCTCCAAGTATAACTTCAGACGATTTCCAATCACCTTGAAAGAGCTATTATTTGAGGCAACTTCGACAGCTCCATGAGGAAAAAATTTAGTGGTGGTGAATGGTCCTATCCAACGTGATTTTAATTTTCCAGGAAAAAGTCTTAATCTAGAGTTAAAAAGTAATGCCTCATTCCTAGTTGGAGGTGCTTAGATTTAATTAACTTATCATGCCATTTTTTAATTTTTTCTTTATACAACTTAGCATTCTCATTGGCGTTTAACCTAAGTTCATCAAGTTCATTTAACTGCAGCAGTCTCTGCACCCCTGCCTTTTGGTGGTCAAAATTTAATTTCTTTATTGCCCAAAAGGCACGGTGTTCAAGTTCCACCGGAAGGTGATATACTTTTCCATAAATGAGCTTTATATGGGGACATTCCTAGAGGGGTCTTGAAAGCAGTTCTATAAGCCCAAAGGTCATCTTGGAGTTTTGAAGTCCAATCATTTCTATTTTGGTTTACAGTTTTTTCTAAAATTTATTTTAGTTCTCTATTGGAGACTTCAACTTGTCCACTAGTTTGAGGGTGGTAGGGTGTACCCACCTTGTGTTTTACCCCATAACTTTTTAATATATTCTCTAGCTACCTATTGCAGAAGTGTTTTCCCCCACCACTGATCATGAATATGGGTGTTCCAAATCTAGCTAGCACGTGTTCCTTGAGAAATTTGATCACAATTTTAGCATCATTATTGATACATGCTACAGCTTTAACCCATTTTGAAATATATTCAACTGCCACAAGGATATACATATTTGCCTGGGAAGAGGGGAAGAGTCCCATGAAGTCAATTCCCCAAACATCGAATAGTTCGACTTCAAAAATCCCATTTAAATAAAGCTCGTCCCTTTTTGTTAAATTCTCGGTTCTTTGGCACTTATCACAACTTTTAACAAAATTAGCGGCATCCTTGAAAAGATGGGGCTATACGAATCTAGATTGAAGCACCTTCGCAGCCGTTCACTCAATTCCATGGTGTCCTCCATAAGGAGATATGTGGCAGTGGAAGAGAATATTCCTAGTGTCAGAGTCAGGAACACATCTCCTTAGGAGTTGATCATTGCAACATTTATACAGAAAGGGATCATACCAAAAATAATTTTTTATATCCGCAAAAAAATTCTTTTTTTGTTGGTAACTCATATCTTTTGGTATGATTCCTCCTCCAAGGTAGTTTGCAATATCAGCGAACCAGGGATGATCATTTATAGCTACCCCATAGAGTTTCTTGTTGGGAAAGGATTCACTAATATCAGTCGACTTTTCATGATCAATATGGGTCAATCTGGATAAATGATCAGCAAGCACATTTTCACTCCCCTTCTTATCCCGGATTTTGAGATCAAATTCATGTAAGAGCAACACCCATCGTATCAAACGTAGTTTTACCTCTTTCTTTTGGAGGAGATACTTAATGGCGGCATGATCCGTGTAAACGATGGTCTTAGACCCGATGAGATACAACTTAAATTTAGTAAAAGCAAAAATCACAGCTAAAAGCTCCTTTTCCGTGGTGGCGTAATTTCTTTGAGCATCGTCAAAGAGTTTACTAGCATAGTAAATCGAATAGAATGTTCACTCTCTTCGTTGCCCTAGCACAATGCTTACAGCAAGGTCACTCGCATCACACATAATTTCAAAAGGTGAATCTCAGATTGGTGCAGAAATTATTTGAGCGGAGATCAAGGCAGTTTTTAATGTATTGAATCCCTTCTGACAATTGTTATCAAAATTGAACTCAACATCATTTCCAAGCAATCTACAAAGTGGCATACTTATGTTTGAAAAATCCTTAATAAATCTACGATAAAAACTAGCATGCCCTAGAAAGCTTCTAATTCCTTTAATATTGATGGGAGGAGGAAGTTTTTCAATTACTTCAATCTTAGCTTTATCCACCTCTATCCCCCTTCTCAAAATTAAATGACCAAGAATGATACCCTCTTCAACCATAAAATGACACATTTCCCAATTCAAGATCAAGTTAGAATCTTCACATATTTTTAACACCTTTCCCAGATTAATTAGGCAATGATCAAAAGAGGTTCCAACCACAAAAAAATCATCCATAAAAATTTCTAAGAACTCTCCTATCATGTCAGAGAAAATAGCCATCATGCAGCGTTGAAAAGTAGCTGGAGCATTACACAAACCGAAAGACATTCTCCTAAAGGCGAAGGTTCCCAAGGGGCAGGTAAATGTTGTTTTCTCTTGGTCTTTGGGTGTAATCAGGATTTGATTGTATCTAGAATAACTATCAAGAAAATAGAAATAAGGATTTTCTGCTAATCTATCAAGCATTTGGTCAATGAAAGGAAGGGGATAATGGTCTTTTCAAGTTGCTTTATTTAATCTCCTATAATCAATACAAACTCGCCAACCAGTCACAGTCCTAGTGGGGATTAGCTCATTGTTACTGTTGAGAATAACGGTCATCCCACTCTTTTTGAGAACCACATGTATAGGGCTTACCCAAGGGCTGTCAGAAATGGGAAAAATGATCACAGCGTCTAAGAGCTTAATGATTTCCTTGTGAACTACTTCTTTGATGTTAGGGTTTAATCACTGCTGAGGTTCAATTGAAGGCTTAGAGTTGTCCTCCAATAGGATACGATACATACATAGAGTTGGGCTAACCCCTTTCAAGTCTGCAATACTCCATCCCATTGCACCCTTATGATCTTTTAAAATGTTACATAAAAGATTCTCTTGATGTTTAGTTAACAAAGCAGAGATTATTACAGGAAGTGATTTATCTTCTCCTAGGTATATGTATTTTAAGTGTGAAGGAAGAGGTTTTATTTCAATTTTAGGAGGGAAAATTATCGAAGGTTGAATCATCTTCCTTTCCTCAATTAATTATTCAATAACTTCCTTTTCAGTGGAAACTTCGTATTCCTCACTTCCCACCATTCCCTCTTCTCCCACATCTTCCATTGACCCGACTTCTTCTAATAAATTGACCTCCCAACAATCCTCGTTTAACTTAGAAGGGTGTTTCATAGAATCATTTACATGGAATTTAATCTCTTCCTCTCCATAACGCAACATTAATTCCCCTTTGTCTACATCAATTAAGGTATGTCCTGTGGCCAAGAAAGGTCTACTTAAAATAATAGGAATCTCTTGATTTTCATCTTCCATATCCAAGATTATGAAGTCTGTCGGGAAGATGAACTTGTCAACCTTTACAAGTATATTTTCCACAATTCATAAATGAGATTTTACAGATCTATCGGCAAATTGGAGTAGAACAGAGGTGGGTTTTAACTGATCAATTTCTAATTTTTTGAATATGTAGAAAGGCATCAAATTAACAGAGGCGCCAAGATCACAAAGGGCTTTTTGAAAAGATTGGCATCCAATCGTGCATGGGATAGTGAAACTCCTAGGATCCTTCTTTTTAGTGGGAATTTTTCTTTGAAGGACTGCACTGCATTCCTCAGTTAATGCCACAGTCTCCTTTTCATCAATCTTCCTTCTCTTTGATAAGATGTCTTTCATAAACTTGGCATAACTAGGCATTTATTCGAGGGCTTCAGCGAATGGGATATTGATATGAAGAGTTTTAAAAGTCTCAAGAAATTTTTGATATTGGACATCGAATTTCTCCTTAACCATATGCTAAGGATAAGGTATATGAGGGTTTTCCTTAGGTGCATCTCTATGTTCATCCCTTGCAGCAATCTCTTATGTCCTTATTATTTCTTCTTCCTCTTTTTTCTCTCTAGATTTAGCGATATCTTCGCTATTCTCTTTTCTCACGATCTCATGAGCAACCCTTCCACTTCTTAAGGTGATTGCATTACCTGATTCATTATCATATTCCCTGATCACCCCGACTAGTGAAGGTTGTTCTAGCTGCTTTATTATATCTTTTAATTTTTGTTCAATTCTTTTAACTGTCTCCTCTTGACTGAGGAGAGTGTGCTCATGCTTGTTTAGTGTGGCGTCAGTTTTATTCATAAATTCAATAGTGGTGTCTCTAATTTTTCTTAGAGAGTTTTCGAATCTTTCTCCATTCCTTCCATGATTCATGATTATATTAACATCTCTCAATTCCCCATCATTCTCCTGTAAAGGGCTTATATAACCATATGAGCTTCTTATTGAGTTTGGAAATTTGATCTTAAAGTTCTAGGATTTTCTGTGAGTTTTCTAGTGAATTACACTCTTTTTTCTCCTTGGAATCATTCCTTAGAAGTGTCCATTGGTAAGCATTGTTTGCCATTTCTTCCAAGAGGTCATAGGCTTCCTCTTAGGTTTTTCCACTAATAGATCCCCCGGCTGCTGCATCAATGAGTGTCCTCGTTGGAGCGTTCAAACCATTATAAAAGGTTTGTACTTGCATCCAGAGAGGGAACCCATGATGCGGACAACATCTGAGGTACTCCTTAAAGCGTTCCCACCCAACATAGAGAGTCTCACCTTCCATCTAAGTAAAGTTGGTGATCTCAATTCTCAACCATGCAGTTTTAGCCGGAGGGAAGTATTTGGCTAAGAATTTCTTAGCCAAATCATCCCAAGTACGGATAGAATCGCTTGGTAAAGAGCTGAGCCAACTCTTGGCTCTATCTCTCAGTGAAAAAGGAAATAGCCTCAATTTAACTGCATCGTCGGAGACGCCGTTAAACTTGAAGGTATCACATATTTCAAGGAAGGTTGAAATATGTGAATTTGGATCTTCAGTAGCTAATCCTCCAAACTGATTATTTTGTACCATACTCAGTGTAGAGGGTTTGATTTCAAAATTATGGGCTTCTATATTCGGCCTTACAATCGCATGGGGAATGCCCCTAATAGTGGATAGTGCATAATCTCTAAGTGCTTTACCCCTAGGCTCTTCTAAGTTTTCCATGAAAGTGTCCATCACAATTTGTTGGTTTGATAAGTTTCGTTCTCGCCTAGCTTGTAAGTATGTTCGTTCTATTTCAGGATCAAACAGATATTCAGTACAGACTCTTTTACTCATACAAGTTTCAATAAAGCTTATCAAGAATGATTTAGCAATACAGATCAAACAGATATATTTTGGAAATGAAAATAAACAAAAAGAAATATAAAATGTTAGCTTGATAATTACACAAGATAATATAAAGCAAGAAGAAATAAAATCAAATACTTTAAATTGCTAGCTACTTATAGATTATCTTTAGTTCAAATCAAAAACCAATTCCCTGGCAGTGGTGCCAAAAACTTGACAGACTGTAAATACACGTCTGCGCTTGCACGCAAGTGTACTGGTCTGAAGTAATAAGTGGAAAGTGTGACTTTCCGGGAATTTATCGAACCATACAGAATTGGTTGATTTGGCACTAAAGTACATATATTCTCACTAATGTTTAAGCTATAGTTTGTATTGGTTGGTTGGTCTAAAATTAGCACGAATATTCACTAAGTAAATAACAAGATTTAAAGAAAGAGGAGAGTTGGGCCTATCTCACATGCAATGATATAATACTTGTGTAGATTTGTTTCTCAAGCTCTATCATTTAATTTAATTGAAATCAAGTGCACATTATTGTCCTTTAGTCTAGCTCAAAGGCTTATAAGTTCAAATCTCGTGCACAAAATGAACTCACATTCGGTTCTACTTTAGCACAAAGATTCTTGTAAGATTCTTGAAAATTAAAGTTAATTTATTTTCTCCTTATTTAAGGAGAGTTTAAATTTTCTTAAATCTCAAGATCTCACAAGCATTGATTTTCCACTACGAGCATCACTTCGCATCTCATATAGTTGAGATGAGAGATTCACATGTTGGGCTTAATAACTATGTCACTTAGTTCATGAGCACTCAACACTTCATTTCTCAATCTCAATTATGTGGAGCGAAGGAGCTCAATTAGTGGGTCTTAGCATCACTTGCATCAACTCTTTGGTTGAGCTTAGATTGAGGTGCATTGAGCTCAAGATCCTTCTCACATGGTTCTAAGCTTTCATTCACTCAAAATCTAGCATCCAATCTAAGGTGAGCTAAGGAGCACAAGACAATTAGATCTTGGATTTTTTAGTTATTTTCTTATAAAAACATCAAGACTAATTAGATAGAAATTTCTTAGTAAGACAGTTAAAACACAATTTCATTATGCTTGAGGGAAAACATTCACACATTAATATTACATCATGCAAAATGGGACTTCAGCCCAACCCTCCCTAAGGGGAGTTTAGCTACTCATTACACAAGAAAATAAGTAAAACATATACATAGCAAAAGACCCTATCATGATCACTAAAAAGAAAATACAAGATTGAGTTTAGAAGATACTATGAACACTCCGTAGAAGTTTTCCGGAATTCTTCTTCTCCTTCTAATTACCTTCTCCTTAGAATGCTAGTGCTGTCTTCTTCCTCTTCTCCCTTTGCAAAAGCTTGCCTTGCCACCCTTGGGAAGTTCACTCTTCCTTTGGCTCTCCTCCTTACTTAGAGAATTCTTGCTAAAATTGTGAACCCTCATCTAGTCAAGAGGAGGGGTATTTATAGGAAGGTGGGGCTGCATGCTTTTGCTCATAAAAAACTAGGTTTTCCATTAAAAATGTTGGATTCATCATTGCAATAATTTTTAATTTGGGGTGAGGTGACAATAATCTCATTTTTTTAGCCACACATCACCTCAAAGCTTTAGAAAAATGGCTGCTGCAGGATATGATGGCTGGAGACAATATTCAGGATAGAGGTCATGTCTCCAACCGCAGTAAATGCATTGACTGGGAAAAAGTTCGGCGGGCCGCTGCAGCGCGCTGTAACTCCCTGTACTACATGCCTTAGCATACCGCTGTAGACCGCTGCAGCGCGCGACCGCGCGCTATAGCGGGGAATTCCGCGAAAAACACTATTCAATTAGTCCTTTTCCCTGATTGTATAGAGAAATATGTCCGTGGCAGACTGCTGCAGCGTGCGACCGCGCGCTATAGCGGGGGAATTCCACAAAAAACACTGTTCAATTAGTTTGGGCAGCCTAAATTATTTAGCCAAGTCTTCCGCAGCAGACTGCTGCAGCGCGCGACTGCGTGCTGTAGCGGGAAATTCCGCAAAAAAACACTATTCAATTAGTTGGGCGGCCCGAATTATTTAGCCAAGTCTTCTGCGATACACCGCTGCAGCGCACGACCGCGCGCTGTAGCGGTGAATTCCACAGAAAATACTATTCAATTAGTTGAGCCCCATTTAATAATTATAAATATTTCCGCGATGCACCACTGCAGCGCGCGACCGCGCGCTGTTGCGGTGAATTCCGCAGAAAACACTATTCAATTAATTGAGCTCCCATTTAATAATCATAAATATTTCCACGATAAGCCGCTGCAGCGCGCGATCGCGCGCTGTAGCGGTGAATTCCACAGAAAACACTATTCAATTAATTTGGGGCCTATTTAATATGGTTTAAATGTTTCCGCTGCAGCCCGCTGCGGCATGCGACCGCGCGCTGTAGCGAAATGCTTTGTTATTTTTTTAATAAAATTGCAGAAATGCCCTAGAGCTCCTTTGGATTTCATTTCCTAAAAAAGATATAGAAATTTGATTTAGGAACAACAAAAAATATCTTAAATAAATGAATTTTCCCTTTTATTTTAGATGTAATTTATGGATTCATCAGTCTCCCTAAAAGAACGTGGCAAACATCCATGGTCCGATCGTGATGGGTATGAGACATCTGTGCATCATAGGAATGGTAGTCTTGGTAACCTAAGCTACCTAAAAAGGTGATGGGTGGGGCTCAACAGTGACCCATAGACGTGTAAGTGCAGACTCAGCCACTATCAATAACAAATCTGCATAACTTCTCCCCAGCTCAAAAGAATGCTTAGAAGATGTTGGTCCTCTAATAACCAGCAGACTCTTGGGGTGTGGCCATCATACATCTCACCACTAGGAGGCTCAGGTCAAACTCTTCATCACTGGGGGCCCCTAAGTTAAGCTCATTCAACACAACACCAACATCATCATTTTTGGTTGGGGCAGACTCATCGTCACTAGCCTCCTAACTCAGTAATGTGATGAGCTGCTTGGTGCAGTTCCTAGCATAGTGCCAAAACGTGCAACATCTAAGGCATTTAATATGTTCCAGACTCACAGCTCCTATGGGGGCCTTCCCCTTATCCTCTCTCATGGCCACGCCCGTATTTTTGGCTCCATCACCTCGAGCCTTCGCGTCATCCCGTCTATCGGTCATAGTCATCCCATATGTCTTATTGCAACTCTTTTGGTATGTCTCTATATCAGTCGCAATAGACACAGTGCCTTCCAAATTATATACGCCGTAGCAAATGAGTTCACTACAAATCTTTGGCCTTAATCCATACTTGAATTTGGACAGGGTGTCCAACTCAGACTCACGGATGCAGTAGTGTACCATGAGATCTTTCATCTTAACGTAGTACTCTAGGACATTCCTAGTTCCCTGGTGCAATGCGGTCAGCTCATCGCGTAATTGGCTCATGTGGTATGCCGGTATGTAATGGGCCTCTAATAGGGCTTTCATCTCAGCCCAGGTAGTGACTGGAGGAAGCCCATCATACTCCATCTGTCTCTACTTTCCTAGCCAAAAGGCCTTTGCTTTTAGGGTGTGTCTCATCTTGAGGAAGCGGACCTTATGATCATCATACATATCGTACTAGTCAAAATAACTCTGTCGAGAACCCAGTCTGCAAAAATCTTGGGGTCCATCGTGTCGTCATAGCTAGGAGGGTCTAGCTTGAGAACACGGGTCAATTATGGGCGTCTATCTCGCACAGGTCTATCAAAGTCATCCTCAAATTGGGGGTAGTTATCGTGTTCCCTGGGTGGGGGTCCACGGTGACCATCCCATCCTCTGGGAGGTGGTCCTTAATAATTCTCTCGATGGGAGCTCAAACAGGATGTCTCACATCTCTATTCCCAGCAGGTATAGGTCTCTCCTCCTCCCAGTGCTAATCACCAAAAGGGGCATCAAATCAAGAACTAAAGGCATCATCATATTTAACATCCTGAGGCCATGCAGGTATAGGCCTCGGTGTGCGCGCTCTCTGATCTATCTTTGGAGTTTATCTTCATCTCAGTCATGGTGTAAATTATGTGGACCTAGATGTGGGTCCATATTCTCATGAGGGGAATCTACTCAAGTCAAGAAATGGTTCGTGGATGGTTCACCTCCTAAATCAGGTGGGGTAGATCCTCTACCCGTGTGTTCCAGTTAGTTCACCTGTCCTATAACTCCTCTCATATCCATTTTCAATGTGTTCATTTCATCCCTCATGTGGTATTTCTCCATGTTCCATTCCATGCATAAGTCCCTAAACTAGATAGGTTCGTTAGGGCTCAAGTGCGGTGCAATATGGGACATCTCCTGCAGTTGGTGCATCTCAGACTCTAAGTGCTGACTCTGGCTACCCATGCTAATTGTCATACCACTCCTCAGATGCATGCAATGATGAATGTGATTTTTATAAAATATGTATGCACATAGTCTTCTGACTCCTATGTATGCAGCGACGTGAACTTTAGGAGAATAGGATTAGCCGAAATTTGAGAAAATTTCGGAACCTCTCTCTGATACTAAATATGATGCAGGGCAACACTATGGTTAGGTGTTGCCAGGCTCTAATGTAATCCTAGGATTAGTGAATGTTTGTAAATGCCAATTTTCTTAAAATGTATTCAAAAAATTAAGCATTTTTTGTCAGCTGCTTCAGATCAGTTAAGCTTCAGCATTTGCCTGCAGAAAATTCCATAATAATTTGAAACTAACTTTCGTTAGCAATGAGGTGTCGTGAATCATGAAAAAGAAGAGCGGTCGACACCAGTTCCAGATCCTGGGAAAGGCTCAGATCCGGAAAGGTAACTCGCACTTCGAGTTGTACTTTCCATGTGGGTGTGTTCGGAGGTGTTTCCATTCCAAAACCATTTGCAGCGACAGGATTTAGATTTGAGCTCCTACAAATAATTTATACCTGAAAATCGCACGAAAAAATAATTATATAAATTCAGTTTTAGGGTTTAGGAAGGACAAACACACACCGGATAAAATCGGGAGCGAGAAGGGTGATCTGGGTAGATTTCTTGCGGCGGCTAGGGCAGTGGCAGGGCGGTTAGGGCAGCGGTAGAGGCTGGGCAGCGGTAGAGGCTGGGCAGTGGCGTCGGCTGGACAGTGGCGGCTGGGCAGCGGCGGCAGTGACAGTGACGGCAAGGGGCAACGACGGCTGGGCATCGACGACTTGGCAGCGGTGGCAACTGGGCTGCGGTGGCTTGGGTAGAGGCAGCTGCTGTTCTGCAGGGGAGAAGTCCGAAGGCAGCAAGGGTCCGGAAGGTGGCGGCTAGGGTTTTGAGAGGGAGGATTTGGAAACAAAGGTTTCTTGGGGGAGAATAAGAGCTGTTCTCGCTGTTTGGAGAAAATTCAGAATTTATATTGAACCAAACTGAAATTAAAATACATATTTTGGGTATTTATAATACCCTTCAAGCAATCAAGACCTTAGAGCGTTTTCTAATAAACGATTGGAGGGCTAATATTCGTCCCTCCGATCAATATATGAAATGGACGAAAATAAATGAAAACATAAAATTAAAACGGACGAAAATAAATCCAAAAAATAAAACTGAAACGCCATGGCAGGTACGGGTCCGGGCGAGTTCGACGGCGGGACCCGCGACGAAGATGGTCCCCATCAGTAGTTATATGTAGTTTTTCTTGCCTTAATTTTTAGATCATTTATTTTCAACAATTTTTATTCATTCAATTTTTAGTAATTTGCATAGCTCTCTAATTTTTTATTTGATTCTAATATATTCAACAATTGATGTATTATGTATGCTTATTTAAATTTAGTACTTTTTATATATGCTTAAAAAATATATTCTATCTAAGTTCTTTTTTGTTCAAATTGAGCAACTATTTTGAAATGTAGTTTATATTTATCATTAGCAAATTTTATCCCTATAATTTGTTTATTTACATGTTTAATTGGTGCATTGCATTGTCTTCTCTATATTGTACGTCATGACAACCCAAATATATTTTATTGTTTTGAGTTTGATTAGGTCATCCCGCATATTGAAATGAATGTAAAACATGCAGAATTGCAAAACAAAGATTGATAGCAAAATATTATATCACATTATCAATCAAATCCTACCAATAGCATTACATCCTAATCACCCACACCTAACTAAAACCACAAACTTTCATTTGAAACTAAATGACTCTCAATTCACCCATAAATACTCCAATCACCACATGCTAGAGTGACAACCATCGATACTCATTCAATTTTTTTCATAAGTTTGCTAAGTTAATATAATCAAGCCAACAAATATTTTGTAATTGAAGCAAAATTCATATAAGAATTTCTCATTGTTATATGAAAATAATTTGAGGTCATTTCAGTTGCTCATGTAGAAATTTTAATAGATTAGTTCATATAATTTTTTTGTTTGACATATAAAATTAAATATGATAATTGATAAAGATCAAAATACCAATTTATTTGTTCATCATTTCTCTATTACAAATATTTTTATTTGTTGCAGTATTACTTTTCTTTTATACAGTAAAATAAAATTGTCTTTTAAAATCAAATAAGAAGGTTCATAGTGTTGCTTTCTTTTATGAAGTAAAAAAAAATTGTCTTGATAGATCAAATGATAATTTTATTCAACATTTCCCTGTTTTTTAATTTACGAGTTCCAAATTATGTAAAAAATTGATTAAAATTTAATTAGAATTAACTATATATGATCCACTTTTCCACCTCATTAATAATTAAATTGAGTTAGCATTTGACAATCCATTGAACTTTTTGTTTATCTTTTGAAAATGTAAGGCCAAGAGACGATTCAAATGCTTAATCAACTAAGGAGAATGTTCTTACTTATTTATAACATTGAATTGAATATAATTATATAGTTTTGATTATTATTTTTGGGAATTCTGATTCATTACAAACTGCAGCGTGATTGAGAGCTGAGAGTCATTGGGAAGATCAACCTGGGGACAGGTAATCCTTTTACTGTGCCTTAGACCGATATAATTTTTCTTACCTTGTTACAATTAGATTTAGATTTAATTTCATGCTTCAGGCGTATCCACTTTAACAAGAGGAAATTTGTTGATCAGGTGAGTAATTTTATATGAATGATTGTGGTGTTCAACAAAAATATTAAAGCATACAAGGCATTAGCTTAAGATGAAACATGCCTCAATTACATGGATGATCTTGATTGTTGCACAGTGCAAATACATGAACAATCACATAACGTCCTAATTTAATAAATCTCTATTGAATATGTTCATGAGTGCAGAATCACATAAATATTTTAAATATTATAGTATCTTACATTTGATTGTAGCATCAATAGAAAATTAATGAAAGAAAAACCAGAGCAGTGACTCATGTATAATTGCTAGCAGACACCATTTAAATATTTTATATAATATCTTTCTATGGGGCGGGGAGGGTTCTGCTTTGTTAAATGATTTTAATTTTTTTCAATAAATATGTTTAATAAACTTCAAATTAGACTATAAAATATTTGCTTTCCAGCATTTCTCCGGCTTGACTTTGGCTCCTCTTCTTTTGTTGAATTAAAAAAACAAAATAAAATAAAAAGTCTCTCCACCCTTTGAAAATTCTAAAATTTTTTTTTTTATGTCCTTCCGCACTTATTTCTGTCAAGATGGTGAATGGTGATATTTTTTTGTCATCCCGTAAGCACTATGATTAAGAGTCTGAGACTGAATTTGATTGAATTCTCATGGCGTTATTTTTCTTGTGTTTGTTGAATAGTCTTCAAAAAAAAGTTTAGGATTTTACCACGATAGGATCCTATGGCACAAATTTATCTAAAAATTTTGAATTTTTGTTAGTATGTTAAATATAAATTGGGGGCGTTAAGGAGACTCACCGCGACATTGTTTGGCGGAGCGCTCAAAACCAAACGAGTTTATTAATCCAACCGCATATCGGCCGGCGGTAAACTTACCGTCTGGAAGATCAACCGACGCACGGCCGACGGCTCTTCGATTTCACCGACACAATGTCGCTTGATCGTTCTTCCGCTTCCCCACCTCTTCCCCATCCCATCTTGTCCTCCATCACGCTTCTTCCGCAAGATTCCATGCATTTCCGGCACCGTGCGGCTGCGGCAGTCACCTCCGGCAGCGGAGTGCGGGAGGATTGCTGGAGCGAGGGAGCGACGGAGTCATTAGTGGATGCTTGGGGTGAACGTTTCATCAATCTCAGCCGCGGCAATCTCAGGCAGAAGGACTGGAAAGATGTCGCAGACTCTGTGAACGTCAGGCAAGACGCCATGGGGAAGCTGTCAAAGACCAGCGGCCAGTGTAAGAATCGAATCGATACCCTAAAAAAGCGGTACAAGATCGAGAAGTCGAAGCCGGGGCGTTCCACCTGGCCGTTCTTCTCCCGACTCGATCTTCTCGTCGGTGCTTCCCCTCAGAAGCCGTCTCCTGGGGTTAAGCTGAAGCAACGAAACCCTAGCTCAAGCCCTGCGACGGTAACGCCAAGTATGATAATTTCATCCTGGGGTTCGTCAAGGATGCGGACGAATTTGCCCGATGCTGCGCAGAGTTCTCGCGAAGGTAGCGCGGTTGCTTGCGGCGATTTCGATGGCGGAGAAGAGAAGAGAAAGGTTCCGTTGTTCGAAGCATTTGTTGATAGGAAAAGGCGGAAGACATGGACTGGATCTGGGTTTTTTTCTTCTAGGGGCGATGGAGGCGGTGGAGGGGATCATAGTGACTTTACAGAGCTTGCGAGGGCCGTTGAAAAGATTGGAGAGATTTACGAAAAGGTGGAGAGGTCAAAACTGCAGCAAACATTGGAGCTGGAGAGGCAGAGGATGGAGTTTGAAAAGGATCTTGAGATACAGAGGATGAAGGTATTCATGGAGCTGCAGCTTGAGCTCGAGAGAATGAATTGGCACGAGTATGAATCTGATTCTGGTATGATTGACGTCATTTACAAAATTTTTCTTTTTTATTATTCATGATATTATTACGGTCTATATTATGAGGAATTTTGTTTAATTTTTATATATCATAATGTCTCAGTGTATGTGCTTCAGTTGTCCCCTTTGGTTTTTCTTCCAATTTCTTACCTCTTATGTTTTGGTGCAAAACAAGAACATAATAACGGCCAACTCTTGCCAACGATATCCGATTCACCGTTTCACCTACATGGCGAGATTGATCCCTGTTTTTTCTTTTATTTTTCTCTTTTATGCCTGCTGGCTTCAGTTTATTCTGAGTGAGTTAGATTTGAGTTCAAAATTCGAAATGATTTGATATCTTGAAATCTATTTGAGTAAACTAGAAACTTGTAAAATTATAAATACTAGCGATGGCCTAAATCAGACCTGGATGTATATTGCATTGTATACAAGGGTGTAAACAAGCCGAGCTTGATCGAGCTTAACATGTGTTCATATTTGGCTAGCCAACAAATAGTCTAGCCCGAACTTGATTCGAGCTTGTTTACGAATAAAAAATATATACTTTAAACTAGGTGACTAGAAAATATTTCACATCAGCTCAAACAAATAATATCGCCATATATTTAGTGTGAACACTATAACAAGTTCCAAATCACGAATTAGTTAAATCTTTTTTTGAGGCCTTGCATGTGCCACTACGTAGTCAATTTGTATGAGAAAACATCCTAGCTGCAAATTGGGGCACCCAACCTCACTAGATAGAAGAGGCAAAGTTGGAATAAATGTTAAACATTCATTCAATCTGCAAAATGTATCTCCACATTCTTGATTCTACAAAAACATGATGTTTTGCATAGCTTAGTTAAAATCATAGCTATCTAGGAATAGCCTTTTATACTATTTCGATCATATTCAGATAACCTCTTAAAAATATGATTCTCAATTACAAATGTGTGATTGGGCCATTGAATAATAGCTCAAACTTTCTGTAAATCAAATAAAAGTCCGATAAAACTACATATGTTTTAAAATTGATATGGAATTGTGCCATTACACACTTGTTGGAAAATTTTCATATTCAAGTTGTGCTTTCTCAGAGTCTCCAATTTAAGACACAAGTGCTAAGTATGCTCTACTTCTGATAGAGAATGAATGAAAACATAATTAATAAAGATGAGAATAGATTGGTTGAAATATGCTGGTGGGGTAACTCGACTATCTTTGTATGCTGGTGTGCTTCTGGTAGTTTTGACACCATTGAGCTATTTTTTGGCATTTTTCTTCATGGAAGACTAACAATCTGTCTAAGGACTTTGCAAGTTAGGATTTATCTAGTCGAGTGGCTGCCTGCCACATGCTTTAGAGTGCATTTTGAGATAATTTGGCCTCTCTTCTTTGGTGAGACATCAGAGTTCATCACTTCATAAAGCTGCTTGTATTGTGCATCATTGTGAATAAAACATTTTTCCTTAGTTTTATTATGCAGCATTTCACCCTCCTTGAGGATGTTTAGAATACCTTGAAACCATGCTTATGTAGCTGTCACTCTTACAATGACAACTTTAGAGGGCAACATCGGTTGAAATAATTCCTTAACATGGGTAGCTTAGGGATCCTCATACTTAACTATTAAGTCAACCACACATATATTCTCCTTAAGTATGTATTTAATGTTGAATTCGCTGAACTTATGTATCTCAGCTTGGACAATCCTTAGGTATTATCTTAGGATGGTGTCCTTGGTTTCATAGTGCCAAGCACCTGATTAACAACTAAATGTTGGTCGGCAAATGATCTTGTTTGTTTTAACTCTAGTGGCAAGGATAAGCTTGTTAAGGAGATCTTTGTTCTCGGTTCGATTCTTGGTCACCGAAATGTATAGCTTTATGAGAGACCATAAAGCTATATTTCCGGGACTCACTAAGAATATACCTTCCCGTATACTTTGTACCCTAGAGGCTCTAATTTTGAACATGAGCCTAATGTTACAAGGCTATCTTTACCTCTATTGTTGAGTCGTTTTGTTCATTATGGGACAAGTTAACAATAAAACCAGCAAGTGTTTATGCTTTTATAGTGTTTTAGGGGACAAATCAAAAGCAGTCAATTATACATTTCATATGGCGAGTTGTCTAGCCAAATTAGGTTTGTGGATGAAGTTCTTGAGTGGCTAGTTTGTAACAATTTGAATAGTGTGAGTGAAAGATTTGGGGTACCATTCTTAATGACTTAAACTTTCATATTGGACTTTATTCTTATTTTTAACTATATGACTTTTTTAACTATGAAAGGAATTACATATTCCCAATATACTAGATCTAAGAACCTTAAAAACTTCTTCCCCTATTGTTGAGCTTTGTTCTCATGAGAATTGTCTTAGGTTTTTTGGGTGTTAAGTGAGTTGTATGAATCAATGTGGAAGGAGTGCAACATTATGCTTAGGTCAACAGTTGACACACCTTCTGTAAACTATGCTAAACATATAACATACTTTCTAAGTAAATTGGTAAGGTCGGTTGGAAAAGTATTTTGAGCAGTGTCACCGACAATGAAATTTTTTCTCAGAGCTTTCAGGATATATAGGGACGAGTCAAGTGTTCTCCTTAGGCATTGGTGTGATCAATTTGCTTCTGTCATAATTGCCTTTTGTGGTGACTCGGGCAAGTGTAGCTTGGATTTCATTATGGAAATGAAGCTTTCTCTAGATGCTATTAGCTCTCCTCATACGCTTGCATTGAGTTTATTGGCTAGAAATTCTATCATCATATGTTACGTGGACACTATGGTCTAGAACTCGTTGAGCAATGGCTAAAGGAATTTGAATGACCCCCTTCATAGTCATCCTCAGTTCCTCATACTACCTTTAAAAAGATTTTCCTAACCAAGATGCAGGTTTCTGCATTGAATCTTGTTAACTACCAAGTGATGGATACATGTTCTGAAGTTGATTGCCCATGTAATGAATCATGTGGTGACTGAGTATTCTCATGTTGATTTTCATATCCACCGACAATCGGGCATGCTGATGCCAATGAGGCTTGTGCCATGATTGAATCATAGAGTGGATTATTGAAGCTCGGAAGGTCTACCTCGTTAAAGAGAATATTAGACCCTTCTTCATGGACCAAAGTGGATAGAACCTTGTTCTCTTGCCTGACTCTCTCTTGGCTTCTAGACCTAAAGCTTCCTTGTCAATTCCTTTGAAGACAGTCAAAGAACTTGACAACGTTGCTGCAACGCTTGGTTGTGGAACCAGTACACTTGGCAACCACGTTAATGTAGTATGTTGTTATATAGGGAGGCAGATCCTTGGCTGAGCCACTTCTTGGCTCCTCTCTTCAGGTTTCTCATTAAAAAATTCCCGTAATTGCCTCTCTTAGATAAGTTTAGCAAGGAAAGCTTTCTAAGCAAAGTAGTTGGAGGTGCTATGCCCTTGAACATATGGGTATAAGTAAATTTTGTTGGCCTTCTAGCTTAGATTTTTTTCCTGGTTGTGGGGAGATTGGTAATAAGGTTTTAGCTTTAACTTTCTTAATGGCTCGGAGAGACTGCATGTGTGGCAACTTTTCCACATAATGGACAAGAGTGAGCTCGCCAAAGTTAAAGAATCTAGTTCTTTCCTAGGATTCTTGAAGATTTGTCTAGCATTTCCACCCTCTTTTATTGACCCTCTCGAGTCCTCTTGATTACTTGGGGTGTTTGTGGTTTTGAGGTCTCCTCTTTCATCTCTGAGTTCTTGTGGTTGTGTGTGACCTCAACAATGATTTACTTAGTTGCTCTTGAGAACAACTTTGGAATTGATTTTGGTGGCTTTCTGGCACCTAGAACTTGAACCCAGATTTCTGGAATCCATTCACAAATGCCTGCAAAGCAATCGGCTTGTCCTTGTCGGTGATGTCTTGAGCGGCTTAGGTAAATCTGGCCATGTAATTTCGAAGGGTTTGTTTTTCTGCTGCCTTAGAAGTAGCAAGGTTAACCAAAGCTTATGTGATCTTTGGGCTGCAGCATGAAGACTCTTAAGGAGTCAACAGGTTGGGTGAGTTGGTAGTGCTTTCATGTGGTAGCGAATTGAACCATCTCCTCACCGTTTTTGTGAGGGTTATGACGAGGAACTTACACTTCACTTTGTTAGTGGCATCGTATTGGGGGACCATCATTTTCAAAATGGTTCATCTGATCCCTAGAATCACTCATCTCCTCATACATCTTGAAGGTGGGAGGCTTGAAGCCTTTTGGCATGGTAGTTGCCCTAATTTGGGGGCACTATGGATTGTGGGTTTGCTCTAAATGTACCTGAGCGAACCTGCTGCGTATCTTGTTATTTTGTATCTCTGTAGCAAGTGCTGCTATCAGTTCTTCTCACTCCAAAATGAGCAAATCATTGCCTTGATTCCCCTTGGTGGTTCAGGTGACGGAGGCATTGAGTCAGTCGGTGTGGCAAGTTTCTTACAGAATTTTGTAGAAAGGTTGACAAATTGTACAGTATAGAGATGGATCTTGCAAAATTCTGTTGTTGTTCCTTGTGTACCATTTGTTCATATTGATTTTGTAATGTTTGAGATAGAACATAAAACTACTACAATATTTGTTGTTGGATATCTTCAGTGGTTGAGGATGCTTGGGTCGATTTGTTAGCGAGATTGCTTGACTGTGCGTTTATGTGATGGGAGTGATCTCTTCAACTCGAGAGAAATTTGATTCTCGAAATGCCCTCTAAAAATGTGGATTTGAGTTTTTTATCAGGTTTAGCTGAGTGTTGAGTCTCTTGATGAAGTATTTAGACATAGTTCATGTAATAAAACATCTTGAGAGAGTTGCATTTACAATCGTGTAAATTGCATAGAGAAAATGTCAGACCAATATACAATTGTGAATGATGTTATAGCTTTGTGGTTAAGGTTTTGGATTTGTTATCTCATATCATGTGTTTAAGCCCCACCAGCCACATTTTTGCATTATATTTTAAGTTTACAACTTTCAAAAAACAATTTCAGACCATAAAGATAAAAAGCAACAGACAAAGACAACATTTACAGTGGTTTGACATTATAATATGCCTATGTTCATTTTAGAAGAATATGTATCTTGGTATTCCATTACTCTCAATTATGAGAAATTACAAATTAATGAGATTTGCGATTTTATCTTGGATTTCTTAAGAAACACAAATTTATTTCATGCAAAGCTATTAAAGTGGAAATCAATAAAATTGTATGGTAAATTTGAAATTCAAGATATCTCCCATGCTCATAAAGGAGCTAAATAGGAAGCTTTGTGCGCATATTCGGGTAATTGGAATAGTCAGAAATGGCTGAAGAGCATCGTTATTGTTTGTAATTGGCTTTAATTGTTCTTTGATTATGTAGTGATGTTGGAAGTAATGCTTGACAACATGAGTCGTGCATAGAGCTAGCAATTTGACTCGAAATTTGAACTCAAAACATTTTGACTTGACTCGAAATTTTCTAGTCGAGTTCAAGTCGAACGGCTTGACTCGAACCCTATTTGAATTGACTTGAAACAACTTGAACAAGTTTGAGTCGAGTTCGAGTCAGACAACTCGAAAACTTCGAGTTCGAGTCTGGGTTGACTCGATTTGAACTCACCTCAAAGCCAGGGCTAGTTGTTCATATATTGACGTTTACAATTTTGGAAGGCAATTGAGTTGCGCCATATGGGTGAAAGACTTTGCTTGTATGGAAATCACTCGCAATTACCATATGACTCAGTTGGAGATAACATGACTTAGTCATCATCCTAGAGAGTTAGTGAGCTTGACTGTTGTACTTGGTGGAAAGCTGGAATGAGCTAGTCACTCCTATAAGCTTAAAAGTTCTGTTATTATCTTATGCACCTTAGTCATCATATTCCCATCATCATAATGTGTTGGATACACTTAGCACACATAAGAGGGGGGTGAAATGGTGTGTTTTGATTTTTGAATGATTAGAATTTATAGTAGAATTTGTGTGATATTTTATTTTGAGAAGAAAAGATGATTGAATAAAATTAAAATTTAAACACAAGAAACTAATGCAAAAGTAAAGGAAAAGGAAACATTAAGATCATAATAACACAAGTGATTTTCTTTGCGGTTCGAATTAACCCAAGATCTTATGGCCATTCTTCGGTGATATTTTCTATTTTTGACACCCACTAGCAGCACTCCTTCTCAAGCTTCTCTTGGAGATGGAGAAGCCAAAAATTCCATCTTAAGATTACCGCTTGATGGTGGAGCAGCGTGTTCTCCTTGCATAACCCACAAAGCATGTGTACACAACAATTGATGGATTTTATGGCACAACTTGAAGCAAGGTTTAAGAACAAGCAACACTTTGACAAACTTCAATTTTTATGACAAAATTAAAACTTTAGTGAGAGTGTTAGCACTTGCTTTGGTTGGTTAAAATGTAATTTGGATGTCCTCAATAACCTCTATTTATTGGCAAAATTGGGCTCCAATATCAAATTAAGCTAGATTAAGCAAGGGTTTAAAGCCTATTGGAAGTTGCCAAGTGAGTCGAGTAATTCTAAAATGGCTAGTTCCAACAATCATATGATGGGTCAAATCAGAAAGTTTTGAGTGCCGTGTGGACTTGCCGAGTAAGTTAGTCCAACTTACTGAGCAACCATGTATCAAAATCAAAACAACTATAATTTTGAAGTGTCCTACAATGCCAAAAATATAGTCAAAATAAAGCCCAGACGACGGGACAATCTTATGTACAAGCACATGATAGATGCAATATTTTTTGTGTGAGTTCATGTGCAAAAATAAAAAGGAAGGAAAAAAATTGTTTTTATTGGTCCTGAATACTTTTATTTAGCTATTTTTTTGGAGGTTTAGCATTTTCTAATTTTGAATGCTACTAATCAACTTGTTGGGCGAGGCAACTCGGTGAGCGAGTTTAAGCAAATTTTGACCCAATTAATTTTGTTTCTCTTTACTCAAATCGTAATTTCTTGTCAACACTGAGAGGACATATGACCACAAGTGCAATCATTTATATGTATATTACAAGAAACAATGGCTAAAAAAAGCTTGAAAGAAAAACGTGAGCTTGGGCTCCTGTTCCCATGGTCAAGTGAGTTTAGGCAGATTTTGAACCAAATATTTTTATTTTTTTAATATCTTAAATTTTTATCCATACCTAAAGGACATAGGACCATAAGTACAGTTATTTCAATGTATATTTCAAAGTACAATACTTAAAATTTGAAATAAACTTCGAGTAAGACTTGAGTTTGGACTCTCAAGTTTATTTATCATTTTTGTTGTGTTGCACTACAATCAAAGCATTAGTACTTTCAAACAAAATTTTTATGGCTGTGAACACCAAAATTATTAGTGAACTCTGCTGCAACGTAGCCGCCATCATTTCTAGGGAATATTTGACCAGTCATCTGAATTTCACATCGTGCTAAGAAACAGACAGATCTCCCTATGTCAGCTTTAAAAATGTTTCATGCGTCTCCATCTATGTTGATATTGAAATAAATCTGCATTAGGTAAACTCTTCTCAGACTAGAGCATCCACAGTTATCGCATAAACATGGTTTATCAGTTGCATAAATCACCAGTTCTTAGCTACACTTGCAAGTATAAAGTGACCAAAGCTTCATGTGTATCAGTGGGCCATCTCATGGTACTACTGACTCGTTAACTTGTCTCAAACGTTCCTCTTCTTGAGAAGTCGATGCAGATGAGAATAACTCGATAGATTTTATTAAAACTTATTGCAGATGGTGATCATGACCTCTTTCAGGATTGGACCTCATGTTTGGGCCTACCAAATTGCTCATCAAATGCGATATCAATGTAACTACCTTTTTCCGAGCAAATCTATCAGTCGTCGCTCCCCGAACTATAACACCCAAACTGCCGTACTTGATGTGATTTTCTTTTGTCAATCATTCATTTCATTGCAACGATCCAATCTAATGAAAGAAGTTTAAATTAACTATTGTGGATATCTTTTTACAATTTTAAGTTTTTAATCACTCAAAATTGTTTTGTTTGTGACTAATTTATTAAATCTCGCAAGTTTGGCTATATTGGAGTTCTAATCTAGGGAGTTGAATATGTGCCTAGACTTATTCCGCCCATTTGCAGCAATCTCAAGCCCAAACAAGCCTTGTATGACAATCCATGGGCCACATAACACAAGCTTATTAAGGTAGCAATGAGTCAGTTGTTCACAAGTCCAAAATGGAAACTTTTGAGACATGGATTGTGGTCACACACTGAGATGCGCCTGATACGCTCTTAAGCAAGTTCTAGCTTTCTTAAAATATATATTGCCCTATATGTAGTCTCCTTTTTACCTTCAAAAGGGATGTGGGCGTTTTTAAGAGCATCCGTATGCATTAGAAAACCTTTCTCAAGTGATCTCAAGGATTTTTAAGGCTCTATAAGCAAGTTTGTAAGCTCTCTCAAAATTTAGGAAAGATTTGATCTATAGGATTTCGTCTCAAGTTGGTCTGCAAGTATTTTATTTTATTTTATAATCTTAATCTTACGAGGTGTGCAAGAAATTGGCAGCTTAGTTAGGCATTAGATTGCAAAGGAGGGGTGGTCGAGGAAGCTTCGCCTTGGTATTGTTCTAGAAATGAGAGAAGGCTTTGCAGCTCTGCAGTCAGCGTTTGCGAAGGAGAAATTGAGGAGACTGCCTCAGGATGACTTTGGAAAGAGGAAAAATTTTGTAGCTCCATAACTATAAGAGTTTAAAGGATTGGATTGTGCATGCTTCTCCGCCTACTATGTGATTAACAAAGGAGCAACTCTTTGTGGAGCGGATTTTGTACAAGACGAATATATTAATAATGAGCATATGGTCAATTGGATCCAAACTATTATACATTTTTGAGTGCTTTCTTTACCTGCTTTTAGATTAGGTTGTATTTAAATTTTTATGATAAGTTCTTTTAAGCTCGATTAAATTAAACATATTGCATCAGCCTCTTTGGTCGGACTTCTAAAACTGTTAAGTGGTAACATAAGAGTATGTCGCTTCGATATTAGATCTCAAGATTATATAGTAAATATTTAACTTTGAAAGGACATTTCTTGGAAATTGGGATCTGCAAATATTTTAGAGGAACAATTATTAGACTAAGGAACATTTAAAGAATGTGCAAATCAATGCTAAAACACTAACTTGTTCTTAAGGTGCTTTAAGGCAAGAAGGTTTTGTGTGTGTGTGTCTACATATATCTTTTGAGAAAGCTTAGAAATAATTTTTGAAAAGATATTTCTTAGGAAAAACTTACAATAACTAAGGAACAAAAGAAGAAAAATATGAAAAGAATAAGTAACAAAAGAAGAAAAATGAAAGTGATGAAAAAGAAAAAGATAAAGAACAAACAAAAGATGTCAAATATAGAAAAGAATCTATACTTGTTGACCAGAAGCATTGATCTAAATAACTACAATACAACTCAGTTGAAAGTGAGGTAAATCGGTTTTCTTACACAAGTTACAAGGTATGATCAAAGAACTCTATCTAGCTTTATATAATGTTAAGAAAACTAACAAAGCTCTAAAACAGGAATTAATAAATTTTTAATTTGAGTGAGGCTTAGAAAATTAAAATTTAAGTACTTAACTAAAAAATTTAGAAGCTAGTGTAGAAAAATTGAATGAATTCATTCCTTAAATAATTTAAAGCTCAATTAAAAAAAATTGAGTTTTAATTTATCTGCAAATCATTTGAGAATAGTAAATAAATATGAATGAAGACCTGAAATTGCTCGGTCGACACAATAGAAATGTCAAAATTCACTACTAAAGTTGTTGCTAAATAAGCACGCAATCTATGTGGCTTATTTGGCCACATTTCCATCACGCGTCAATAAGGTAACTTCATAGTATATTATGGATTCGACCACAAGCGGGTCCAAACCCGAGTTGATATTTCCTTTCTTGAGGTTTTTCCTTCATTAGGAGGAGTGGAGGCAGAAAGGACCCCTCCTACATTAAGCTCTTATTTCTTAAATAAAAGACACTATTATGTTTAGAAATTTGGTTAGTTTTTGCAAATTAAAATATATATTTTTGTGTTTTTAGACACTTATTTTTTGTTGTTTTATTGTCTTTCATATGCCTAGATGACTTTAGATTTCATCCAAATAAATGCACCCAGACGAAGTATCCCCTCATCAAGATGAACTAACTACATGTTCACGAGTAAATTCTAGCTGTTAGTCCAGGTGCACTGTTTTTAAACTCAGTGCTCCTTTTCGAGATATGCCAAGCACACGGTTCTTTCCTGACACGTCAAAATCACGTCCATAGACGTAAAACATATATCTTCTTAGCCTATAAATAAGTCCCAAAACTCCCCCACTTCTCTTCAACTTGGCTTTTTCTAGCCTCCCAAATCTAGTTTCCTCAATGTTATGTGATGAAGCACTAAGCTCATCATAACAAACATACGAAGGCTAGAGATCCACTGGAGATCATTCAGATAAAGTGCAAACTGAGAACATCAAAGTACCAATGAACTTCACAATTTACAAATAAATTTAAGTGATGAACAAATTACATATGAGGGAATATAATATAACAATGACAAGAAAAAATAATGAATAAAAATAATTGTCAAAAGCAATTAATTGGCATTTCTCTTGTTTAAGAGCTATGTACATTTACTTGCAAAACAGTCTTATTAGACACATTCGCATATAATTCATTCATTTGTCAGTTTTTCAAATATTTGTCAAAATCATACTACAAGAAATATATGTTAACCTGTCATAATATGTATCATGTAACAAATATCTGTCATAAGAATTGTGCTATGTTGCGTTCTCAAATTAGGCAATATGTTTAGTGTAGGGTTGACATTATAACCCCAAAGTCGTAAATCGCTCAAATTTTGAGTCGAATCGAACTCAACTAAAAAGTATTTGAGTCGAGTTAGAATTGAATGGGTGGACTCGAACTCCAGTTGAGTTAAGTTCAAGTTGGGCTCAACATGATTCAGATTGAGTTCGAGTCACTCGAAATATATATATATATGGTAATGCAAAAGACATTAAGAGGCCTCAACACAAGTGGTGAAACTCCCTTTACTCTCTGTATGGTTCATCGGTCTCGAGATCGATCCCGATTAATGCAAATTTGCTGATATAAATCAAATTTGGTCAATGTAAATCATGGAGCGCATCGTGCGTTGGTTTAAGTTGTGCATTATTAAGGAAGCATATTACGGTTGTAAATGTTTTGAGTTATATACATTAAGGAAGGTTTGCTTTGTTAGATCAATAATGTTTAGAGAGTAATTGGAAATATGCTCAAGCTTGGATTGTTTACTTATGTCATATTAAGGCTTTATTTGGGTCAATTCATTAACTTTTGAAATCAAACAGTGTTCGCGCCTTAAACGATTAAATAAATGAGCCAAATTTATGAGTTGCATGTCGTGGACTAACCCAAGTATCTTGTATGAATTCGAAGATGAATATTTTCACTCAAGCAAAATTGTGCAAGACTTGCTAAGAGTTGAAGAATCCTCCTTGCCCCATTATGGCTTCACTAATAAATTCATGAGAGCCACATAATTCCATACAAACTATTTATGTAATAAAAACCTAAATAAAGCAATACATTTTCACTTGAAGATAAGAAAGATGAGACAAATGCACTACGTTTGGGATGGGCATATTGCTAATCGGCTAATTGCAAAGACTTTTTAGTAACTAGACTTGCACAAGTAACACTATCAGTGAATCTTACTTAAGCTCATGTAATTTATACCTTCACTTTCTATAGTGCAACAATGCTGTAATTTCTTATTTATAATAAAATTTTTCATTTTGGAGGGATATGTGAGGCTAAAGCTTATTAGAAAAAATAAATTAAGCAAAAAAGAACATTGATATGCCACCTTATTTATGCATATAAGAGATTTTAAAGATAGTATTGATAAATGGTTGGGAAAAAGAGATCAAGTCTAATGCACAACCTCTTAACTTATTATACCCATTGCATTATTAATTGTTCAATAAAATGCTAACCATCCACAAGAACTCACGATTCATTGCGTTTACTGATAAACACCTCTTTCTAAGTTGCATAAATATTCAAGAATTCATATTTTGGTTTAAAAATAACAAAATTTTTGAGTTTTTTAAACATGTTGAGTTAAACAATATAATCTAGTTATTCATCAATGTGAATTAATAAAAAATTATTTTCTCTTAACGTGACAATATAGTGTTTTATCATAGAGATGGGTTTTAGGCTGTTTCTCAAAATAGGGACTAATGCGAAATGTAAGTTGTGGCTTATGGGTAGGCTTAGCTGCTTGATGATTTCCAGCCTAATAGCGCAAATCCACCAACTCATGTTAGACGAGACACTTAGACGAGACACTGAGGAAATCGAGGGACATGAAATTGGTGCCTTGCAGCATAGGCTATGGAACCTTTTGCTTTATATCATTGCCTTAATGTTGCGATAGAGGAACAAGAAAAGTGAAAAACATAATGCCTAAATTGTGAGAATTGAGATATGCTTGGTTGCTTACTTGATATTGGATGGAACATGTGTAATTATATCCCAAGTGAGGGTGAATTAAGTTTTGAAACTTCTTAGAAGTTAAGTTTGAGAAAATATGCGATTGAGATTTTATATTTATGTATCAATTAATCACAGAGAAAGATAGAGAGGAAATTAAGAATAGCTAGAAATAGAATAATTTGCAAATCAATTTTAAATGATTCTAGTTGTTTCGATCATACGTCCACTCTTTGGTGATATGATCAATTGGAATTGCCACTCAACTCTCTGAGTAAATCTCTCATTCACAAGATGCAACTGGATAAGTTGGTACACCCTCATTTGCAAGCTTCATCGGTGAAGTTCTTGACACAAGCTTTGAGAGCTTAGACAATATTTAAAGAGCTTTAAATGTGAATTGGATGTTGCTTGTATTTTGGCCAAAAGATTGGTGAAGCTCATACATGAAAGGTATATATTGAGCCAACTACCAAATACGTTTGTAATTACAACTTTCCTAACTACTAGAGGGATGTAGCATAATGCGACTTTGTGGTTCCTGTGTATAGATTATCTGATAATAAATATGAGATTGCTAGTTTGTAATTACAATAAATATTTGATACCATGACTTCTGTTTAAGACTTGCCTAAGAGTCAATGTGAGTTTGCAATTATGAAATATAAATTTATATTTATGAAGTTCAATTGTAATATCGACTACTTTGGGGACTTACATCGTAATTTGTTTATAATTTAATTAGAAAGATGATTTATAAAAGTTCATAATCACTTCCACAGTAATATACAATGCTCTCAAAACTTTTAAATCTAAGGACTTAGAACTATTCAAACTTAAATTGTGATTCAATTTATATGATCAAAAGTGCAAAATAAAATAATAGTCTAAATTCTAAATATTCAATTATTCATGAATCCCATTTTGCAAATTGTTCAATCTCTAAGTAATCTTGATGTTGAATGAGTCCTTGTGATCCAAAGCTTGAGCTTGAGTAGATGATATAAAATTATCTAAAATATACCTATTAGATACCAAATAGTGATAACTAAGTATGCAATATTATAATTATCAAAATGTAATGAGATTGGGCTAATAATCCAAATTTATTAATTGAATTAATTCAAGGTCTCTTGGACTTATTAACCACATTTTGATAATACAATATATTATTTTATAATCATTTAAATTATGACGACACTCCTTAATGTATTCATTAAGATTAATTATTTAGAAATTGAAGAAACATGATCTAAAGAGAACACAAAACTTAGAAGTGCGTAAACGTATATGCACTCGAAATGATTATGAAATAGTACATTTGTGAAACATAAAAACAAAGATCCTTAACTTTTTCCTATTTTATAATTAACAAATAGGGGATGGACAATCAAAACATTCTAAAGATGAAATAAGAAAATCCTAATCATTCGTGGGAGCAAGAGGTTGAGGAAAGCAGGCAACAAATATGTGGAATTTCTATGAATTTATGTAGTCAAGGCAATAATGTTAATCTCTAAAGATGTGTCTTATGGTGGCAAAAGTACCTTGGTGGTTGTGTATTTGTAATTTAAAAAGAAATATTGTTCACTTACTATCCTCATTAATTTTATTTTTTTTCCATATGATTGAAGCAAGTTTCTTACATAAAGTGACACAAGGCAAGCTAAATAAATTATCATTTACATAAAGCTATACAAATAAGAGAATGGTATTTCTAATGAAAAGGGTAATTGTCTTATGATTTCTTAAATGAACTCATTTTGTCCAAATGGATCCTTTTTGTGAGAAGTTGTTCATACCATGCATATAGTGCATGTTTCGAGATGTAGAGTGCTTTCTTTAGTTTATACATTTTATTTGGATATTCTCTGATTTAGAAATCAAGGGTTACTTAACGAGACAACTTCCTTAATACATCCATTAATTAATGCACTTTTAACATCCATTTATTAAAGCTTGAAGTTGCAATGAGATATACATACTAGTGACAACTTAATTAATCTTAAATGCACAATAACTACATATATCTCATCAAAATCAATGCCCTACATTTGGTTGAACCCATTTTTCCACATATTTAGCCCAATTACCTAACCTTAATTCCAATTTATTCCTTAAAACTCATTTGGTGCCAATCACACTAATATCACTGGGTCTAATAATTAATTATTATGAAGAATTTGCTTTTTAAATTGATTCAATTTCTCTTGCATAAATACAATTTAAGTTCCAGTCTTTAGATTTGCTAAAGAAGTTTTTGTTGAATGATTAATCTCCTTAATCTACTTTTAATTCTCACGCATAGCTACAAATAATCAATTTCTAAGGGTGATTGGGCCTTTATACCTTCGGTATATTGAATGTATTTCCTAGCTTATTAATATTTTGTTCACTAAGATTCAATTAACCTAAAGTCTATCAAAGTGTCATCTTTTTATTTTGTAAATTGAGAACCATATCAAAAGTCAGCAATTGAAATATTATTTGATTCTTAAATTACTAAATTTCTTTTATTATAAACCAAATAATCAACTATTGAGTTAAAGTTTAAAATACTCTTTAAGAATAAGATAACTACAACCAAATACAAGAAAATAAGGCCTTTTGACTTTCTTTTGTGAAAAATGTTATGAGATTTTCCTTAATATCTATTGAGTATTAATTTTACCTATAGCATAACATGAAATTTTAATTATTTTAGCTCTATTCTATTGAGTTAAATATATATATAAGTATTTTGAACCTAGTCATCTTATAAGAAAGTATAGTTTGTACTACCCCAATTTGTTTTGGTATTCTCAGAGTACTAATGTTATGCTTTATATCATTTAAAGCACAATAACTTTTGAAGGGAATATTTTGAATTCATCTTCATGATCATTATATGTGATGGTCATATAACAGATGCATTTTGTCTCAAGCCAAAATTCCTTCAAATATACTAAAGGTTTCACTCTCAATTTTAAGAACTTGACCCAAGTGAATTGAGTATAATCAGGAATTAAGACAATAAATTCACGTGCACCTAAGTATGACAAGATGGTTAGGCTATGTAAATTTGTGTATTAACTTAAGTGACATGTGGTAGTGATGATATGCAATGTGTATAAAATGATGTTTTTATTTTCTTATCCATTAGGCAAGCTCAAGCATGATTTTTTAAAAATTCTAAATTAAGCAAACTAATAATTAATTCAAGTATTAAAATCTTTTTTAATGAACACATGCTTGTATTATAAAATCTATGGTGCCAAAGTCAAGATTAATCATAAGAAACTATAAAACATTTTATGCTTAGATCATTGTTAATTGAGTCAATACCTAATATATAATATTATTCTTTAAAAATCCCTCAATTAAAATTTTATCATTATTCTTAATTAACATTTTATTTTTTAAGAATATAATATGAAAACTTTTGTAATATACTTGATTAACACATATACCTAAGGTCATCCACAAACAAACTATTTTCAAGTAATGAAGTTTTGATATAATTTTTTTTGTTGCCATTGATTGTTATTTTTTGTTGTCATCAAGTATTACCTAGTTGCTCTTAGGTTGTTGCATTGTAAAATTCATTAGGTCGTTCGATCATATGTATGGAGCAACTATTGTCACCGCATCTTCATTACTTCTAGTTTGGAGATATGCTACATGTACAAGAAATCAAATGTTAAATTTAAGAAACCAAAATATTAAATATATTATGTACCCTCAAAAATTATAAAAGAGTAACCAAAATTTTATTGCCTTTGGCACAAATAGATGCTCTCATGCAAAAATTCTCTTGCTTAGGTGCGTATGAGGCAATTAAGTGCCTTTGCAGTTAAACATTTCTCTCTATTCTTTGTATCAGACATTCTCTAAATGGTCTGTTCACTTGATGTAGCCTTCCTCAATTTGTAATTTCAGTTTGAATTCAAACTGTTGAAGAAAATTTTCATACGCATTTTTTTAAGTACAAATTAATTTCATCAAATTTCAGGCGACGATTGTATGAAATACCTTTCTTCATGTTAACATTTTTGCACATGTTTGCGTCATATAGAATCTTTGCTCTGCAAAGTTATGTGACTTTCGTATTATATAAACAATGCCTTGATATCACTTATTGGTTAGAGCTTCTTATATGGCATTATTGAAGAGGGATGAATTGGGATTGAAACTTTTTTAGGTATTTAGTTTGAGAAAATTGAGCAATTGTTAATTTGGATTTTAAAATATATGCAAACTAATCTATAATTGTTTGAACTTGTGTGATCTCACATTCATTCTTCAGTGATACGATTATCAATAATGCAACAATATCTCAATTGCAAGATACAAGTGGGGAAGCTAGTACATTCTCCGATAAAAGCTTTACTAGTAGACAACCGATACAATGCCTATCTCTCTTGAAGCTTTTTGCCTTGGCAGAGCTGCTACAATCACTTGCACAATATGTAAGTGTGGAGGAGTTTTGAATAAATGAAACTTGATTGTAAGCGTGTTTAAGGTGTAATTTTCAAATTGTTTGCGATGTCCATAGTTCATTTAAAGAAAATTTAATAAAATAGAAATTATATATTCATAATAAAAAGTCTTAACATCCAAGCCTCAATGAATAATCTAGAGACATAATCAAGAAATTTCCTTAACATTATTACAATCTTTTAATAAAAGAAAATAATGAAATTATAGCAGCATAAATCCTTGCCTTGCTGGATCACGAGGGATCTAAGCTCTTAAATTTGACTTATGAAATATGCTAGAGAATTGGATGAACTTAGTGATGAACTTAAGCTCTTAAATTTGACACATGAAGTATGTCAGAGATTTGAACTCAATTAGTGATGAGTTGAGTACGATTTGTGTCATAAGAATAAATATGCACGGTAAACATCGCAATTGTTACTGAGCACATGAAGTTATATTTGAATATATGAATAAGAAGAGTATTATAAAAACATTTTCACTTGAATGAATGGTAACCATTGTATGAAAAGTGAACATTAGCATTTTTTCATAATATCAATGATCATTAAGTGCACTTTATTGAAATTACAAATAATTCTTCTTTAACATTTAATAATGGTAACTGTTATAGCGGACTCAAGTTTTCTGTATGAGTATCAATATATCTCATTGAGATCCATAAGTTTTTAATAGTTTCTCCGTGTGGACATATTCTTACCCATTGAAATCCATATGATTCGTTCTAACATTGAAATAAGTAAATTATATATACTTATTGGATTCTCGTTGCGGTAATAATAAAGTCATTGAAATACCAAACTATTTTTTAATTTAAACTAGGCTCTCCTCATGTGCATTCAATATCTTTTATTTAAGATCCTGCACAATCTTATTGGGTGCATGTAAGTGATTAATAGTTTTGTGGGATTCAAATAGCTTACACTAGATTTTTCTATAAGCATTTTAATAAGGTACTTTAAGACATGCAATAGAGTCATTGAGCAATAATTTTCTTTGCAACTACAATAATGTTAACTCGTTTATGCTTTGATTTATATCATTAAAATTACAATAACATCATATACCTAAAGTTAACAAATAATAGTAAGCAAATGGGTAGTCTTAAGTTCTCACACAAAATTTAAAATTTGATTTAGTTTGAAAATTTTATCAAAATTAGCTTAAATAATCTTATTTTATATCTTTTGGTTATGCAAATTGTAAGGAGCACAAGTGTTTTTCTTTTTGGATTTAATTTATATATAACAATTACAACAACAATAACACCAAGCCTTAATTCCATTAGGTGGGGTTAGCTACATGACTTTTGTTTCCCTTGTACATAATAAAATAGAAGCCTTTCCCTAAGCTCAAAATGGAGAAGATTCTTTTTTAATGGTCTTCCCATGTCTTATTTTTTTCTTCCTTTTTTCTCTTTTAATATGGAAAAATTCATAAATTTATTTTTAACTACATGTTGATTCAAGTACCTATCAGGTTTCAATGTATTCTGAGTTTATCGAATGCACTAGAATTGATGTAACAGCCTTAAGGAACCCCCAAGGGTGCTTAATTCAGCTTAGAGTAGTATGTTTAGGGTTCTATAGTGGAATTAGGTCAAAGGAACATAAAGGGAATCATGAAATGGAGGACTCAAGGAGTTTGAAAGTGTGAAATAAGCCATTAGGAGGTTACTAGGTTTGTGCTTATGTTTCTAGAAGGACTTATGAGCTTTAGGAGGCAAATGGAAATGAAGTGGTATTGGGTCAATGTGATTAGGTGTTAGGTAGGCATATGGAAAGGTTGAAAAAAGTTCACAGAACAAAGGTGTACAAAACATGGAGGTATATCCACCGCCTAATCTCACCTACTTAAAAATCATGACTCTAATTAGCTTTGTATTTTTCAAATGGTACTTCACTTCGTATAGCGGATCCAGAATCCATAATTTAACAACTAATGATTGTAACTGTTTTATAATTTCAATTCCTTAAGTTTTAAATTTAATTTATTTCAATTAATTTTTGTGTATTTTTCCTTCAATTTGATTCAAAAATTATGAAAAAATCACTCATTACATATTTTGATGTGAGTAATTTAAATATGTAATTATTTTTGGGGTTTGAGCATTAATTTATTTTCCTTACTTTTCTTAATTATTTAATTCAATTAGTATTATTAAAATATTCCAAGAATATTTTATTTTCTTAATATCATTCAAGTTTTCTCCCTAATCAATGAAAAATGGTTTTGAGTACTAATTGCATCAAATTAAATTTTTGGTTAGCCTCTTAATGGCATAGGGTAGCTGCATCATTCAAGCACATTAATAAACCTATTGCTCAATTCCTAGATTCCTATGTTTAATAAAATTTTTTAGTAGCTTTTTTATGCTTCTAGAACTAGTATCAGAGGAGTCTTTTCACAAAACAACTATCCCTTTGCATTCTTCAACAAGAGACTCAACGAGGCTATGCAACAGTATTCAACATATGACTATGCGTTATATGCAATCATTTAGTCGCTAAAACTATAGAGATATTATCTTTGCACTGAGTGTTAATCCTCCACATGAACCACCAAATAATGAAGCTCATAAATCAACAGACAAAGCTAAACCATAGACATACCAAGTGGGTAGAATATTTATAAGGCTATACTTATATCCTCAAACATAAGCCAATTGATGAGAAAAAACCTAATAACGCATTATCTAAGATGGCTCTGGTAATTTAATCCTTAACTAGCCAGATACCATGCTTCAATCGCCTCAAGGATTCTTATGTTGTTTGCCTTGACTTCCATTTGAGCTATTCTGAGTCACATGAATGTGCATTACCTCACTAATCATCATACCACATTGTATATATTTATTTGTTTATTATTCCACTACAAAATATAAGAAATTGCATGCTAGAGCAACTAGACCCTTCAAAGTCCTTAAAAAGGTCTAGTAGAATGCATATTTAATCAGTTTTCCACAGGGTACACTTATTAATCATGCATTTAATAATGATGATTTAATTCCATATACTAATAAACTCATCAAAGATAATGCATGTGCTATTTTTGAGAAGCATATAGTAAGCCTTTACAGGAATATCTTAAACCCTCTTTTTTATGTTGATGTTGCTTAACAAATTTATTCTGCAAGGAAAGAAATGAAATTGCCTCCAAATGTGGTCGCTTACTTGCAATTATGTTTATTTCTATATTGTTGTATTTTCTCTACAAATTTTGCATTTATATATATCTTCTTAATTTACACACTGTATGTACATTTATAAGAATATAATAGTGATAAATATTAATATTTTGAGCAATCTAATTGGGATTTGATGTAATGATCCTTGTCATTACAAGAAAAATTAATGTTTAAGAACACATTAGAAGATTGCTAACTTACTCCATAGCATTGCCTATGTGAAAACACAAAAAGAAATTGCTTTTGGAAAAATGTATATTTTTAGTAATACAATAAATAAAAAAATAAGGAAAATAAATTTGATATCAGAATGCGAAAATAGTGATATTTTTGGAGTCCCCACTCCAAAATTAACAACGATACGACGTATGCTGGCAGCTATTGGATTGGCTGACCCTTGATTGAATGGCCCGTATTCGATTAAATCCCACGACAAGTATCTAATGCAATGGACGAGATCCACTGTTGTGGTATAAAGAATTATTAGCCAACTAATTGAATTTAAATAGGATCAGGCCATCCATATTTAATCAAAACATATATATCAGATCAGATCATCAAATATGGGGCCACATCTTCTTCACTCCAGCTATAGGGCCATCATGAAAAGTACATGCTGTGTGTTTGTACGACCCTATAGACCCAAATTAGGGCCCTTGATGGCACTCTAGTATGCTAGGAGAAAACACTAATATAGTGGATAAAACCTGCCACTAGTCCCCGGCCTACGCTGCCTTAGTGGCTAATATTGGTTGGAATGGGTTATAAATACCCTTTGAGGTCCCCAGACCACTCCCAAACCTTCTCAATTCATCTTAAGCCTTCCCTAAAAATTTCTATCCTCTCTCTCTCTCTCTCTCTCTCTCTCTCTCTCTCTCTCTCTCTCTCTCTCTCGATACCACCTCAGATCACTATCATAGTGCTATCTTCGGTCACCCCTCTAATCCAAAAGTAGCCACACCTGCTGCCAAAGCTCCAAGGAGTCCCTAGCACCTCAGACAAGCATCGAGAACCCCTTCCTCCAAGTACCAACCAGAGAAGTTTCTCCTATCCTTTTGGCTGTCGTTTCCAACCCGCTGGCCATCACTAGAGCTTACTAGGACTCTATGTGCTTCCCTAGCTCCATAGGTATCAGTTAAGGTGAGTTCCCACATCTAAGCCCTAATAATTAAGGAGATGACCCATTTTGGCTAGCCTGAGATAGCTCGAGTTAAAGTATGGGATAGAGGTTGGGCTAGCCCACTTGGGGTGCCACCTAATCTCACATAAGACCCAAGGTGGTCTTACAAGTCATAGAGACACCATGGCCAGCCCTCATGACCCCAATATACCTAAAATGGGTTTAGGCTAGACTCAAGCTAGCCCATGCTAGCCCAAGTTCAAGCCAGAGCCATTATCCCACTTGGGTGTGACCTGACCTCCCTTCATGACTTAATGAGGTTATTAAAGTCATAAGAGTGCCATGGCCAGCTCTCATGACCCCATTCCATCAAATATAAGTTTTGGCTAGACTCGAACTAGCCCAAGTTAGCCTAAATCTAGGATGGGTCTAGTGGCTCCAAAGTACCACTTAAGGGTGAGAAGAGATAACCTCACCCTTATTAAGCCTAAGTTAAGCCAATGGCCAACTTTAGGGGTCCAAACTCCCCTAGGGAAAGGAATTGGCTCAATTGGGCTAGCTCAGGCTAACCCAAGGTGGGTCCTAACTCGATTAGCCCAAACCCCTGTAAATGGGCAAATTAGGTCCAATCAAGTCCCCATGGGTCAAATAGGCTTGATGAGGTCCATGAGTGGCCTTGGAGTCTAAAGGTTCCAAGGGTCTATTTGGGTTTTATATGAGCTAGCCCAAGCTATCCTAAGTGGTTTAGGTCTAACTAGCATGAGTTTCCCCTCTTGTAAGGGTGAGCTAGGTTAGTTTGACTTACCATGAGTCTAATGAGCTATAAAATGGCCAATGTGCTTTTTTTGACCCAAAAAACCTAAGGGACTTGGCCTAGCTTAGGCTAACTCAAGATCAAACTCTAATACTAAGTAAGCTAATCCCACCTCCATTAGCCTTAAGAAAATCCTAGGGCATGGCCTTTGGGTCTAGATCTCATTTAAAATAAAGAGGGACTATTTGGGCTAGATCAGGCTAGCCAAAATACAACCCAAATTAAGGTTGGCTCAAGTACTAGCCAAGTGACTTAAATCAACACTATAAGCCTTAGCAAATTACTATGACCTGAGAAAGTCATAAAATTTGTACATAGGTTCAAATGGGATCACATGGCCACTTGAGCTAGCCATAAGCTAGCCAAGGCCATGTGTAAGCCCCAAACCCCAACAAAAATGTTCTATATCAAACATAAACTCTTAATCTACCTTAGTAGTCATGTTAAGCTAAAATTCCACACATAAACCTTAAAATAAAGTAAATAATCCATTTGGGCTAGCCCAAGCTAGCCAAAGTTGAACCTATAGCCTTAATAGACAAAACCTTAGACAAGCGGCTAAAGTCAATCCACAACTGTAAGAGAAATTTCATTATCAATAATAAACTCAAGGTATTTGTAAACCTCACTCTCCACATGTAACATCTAGCTAGTGACTCACTTGAGCAAGCTAGCCTAAGCAAGCTTAGGTAAAACTAACCATTAAATCTTGGAAAGGTTAGTATGGGCCAAGCTAACCCTAAAAACACTATTAAAGGAGTAAATGTCTAAAATAAGGATCCATCAATGCTTAGAAAGTTTAAGTGACCTGTTGGGCAAACTTAGGCTAGTCTACGCTAGCCCAAGTTAGACATGGCCTAATTTTGATCTCAATAAAAACTAGGACATGTACCAACCAAATTATAACATTAATCACCCTAGAAGTGGGGACCCAATGTCCAATTAGCAAGAGCAAAACCACCATCAGGAATAATCCACTAGCCGCATGATCATATTGAGTAATTTTTTAAAAAATAACATATAATCATCAGACTTGATTCATGCATAGAATAAAAATTACATCAAAATAGTGTCCTGATTGAAAGTCCTAAATATTACAAGCTTAAAATAGATAAGGATAAAAATAACTAATAGTTGTAGCAATAATCTTTGGCTTCATGACCTTCATTCCAAGGTTCTAATGATCTCCTAATCTGGGCACATTTTAAAAGTGTGGGAATTTGGATACTGATTAGTCATTAGACTAAGCATCGTATGATATCTAAATTTAAAGCTATTAAATAAGCCAAGAGAAATAAAACTTTTGACAGGACAATAAAGAGCTTTTATAATTTCTTGCTACAAAATTTGATTTAGCTGTAATGAAACTCAAGCACAAGAGATTTGTTTTCACAAAAATAAATATAGAATTTTCATGTTTGATATCTAGTGTGAACATGCGATTTTGTTGGGCAAGTACAAAGTCAAAGAAAATGGGGTCATATTTGTTATTATATTATAATTCATCTTCCCTCTATACATGCCCTCTCATAGGTTTATCAGTATAGACTCTTTATGTCTCCCAATGTCAGACAATCCAATTCTAGTAATCATCTGATCAAACTAAAATATAATTCAAGTGTGAACATATGCTACTCGTTTATCCAAACTTTTACAAATATCATTTTATGTGACATTTAAAATAATTTTCTCAAAATAATGCGATGCTAATCCTAAAAGCATATAAAAATAAGAGTAAAGAGAGATTATAAATCAAAAGTTTCAAAAGCTGATTTTGATGCTGATCAAATGTTTTCTACATAAAATTATTATATGCTTTAATAGCATTCATACTAAAAGTATAGTCTTTTGATTTTTTGAAGTCTAACATGATCAAACAATTTAGATCTTATGTTAGATTCGAATGATTTAGCTTTAAAGAGATAAAACCATTAATTGGATTTTTAAGGGTCCTAAAGTTTAAAGATGTGATTTTTGATGGTTTGGAAGTGACTTGGGTGATTTACGCAAGTTCTGGTCGATATAGCTAAGTGCTTTGATTGGGCTAACCCAATTGGGAAAACTTTTGATTTTAGGGTCTTAAGTAGATCTTTTTGGTGTTGAAATTAAAAATTGCAATTATGTCAAGATGAACTTAAAAACTGCAATTATGTCATTGAAGTTGTTAGAGAGGCTATTATTTATATTAAAAAATCTTGAAGCCGCTTAAAAACATTTGATGAGATTGCATGATTAGTTGGTGTTTCAACTCGTAGAGGTCTTTCAGGTAATGTAAAAATAAGGTGGAACTCCACATTCTATATGCTAGAATGTGCCTTTCATTATAAAAATGTGTTGTATGAATTTTTTAGAAAAGATAAGGGATTAGTTTGGGATTTGGCTGATGATGATTGGGATAGATTACCTGCTTACTTACTTATAGGATGCTACTTTTTGTTTCAGCTTACTATACATATCACAGTAAAATTATTTATTTTTAACATGTATATGTCAAGTGATCTTAAGCTTGTTTAGAATGAGTCTTTTCCTTCAATATTTTATTTACTTTACTTATACTTATATACCTAACCTTGTTATAGCTTTGGTGTTGAGGCATGTTCTTTTACCTCACATATTACTTAATTATATATGCTTTTATTTATAACTTATTCCTTCATTTGTATGCATGTTGCATCCTTACACTTTGCTTATTTTTATAGTCTAAATAAAATGGTGATATCATAAAACTCATGAAATATTAACAGCCTAAAATATACTTAGACAACATGTCTAACCAAATTCTTTTCTTTTCTTTGGCTGGGGCCTGCCCTATCATTGTGAAATCGACAATGGTAGCCTCTGAGTTATTCGAGATAGTCGAGCCTTCTGAAGATCAGATTCAGGAGGAGGTGTGTGATGCTGCTGGAGATCCTTAGCTTAGTCTCCTTTTTATTTTTGGTGAGAATGAGAGCTTTGCATTAAAACTTATTTAATGTTTGTAATAATTCAAATATTTATATATGTTCTTTTACTATAATATTTTATTATGAGTTGCATGTTTACTTATTACTTGTATTATGGTGGATTGGATGTAGCATATTTTATCATCTTGCTTTCGCACTCTAATGAATGTATATAATTAGTGAATGGATTCCACTACATTATTTAGGGCACATCCTTACCTTATTAGTGGATTAAGGATTACACCTTAATCTAATGATAAGTTAGGGATTTGCCAAAGTGACACACTACCCCTTAGCTTAATCTTGTGGATTAAAGGGTGGGGCGCCACAAGTTCAATGAATTTTTTTTTGATAAGTACTGGGCTAATATTAACTTGCTAATGTGCATTGCCATTGTGCTTGATCCAATGATAAAAATGACATTTAATAAATTTGCATTTAAATCAATATATTCTGGCTTAGCCCTTGATGAGAAAATTGAGTGGGTTTTATAAAATTTGCATGAATTGTTCGGCTTTTATTATGTAGACACATATAGAATAGTTTTTTATTCTTTAAACAGTTTGCTAATGCTTCAAGACAGCTCTAGTTCAAATTATTCTGAACTAGAAAAATTTAATTTTATGAGATTTTGATTTTTTTTTGGAGTATGCTTGTGCTAGCCAGCCAATTAAATAAGAGATTGAGCTTTATTTGGATGAGGATTGCATTAAGTTGCCTCAAGAACAATGATCTTCATTTGATATTCTAGAATGGTGGAAAAGGATTTCTTTAAAATGGCTTATATTAGCAATGATGGCTAAAGATATTCTTACTTTTCATGTTACAACTGTTGCTTCCGAATCCGCATTTAGTGCAGGTGGTCATATACTTGATGATTATAGAAGTTCATTATCATCAAGTATGGTTAATGCTCTTATTTGTACGGCAAATTGGCTTACTGGTCTCAATCCAATCTTACACACTTGGATGAAGATGTAAAATTTTGAGTTTGATATATTCTAAATTCTAATTTACAAGAGTGATAAGAACATTATATAAGTTTAATTAATTAATTTTGTTTTTTTGTACAGGAAGAACAACTAACATGTGATATACCAGATGATGTGGTGTAGGATTCACTTAATTGAACTAAGTGGTTCAAATGGTTATTTAATTATGAGTACTTTTGAGTGTGCTGTACTTAATTATTTTTGCAAAACTTTTAAAGGCATATATAGTATAATTTTTTATGTGCTCCACTGCTCCTGATTATTTTTATAGAACTGCAAAGCTTTTTTAATTTTTATATTTAATCATCAAGTTATAATATTGTCTATTTAGTTCAAATCCTTATTGTTGGATACTGTCTTTTTTTATTTAGATTTTTATTTAAGCAGCTTTATGGTAGAAAAGAGATTATGATGATAAACAATCATTTATTATTAAATATAATATAATATTTAGACCCTTTTATAGAAGCTTGTGATTATTTCAAATTTATATATTTTGTTACAAAACTACTTTTAATTTTAAATTTATGATGTTATATTACTATGGTTACTGACTTGGTGTTGATTTAGCTAATGCTATTTGGGCTGCTGCTGCTCCTTGGGTTGCTACTGCTGCTTGAGTTGCTGCTGTTATCTCTACTATAGTGCTGCTATTACTCCTGCTGCTGCTACCTTAATTGTGATTATAATTTTTTTTTACTATACTACATTTCTTTTTAAATTTGTGATACTATATTGACATGGTTGTGATTGTTACTTTAGCTGATGTTACTTTAGCTAATGTTACTTTGGTTGTTGCTTCTTGGGTTGCTACTACTTAGGCTGCTGCTGCTTGGGCTACTGCTGCCTGGGCTGTTGCTGTTAGCTGCATGGTCTGGGTTGCCTATGCTGTTGTTGCCTATGTTGTTGTTGCTTTGGTTTACTGCATGTCTAAGAACTCTAAAATGAATAGATTTTTTTTTACTATATTGCATTTTTTTACTACTATATTGCTACGATTATTATAGCTTTGGCTGGTGTTTCTTTGGCTGCTGCTTATTGGGCTGCTGCTGCTTGGGCTGTTGCTGCCAGCTATTTGGGCTGAAGTTGCCTCTGCTGTTGCTGCTTGTGTTGCTACTACTTTGGTTTACAGTATGTCTAAAAACTCTAAAATTTATAGATTGTTTTTTACTATTGTGCATTGCTTTTATTACTATATTGCTATGGTTATTGTAGCTTTAGCTAGTGTTGCTTTGGCTGCTGCTACTTGGGCTACTGCTGCTTGGGTTGCTATTGCATAAGCTACTGCTGCAAGTTGCATGGGCTGGTGTTGCCTCCGCTGCTACTGCATGGGTTGTTTCTGCCAGCTGCCTCTACTGCTACTGCCTAGATTGTTTCTACCAGCTGCCTCTACTGCTGCTGCTTTGGTTTACTACATGTCTAAAGACCCTGAAATTAAACAGTAGTACAGAATATGAACAGAATCACAATATCAGCTTGCACTTACAGCTCGAACCCTAAAATATGCAAACAACTTACTGTAAGATTGAAAACTTTGAAAAAACATAAAACTGTGTTAGACTGCAAATCTATAAAACATGTGATAAAATATTAAATAAATTGTTAGACTATAAATATATAAGATTGTAATTGTAAAAACACAATTCTAACTCTTAAGATTCAGCTTAACCCTAAGAGTAGAGTTATAGGCTCATAAATTATTAATTGCTGTTACTTGGGTTGCCTTTACTATATTCATGAAAAGCTTAGACAGAATAATAGAATATACATACTTTAAAAAGACTTAAAAGTCACAAGTCACAACTTATTGCATATCTAGAAATTCTAAAATGCATAAAATATACTATATTATTCTGCATTGCTGTTATAATTTTATTGAATAGTTGCTGCAATATTGCAGCATCTGGTAAGTTGTAATAGATTTTGTTTTTTATAAAGTATTTGAACTTGTTTTTTTGTTTTTGATTATTTGATTTAAATTTGAGTAATCATTTGAGATGGTTAGATTGGGTCTATAATAAATGATTATTATTAAGTATTAGCTATTATGCTAAGCCTCTTAGGCTATAACTTTAAGAAATGATATTAATCTGAGTCCTTGAAAAAGAACAACTGAATCACAATTAGAGTCAATCAATGACTCGATCAGATGATTCAGATCTTTTGGTGCTAATTTAGATAAGTATTATTTGTAATTTTATTATATTATCTTTAAGAAATGATGTAACATTGTATTTTTCACTTGAGTTATTATATTATCTTTTATGTAGATTTTATAGGTTAATTTGCTACTTGGCTTGTAGGTTGATACTTTGGATTAGATGCAGTCATGCATACAACATAGTTACAGTTTTTGCAGGTTTGAGTTGGTGCTGCTTGGATCATTGTTGCTTCTTATTTATATTAAAATTAATGTACAATTTTATTTCATTTTATTTGTGAATTGTGGCAAATATTTGTGAATTGTGGTAAATGTGTATAAAACTATGAATTAAAATTTTAGCAATTTAGCCTCAATTTAATTTGCTGAATTTTGATAGTTTATGTGTTATTTACAATATTTTTTATTTCTGAAATTCAAAATTTTTTAAAGAAATAATGTTCTTATTTTTTCGAGTTGACTCAAACTCAGTTCGAGTTAACTCAAACTCAAAAATTATGAATGATAATGGTATTTCGAGTTGACTCGAATCAAATTCGAGTCAGCTCAAACTCAAATTTGAATGAGTCAAATTTGACTCGACTCGAACTCGAATCGAGTTCAAGTCAAGTTCGAGTTGAGTTTAACTCAAAATTTTTGAGTTCGAGTTAAGCCTAACTCGCTCGAACTCAAATCGAAGCCAGCTTTAATTACAAGCAATAGGAAGCCTTTGTATGGCTTTTACAGAAAAGAAGATAAGTTAGAAGGTGATATGATATTGGGAATTGCTGTCATAATCACCAGCTTGTCTTTCCTTCTCACAGCTCTTCTCCCTTGTATTCTTGTACTTGGTTCTTTCTCCTTCAAGGTACAACCTTACCTTCCTTAGATAGGGGGAACTCTCCTTCTCTATCTATTACAAGAGCTATTGATATAAGATCTCTTTAATTTGCCAAAAATCAGCAACCCTCCCTTCATCTTGAATTTTTCTTTTTATAGACTTTGTCCCAATAGCTCCATAATTTATTCAACCATTAACTCTATTTAGAATGCTATGTTTACCTTAAATATTTGATATTTTATTCTCTTGGTAATGGAGAATTTCAGCTGTTAGCATTTAAGTTCTGCTGTGGGAAGAGAAAAATTCATGTATTTTGGCCTTCCCTATGTTGCTTTGAATGCTGTTGCTTGGCTAATTTCACGACAGGCGTAACGGCGCACGGTAGCGCCAGGCTTTCTATCTCGAGGGTGTTACGATGTGCAGTAGCACTAGGATTTTTGTTTTGAGGGCACTACAGTGTGTGATAGCATCGTGCTTTCAGGAAGGAGGGCGCTACGATACGCGATAGCACCATGTTCTCGGGAAGGAAGGTGCTGCGGCGCGGGGTAGTGCCAACGTTTCGATCTTTTGGCCACTGCAACGTGTGGTAGCATGAAACTTTTGAACATCAAAATTATTTGAAGCACTAGGTAGTATTTTAATTTTGCTGTGGCGCGCGGTAGCGCCAGAGTCTTTGCCTTGGGACCGCTGTAGCGTGCGGTAGCACGAGTGTTTCGATCATTGAACCACTACGGTGCGCGGCAGCGTGATACTTTCAAATAATCCAATCCAGAAAAGCATTATACATTCACTGTGGTGTGCGGTAGCGCTAGAGTCTCTGTTGAAGGTCTGTTGTGGCACGCGATAGCGTGGCAGTCTCAGGTTTGATTTCTACAATATGAGCTGTAGCCCGCTATGGCACGCCGTAGCATATTTCTCCCAGATTTTTTGATTTCTTCCATAATTCAATTTAGCTCTTCTTTTATCCTGAAACACAGCAAAAGTACATCAAAGCACACAAGTTCTGAAAAGAAGTGTTTGTTTTTATTGTCTTAAATTACTACATATCTTAGATTTATCAAGAGCCATTGATGGAGTCAAGTTCATGAGATGCTCAAATCAACTTAATAATTCATAACTTAGACGTAAGGAGTGAATTCATTAAACTGAAATCTCATGAATGTCTAAGTGCCAAGAGTGAATGTGATAGTTGATTATTTTTTGAGCACTAGATAAGATTTAAGTATACTAGGGGATTCCTTGAGTGAGATTAAATCTCTTGATAATTAAATAGGAGAAGCCATCTAATTCACTTGGTATGAAATTGAAGCAAAGAGTACTAGCATGGAATCCTTATTGAATTGCATACTAAAACCCAACTCTCCCTCTTTTAATCAAACAATATTCTCTCAATAAGAATCCTTCACTTGAGTAATTCAAAACCAAAAATCAACCAATTTAATCTCATTTAAAATTAGTGAACTCAGGTAAACTCTAGTAACAAAATGAACACCATTCCCAGAAGATGATAAATCTAGGGATCTTACCATCTCATATTATTTCAAACCATGTGCATTTGCGTGTAAGTGCAAACATGTATTTACAGTATGTCAACTAACAACCTAGGGTTGTTACACCTCATGGGTTCAAATCTCAGCCTGATGGTGTTATATATTTTACTACAGTGCCTTGCCTAATTCTATTCTAAACTCGCTCGCTAGGGTTCGAGAACATCACATAGGCATTTTAGTCATCAAGAGGGGTTGTGAAAATTGATTTTCACCAACTTACCTTATAAAACTTATTGTTATGTCTAAGAAATAGATTTTCTTTGAAGTTTAGATAACGAAAACATGAATCCATCTCAGCTTCTAAGACTAAGGTATAGAAAATGAGCCAAAAAAGCTCTGCAACTTATACCTTGATGAGTATTACTTTTGTAACATCAAAATATTATATCACATGCAAACTTATCATATGAACACAAGTTTTCTCTCATAATCTTCACTATATAAAGAAAATATTTGCATTGCATAGTAAAAGTTACATAGCCATATTTCTATGCCTAGCCCTCCCTAACAAGGGGATTAGGATAATTATAATTAAAAAGCACAAAGAGACTATAAAAATAAAAATAAAATACATTCTTTCATTGCAAAATTTTTAACAATGTAGAGAAGAAATATAATATGACGAGAACTGCTGACTACATTCTTCAAGTAGCTATTTCCCTCTTTGCTTCACTTTGAAGGTCCCTTCTTTGTGTCCTAAGACTTCTCTATTATTTTGTGTTGACTGAAACGAAACCGGAATGGGTCAGCAGCGTAGCGATAGGCAACTGGGTCTAACTTGAATTTGAGGTGCCTTCTTCTTAGAGAAACCCATGGAATATCTTTTATGTGTCTAGAATTTCTCCTTATTTGAAATTCTCCAATATATACTCTATTCTTTTCTTTTTCCTTAAATATCTCTTCATATTCCTAAGCCTAAGAAGCTGAAGCATTAAATTTAATTAATTTCTTAAGCATTTCCACATTAAAAATCCTAGAGAGTTGAAGAGATTCACTAATTATTTTCCCTTTTCTTGAAAATTATGTGCAGTTGTGAAAATTCCCTTTCTGAAATGATTTATCAGTCTGGACACTTGTCTGTTCAGAACAGTGAGCTTTAGGGTGTGCTTGGGAGCTCGTGGTTATGTCTACATTGAATTCTTTAGGTTTTATTTAGTATAAAGGCACACAGAGGTGTGCCACAATGCATGGCTCTCTGGATTTGGTGCCACGACGTGCCATAATGGTTGTGTTTTAGACTAGGGTGCTTAAATGTGCGGTAGCATCAAGATTCAGGGTGCAAGGGTGCGCCACAGTGCTCATGGTTCAAGAAATGGCGTTGTGAACTTCCAACAGTGTCTTGGTCCTAGGTGGTTTAGAATGGGCATCAAGGAGCGATTTAGCACTCAGCGTTCTGGAATTGGCGCTAAGGTGCACTGTAGTGCCTAGCTTCTTGTTCCTTTGATTTGTAATTTTTTTCATATTTGCACAATCTTCTCTTCATGCCTCAAAATCATAAAATCATGTAAGTGTGACTTAAAATATCATCAAAATACCATAATATAATATACAAAAATCACTATAAATATAGGGCTCATCACACCCCCTCACTTAAAATCTTATTCATCCTCAAGTAAGCTGGATCAAATAGTATTTTGCTAGAATGATATTATAAATAATGAGCGCTAGTTCTTGCTAGTCTAAATTAATTTGGCTAAATGGTATTCAATGTTGACCAAATGAGTGGGACATTTTGATCTATGCTTTTTAGAATTTATTACCATTTAAGTTTCATGAAACTCACTATTTGCAGATCTCAAATTTTCTTTTTAAATGTCATGATTACTTTAGATCCAAGTTTAGATGCATTACAGTTGTTCAAAGAGGACTAACTATAGTACTTATTTTGGATATTTTTAAGTGCCATATGTGCTTCTTCTTATGAAATATAATGTTTTATTGATGAGAGAGTTTCAGCATCCCCCTTTTTGCTTAAAGAAAAAAAACATGTCACACTTAGCATGTGTACTCAGAAACCTAGCACACCCAATTCAAAACCATCTCTATCCTTTATGCACATCCACAACCCCCACACTTAGCCTATTTCATCAATTGATTAAGCTGAAAATTTGTGTTGGTTAGTCATCTGAAACCTTATTAATTTTTATTTCTTCTCTATCTATAAATTCATCGCACACCCTATCCCTTTTGATGCTACTGAATTAATTTTAATTCATACTTAGATTTTAAAAGAAAGAAATCTCGTATTTATTACACCCAATTATCAAACTACAAGTATTACCAGTACCCTAAGATAAGAAAGATGCTTGATATCTTGAACATAATATAGGAGCAACTAACATAATGAAGTAAAGCAAGAAAGAAAGAAAAGAAATATAATAAAAAAATACAACCTTAGTCAATTTTTTCACTCTTCATCATCCTCCTCCTCATCATCATCATCTTCTTGAAGTAGCCATGGTTCAACTGGTGGTTCCCTAATTAACATTAGGGTTTGGAAAATTATATCTCCTGGACCTCCATGCAGTTTCTAGTTTATAAACATATTACCAAGAGTATAGGTAAACTCATTGGTATAAGTGAATTGGCTATGCAAGGTTCCCATAAATATTATATATTCGTGTCAATCCACTTCCCCACTTATTTTTGATGTTCCTCCATATGTCCCATCCACCTTTATTGATTTTTGAGCTCTTTTCTATTTTCAACTGTTGTAGATGATTCTTCCCCATAAACTCCTCTATGCCATTGTTGGTAGTGCATGGCCAAAAATGTTCAGCACATGTTCTTTTTGGTCATTGGTGCTCTAAGTGGAATATGTTGTTCTCTCTAATATCAACACCTTATGCTGAGCACCATAATGTCACGAAGGATCATAATGTTAATGCTTGACAATTTTCTGTCAACATAGTCCACAACTGATTACAGATAAGCATCACTTTATCCATTGGCCCCATATTTTATATAGAATAATTTAGCACTACTCAGTACCTTGTAACATCACTCAAGTTCCCTATTGGCATATCCTGAATTAAGAATGTGCCACAGTCTCAAAGTTGATCTAAGTGCTACACTAGGAAAGTTTGCATTGCCTTATCACCAAGTTATATCGCTTTCAATTAGTGCTCATGCTATAGTTGCTGCATCAAAATCTTTATTATAATAATTGATATAATAATTGCTAAACTTTATGCACTTTCCTCAAACAAATGTTTTCCTTCTTCTAGCATTGATTACATTGGCATAGACTTATTAAGCTAAGGTTGTGCTGATGGGTCTAGTGTGTAGGCATAGAGTTTCCCACTTCTTATTAAAGATATTATTTGCTAGGACAGGGTAGAATTTATTGAATCCACACTCAAGGATTATCTTTCTTTAGACATTATTTGGATGAATCACTGTTCCGCCTCTAATGATGAAAATCTACTTGAGTCGAAATGTTCAAAAGATGATGATGCAGTTGTAGCCTTCCCAACACTTGCTTTCTATTTTAGTACCATTCTAAACAAGTGTAGGCTTGAATAGAGAGGATGATGAATGGTATATATATGAATGTAGAGATGATGGCTTGTGAGTTTCCATTGAATCTCGAAGGTGTTTTTATAGGCACATTTTGCAATTAATTTTTTTGATTTTTCCACCTTCCCTTTAACCTATGACAAAATTTCATTGGTGGTTGACAAGGAGTCACATGAACTTTATTAACCAAGTTAATTCAATCAAAAGATTTTGGGAAGACCATTATTAGAGGAATTTATTGCCTATTGATCCCTCTATTCACATTTTTGACTGACCTAGAGTGCTTTGACATGCCAAATAATGTTACCTCAGCCTATAGAAAAATCCCTTGAAACCTTTTTTTATAGAATTTTAAATATAGACTCTGTGGAGCGCTATAGTACTTGACTTTTGATAAAGTGGGCCATGGCATGCTGTAGAGCCTGCGTTTTAGCAAAGGAGTGTTGTGGCTCACCGTAGCATCTGTAGTTCGGCAAAAAGGGGTAATGTGGCGTGGCATAGCACCTACCCAACAGTCATGGCTAATTGTTTTTCTAAAAATAAAAAACTAACTTAAATGGGTTGCCTCCTAGAAGTGCTTGGTGGAATTTCCTCAGCCCAACCAACACATAAGCTCAAGGATTAGTTTTTCTTAATAAACTTTCATCCATGCCTTCTACTTATCTTTAGGGTGAGCAGTGGCTTATTTTAGATTAACATCATACATGTTTGTAGTTGTGCTTATCATTGGTGTAAGAACCCTAAGATTCTCTCCATTCTCTCTCTTCTTATCTGCTATTGACTCTTTGAGGAAATTTATTATTATTTTGTTTTTTCTTTTTCACTTCCCCTTTCTTGTTTATTTATTTTTTCATAAATGGGATCAAATCTCTAAACAATTACTACTGTGCTTGTCAATTTCCTTTATAACACTAGCTTTTTCAGCAAGCTCATAGCATAATTCATCCCTAACAACTTCTCAATATATATGCACTATCTTATTTCTTGAGTTTTAACAATCCTCCTAGATATCTCAACACATAATAAATCAAACTCTCCCATCTTGTCATGTATTATAATTTGCAAAGTTCATTGTCTACATCAATCAATGCACAAACAATTACTAAACTGGTTTCCAAAAATTATAGCTGTTTCATCACTCTGAACTTCCATCTTGCAGATAATAAAATCTGCAGATATTAGAAAACTATCCACATGAACTCTTATATTTTTTATAATTTCTATAGGAGTCATCGAAGACTAATCAGCCAATTGGAGAATCACCGAAGTTTTCCTCATCCCACCTAGTCATAGCCTCTCATAGATGTGGCATGGCATTACATTCACCGATGCTCCAAGATCACACAAAGGATTTAAAAATTTAACTCCTTCTATAGAGCAAGGAATGTTGAAATTATGTGGGTCCCTTAATTTGGGTGAACAATGCATTTAAATAGCTATTTCTTATGATCATTATCAGCTCCTACGAATATACGAGTTTCCATCTTATTAAATTGATTCACTAGGATTTGGTTATTACTTCTAGCTAGTGTAGGAAGTGATGTTCAAGTGTTGATTTCAACATTTTTAGGGGTTCAAATTTGTTAGTAAATCATACCTATCATTTCCTTTGGGTTCACCTCAACAGAGCTTGGTAGTGCTCTTGGAGGTCAACTAGCTATTTGCTTGGAAAGTTGGCCAATTTGCACTTCAATATTTCTTAAGGTTACTTCAGTTTATTGAATTAAGGCTTCATGATGATTCATAGAAGCCTCAGTGCATTGCATGAATTGGAGAGTTTTAGCCTTAAATGCATTGAAAGCATTTTCTAGGGTTGATTCATGTGGCAACCCGTGAGTGCTAGACTAGCCATAGTAATTATTACTCTTAGATAGATTAGGTTGTTGGTATTGTGATGGTGCTCCCCCTTGATTGTTATTCTAAGAGAAATTTGGGTGATTACTCCATCAAAAATTGTATGTATTTGAATATGGGTTGTTATATTATTGAGTTGAAGGGTTATCACGCACAAAATTCACATATTGTATGTGCGGGTGCGAAGGGGATATTGGAAGCACAGTTGTATATTTTGTGTGTGCCCCTGCATAACTTTTAATTTAATTCATATATTGTAAGAATTGACAAAACATTTCACTTTTGGTTAAGGGCTACTATCTTTTGTTGCTGTTCGGTAATTGAGGGGTTCCTTACTGTGCTAGGTTGATCTTTCCTAGGTTTATGTTGCGTCTCTGTAGGCCACTGATATAAATTCATGGCCATCTCTTCTTGAAATTTGTAGTGTCTTACTATTTATTGACCCACATGATGTCACAACTAAGAGTGTTCTTGTGCTAGCATTCAATCAATTGTAAAATGTTTGCACTTGAAGCTAAAGGGGCAACCCATGACGAGGACATCTCCTAAGTAATTCCTTAAATCTTTCCCAACTATCATATAATGACTTGCTATCGTACTAAACATAATTGGAGACCTCTTGCATAGGTGTGTTGGTTTTGTAGGAAGAAAACATTTGACCAAAAATTCTTGAACCAACTAATTCTAGGTGGCTATTGAATCATTAAGAAGTGAGTTCAACCAACTCTTTGCATAATATCTTAAGGAAAAAGGGAAAAACCTAAGTCTAATGTCATCATTAGTAAGAACTTTGTATTTCAAAAATCATATATCTCAAGAAAGTTTGAAATATGGAATTGGGATCCTCACTTTGTAACCCACAAAATTGAGCGCTTGGTACCATCTGCAACATGGTGGGTTTGATTTTAAAGTTATTAGCCTAAATATATAGTTTGACTATAGCATTTGATATTCCCTTTGTAGTAGGTAAGGCATAGTTCTTAAGAGCTATAGCCTAGTTATTTTGGTGAATTGCTCCTAAATTTTGGTCATTTGCCTAATATTTGAATTTAGCTTGGTTGTTGTCTATTCCTGTGAATCATGCTCTCAATTTCAGAATCAAAAAATAAATTTTCTAATCCTTCACTATACATTCACTCCTATAACACTACTTAGGAAAATAGGTTATGTCACCAACTCTAAATTCAGCAAGGTATTACAAAGAAATAGTTTGACAAAGTTGAGTACATGTATAAGCAAATAAATAAATTAGCAATAAATTAAAATATAAGAAACAGAAATTGTTTAAACCACTACTTTAAGAGATTTCTTTAATACTAATTCATTGTTCCTCGGAAACGGTGTCAAGAACTTGACATACTTATAATTTGTGTTTGTTTAAACACGCAAGTGCACTCAGTCTGAAGTAATATAGGACATAGTCTAGATTATTATTCTTAGAGAATGATGTGTATTAGTTACCAAATACTTTCTTTCTCTATTTATTTGAACAACTGAAATTGTGATTTTCTCTAACTGCTAAGATTACACTATATTGTTGTGATCAGTTAAAGATGGTTAAGAAGTGTTAAGCAAGAACATATGTAATATAAAAATTAGTGCATGCTATTTATAATCCAATTTGATGTGAGAGATAGTAACATATTTTCTTCTTTTCATGGAGCTGCAATGTGGTACCCCATATGTCAATTAAGACATCTCTGATACCAACTGTGGTACCTGATAAGTCCAAGATTTATAAGAAAATAATGAATACATACAAATAGTTTTATGAATGGAATAGTCTACTTTGAGGAGTTTTTCTGCATTTTTAGTTAAAAGATCAAGTAGAGCGAATTCTGGAAGAAATCAAAATTTCTGGAAGAAAACTGTTGTCATGCATCCTAGCGTGCCACAGCACGCCATAGCGGATCCTATACGAAAGATTAACCACTACCACATGCTACAACAACACTCATTAAACTGGACTCAGCGCATGAGGATTTAACAGAAGGGCTACAGCGTGCTATAGTGGATCTCATACAAAAAATCAACCGCTACCGTGTGCTACAACAACACTCATTAAACCTGACTCAACACATGAGGACTTAGCAAAAGTGCTATAGTACGCAATAGCGGATCTCATATAAAAAATCAACCACTACCACGTGCTACAATGACACTCATTAAATCAAGCTCAGCAAGAGAAAACTTAACAGAACTGCCATAGCGTGACGGAGCGGATCAGATACGAAGGTTCAACCGATACCACACGCCATAGTGAAATAAAAAGTGAATCAAATATTTATTGATCCACCATAATGCGCCTCAGTGGAGGCAACATGAAATATTGGCCGCTACTGCGTGCTATAGCGGTAATGCACTTAGTAAAAATTTGTAAGTATCTTCACTACCGCGCGCTGCAGCGGGACTGATACGCAAATTAAGTCGCTATCACGCATTGCAGTAGTACAAAGAAATTAACAGATAAATCAAAGGAGATTAAATTCATATGACATAGTGCGCTAGAGCGGTATTCATATGAAGGTCTAAGTGCTACAGCACGCCTAGGTGCGTTGGTGCGCGCCTTAATTTCTGCCAGAAATTTAAACCTTTTGCTTTCCACAGCTGTTAGAAACTCCCATTCAATTAATTCCTTGCATTTTCTCAAGGAAATCTTAGCAGATTTTTTATTGCAAGCAATTAAAACTTGGGAGTTGAAGGGATGGCAGAATTCATTGCAAATGGGCTGAATACTTGCCTATTTAAACAACTATTCATGACTAAGAAAGGGTTTCCACTTTTGACATTCATTGATCATAAACAAAAAGCTTGTTGTAAGAGAAGAGAAAGGAGACCTATCTATGGAAGGAAGAAGAGTACCATTGCTGGAGAAAGGGAAGAAGAAAGAAGAGAAAGGGAGATCCAGAGAACGCCAACAAGGGCTGTTCCTAGTTTTCTCCTCAACCTTTTATTAAATTTCTTTTTTGTAAAACCTTAAATAGGTTCTTATCCTTGTATGTTTCTCTTTGTATTTCTGCTGTAATGAAAGGCTAAGCCCTCCTTGGAGAGGGTTGGGCCATAATCATATAAAATGCATGGGACAATCGTGTCATATTATTTTCCTTGCAATGAAATAAAATCTGCTTTATATTTTAATGTAGATTTGTCTTGTTCTCTGCATGCTATGGAATGATTGAATATCCTGTGTGTAATGAAATTGCTGTAATGAAAATAATGCTAAGTCAACTAAACACTTCAAGCCTAGAGGTAATGCACATAGAGGTCATCGCCATGAACAAATGTTTGCTGTGCGAGGATTCTCGGTGTAAAACACCTCAGGATTTGAATGGAAAGTTGATTAAGTAGCATTAATTATCTTGTGCTCCATCGCTCACCAATTGGAGTAAAGCTAGGTATGTGTGCATTAGTGCTCAGAGCTTTGTGACAGCTCTTGAGCCTAACTGCACCATACCTTGAGCTCAGTCGAAAGGTCAACACATTTGAGCCAAGAGCCACCAATCAAGCTCTACAGCTCAGCAGACATTAAAGGAGGAAGAGGGTTCATCGAGCGCTCATGAATGATGTGACATAATCCATTTAGCATGGTGAATCCACTTCCTTAGCTAAACCGCGTATATAGCACATGACGCTAGTTGGTGAAATCAAGCTTGTGCGATCACCAAATTAAAAGACTATTTTGATAACCTAGACATAGGAAATCTTAATAAATTAAGTCGATCACATGAGAGTCTATGTGCTGAGATTAAACCCTAGTGTGTTCATCTTGTGCACTAGACTTGAACTAGTCAGAATTAGAGGACCAATCTAAGAAACTCTAGATTTAATTGATTATCTGGCATGAAAACAGTACATTATAAGTTGCATGAACTGAATATGACACCAATGCCTAATAACTTGCATGATGAAAACCCAACTCTCCCTTTTTAATCAAATGGTATCTTAATTTAAGATCCTTGCTTTATTAATTTGGAGCCACTAAAAACCTAAAATATCTTAGTTTAAATATTATTAAAAGTAGATATACCTTAGTACTAAAATGATCAGTTCCCTGAGGATGATAAAATATCGGAACTTACCTTCCATTATTACTTCAGACCTTGTACACTTACGTGCAAGCGCAGATGTGTATTTGCCGTCTGTCAAGTTTTTGGTGCCATTGCCGGGGAATGGTATGCATTTTGTATTAAGGAGAATATATTAGTCAATAGTGATTTAGACATCTTCTTTTGCACATACTTTTATTTTTTTGTAATTCTATTTGTTGCTAATTGTAGCTAGATTTTTTAGTTAGTTTCTTTATTTGTAACTACTGTGTTAAACTCAATTGCTTAATTGTTTGATCTAGCTGAATTTTTGAAATTGCATGAGTAGGAGAACTTGTTCTACTATACTTTTTGATCCTGAAATTGAATGAACATATTTACGAGCTAGGAGAGAATGATCAAATTCAACCCAACCACAAGTAGAAATGGATAATGAAGTAAGAAACCCTGGGGAAGTTTTAGAAAATAATAGAGGTAGAGCACTTAGAGATTATGCCCTACCAAATGTAGGTGGAGTCCCCAATGCAATTGTTAGACCAACCATTCAAGCTAATAACTTTGAAATAAATCCCTTAACATTGTATATGGTCCAAAATAATCAATTTAGTGATTTAGCTACAGACGATCCTAACTCACATATTTCTAATTTTTTGGAAATATGCGACACTTTTAGGTTTAACGGTGTGTCCGATGATGCTATTAGGTTGAGACTTTTTCCCTTTACATTGAGAGATAGAACAAGAATATAGCTCAGTTCTCTATCTGGCGAGTAAATTAGAACTTGGGATGGCTTAGCTGGAAAATACTTAGCTATGTACTTTCCACCTGCTAAGACTGCTATGTTGAGAAATGAGATCTCTAATTTCTCTCAACAAAATGGAGAAAATTTGTATGACAGCTCGGAGCGCTTTAAGGATTGCTTAAGGCATTTCCCCCATCATGGGTTTCCCTTGTGGACGCAAGTGCAAATATTCTCCAATGGACTGAATGCACCCATAAGGACACTCATAGATGCAGCTGCGGGCAGATCTTTGAGTAGAAAAACCCTAGAGGAAGCCTTCAACCTCCTTGAGGAATGACAATAAATGTATATCAATGGTTGACTGAGCGGCTAAATTCAAATAGGAAAGAGGTAAATAACTTGAATGATACAAATCAGTTGTGAAACAACTCTAGCTATTACCATAGCTAAATTTAGATTATTCAAGCTAAACCAAGTTCTAATTTTGATCCTATTAGACTCCATGTGTCATTTGAGCCTAACCTTAGAAGTTAGAAATCAATCAGAGTTCATTTGAGCATTTTGGTATTTTTGCCTATTTTTGGCTCTTGAAAATTAGCTAAATTAAATTGATCTCCAAATTAAAATCTGATTACATTTTTAAATTCCTCATAACTCAATTAACTAAGGGTAAAATTTTGAAAATTTTTAGAGCTCATATAGTCTTAAATTAGATTTAAGATTCATTAGAATTATATTTTAATTAATTAAATAAATTTCTATTAATTAAATTAATTATATGTATTATTTTTTTATATTTGGGATTTGCCGTCGGGACCATGGCAGATCCGCTGCGGGGTCCCAACAGTGGTGCTTCACTCAACGCCAATAGATGCAGTAGCACGCATCCTAGCACACTTGATCCAATGACGCGATCCATTCCATACTAAGATCTAATCCTAGACATCGGGTTGATCGAGTGCATCTGATGGTTGTAATCCCATCTGCAGCTTATCATTAAGTAGAGCATTAGAACCATCCATGACCAACGACTCTGCGATTGGATGGTCTGGAGCACCCTGTGCACTATGGACCTTCTTCTACGGCTTGCTTGCCCGCGCGTCTGGTTCCCATGCCGAGATCTAATCCTAGACGTCGAATTGATTGAGTGTATCTGATGGTTGTAATCCCATCTGCGGCTTATCGTTAAGTAGAGCATCAGGACCATCCATGACCAACAACTCTGTGATTGAACGGCCTGGAGCACCCTGTGCACTATGGACCTTCATCTACCGCTTGCTTTCCCGCACGTCTGGTCCCCCCCCCCGCCCCCAACAGCACGACCTTGGTAGCCCCCGTGGCAGTACGAGAAAACTTGGTTTTCCATTTCTACCCTCAAGCACGACGTCTTGCCGGCTGCCATCTCCCTGAATTGACCCCAACCCTTTCATCCATCCCTTACCTTTGGTCTGAGCCATTCCCTTAAACCTGAGCTCTGGCATCCACCCTAGACCTTCTACCATCCTATAAATACCTCCATTAATCCCTCAGTGAGCCCCTTTGCTCACTGTGACCCTCGTAGCTCGGCCAAAGGCTTTGAAGCTCTCAACAAGTCCATACATCCCCGTAGCTATGAACCGCTGATTGAGGGCCTGGTCTGGCATTTAAACCCACTTGCTGAGCTCCTGCAATCACTTTCAAGCTTCTGAGCTCATCCCTTCGCCTCAGTCGCAATAGTTCTCCAAGACCAGGTATTGCCATCACCCTACTTCATTGTCGAGCTGAATTCAACTCAGCTCTCTATCAATTAAACCCTAGATGTTGTGTTAGAACCTCACCCTTAACCTCCTCTAGGCAGTTGAGGGTTTGGGAGTGACTGGAAGTGGACCAGGTGGAGAATTCATTGCCTGAGCGTGTACTGTTAGTCGACTTCTGGTTCGCCTGATCACCGCATTTCTTCAAGCCTTTAGCTCCATAATTGGTGCTGGAACCTCTCGGCCAATGATTGCAGACTCATATCAATGTTTGGGTTCAATCATATCAATCGATTCTACTGGAATCGATTGACCCATTGATGGCTCCCATCTATGTTCCACCTTGTGTAGCACTCCAACAATTTAGACCTCCTCGGGACATTGCGACTTACCCAATTACTTCTCCTTCGATCCCTGAACATGTAGTATTAGATCTTAGCTCATGGCATTGATGCTGTGAGAAGAATTCTCTCCTCCCAGATGCGCCTTGGAAGACGCCTTAGTCGAGTAGCACTCCAGCAATCCGGCGCATCCCAGACGAGGTTTCTTAGTTCATTTGACGCGTCTAGTACCACTGATGGTGTTGCCGTCATGATCCAAGCACGACATGGCTCGTGCATGGGGAATTGGGCGTCTGAAGCTAACTCTAGGGGATTGGGTATCGGGCATTAGGCGTGGAGCCGATACACAGTGCCGGGCCGGGTCAGACCCCATCCGACGCAATTTTGATTTCGAGCAATGGCTAATTAAGAATTTTGGAATTTATTTTCCTTCTAATAATTCATTTATAAATAGATTCAATTACATATCCTATGATTCTAATTTAAGTAAACATTTTTAGATTAAATTAATCAAATAACTTTGGCTATACTTATCCAAATGGTATAATCCAATATACCATTTTAATCAAAATAATACAAGGAATAATAATATAAAATAAAATCTAAGATCTAATGGTTGGATTTTAACAAATTTCCAAATCTTTTTCTATTCTCATTTAAATCATAATTAATTCATTAAAGGTCCTAGAATATTGATTAAGGTCTCTGAGTGCTCATGAGACCATAGAGAACTTACTTAAGCCATTAAAAATAATTTAGGATCATTAAATTTGCTAATCACCTCTTGATTATCCTAATATTGGATTAGTGAAGTAAGCCTTGGATTAATCTTTGATTTTGATGATTTAGATTCCAATCACCTCCTTATGAATAGTAGAACTTATTAATATGTTCGGATCACCCTAATATTGTCTTAGATTCTTAATCATCTAACTTGGCTTTAAAATGTGATTAGTGCTAATTAGGTTGATTATGGTATCAAAACTTAAGTTAATTGTTCCATTCACTTCATTAATCATTATTAAATTCATTAAAATTGATTTGAATCAATTTGAATGTTAAATTCTTAAAATTCCAACATTTGTCTTAAGAAGGATATTTTGGTCATTTTTATCCAAAATATCATTTAATCATCCTTAAACCCTAACATTTCAGTAAAATATTTCTAAGTAATATATCAGTACCCTTTTGTAATCTCATGTTTAATGAAATTAATCCAAGTAGAGAAATCTTGAAATTCTTAATAGGATCCTAAGAGTAATCTAAACCACCTCTTTTAATGTTCAACCTAATTGCTTAACACTCAACTCTAGTTTAATTACTTTATTAAGATGATCTTTAAGCTTTAATCCTAATGTAATATTCTTGTAAAATTCTATGTCTAGTTTTAGCTTAGATCTAAAGTGATCAAACCTTAAATCTTAGATCTTAGATCATCCGATTGAATTAGATCACTCCTATTTGGAATTCCCTATCAGATTTATTGTTTAATCCTTTTTAATCATCCTTGTGGGTGTAGGATTAATTCAACCTATAGAATAATGTAATTATTCTAAAAGATTGAATATAGATGTTAGATTCAAATTTTCTTAATTGATTATTCTATCTTATAACATTAGTAATAACCTTTCACTAAGATCTTAGCTTCCAAATCCTTCAACTTATAAGATTATATACCTTTAGATCATGTTTGAGTGTGAATTCTAGATCCTTATTAGGATATCACCTTGGATTCAGGATTTGAACCCCAATGTGGAGTTTAAGTTCAAAATCCTTGATCTTGCTTCACTAAATCAAGAATTAGGTTAAGTGAGAAATATAAAAATTAGGTCATTGATTTATTTACTTTAAACATTTATAGCCATCACTTGATTTGAATTAGAACTTGTAAAGTTCTAATGTTAACCTTAAGGTCGTGAATCTGAGATTATACTCGATAGCTGGATATTGGAGATCCTAAACTTGTATCTTCTTAGAATAGTTATATTTGGATAAATTAGACAACAATATATATCCCATAAGTCTAGTTAAGTCTCTTGCTTACTTTGACTTTGATTGCTCTGCACACCTTGGATATTGAGCCTTCTTCCTAGGACATAATAGGTAAGCTCAGGAGATTGATAATGTATGTTAAGTTAGCATTTGAAGAGCATAAACATTCACTCAGTTCTTTCAGTGCATTCAGTTCAGTAGGGTGTGTCCTAGATTAGTCTGCCTCTCTAATTCTAGTTTTGTTATAAAATAGATTTGGACCTAGCTCAATGCTTTGCTAGGATGGATATATGTCTTATTCTATAAGTTCAACTCAGACCTAGCTCTGATGATGCCTAGGATGAACACATGTTGAACTTTATATTCAGAGGCCCTGAATGGCCTATTTCTATTATGGCAATACTATGTTTTAGCCATACTTTTGCTTTAGTTCAGTTTTCAGTGCTTTTGGTTTGCCTTGCCAGATGCTTCAGTGGCTTTACTTTTAGTTCACTTCAGTACCTTGGCTTGGTTTGCCACATGCTTCAGTGGCCATTTACTTATTAACTTTGCATACGTATATACTTATTTCTGTTCATTAGTCATTAAATATTGGCATGCTTAGGAAGCTAGTTTTATATACTTAGTTTAGTATATTTTTGCACAGTTTTCTTATAATTAAATTAGTATGTATCAATGTGATCATAAACATGCTAGGATGAGTTTACTTTTAGTACTTTGCAGATATTTGTATACCTTTGCCTTACCTTGTTCAGCTGCATGTCTAGTGTGTACTTTGCGTACTTTATTTTTTAAGTTATAGATGTATTGTTTATAGCTACCCGGTTCATTTTAGCTTGTTACACCTTAATTTGTTTGCATGCTTAAAGTAATAAGGTGATATCTCTAAATGTTCAGTTCTCTTAAATTTGCCTAAAATGTACTTAAACAATTTGTCTAACTGTAACATTTTTCTTTTATTGGCTGGGGCCATGGCATTTGTGATACCGACAAATGTCAGATTTGGAGCTGTTTGTTGGTGGTTTTGCAGGAGAGGAGCTTGGACAGGAGGAGGATCTTCCTATTGCTGCTTAGTTAGCTTTCTCTTTCTGTTGTGAGGACGAGAGTTCTTTCTTTCTTTAAATAATTTAGTCTGTAATAATTATATTTTGTGGAGTATTTACTTTCTGCACTTTGAGCTGAGTTACTATTGTTTACTCTTTTATACTATGCTGTGATGTGGATATTATGCTATACTATTTTCTGCTTCTGCTACTTTGATATGTTGATGTATGTTCACAGTTCTTAGGTGACAAGTCTTCTGCTTGAGACGGGTTGGGTTACACCTGATTCTGCTTAGGTTGGAGATTTCTCATAGTTGGAGCACCGCACTCCTCGTGATTATGCTAATATTTGTATTAGCATGGTCGCGGAGGGTACGGGGCCCCACAATTGGTATCAGAGAACACCAAAAGGTGTCAGAATAGGATCTGTGATTCCTTTCTACCTAATGGACAGTTATTCTGAAGTATAAACAACAAGGTATAACATCCATAACAAAGTACTATTGGTAACTCTTTGGAAAATGTGGATTAAAAATACTTATATCCTAATAATCTAGTCACCTCTAGTTTGACAAAAACCAGTACATTCTGCTATTAGGGTCAAATGGATCATGGAGAGTCTGACTTAGAATATTATCCGCATGCCTTCGAGTTGGCTTGGAGTTATAGCTTCAAGTGGACACAAGATAGCAAATGGCAGATCAAAGGAGTTTCAACACAAGGAACCATAGTCTTGGACAAGCTTCCGCATCAATCAGCGTATCGAGGGCTTGACTTTCCTATCTATGCACAAGAGTGGTTGTGCCGAGTAGAGTCAGTTTTGAGGCACATAGAGTGTCCAAAGTCCCTCTTTATTGACATTGTGATGGATCAAATGCTGGACTATGCAAGAGTCTGGTGGTATAATACCATCAGAAGGATTGAAAGGAAACACAAGAGAAAGTGCCAGGAAGTGACCTTCTAGGATTTTTGTGTTGCATTTAGGGCTGAGTACATTAAGGATGTCTGAGTGATAGTTAGAGTAGCCATCATTTCTTATTCCAATAGTACTATGATTTTGGCAATTTCTAAATCTTATGCAAATCTTTATTTCAAAAGTAATGAGAATTTTTAGCATCTATTAGAGATTTAATTATTGTCTTTCCTAGAATGACTCTAAGATCTAGCTTTGTATTGCTCAATTAGAATGGATCCTGGATCACCTCCTGCGTTTATGCCTATCAAAACTGCTGTCGCTTCAAGCAGTTCTTTTGATTAAATAGCTCATTTTCGAGAAATGGTGGCAACCTTATTGGATAAATAGGCCCAACAAGCACTAGCCATGTAGAAGATGATGTCTGATCACTCAGTACCACCTACTGCTACTACTGTTCCTACTATCCCTGTTCAGTAAAACCCATTTCCTTCCCATCACCCTATAGATGGTTTCCTTCACAACTTCCTGAGACTAAGGCCTTCCACATTCAGTTGGAACTTATCTCCGATGGACACAGTCGACTGGCTGAAGGCAATCAAGAAAGACTTGATCGGTCTAAAAATCCCAAATTCAGAAGCCGTCCATCTCACGACACATATGTTTCATGCTGAAGCAGAATACTGGTGAGATGACATTCAAAATACTTAAATTGTTGACTATGAACTTGAAGACATTCCTTGGGATGAATTTGTAGAAGCATTCAAGGCCAAATTCATTCCCCCGTCTGCATAGAACATCTTAACAGACACAATTCTAAGACTGACACAAGGGAGCCATTCTGTATCTGAATACAAAAGAGAATTTCACAGGATGTTTTGTTTCTCCCTAGAGATCATCCAATCTGAATCGGCGAAGTGCCATCGCTTTCTAGGTGAGATTCACTAAAGGATCTTATTATCCTGCTCCGTCTGACTAGCTTCTTTGAACTAGTAGAGACAGCAAAGGTGCTTGGGGACCATCACTCGAAGAAAGATCTCAAGCAAAATATGCAATCAACTCCCCATAGGCATGAAGCATTCAATAGACATAGGCCTTACTCTACAAAGGTTTATCAAATAGAAGCTGCACCAACTGCCAAACCAATTCAAGGCTATAGCCAGCATCATCCTTATGGCAAGTGCTATCACTTTGGCCATAAGTTCTACAATTATAGCATCTAGGCCGCCTATTTTATCATTGCACATGCACAGAGATAGTGGATGGAGTCTAGATTAAACTATCACAGAAGAACCAAGTATTCAGAGCAACTCCACTGAATATAAGAGAACCAGGTTTTGTAATAATGCCAGCTCCTTCATCTTAAGTTGCTCGAGAACAACTCCCTGCTCCCAAGCCCCAGAACAACCCCAGGAAGTAGGTGAACAACCGTCTGCTGGTTTTGCTTGAGTGTATGCTCTAACACCTCTTGAAGTCATAGAAGATAATAATGTGGTTTCAGGTACACATTTATGAACTTCTTCTTTTAAATTGTATTTCTACATCTTAAATATTGCAATTGGTTAATGCGATTCGTATGAATAATTTAGGCATGCTATATTTTAATGACCAGCCATGCAATGTGTTATTCGACACTGGTGCTAGTCATTCTTTTATGTATGAACATTTTGCCAATATTCTTAAACCACACTTGTACAACTTAGAAAAATCTTTAAGTGTTGGACTTCCATCTGGAGCCAAACTCAGTGCTCATAAGTTTTGTAATATAAAAATCCCATTAAATGGTCAGGAGTTTGACTCCAAATTAATTGTCCTACCACTAATAAGCTTTGAAATCATCCTTGGGATGAATTGGCTCAGTGACCATAATGTCGTGATAAACGGCCTTAAGAAGAAAGTCACTCTTAATTCTTAGGGAAAGTGTGAAACTTTCGTAGGAAGGGTTAGTACGCAACTATCATTAATCAATGCTATCAAAGCTGAGCAAATAATTAGTAAAGGTTGTGATGTTTTTCTGGTCACTATGATGGGTGAACCAAAATAAAGTATCCCTCTCTCTAATTATAAGGTAGTTAAGGAATTCACTGATGTATTACCAAAAGATTTGCCTGGTGTACCTCCTTCCAGAGAAGTAGAGTTCTCTATCAAATTGATCCCAAGTACCTAGCCCATTTCTAAGGCTCCATATAGAATGGCACCTAAGGAACTTTAAGAGCTTAACGAACAGTTATAAGAGCTCTTGAATAAAGGCTTTATTATGCCAAGTGTGTCTTCTTGGGGAGCGCCCATCTTGTTTGTAAAGAAAAAAGATGGATCTATGCGAATGTGCATAGATAACCGTGAACTAAATAAAGTCACCATAATGAATAAATATTCATTGCCTAGAATTGATGATTTGTTCGACCAATTATCTAGAGCCATTATATTTCTTAAGATTGACTTAAGGTCTAGATATAATCATTTGCAAGTAAAAGAAGCAGATGTAGGAAAGATCGCTTTCCATACTCGTTATGGTCATTTCGATGTTATAGTGATGTCTTTTGGACTCACTAATGTGCCATCAATTTCATGGATTCGATGAAGCGAGTTCTTAAACCATATTTAGGCAAATTTGTAATCGTCTTCATCGATGCTATTATTATCTATTCTTAAACCTTAAAAGATCATGAGGATCATTTGAGGTTAGTTTCAGGAACTCTACGTGAACATCAGCTTTATGCCAAGTTCTCCAAATGCTAATTTTGGCTTAAATACATTTCAGTCTTGGGGTATGTAGTCGATGCCCAAGGTATTCATATAGATCAGAACAAAGTAAGTGCTATTCAGAACTGTGTTCAGCCTAAGTCAGTCACTGATATCAGAAGTTTCTTGGATTTAACTGAATATTACAGAAAGTTCATTAAGGGCTTTTCTCAGATTGCCTCACCTTTTACTAAGATAACTTAGAAAGCCATTCCATGTGTTTGGAGCCCTGAATGCAAAGGATCATTTCGAACCCTAAAGGACACACTCTCTACCGCTCCAGTGCTTATTCTTCCCAAGGAAGGCTTGAACTATCAGGTGTATACAGATGCCTTTGGAATTGGTTTAGGTTGCGTGTTAATACAAGAGGGTAAGGTAATCGCTTACGCCTCTCATCAGTTAAAACCCCATGAGAAAAATCATCCAGTTCATGATCTCGAACTTACCGCTGTAATCTTTTCCTTAAAAATTTGGCATCATTATTTATATGGAGTTCAGTGTTCAATTTTCATTAATCATCAAAGCTTAAAGTATATCTTCACTTAAAGTGAACTAAACTACCGTCATAGAGGATGGTTAGAACTTATTCGTGATTATGACCTAAGTATTCAGTATCATCTAAGTATGGCAAATGTAGTGGCCGATGCCCTTAGCTGTCATGCTACTCTATCTTCTATGGTTGCCTCTAGTTCCTTAGAATAAGAATTTTGCAAGCTTGAAATTTCTCTAGTTAGCGGTGATGTGTTGAGCTCTATTCTAGTAAATATCAATGTGGAACCTACTTTCCATAGAGATGTCTCCATCTCACAGACCAAGGATGAAGATTATCTGAAATTCAAGGTAGATATTAAAGGTGGTCTTCATTAGGAATTACAGATGCATAATGATGTAATTTATCAAAGAAATCATTTGTGAATTCCTAAATCCATGCACTGTGAAGTTTTGGTATAAGGCCATAATTTGGGATATCACATCCACCATGGCAGTACTAAAATGTACCAAGATCTAAAGCAATCATATTGGTGGCCTGGTATGAATAAGAGTGTAGCCAATTTTGTGGCTAAGTGTCATGCCTGCAACTTGGTAAAGGCCGAGCACCAAGGACCTGGTGGTCTTCTGCACCCATTAGAAATTCTTGAATGGAAATAGTTTGATATATCTATGGATTTCATTATGGGATTGCCTCGCACAAAATCTAGTATCGATGTAATCTGGGTTATAGTAGATCGTTTAACTAAATTAGTGCACTTCCTTCTTATCCGTTAGAATGAATCTGCAGAGAAGGTAGCCAATCTCTATATGAAAAAAAAAGTCAGGCTGCATGGAATTCTGAAATCAATAGTATCTGATAGAGATAACAGATTTACTTTTAAGTTTTGGCAAGCTGTGCACCAAGATCTGGGTACTACTCTAGCTATGAGTATAGCCTTTCATCCTCAAACGGATGGTCAAACTGAAAGAGTGAATCAAGTTCTGGAGGATCTGCTTAGGCTTTGTGTTCTCACTTTTGCTAGTTCCTGGGAAGATCACATTCTATTAGTGGAGTTTTCCTACAATAATGGTTTCCAAGCCAGTATTAAAATGGTTCCTTATAAGGCATTGTATGGTAGAAAATACAGTACTCTGCTTGCTTGGTTAGAAACAGGAAGCGTTCAACTTTTTGGGTATGAGTTGGTTGAAGAAACTAATAAGAAGATTCAATTAATTCAGTAGAGAATCTGCTCTGCTCAAGATCGCCAGAGCAAGTATCATGATGCTCATCATCGTCTCCTAAAATTCAATGTTGGAGATTTTGCTTATTTGAAAGTCAGTCCAATGAAGGGTGTCTACAGATTTGGTGTAGCAGGGAAACTCAGTCCCCGCTATGTGAGAGCTTTTGATATTTTACCCAGAGTAGGATCATCTGCCTATAAGTTGAATCTTTTAGATGACTTTGCAGCCATTCACAATGTGTTCCACGTATTATCATTAAGAAGATGTCTCAAAGACCCTTCTCATCTCGTTCAGCTTCCAGCAGTAGAAATTTGACCTGATCTTTCTTATGCCAAAGAACTAATCAGAGTCTTAGCTCATGATTAAAAATAGCTAAGAAATCATTTAGTTCCAATGGTCAAATTCTAGTGGAAGAATCGATCCTTGGAAGAGTCAACTTGGGAAAATAAAGTAGATATGCACAATAAATATCAGCAACTCTTTGCAAATCCATGTACCATTTCTTTTTCTTTTCCTTTCTGTTTCCCTTAAATTTCTAGTCCTTGTAGTACTTTCTTCACTAAGTGATGTTTGGGATGACATCCTTCTTAAGTGGGGGAGTCTAGAACATCCCTAGTTATTACCCTAGCTAAATTCAGATTATTTAAGCTAAACCAAGTTCTAATTTTGATTCCATTAGACTCAATAAGTCATTTGAGCATAACCTTAGAAGTTTGAAATTAATCTGAGTACATTTGATCATTTTGGTATTTTTGCATATTTTTGGCTCCTGAAAATTAGCTAAATTAAATTGATCTCCAAATTAAAATCTAATTTCATTTTTGAATTCCTCAGTCGCAGTCATTCTCCAAGATTAGGTACAGCCATCACCCTACTTTGTTGTCAAGCTGAATTCAGCTCGGCGCTCCATCAATTAAACCCAAGATGCTGTGTTAAGACCTCACCATTAACCTCCTCTAGGCAATCGAGGGTTTGGGAGTGACTGGTAGTGGACCAGGTGGCGAATTCATCGCCTGAGCATGTACTGTTAGTCGACTTCTGATTCTCCTGATCAACACATTTCTTCAAGCCATTAGCTCCCCAATTGGTGCTGGAACCTCTCGGCCAATGATTGTAGGCTCATATCGATGTTTAGGTTCGCTCATATCGATTGATTCAATTGGAATCGATTGATCCATTGATGGTTCCCATCTGTGTTCCACCCTGAGTAGCACTGCAGCGATCTAGACCTCCTCCGGACCTCACGACTCACCCAATCGATTCTCCTTCGATCCCTGAATGTGTAGGGTTATAACTTAGCTTGTGGCATTGATGCTGTGAGGAGAATTCACTCCTCCCAGATGTGCCTTGGAAGATGCCTCGGTCGAGTAGCACTCCAGCGATCCGGTGCATCCCAAACAGGGCTTTTTAGTTTATTCGATGCGTCTAGTACCACTGATGGTGTAGCCGTCGAGATCTAGGCATGGCATGGCTCATGTGTGGGCAATTGGGCATCTAAAGCTAACCCTAGGGGATTAGGTATCCGGCATTAGGCACGGAGATGATACATAGTGCTGGGCCTGGTCAGACCCTGGCCTGTGCGGTTTTGATTTTGGGCTGGGGCTTTAATTAAGATTTTTGGAATTAATTATCCTTCTAATAATTCATTTATAAATAGATTCAATTACATATCCTATGATTCTAATTTAAATAAACATTCAGACTAAATTAATCAAATACCTTTGGCTATACTTATCCAAATGGTATGATCCAGTATACCATTTTAATTAGAAAAATGCAAGGAATAATAATATAAAATAAAATCCAAGATCTAATGGTTGGATTTTAGCTAATTGCATAATCTTTTTTTGTTCTCATTTAAATCATCATTAATTCATTATAGGTCCAAAAATATTGATTAAGGTCTCTGAGTGCTCATGAGACTATAGAGAACCTATTTAAGCCATTAAAAATAATTGAGGATCATTAAATTTGCTGATCACCACCTCAATATTAGAATAGTGAAGTAAGCCTTGGATTAATTTCTAATTTTGATGATTTAGGTTCCAATCACCTCCTTAAGTGTAGTAGAACCTATAAATATGTTTGGATCACCCTAATATTGTCTAAGATTCTTAATCATCTAACTTGGCTTTAAAATGTGATTAGTGCTAATTAGGTTGATTATGGTATCAAACCTTAAGTTAACTATTCCATTCACTTCATTAATCATTATTAAGTTCATTAAAACTAATTTGAATCAATTTGAATGTTAAACTCTAAAAATTCCAACATTTGTCTTAAAAAGGGTATTTTTGTCATTTTGATCCAAAATATCATTTAATCATCCTTAAACCCTAACATTTCAGTAAAATGCTTCTAAGTAATATATTAGTACCCTTTTGTAATCTTATGTTTAATGAAATTAATCCAAGTGGAGAAATCTTGAAATTCTTAATAAGACCTTAAGATCTTAAGAGTAATCTAAACCACCATTTTTAGTGTTCAACCTAATTGCTTAGCACTCAACTCTAGTTTAATTACTTTATTAAGATGATCCTTAAGCTTTAATCCTAATATAATATTTTTGTAAAATTCTAAGTCTACTTTAGCTTAGATCTAAAGTGATCAAACCTTGGATCTTAGATCGTAGATCATCTGATTGAATTAGATCACTCCCATTTGGAATTCCCTACCTGATTTAGTTTTAATCCTTTTTAAACCTCCTTGTGGGTGTAGGTTTAATTCAATCTACAGAATAATATAATTATTCTAAATGATTGAATATAGTTCTTAGATTCAAATTTTCTTAATTGATTTTTCTATCTTATAATATTAGTAATGACCTTTCACTAAGATCTTAGTTTCCAAATCCTTCAACTTATAAGATTCTATACCTTTAGATCATGTTTAAGTGTAAACCCTAGTTCCTTATTAGGATATCACCATGGATTCAGGATTTGAACCCCAATGTGGAGTTTAAGTCCAGAATCCTTAATCTTGCTTCACTAAATCAAGATTTGGGTTAAGTGAGAAACATAATAATTAGGTCGTTGATTTACTTACTTTAAACCTGTATAGTCATCACTTGATTTGAATTAGAACTTGTTAAGTCGTGAATCTGAGATTATACTCTATAGCTGGATATTGGAGATCCTAAGCTTCTATTTTCTAAGAATCATTAGATTTGGATAAATTATATAACAACAGATATCACATAAGTCTAGTTGAGTCTCTTGCTTACTTTGTCTTCGATTGCTCTACACACCTTGGATATTGAGCCTTCTTCCTTAGACATAATAGGTAAGCGAGCCTAAACATTCACTCAGTTCTTTTAGTGCATTCAGTTTAGTAGGGTGTGTCCTAGCTTAGTTGCCTCCCCAGTTCTAGTTTTATTATAAAATAGACTCGGACCTAGCCCAGTGCTTGGCTAAGATGGATACATGTCTTATTCTATAAGTTGAACTAGGACCTAGCTCTGATGATGCCTAGGATGGACACATGTTGAACTTTCTATTTAGAGGCCATGAATGGCCTATTTCTGTTATGGCAGTACTATGTTTTAGGCATACTTTTACTTCAGTTCAATATTTAGTGCTTTTGGTTTGCTTTGCCACATGCTTCAGTGGCTTTACTTTTAGTTCACTTCAGTACCTTGGCTTACTTTGCCACATGCTTCACTCGCCATTTACTTATTAACTTTGCATACTTATATACTTATTTCTGTTCACTAGTTATTAAATATTGGCATATTTAGGATGCTAGTTTTGTATACTTAGTTCAATATATTTTTGCACAATTTTATTTTAATTAAATTAGCATGTATCAATGTGATCATAAGCATGTAAGGATGAGTTTACTTTTAGTACTTTGCAGATATTTGTATACCTTAGCCATACCTTGTTCAGCTGCATGTCTAGTGTATACTTTGTGTACTTTGTATTTTAAGTTATAAATGTATTGTTTATAGCTACCCGATTCATTTTAGCTTGTTGCACCTTAATTTGCTTGCATGCTTAAGGTAATAATGTGATATCTCTAAATGTTCAATTCACTTAAATTTGCATAAAATGTACTTAGACAATTTGTCTAACTATAACCTTTTTCTTTTGTTGGCTGGGGCCCTGGCATTTGTGATACTAATAAATGTCAGATTCAGAGTTGTTCGTTGGTGGTTCTGCAGAAGAGGAGCTTGGATAGGAGGAGGATCTTCCTATTGCTGCTTAGTTAGCTTTCTCTTTCTGTTGTGCGGATGAGAGTTCTTTCTTTCTTTAAACTATTCAGTCTGCAATAATTCTATTTCTGGATGTATTTACTTTCGGCACTTTGAGCTGAGTTACTGTTGTTTACTCTTCTATACTATGCTATAATATGGATGTTATGTTATATTGTTTTCTGCTTCTGCTACTTTGTTATGTTGATGTATGTTTATAGTTCTCAGGTGACAAGTTTTTTGCTTAAGATGGGTTGGGTTACACCGGACTCTGCTTAGGTTAGGGATTTGCCATAGTTGGAGCATCGCACTCCTCGTGGTTATGCTAATATCAGTATTAGCATGGCTGTGGTGGGTACGGGGCCCCAAAAGTTGGCTTCCATACAGAGGGAAATTGAGCTATTAAACCTTAAAATTGAAAATATGAATGTGAATGCAATTCAAGAGGTCAATTATGAGTTATGCTTAGAGAACCACATCAGTGATTGCTGTAATGTAAAAATCCATTTGAACCCTCTCAAGCTGAACAAGTGAACTTTTTAAAAAATAATAATAACCCACAAAACAACCCTTACTCTAATACATACAATCCAGGGTGGTGGAACCACCCAAAACATTTCGTAGAGTGAGGGGAATTCTCAGGGAAATTACAACACCCAACCACAAAATAGGCAAAGTCAAAATTTCAACAATACTTATAAGCCTAATCAACATAAAAATTTGGAATCGGTATTAGAAGAATCTTTTTTAACTTTTAAAATTGAAATGGTTCAATATATGAAAATAATTGAGTTGACCTTGAATCGGCACAAAACCTCAATCCAAGGAATTAAGATATCTCTTCGGAATATCAAAGTTTAACTTGGGAAAATTTCCCAAGAACTGTCCACTCCACAACAGGGAACTTTGCCTAGTTTTACAGAGGTAAATCCTAGAGAGAGAGTGAGCATCATTCACTCGGATGGAACTGAAGGGGACAATCTTAATGATAAAACTGAGTTAAACAAAGCTGAAGTGGGGGTAGAAGGAGAAATGGGGAAGAGGAAGACTGAGAATGGAATACTAGTAGCAATACATTTTAGGATCTTGGCAGGCTAAACATCCCTTATGTGATAAAGAGCGAGGTTCTTTTATCCCTTGTATGATCTAGGAGCCTCGGTAAATGTCATGCCCTACCATATATATGAACATCATAAGTTAGGAGGGATGGAAACCACCTCTATGATCTTAGAATTTTTAAATCTTGATTTAAGAACCCCTTTATTAATAGTTAAAAATATACCCATTGGTTTAGGAGGTTTTGTCTTCCCCACTAACTTCATCATCTGTGAATGGGATACATGGAATGAAAATTCCATTATCATTTTTGATGACCATTCCTAGCCAGTACAAACGCCATTATTGATGTAGTTAAGGGAATGATGAGCATTAAAGTTCAGGGTAAAACTGCTCTTATTGACCTAAAACCCACCTTGTTCAAGAAAAAAGTAATATAATATGAGTGGAGAAGGAAAACTAGGGATAAAGTAGTGTGCAAAGCTTTGAATCTTGGAAAACTACTTTTGAGTGGGAAGGAATCTGAGGGTAGCATTAGCTCCTCATCTGGAGGGGAGGCTAAGGAGTAATTGATGAGAAAAAGAAAAACTAAGAGAGGCAAGAGGAGGAAGAAGGGAACCTCTTTGCCAATTATAGAAATGGATTTGGGAGAAAATATCAATAAAAAGATCATGAGTTTGAGCACAACTTCAGTCAGTGCCCACTCAAATAAATTAAAAATTTGGAAAGAGAAACCACCCCTAAATTTTGACCCTTATTGATCTTAACTTGTCGGGCTGACGATATTAAACCAAGCGCATCTTGGGAGGCAACCCAAATTTTGTTTTGCTTACTTATGAACTTAGGAGCAGTTAATTAGGATAGAAAATAAAAAAAAAAATAAAACAACCTGACACAATTGAACAACAAAATATATGGAAGCTCATTTAATGCTATGGAAAAAACTGCTTAGAAAGTGTCGTAGAGGATTTATTCGCCACAGCGTGCCACAACGATTTTTGACGCTATAGCATGCTGCAGTGGATTTTTTCTACTACAGCACATTAAAGCGGACATGTGCACAAGTCCTAAAGTGCTACAGCATGCTGCAACACGCTGTAGTGTGCGACGTACAACTGGAGCATATATTAATTGCTTGGGATTTTCCAAATAGTCAAGGTCACTACAGCGCATTTAGGGACTTAAAAATATGGAAAAGGTGCTAAAAAGTTGTTTTTCCACTCAATTTAAAGCTGAATTGATATCACATTAAATGCATGGCTTTGAACTTCTTTGACCAGCCATAATCATGCCTTTAATGCTTTTTTTGAGCTGAAATCTTCCAAAAATTCTCCATAAAAGCTAGGGTAGGAGAGCAAATACTTCACTGCTTATTCTTCTCAAAAATTTCTGCTCAATTCTTTCAACTCTTCACTGCCCTCTCATTCACTATGACTTCACAAAAGAAAAGCGTAGCTTGGAAAGATGCAGGATCCTCCACTTCGGGGGGAGATTTTAACAAGGTGCGGTTCTCATCCGCTGAGGCTGAACAAAGGTTTAGCCAAGTAACTTCCAAAAGAAAGCTCATCCCGAAGAGGGGCTTCTTGCATCCTTTCCATGTTCCATATAATAAAATTAGAGACAGTGATTGGGACATGCTGGTTTGTTCAAAGACCAATTCTTACCCATCCCTCGTCCAGGAAGTATATGCTAACGCCATCAACACGGCAGGGAATACAATGTTTGTGCGAGGGAGAGGGGTGATCTTTGGGCTCGAACAAATCGAGCAATTTTATGGGCTGAGGGAGGTAGTGGACTGTGCTTACCAGTCCCTCATAGGACATAATTTTGACCCAGCTGAAGTTGCAAGTGCCCTAATCCGCAAGAATGCGGGCTGGAGAGGCAACTTAGCCAACATACCTCGAGCCCTTCTCACGAACTCGAGCATTGCTTGGCATGTTCTCATATCCAGCTTCATCATGCCATCTAGGCATCTGAGTGTGGTGACTCAGTCATGGGAGCTGCTCATGTTTTCCATTCAACAACCTGAAGAAATCCATATCTTTAGGGTCATACATGAGCAGCACAGGAATGCCCAGACAGGGTTATGTGGTGCACTTGCATTTAGGTCCCTCATTTTGGGGATATGCTTGGCCCAAGGGGTCAGGGTATTACCCTCTGATGTTGCTGTCTCTCCTCGTGCTCTATTTCCCTTGCAAACATAAATGCCAGATCTTATAAAGGAATGAGGCCCAAAAAGAAAAAGGGAGAGGAAGGAGCAGCTTCATCCTCCACCGACCGAATTGATCTGGGTGAGGAATTGGCATGAATACACACTTTCTAGGTAGCGATGGAGAAGTCCTTGATGACTGACATGCAATTCTGTAAGTCCGTGATCATCTGACAATGGAAATTTCAAACGGAGTTCCATGCAGCTCTTGGAACCATGTTCCATAATTGGAGCTTGCAAGGAGGACTAGGCGAGACTGTGTTGCCACAACCCCCAATCGGCAATCCGATTTCAGACACTCCTTGGCCAGAGGATGTTGAATTTCATGACAGCGATGATGAATATGAGTACAAAGGGGATAACAAATGGCAAGGTTGTATTTTTTCTTTTATTTTTTGTTTTTGTTGTTTCTTTAATTTAGTTTGTACTGTGTTATGTTGTCTTTCTTTTTAAAAAATGAATCTTGGGCTTGCTTAATTCCCCATATGCTGCTATAACAAACTAAATTGCAAAGATAAGATAAAAAGTTTTCTAAGAATTTAAATTGTATGGATTCAATAAAGAGGTCAAGGGTGAAGAATGTTATTATAACAAATTGCTGAAACAAAGTGTGACTAAACTTAATTGACAACTTTAACGCCTTCCAAATATAGTGATATTCTTGAGTTACGTCAAATCTCCAACGATTTAAAATGAATGATGCTAATAGTCTAAGTGTGGGGGTGAGAAAATTTAAGGAATTTAGTAAAAAGTGAAGGGCAAGAATTGGGTGAACCTACGAGTGTGCTAGGCTCCTATGAGATTTCATGATCATAATGAACTGAGATAGGGATGAAGAAAAATGTCTCTCTCTTACGCTGAAAAAGAAATCAAAATAAAATCAGGGAAGAAGAAAAATATCTCTCCCCCTAAAGTTCAATATCTAAGAGAAACGGGATGATGAAAAGTATCTCTACTGAATTTGGAATAGTTCATTGTGATATATAAGAAGGAACACATATGGCATAGAATCTCTAAGTCATTCATTCATTCAAGCCCAACCTATTTAAGAATTCCTAGAGAACCCCCCCCCCCACCCCTCTATTTGAGAAATAACATCACAAACTTGAGATTGGAGGCTTGAAAGGCAAAAAAGGAGTTGAACTTCAGTTTGGACAGTATTAGAAGGTGAATTATTAGAAATCACACTAATTAAGAAAACAATTAATTGACAACACACTTCACATTGTAATCATAATTGAATCATATAATTTAAATTCAGAAAGACAAATTCTGAGCTTACTCAAGGACGAGCAAGAACTCGTGTGGCGGTGTGATAAGTCCAAGATTTATAAGAAAATAATGAATAAATTCAAATAGTTTCATGAATAGAATGGCTTACTTGATGAGTTTTTCTGCATTTTTAGGGAAAAGATCAAGTAGAGAAAATTCTAGAAGAAATATAAATTTATGGAAGAAAATTGCTATAGCGCGCCCCAGCGCACCACAGCGTGTCATAGCGGATCCTATACAAAAGATTAACCACTACCGCGCACTACTGCGATACTCATTAAACTGGACACAGTGCATGAGGACTTTACAGAAGCACTATAGCGTGGTATAGCGGATCTCATATGAAAAATCAGCTGCTACTGCGTGCTATAGAGGCACTCATTAAATCAAGCTCAGCAGAAGAAAACTTAACAGAACAGCCACAACGGATTAGATATGATGGTTCAACTGCTACCGCATGCTACTACAAAATAAAAAGTAAATCAAATATTTATTGATCCTCCATAGCACGCCTCAGTGGAGGCAACACGAAAGACCGTCCGCTATTGCGCGCTATAGCGATATTGCACTTAGTAAAAATTCAAAATTATCTTCGCTACCGTGCGCTGCTACAGAAAAAGTTATCCTAACATATATAAGTGCCAGACAAATTTTCTAAGTATATTTTAGATTGATAAATCATTAATAAAATTTAAGATATCATAAATTATCCTAAGTAGTTTAGGTGCAATAAGAAATCAATGAAATAATGAAGCTATAAATATAATATTTATAACTTAACAAAAATAAGGCAAGAAAAGTTATATACCTCAATTCTAGCTGCTGCAAAAAAAGTTAAGCATATTGATAGACTGTAAATACACGTTTGCGCTTGCACGCAAGTGTACATGGTCTGAAGTAATAAGTGGAAAGTGTGAGTTTTTCGGATTTATCGAACCACAGAGAATTAGTTGTTTTGTTACTAAGGTGTATCTATTCTCACTAATGTTTAAGCTATGAGTATTTGGTTTTAGTTGGTTCCAAATCAAGCACAAAAATCACTAAGTAGAAAATAAGTAAGATAAAAGGAAGAGGACTGTTGGGTTCATCCCACATGTCATGATAGCTCACTTATGCATGATGATTCCTCAAGCATTTATCTTTTATTTACTCAGATTTAAATCAAATGCACATTATTTTTCCTTGAGTTTTATCTCAAGGATTCACAAGTTCAAATCTTGTGCATGAAATGAACACACAGTTGGTTTTATTTTGGCACAAAAAATCTCATAAGATTTTAGGTTTGTAGTTTTCATCTTATCTCTTGATCAAGGAGATGAGGATTATTAAATTTTTAAGATCTTCTTAGCATTGATTCTACTAAGAGCATCACTCACATCGCACATAGTTGAAATGAGGGATTTAATATATTGGGCTCAATGACTATGTCACCTCGTTCATGAGCACACAACTATTTCTTTCCCTCCCTCAATTATGTTGAGCTAAGGGGCTCAATTAGTGGGTGTTAGCATCACATGCATCAACACTTTAGTTGAGCTTAGATTAAGGTGCATTAAGCTCAAGAGCTTTCTCACATAGTTCTAAGCTCTCATGCACTCATAAATCTAGCATCTAGCCCAAGGTGAGCTATGGAGCACAAGACACTTTAGTTCTTGAGTTCATTAGTCCATTTTCCTTTAATTTATAATCAAGACTATAGTAATATTAAGCATTTCTTGAGCAATGTATTGAGTTCATAACTTTTATTAATGCTTGAGGAAAACTTCATATAAATGAAAGTAACTATCAACATATAGGATTACCCTAACCCTCCCCAAGGAAGATTTAGCTCTCCATTACAAAAGAGATGAAAAAGAAAACATACATGGATAAAGATCCTTTCATGATCAATTAAGAAAAGAAATTACAAAATAAGAGTTTAGAAGATACTAGGAACGTTCCTTGGAAGTTCTCTGGAGAATTTCCTCTGCAGCCATCATTTCCTCTGCAGCTGCTATGAAGTTCCTCACTTAGGTTGCTAGTGCTGCCTTTCTTCTCCTTCTCCTTGGCAAAATGAGCTCTTCCACCCTTGGGGAGTTCCTCTCTTCCACTATGTAGCCCCTCTTCCTTATTTAGTTAAATTGAGCAAAAATTGGAACCCTCCTCTAATCAAGAGAAGAGGTATTTATAAATGAAGACTGCCTCTTCATTCTTCAAATCCAAAAACTAGCACATTCCTTTAAAAATTTATGCAATGATGGCAAAAACCACTTGATGGTTGAGGTGGCCAATTCTTTCATTTGTTTTAGCCATTACATCACCTCAAAAGCCACTTTTCCATTTAAAAAACATAGCAGCTGCAGAGGAAATGATGGCTGGAGACAAGATGCTGGTTGGGGGTCTTATCCCAGCCGCATTAAATGCTTCTGCCAGAGAAAATTGCGGCTGGCAGCTGCAGCGCGCTATGGTGGACACAGTTTTGCAAAGAGGCCCGCTGCAGCGTGCGATCGCATCCATTTTTTTGCAAAGAGGCCCACTGCAGCGCACTGTGGCACTAGTATTTGCAAACTGAACTACTGCAGCGCGCGGTCACGCCCGCAATTTGCAAACTGAACCGCTGCTGCGCGCGATTGCGCCCGCTGTTCGCAAACTGAACCGCTGCAGCGCACGACAGCGCCTAAATTTGTAAACTGACCCGCTGCAGTGCGCGGCAGCGGTTTTCTTTGAAAAAATCTGGAAAGTTGCACCAATGACTCAGAATTCCTTGGATCGACCTTTTTCCTAAAAAGATGCACAGAATTTGATTAAAGAAGTAGCTTTAAAATCAGAAATGAATGAAATTTTCCTTTATTTTAGATATAATTTATGAATTCATCACATATATACAAGCTCAGGATATCCAATATCCTACTATCTAGTGTAGTCTTAGAATCACAACCTTATAAGATCAAACATTAGAACTATTCAAGTTCTAATTCAAAATCAAACTATATCACCTACAAAAGTTAAGTAATTAAATCAATTGTCAATATTGATATATTTATTATTCCAAACTAGTCTTGATCAAATAAATTAAGATTTAGATATTAAGAGCTACAACTCCAACATATGGGGCTTGATTACTATAACTCAACATTCTCCACATCTAAGGTCTAGGTTCACTAAAACTAACTCTCCATAGGTATAAGTTAAGGGAAATCTTATTAAGGATAATCAATCTCAATAAGACAGAATTAGTAACACTATTAAGAATGATAGATAATCGATGATGAAAATATAAAATAATCAAACTCTTAGTCTAAAAGCTAATATTTAAGCTGAAATCTCTCATTTATAGATTAAGATAATCTATTTGAGAAAATCTAATACTTAATAGAACTAGACTACTGGAATATTGAGTATAGGCATAAGGAAGAGAGGGTGAATTTTCTACACCAAAGCAATTCTCGAAATCATTATTAGTGTTTAGCTTAAGGAAGAATTCCCAAGTTCAAAATAGTCTAAGTTGATTATATATATTATACTATGAATGACTTAATAATTTTTAAGGGAAATGTGGATTCTAAATTTACATTTGCTCACCTTAGGATTAACTTAGCCTTATTAAAGCAAAAACTAGGGTTTATAAAAATGGAGCTAATAATGATTCAATTCAACTTAAATAAGATTCTAAATACTTTTCTTATTGATTTTAAGGAAAATGGATAAGTTGGAAAGTTCTAAGTTATCTTAAATCAAGATACACCAAAAATTACCAATATGTCCTTCATTATGGCTCTAAAAGTTGAATGTACTCAATGCCAAATGATTTTCTACTATCTAAGGAGAAGTTCAACACATTAAACACTAATTTTGGTTAAGAATTGAGTTTAATGAGCTCTAATTAAGGTTTAGGCTCATTAAGGAAAAATTAGCAAAATTAAATCTAAAAAATGGAACCTTAGGTTATACTTAAGTTCTACATTGATTAAGGATTCAATAGACACCTTAATTACTAAAAGTTGAGCTCAAATGATTAAATTATTTAATAATTAGGGTTTAGACTGATTAGTAAGTGATTAGTAAAATCAAGAATGAGAAAATAGTTCTAACTCCATGTAATAACCCTAGGTTGTTACCATACTAATATATAGTCTAAGTAATCCTTAATTATGATCCCATTACTTGTAGGATATCAAATTAAGCCTACCATAAAAATTTGAAGTGAATTGGATTCTCCTTAGTTTATAATTGCCTTTTGATCAATCTAAATGCTCTAGATTAGACCTAAAATATTTTGATCTCAGAATTAAAATTTGATTTCATTTTTGAATTCCTCACCCCCAAATTAACTAGAGGTGAAAGTTTGGTGCAATTTGGAAATTATTTAGCCCATAATTCATATTTAATTAAAATGGTCCAATTGCATAAAAGGTTTGCTAACATTTTAAATTTGCATTTATACCCTTTAAACTAATAAAACGGTTGGTATCCGCTGTGCGGACCGCGGGCGATCCATTGCGGAGCCCGCTTCATGTGACAACGGTGCTTCCATCATATCCACCATTCACTCTAATAATCCAACGGCTAGGATTAGATTTCGCGGAATCGTGGAGCAACCATTGGATCTACTCGACCGATCCTACGACCCGAATCACTCCTGCGATTGGCCATTAGGATCCGAGCGATCCGAGTCATTCTGCCATCTGATCGATAGATCATATGGCATCCGAAGGTCTCGCTACTATGGACCTTTGTCTTCCTCTCACCACGCCCGAAAGGAGATCCTCCCCGTACTACCAGCTGCCCCGCTTATCCCCCACTCCTGTGCCCACCTCAGCAAGGTCGTTAGGACCTCCCCCATCTTGACAAGGACCCCCAATCGGGCCTTGTGACCCAGCTGAGCTCAATTAGAAAAATTGAGAGCTCGATCATGGCCTGACCTCTCGAATCTCTCCAGCCCAAGCCAATGGCTCTAGAAGCTTCCCCATTCCATGCAGAGGCTATAAATAGGCTCAGTGTTTCACCCTATGATCCTTTATTGATCAATTGAGCTCTCTGCAACTTCCGCCATTGCCAAACACTCGAGCTTGCGTAGGCAATCCCTGGAGCTCATGAACCGCTGATAGTTGGCTCTCCTGGTGTTCAGGATCCTTTGTAGCATTTGGAAGCTCAGCCAAGACCACCCGGATCTTCAGCCGATCGTCTTGAGCATCCCCGTAGAACCAGGTACCTCCTCTTGATTAGTCTGAGCTAATTGGGCTCAAACTCCCTTCCATTTGACTCGTATCATTGCGTATTGTCAAATCAAACCTAATGCTATCGTAATTGAGCAGTGAGCTAGCCCCGATCGATCGAATCGATCAAGTGGGCTAAGTCCCTTATGGAATGCCTCAGGTGAGTAAGGTCCCAGCATTCTAGCCCACCTCAGGCCCTAAGTCTAGGGGACTTCAATCCGTATCACATCCCTGATGGTGTAGAGATCGAGCCCTGGATTTAGCATGGCCTCAGTGGGGTGAATTGTCTCCCCATAGTAGCTCCATTAAGGGAGCCCTCGGGTGAGTAAGGTCCGGCTGATCCAGACCACCTCGTAGAGGGCTTTGAGTGTCTAATGGTGCGTCTCAGCTAGGGGATCGATCCTCAAATTACTTAATGCCAAGGCGTGCACTCTATACGGAGAATTTCACCATCTAAGGTTTTCGGGTTCAGCTTCAGATGAGAGGATTCGGGCAGGGACGAAGACCCTGTATGGGTCGGGTCAGCCCGTGACTCGCGCAGTGCGACAGTCCAATTAATTGGATTTATTTTCCTTAAGGAAAACAATCCAATTAATCCAATTATAGGAAAATTAAATTGGAAAATATAGAATAAATTAATTAAATAACTTTTAATCCATTGGTCTAAACCTTATGATATCATATATGAAATTGATCAGAAAATTACCAGGGATCTGAATATAAAATAATATTGAGCATCTAATAGTTAGATTTTATATTATTGCATAATTATTCTAGATCTTGGTTAGGGTGAATTAGTAATTCTACTTAACCAATTTGCATGTTTAGGGTGCAAATAGTCTCCTTATGCAAAGTAGAATGAATGTGCTAGGTGATTTATTTTTCTGATCTCTGTATTTCAATTTATGCCATAATCTTGTTAAATCATGATTAGTAAAAATTAGGGTTTGTAGATATTGGATCTTAGCAAACTTAGTCTCTGAATAGTTGTATGATTAAATAAAACTTATGTGCCAATTTGTATGGAATTCTGATGGCTAGATTTGTAATTAGGTGCTAATCCTTTTGAATAGATTTAGGGTTTGATTAGGACTAATTACTTTCTATTTTTTAAATAAATTTTTCTGTTAATATGCTTCATAACAATAAGGTAAATGTATGGAAACTATGTATGCTAATTCATAATGTATAACTTGAATAATCCTAGAAATTAGAGAACTTAATCATCTTAATTAACTTAAAAAGTATTAAGACTTTGATCAAACTATTAAGACTCCATCTAGGTCTAAGATTGCCATCAATAATACATACCTAATTCACTGATTTAACATTTGATCTATAAATAAACACTTGATCTTAATTGGACATGAATAGGGGTTACACCCTAACCTGCTTAATTAAGATCCAAACTCTTAAACCTTAATTAAATGGACATGATTATAAGATAATGTGATTGACATTATTTTAATAATGCATCTGATTTGATATTGATCCTAAACATTTGGATTAGACATATTAAGGTTAATAATAAATATATGAGATTGCTTAATCTGAATCTGATCCTTAGATTCTTTATTTTCTCTCAAATAAGACTATTAGCATAATAAGATTTATAGAACCATATTGATTTAACAAGTGATCTAAGTCTATTAACATCCTTGATTTAAATCTCATAGTCATAGAATAAGCTAATATCAGATGACTTAATCATCTGATCTGATCATCCTAAATCTAAATGATAAGTAAAACCTAGAGTGTTAGCATTAGAGTTAAGTGTGTGAGATCTAAAGTATATCAACATATGATCATTTCTAAAATATTTTAAAGACCTAAATTTGAATATACATTGAGGTAGGAGGAATTTGCATAACTCATTGAGGTAGAAGCTTAGATAATCCCTTAACTTTAGAAGTTGATCTTAACCCCTCGTGGTAGGAATCACTTAAGATATTAAAATGATACTTTTCCTTATGGTAGAATCTATATTGAGTGATACTTGATCACATTTTCTTGGATCCTTGTATAGGACTTACCTATTTAGTATAAGAATTTATAATCTTGATAAATCCTTGTTGATTAAATAGAGTTGTGTGAACTCAGATTATTGGTTGGTGAAGTATGGTATACTCATAGTACTGGTTTCCTTCAGTAGTATCCAGGATTGGTTGATTCACTCCAATAAGGACTTATGAGCATGTGCTATCTCAAGGGATTAGACGAATATAGTCCCATTAGAGTAAATCTCCCAAGGCTAAGAGTGTATGTATACATTGGACTGTACGACTCATAGCCTTTCAATGATAGTTTTGTGACATACTGTGGCATACTATTTTGTGGCATATTTGGGTGCATCATTCCAGTGACATATAGTACAGCATTGGACATTTTCACATTGATTTCTGAGCACTTGATATTTTCATTTACTTTTAGTATTAAGTTTTGATGTAATTTTACTTTGCTTAGTCTTTTATAGTTTCAGTTACATAGTGCCTTTACTATTATGTTCTATAGCAGTGTTTACTTTATTATTTATTGCAATTACTTAAAATTGCTTAGTTAGTTGTGATGTGTTAGACTTCTTGTCTAACACGGTACTTTTGGGATCTGGCAATTTGCTAGATCCTGAGCAGCTTGTGGAGACAGGGCAGGAGGACTTACAGGAGATCCAGGAGGAGCACGTTGAGCCATAGTGGATCAGTCTCCCACCTCTTACTTACTGCTTTATTTTTAGTACTTCAGTTAAACTTTACTTTTTATCTTTTAAATGAGTTTGTAATAACTCTGGATGTACTATTCTTTTCTTTTCTGAGATGAATGTTTACTACTGCTCTGTGATGAATGTATTTTAGATGTTTTGCTTTAGCTTCTGTACTCTGTTATACTACTATACTTAGTATTATGATGTGATTAGCATACTAGAAATGCTGATATATTGATAACGTATATTAGATTCATAATTACCTCTTTAAATCCAATGTACATATTAGTCTAATACTTAAGATAAGTAATCTACTTTTATCCTAAGTATTGACTCTTGATCCTACTCTTTAGTTCGAGTCAGCAGCCTTTAGTATGGCTCAATCTTTCAACATATTTAGGAAGATGGGTTTTGTAAGCTCATCCTCTCGAGTAGCGCACGGCTCCACCGCTGATTATAACTATACCTTTCTTTGTGCGCGGCGACGGAGCGGGGCGTTACAGTTGGTATTAGAGAAGTATCATAAAGTGTCAGATAAGGAGTTTTGTTCCTATCTACCTTATGATCTATTCTCTGCATCAGGTCAGGGTTTCAAGTTACTAAGTGTAATGAAAAAGCAAACATCCTAAGATTTTTAAAATCACCTCAGAAAGGAAAGTATTGACTATGTCTAAAATAATGACCTCCTAGGAATTTAACTCACATGATAACTTGATTTAAACTATGCCTATTCTTAATATCAACACTGACATCTTAGATTTGAACAAACTTGAAGGTAATGATAAAAAATGAAAAACTTATAAGTTGAGTTATTTTAGGGATGGAATACTCGCAGTCAGCCTTTTGGTTCTACCTTAGGAGGTTTGACGACTACTGGATAGATGGCCTCCGAGATGGCCAGATCTACGGAAGGGTCATCGATGGAGTGTCACCTCGAGGAGTTGAGGTGCTAGATAAAATCCTTATCAATTCATCCTTTGGAGGCACTAGTCTTTCAGCACTCGCCAGAGAGTGGTTGGATCGCGTTAGCACTGCACCTCGAGAGAGAGCCTGTCCAGAGGAGTATTGTTTGGAGATCGTTGAGATCCTACTGAGAGGATCAGCGAGTCATTGGTGGTATTGGGTATATAAGAGATTAGCTTGGAGGAGCCACATAGTCACATATGATGACTTTTGTACTGCCTTTTGGATAGAATATTGTAACTAGATCTTAGAGATCTTATTATATTGTTTTCTTTCATCACAATTATGTGTTTTATGGATCCATGTATCTTCTCTTTCGAGAAAGAAATGAATGAATGAAATTCTAGTAAAATTTAATATTTTCTAAGTTCATACTTGTATTTGCAGTCATAAATCCTGGCTCTCCATCTACTCCTACTCCAATTAAGAATACGGTCGCGTTGTTAAGCGGACCTGAGGAGTCCCACCCTATGGTCAGTTTATTGAAGGCCCTAATAGATAGCAATGCGCAACAGGCGCAAGAGACACGTGCTCTTATCCTCTCAGTTAGACAGGAATCTGTACCCCCATCAGGATTCTCATTGTCTTCACATTATACGGGCGACGGAATCCTACACAGTTTCCTTCATCTCCGAACTCCTACGTTCAATGGAGCGCTGAATTCTATGGACATAGTGAATTGGTTTAAGATGGCTGAGAAGAGCTTGGCCAGTATCAAGTGCCCTAACTCTGAAGCCATCTGCCTAGTAACTCGTTTATTTCAAGAAGAAGCTGAGTACTAGTGGGAGAACGAGCGGAATAACAGATTTGCTGATTATGAAGTAAAGGACATTCCTTGGGATATGTTTTTGGAAGCGTTCTGTGAAGCATTCATACCGGCATCAACTCAAGCAATTCTAGAGGATGAACTCCACCATCTCATACAAGGTAATAATTAAGTGTTCGACTACGAGCAGGAATTTCGGAGATTGTCACGTTTCGTTCCAAATTTAGTTAGAACAGAAGCATCTAGATGCCACCATTTCTTGAAGGGTCTGAGAGACTCTATTAAAGCCCACTTAGTTTCTCAGCAGATCAAGACTCTAACTGAATTAATCGAGGATGCTCATCTACAAGAAGGATTCCAAGGTCAACAAGACTGGAAAAGAAAGTCAATAGTTATGCAGCCTAGGAAGGAATGTTTTGGCCATCACAAGGTGGCAAAAGTCTATAACATGGAAACCACACAACCCCAACCTCATAATTTTGAATGCAAATGAATGCATCTATACGGGAAATGCTACCATTTCTATGGTGTATGTTTTACTAGTGGTCGTAAAGGCCACCGCTATTTTGAATGCAATGAGAAGAACACAATCGATGAAGTGCTCATCAACCACTCCCGTCATAAACAAGCATTCCGTGCCCAACCAAGGAACAGTCGAGAGCCTACTCATGTTATAATGCCGGCTCCAACCTCAAACTCAAAGGCAATTGTACCGGCACAAAGGCCAAATCATGATCGTCAAGGTCAAAGGCCCCAAAACAAACAACCCTCAGCACATGCTAGGGTATATATGTTAACTCCTACCTCTACTCCCGAGGACAACGATGTGGTGTCAGGTACGCCTTAAATTAATTTTTATTTAGTTCTCACTATTTCAGTAATCAGTCTTTACCATTTCAATATTATAAATGTTTGAATAACTATTCTTATTAAGTTAATATAATCATAGGCACCTTATCAATAAACAACAAATCTTGTATCATCCTTTTGGATACTGGAGCGAGTCATTCCTTCGTATTAGAAAATTGGGCTAAAACTCTTAAGCTACCAACCTATCAATTAGCTAGCTCGTTGAGCATCAGGTTACCTTCCGGAGCCCGTATATAGTCCCAACAATTCTGCAACATAGATATTCCTATTGGGGAACAAAACTATGGGGCTAAGTTAATTATATTGCCAATCACAAACTTTGATATAATCCTAGGCATGAATTGGCTAAGCCAGCAAGGTGCTTCCATAAATTGCTAAAAGAAGAAAATAACTTTGGGCAGTGGAAGTAATTCAAAATCATTCATTGGAAGATTTAGCACCTAAGCACTGTTGATCAACGCAATGACAGCAGAAAGGCTAGTCAGGAAGGGATGCAATGCGTATCTCGTAACAATGTTGGGAGAGAAGAAAGAAGTTGTGCCTATTTTGGAAAACCATATAGTTTATAAATTTCCTAATGTTTTCCCCGAAGACCTACTCGGTCTTCCTCCAGTTAGAGAAGTAGAATTTGCTATAGAATTAGTTCCTGGAACTCAACCACTGTCAAAAGTTCTGTACCGTATGGTGCCAAAAGAACTTCAAGAATTGAACAAGCAACTTTAAGAACTATTGGAGAAAGGTCTTATTCATCCAAGTTCATCTCCTTAGGGAGCGTCAGTTTTGTTCATGAAGAAGAAAGATGGATTGATGAGAATGTGCATCGCTTACAGAGAATTAAATAAGGTAACTATAAAAAACAAATACCCTCTGCCTTGTATTGGTGATCTATTCAATCAGTTATCCGGAGCTAAAGTTTTCTCAAAGATAGACTTGCGATCGAGATATCATCAATTGCGAGTTAAAGATTCAGATATGGATAAAATAGCGTTTAGAACCCACTATGGGCATTATGATTTTTTGGTAATGTCCTTTGGCTTAACAAATGCACCATCCATTTTTATTGATTTAATGCAACGTGTGTTGAAAGGGTATTTAGATAAATTTATCATTGTATTCATCGATGATATTCTGATTTATTCAAAAAGTAAAATGGATCATGAGAACCATCTACGATTAGTACTAGAAGAGCTCTGAAGCCATGAGCTATATGCTAAGTATTCCAAATGAAAATTTTGGCTTGACTTAGTCGCTTTTTTGGGTCATGTTATCGACTCTCAAGGAATCAAAGTCGATCAAAATAAAGTGAGTGCAGTTCAAGATTGGTCACAACCAAAATCCATGACCGATATCAGGAGTTTCTTAGGACTAGCGGGGTACTATAGAAAATTTGTTAAGGGCTTCTCACAAATTACGTCTCCTAACACAAAGTTGATGCAGAAAGCAGTACCATTTATCTGAAGTCCAAAGTGTGAGAAAACATTTCAATCATTCAAAGATGCTCTTTCCTCTGCACCAGTTCTAGCCTTACCTAAAGAAGGCCTCAACTACCAAGTCTATACTGATGCATCTGGCATAGGTTTGGGATGTGTGTTGATGCAGGAAGGAAAAGTTATATCCTATGCATCTCATCAGTTAAAACAGCATGAAAAGAACTATCCTGTTCATGATCTCGAATTAGCAACCGTTGTTTTTGCTCTAAAAATCTGGTGTCATTATCTTTATGGCATCCATTGTTCCATATGCACTGATCATCAGAGCTTGAAGTATATCTTCACCTAGCGTGAGCTAAACTGCCGACAGCAAAGATAGCTAGAGCTAATAAGTGATTATGATTTAAGCATCCAGTATTATCCAGGAAAAGCAAACGTCGTAGCAGATGCACTCAATCGTCATGTTACTCTATCTTTGTAACAACCCAGGTTGTTACTTTGGTTAATTAAGATCAATCTAAGTCTTAATTAAGATTCTAAGTCACTAATTAAGTAATTTAGAACTCATCTCTGAAACTTAGGTCAAACTAGAAGACAATTAAGTCAAATCAGAAATTTTGGAAAATTCCAAACCCTAAAAATTGACTTTTTATCTAGACCTCAGATTGAAAATCTGACTTCACCATTGCATTCAGAACACCCAAATTAGATAAGGGTGAAGTTTTGGAGGTATTTGGAAGTCATTGGATTTTCGTCGAATACTTTAATATTATTTAAATATTGGAAAATTCAAATAATTAAATACTCGTCAAAACAAAAATCTGTGTGCGCTGTTGCGTTCCTCACCCCTCAATTAGCTAGGGGTGATTTATTGAAAACTTTTGAGATGTGTTTAATTGAATAAATTAAATAATAAAATCAATAATTAATAAAATATGAATTAACATTATTTAAATTAATTCCAATTATTCTAAGGTGGGTCCCGCCATTTGAAGCATGCCATGAGCCTTAACGGGCTCAACCCGTCAAGTGGAACGGTGCACGTTTGCACCGTTCGATCGGGGCGTCCAATCGGACTGCCCCGATCTCTCCTCTACCAGAGCTAGTGCACGCGGTGATTTGCTCGACACGCGGCCGCGATATCGCTCATGTAGGAAGCTTCCATCGTCGAAATTATGCTATGACCTCCCCATCGTAAGACTTCCTTAAACGCATAAACTTAGTCCGCAAGCAAAAAGGGAAAGCATCTTCAATCCTTAAGGAATCGAACCCTCCCCAATCTTCTTTCACTCGAACAGCCGCCAGGTACATCACGTCAGTACCACATCCTTTATCGATCTCCCACTTTAAGTTCATAGTTTGTGTTTCATTTATGCAATCATTGAATGATTATATTGTTTACAATCCTCGATTTATCGATTCTGCATATCTTAGCTTAAATATTCAAAATCTAGGGTTGCGAATGTGATGAGGTATAACGTGTAATCATCTAGAGTTATTATACTCTATATATAGGCCATGATCATAACTTTTATTTTGTATAACTTAGTGCGCCTAAATTGATCTGTGCTGTGAGAACATTTGAACCCTAGTTCTAGGGTTATCGCCCCCGAAGGAGGCGATCTACAATAACCGGTCCAGCCTGGACCAGTCTGGCACTGTGCAAACTGTCCGGTTCAAATATAGTTGAACCAAACTGTGACCCTTCGCCTCTGTGTGCCACGTGTCCTATTTAATCAGTACGTGGGACTCGCGGGTCTTATTTTCGTATGACAGAGTCAACCGGTGGGGCCCACATCCCATCCCTCACTCAATCACATTACGCCACGTGTACCTGTAAATTTTTATACATATAAACATTATATATAAATAACATTTAATTAATAAATGATAATTATAATAATAATAAATACAAATTTATTAAATTAATTAACAGAATTAATTAAATGATTAAATACAAATATTTAAATACTAATATCTTGCAAAATATAAGTCCAATCATAGCAAATAAATATACCATTTTGATCAACAAAAATAGAGGAACATTTTGGTGCTGTCAATTTTGTAATTGGACCTGTATTTAGCAAAGTGACATTTAAGGGTATTAATTAAGTCCAAATAATATTACAAAATTTCATTTGATCATAACTTTGTAACCAATAATCCAAACCTATTGAAAATGTGTCTTAAAATACTCACAAAACTCTAAGGATTAATTTGAAAGTATTAATTTTGCTGATTTGAGTAGATTTAGCCTAATCACTTTTAGGACCTAACCCTAATAGGTCAAATTAGACCTAGAACTTCAATTGACCATAACTTGGTCAATTGAATTCCAAATTGGATGAATCAAATATCAATTTAGATTAAAAAATCTTAATTAACTGTAGTCTATAAAATATTTAGGATCCAACGGTTAGATTTACTAATCACCCCTAATTACCCTAAAACTTGATTAGTGAATATTAGCAAATCTAATTATCCAAATTGAGTGATTTAAGTTTCAGAGTACTCATAGAGTCATTTAAAACCTAACAGTAAGGTTGGATTAGTGTTTGAGCGATTAATTTTACTAATCACTCACTAATCACCCTAATCCCTAATTAGGTCATAACTTAGTCAAATTAAATCCAAATTGAGCCTACCACATGTCATTATAATCAGTGGACTATTTGTAAACCATAGCCACTAATTTTACTCAATTTAGGCACTAATTGATAAAGTTAGGATTTTGACCCTTAATTAAGAATCCCTTAATTAACCCTTTTAACCCTAAATATTGTATTAGCCATAACTTGGCCAATACTTATCAAAAATCTATAAATTTAGGTTCTATGGACAACTTAGAACATAACCTACAGTAAACTAATAGAAAATTTAGGTGTCCTTAAGGTAAAATTACTACTATACCCTTATAGGTCAAATTCCTAAATTTGACCTTATAAGGCTTAATACTTAATCAAAATTGATGATCTTACTGTCTAAACTTATATTAGATAGTAAGTAATCATTCCACTTTGTTAAAATTCAGAATTTATCCCGAATTCATAAAGATGAGATTTTGAACACTTAAGTAAGGGCAAAATGGTAATTTTGCCCAAAGTTAGGGTTTAACAATTTAAAGCCCTAAAATCACATTCTACACATTTCAAACAGTAAATAAAGTAATTTAGGATAGAAATTAGAAAAATTCAAACCTTAATTTGATTTTGATAAAAATCTCATTTTTAAAGTCCTTAAGGAAATTTCCTAAGTAAAATTATGAGTGTTTCTCCTTCCTTAAACCTTTCTTCGATCCTTCCTTAAGTCTTTATAACATTAGTTAGGATGTGTGTCATGAGAGATACTCTTAGAAATTAAGAACCTTAATTCCTAGGATTAGGAATAGATCTTAAGTTAGAATTCATTTGTTGAATAAATTGGGTTACTCAATAGATGAAACCTTGAGTTTATTAGTTTATAGATTTTTCTTAGTTTATTAAATGATTATTTGATCTTTAAACTTTAGAACTAAGAATAGAGATCTATTCTAATGAATTGATTTATCATTAGGATTTGCCCTAACTTAATCAGTGAGATTTGGGTTCTAAACCTTAGACCTTTAGATACACCATTTGGATTAAGTGATTTAAATTCCATATTGGAATTTAATTCTTAATCCTTTCATCTTGATTTGATCAATCAAGATGAGGTTGGGACTCATAAAAATCATTAAAATAGGATGTTTGACTTATTATTCACCTCGTATAGTCGACATTGTTTTGATAAGATTAGAACCTGATCAGTTCTAATTATTTTCCAACTTGTAAGGTCGTGAATCTGAGTTACACTCGATAGTAGGACCTGGAGATCCTGAACTTGTGTAACTTAGAGTAGATAGAATGATTAAATTAGATAACAAATGAATATCACTTGTGTCCTAGAAGAGTCTCTTGCTCACCTTGAATTGATGCTTTGCATACCTTGTTTTGAGCCTCTTACCATGTGCACATATATTGGACATAGGATATTGGATAAATATCTCATGTTAATTTTGAATTGCATACATATCATTCATGATTGATCGATGTTTTCAATTTTTTTCAGTAAGTCGTGGCCTAAATAGTATGCCTCTCCATTCCTTGAGTCCGGCATAGCACGCTGGTTTGCTACTGTCAGTAAGTCTATCCATGCCTGGTTGAAATAATTCCCAGGATGGAGAGAAATAGATTTTGCGCTCATATGACCTTATTAGTCAGGATTGGACATGGTGATTACTAGTTGAGGGTGGTTATTTATTCAGTGATTATTCAGTTCAGTACTATATGCCTTAGCCCATCAGGCTAAGATGCTTTAGTAATATTCAGTTCAGAGCTTCTGCCTTAGCCCATCAGGCTAAGCGTTACTTTCTTTACTTACAGTTTGAGTGGCTTGAATAGCCAAGTCAATTTTTAGTATTGATTTACTATTTTACTTTATATATTCTACGTTTTAGCATTTCTTTTATTTACAATTTTCCTGCACACTTTCCTAGCTTTATTTCCATATAGGATGTTAGTCTTATTTACTGTTTTCATATACATATATAAAATGTTAGTTATGTTTTCAGTTTTATAATGTCTTACATGTTCAATTACTGTTATGTCACTTAGCATAATTATATATTGATCATAATCATATTTAAGATATATTTTCTTATTAGTATTTGTTTAGTCTTTCTTTTGCTTACCTGACCTTGTTGTAGTTGCTTGGAGGAGGTATGTGCTTACTTCCTAGTTGATTAAGTTATAAACTGTTTGTTTATAACTTTATACCGTTCTTTTCTTACGCTTTCTGCACCTATTCGCTTTTGTATTGGTTTATGGTGATATTCAATTAACTTAATAAATTTGTACCCTAAAATGTACTTAGACAATAGTCTAACTAGTTTTTCTTTTGTTGGCTGGGGCCCTACCATTATGAAACTGATAATGGTAGGTTCTGAGTTTGTTGGAGCAGTTATTCCAGTGGAGAGCTTGCCTTTGGAGGAAGAGCCTGTGCCTGAAGACTCTTAGTCTTAGTTTCTTTTCTGCTTTGTGAGTATTGAGAGTTTTCTTTTCAGTTCTTTAAACTTATTAAATGATGTAATAATTCAGGTTAATCTTTTCTTTTCAGCACTTTTCTTATTCTGGATTATTGTATTGTATGGATGGATGTTATATTTTATGCTTCCGCGCTTTCTACATTTTCTTGTATGATTCATTTAGTGAGATATTTACTTTATTAATGGCAAAGTCCTTAGTTAAGTTGGATTAGAATGTATGTCTAATCCAATTCTAAGTGAGGACCTTGCCATTTGGTAACCCCTCCACTGTAATCGTGTTAACTTAAGAGTTAACAAGACCACGGCGGGGCTGGGTCAGCATAGTTGGTATCAGAGAATTCCATAAGGTGTCAGATCGGAATTTGTATTCCTCTCTGCCTAATGGATTGTTCTTCTGCCACTATATCACTAAATGGATACTTGAAAATAACATCCATGTCATTATGATAGCAACTCAGAATAAGAAGTAGAAAATGAAGGAAATACTTTTATAATAAAAATTTAGTGAGGACTAATTCAAAGTGATAAGTAGTTTAATAATAATATTTATAAGAACATAGAGATAGAAATATTAAACCTTGAACTTTAGATTAAGAGGTTTAAGTCTATATCAAGTAATTCAAACTATCAAAATAAACCATAGATATAGAAAATCTGAAACTTGTGTATTAAACAAACCTTTTTAGTACAACAACTTAACTACAGAAGACTAAATTTTCTTCAATTGATTTAGTAATAACATTATCTATTTCAAAAGAAAATAGGTATTCCAATCACATCTTAGTTATACTTGAAATTTCTCTTATCTAAGACGAAGTAAGAGCTTGATGAAAAGTTAATCCTTTGAATGATAAATAAAATATTTTGGTATTATAAACATTAACTTTGATCTTTGTTTAGATGCTAAACACCTGTGATAGAATCTTTATCAATTCAAAATATTGGAACACACTTAGTATCCTTTTTATTATATTAAAATTATACTTTGAATAATGATAACCCAAGAAGTATAGTAACTTTTCTTCTAAAGACTAACATTAATCATAATTATTTCAGCATGAATCCTGAAGCTTCTTCCCTCAATATGGATGATTCATCAAATAGCAACACCAACGAAGTCACGTCACTCAGGAACATGGTGACTATCATGTTAGAGATTCAATTACAGCAAGCAGTGACTATCCAGAAACTAGTGTCTACTCTTAATACTGCAAATACCAATACTAAAACTCAGCCTAGGACAACCAAAAAGGATCATAAGCGTAAATCTCACCAAGAGGGATCTAGCATATCAATAGAATCAATCCAAGAGTGCACTAGACCACATTTTTATGGAAGGTGTTATCATTTTGGTAGAAGCTGTTTTACATGTGGTCGTCAAGGCCACGGATATCGGGAATGTCGTGCTTTCAAAATAGTTAATGGAGATATAATCCATCGTTCTCGTCAAAGTAAAACATGCCCTGACAACTCACCTAAAGATATGGAAGCAATATCAAGTCTAACATCACCACTGCCTGAGATAAAATGTCCAGCTGGTAGGGAGAAAATAGCTGCTCTTAAACTTCAAGAACACAATCATCTGGGAAAAGAGGAATCTAATGATAATATTGTCCCAGGTACATTTATTCAATTTTATCATTCCTTATATCTTATAATTTAGTTCTATTTCATATAAGTTCAAATTGTGATGACTTAATTATGGTTGCCATTTGAAATTGTGCATATAAGTCTAATATTGTGATTCAATATGTTTTGTCCTTAATTTGACAATACATCCTTCATTAGGCTTAGTTAATCAAACTTTAAATTCTTTTGGGCAAAGTCATACTTTAGTAACTTATAGAAATAAATATTTCTAAGAAGTAACTTATCCAGTTTGGTTAAATAACTTCTCATTCCTTACATTAAATTAATTCAGATTTTTAAATCTACTGCTGAATAAGTCACCAGTGTGTCTAGAAATATTAAACTAGCCCATCCCTTAAGTATCTCATTCCATTAGGATGAGTGTATTCACATTAGTTAAATGTATAGGATAGGTTATCTAAGTCAAAACTTTGACTCTTAGTAGTGACTTTATGGTTATATCTCATCATAGTTGATAAGCAATCCATTACCTCGATTTATTCTTTTGATTCTTATAATTTCAAAATATCAAGCCACCTTGTATGATTAGAGGCAATAAATTTCTTTCTCTTATTAAGTTAAGTAGTCAAATAGGGTAAATTACCCTCTGTATCTAAATATCATTCCTTAATCAAGGATGATTGATTGATTAATAATAGAAACCTTAGGGTGGATAAATTATAGATTACATAAAGGTTAGCTTATTTAACCTATATATGTATACTCATAAATTTAGCTATAATAACCCTGTTGCTTTCTTAATCCTAACATAATGAGGGTAATCTATATAATTTTAAACATCAAACCCATTCTAAGTCAAAGAACTTTTGTTCTTGTAAGAATGGATTTTCTTTAAGCGGCAAAACATTTTGAATTCTAATTTATAAATTAAATTTATAGTTATTCCTTGGGAACTCTTTTTAGTTAAGTTACTTATAATTCAATATATTGAATTGTGCTTTCCCTTGTCCATTCTTGATTGTATAGAAATTCTATTCTTTCACTATGATCTTCATCAAGTGATAAATGCCACTTAAAATAAATAGATTAGTTGAGAAAAATCTTATTCCTATTGAATAAGAAAACCTCCTTTTCCAAATAATTTGATTTCGACTTTTTGCCTAAGTCATGATATGACTTGAACACTTATTGATCATTCCCTTAAATAAGCTCTCATTCAAGATAAATTAAATATAACCACTAAATTTCTAAGTGATCTAAGCCACATCATGTAGCTCAGATATTAACAACTGATTCCAGAAATTTTGGCATAAAGTCATAGATTATGACTTATGATCGTAGTTTTAATTTCTATTGAATTTCCTAGTACTTACTCATATGAATAAGTAAGTTCCTTACCATTTTCATGTCAAAACTTATAACTTATAATATTAAACTCTTATAACTTCCAAAACTTGATGTTAAGTCATCATGTATGACTTAATATTTTAAACTTGAAGCTAAGTATCGAGAATTGGATGCTGAACCTATTTGCTCTGAAAGGACATTTTAACAAGAGATGAATGTCACTTTAAATAGTTCAAATCTAATTTGGACTAAGTCATATATGTAGTCCATCCTCATCTTATCCTTAGTTAGAATTATAAGCCAAACCATTTGAATTCATTATTAGACTTTGATTCTAATGATGAATCTCTTCCTAAAATTTTCATAGAATAAGAGATCAAAGAATACTAGTTCTTTGATGCCAAATCCTTCAATTCCAAATTGTTGAAATATAACCATTCTTATTCTCTAAATTCCTATTGAATCCTATAGTAAATGTAACTTGAGTATAGAACTGTTAGAATCTTGACTTTTAACTTCATCCTATGTTCAGTAAGTAATATCGCTTGCCAAATTATAAATCATCTTGTGTTGAGAAGTCATATGTTATGACTTAAGAATTAATTCTAGATCCTTAAAATTATACTTTTGCTTAGATGAGCTCTAACTTGTTATCATTATTAAGTTAACTAGTTCCTTAAAACACAAAATTTTTGGAAAATAATCTTTCTATCATCAGTAATAAGATTAGATTTTGATGATTAAATCCTAAGGGTGGAATTTTTAAAACCTTCAAGTTCCTTTAAGCCTCACTTATTTGTACAAAGATATATTCTTAAACTCATCAAATCTTCATTCTTAGAAGCAATTTATCTTCTAAAGCATGCATTACTATGTTAATAGTGATGTGCTGTGATTACAATTTAATTATCATAAGACTGTATATATCTATAAATATCTCATATTTCAAATGAAAGTAACATAATACTTTCATGATTCTCATCTTCCTGTCTCCTAGTGAGAATTTCAAACTAAAACCATTACCCATTAAATGACCTGTCAAAACCTTAGATAAAGATCAAATTGGTTATTTGATCTAAGTTATAAAAATTAATTAAGAACCCTAATATTCTTCTACTTCCATCAAGCAATTCTATATTTATTTAAATTCTTACAATCAGAGCTATTCAATTCCAGTAATTTCAATATTCTGCTCTGTCTATTTTTTCACTTGAGTGATGTTGAGGATGATATCATTTTTAAGTGGGGGAGTTTGTAACAACCCAGGTTGTTACTTTGGTTAATTAAGATCAATCTAAGTCTTAATTGAGATTCTAAGTCACTAATTAAGTATTTTAGAACTCATCTCTGAAACTTAGGTCAAACTAGAAGACAATTAAGTCAAATTAGAAATTTTGGAAAATTCCAAACCCTAGAAATTGACTTTTTATCTAGACCTCAGATTGAAAATATGACTTCGCCATTGCATTCAGAACACCCAAATTAGTTAGGGGTGAAGTTTTGGAGGCATTTGAAAGTCGTTGGATTTTCATCGAATACTTTAATATTATTTAAATATTTGAAAATTCAAATAATTAAATACTCGGCAAAACAAAAATCTGAGTGCGCCGTTGCGTTCCTCACCTCTCAATTAGCTAGGGGTGATTTATTGAAAACTTTTGAGATGTGTTTAATTGAATAAATTTAAATAATAAAATCAATAATTAATAAAATATGAATTAACATTATTTAAATTAATTCCAATTATTCTAAGGTGGGTCCCGCCATTTGAAGCATGCCGTGAGCCTTAACGGGCTCAACCCGTCAAGTGGAACGGTGCACGTTTGCACCGTTCGATCGGGGCGTCCGATCGGACGGCCCCGATCTCTCCTCTACCAGAGCTAGGGCACGCGGCTATTTGCGCGACACGCGGCCGCGATATCGCTCATGCAAGAAGCTTCCACCGTCGAAATTATGCTATGAACTCCCGGCCGTAAGACTCCCTTAAACGCATAAACTTAGATCGCAAGCAAAAGGGACGACATCTTCAATCATTAAGGAATCGAACCCTCCCCAATCTTCTTTCACTCGAACAGCCGCCAGGTACTTCACGTCAGTACCACATCCTTTATCGATCTCCCACTTTAAGTTCATAGTTCGCATTTCATTTATGCAATTATTGAGTGATTATATTGTTTACAATCTTCGATTCATCGATTCTGCATATCTTAGCTTAAATATTCAAAATCTAGGGTTGCGAATGTGATGAGGTTTAACGTGTAATCATCTAGAGTTATTATACTCTATATATAGGCCATGATCATAACTTTTATTTTGTATAACTTAGTGCGCCTAAATTGATATGTGCTGTGAGAACATTTGTACCCTAGTTCTAGGGTTATCACCCCCGAAGGAGGCGATCTACAGTAACCGGTCCAGCCCGGACCGGTCTGGCACTGTGCATACCGTCCGGTTCAAGTATAGTTGAACCAAACCGTGACCCTTCACCTCTGCGTGCCACGTGTCCTATTTAATGAGTACGTGGGACCCGCGGGTCTTGTTTTCGTATGACAGAGTCAACCGGTGGGGCCCACATCCCATCCTTCACTCAATCACATTACGCCACGTGTACCTGCAGATTTATATATATATAAACATTATATATAAATAACGTTTAATTAATAAATGATAATTATAATAATAATAAATACAGATTTATTAAATTAATTAACAAAATTAATTAAATGATTAAATACAAATATTTAAATCCTAATATTTTGCAAAATATAAGTCCAATCATAGCAAATAAATATACCATTTTGATCAACAAAAATAGAGGAACATTTTGGTGCTGTCAATTTTGCAATTGGACCTGTATTTAGTAAAGTGACATTTAAGGGTATTAATTAAGTCCAAATAATGTTACAAAATTTCATTTGATCATAACTTTGTAACCAATAATCCAAACCTATTGAAAATGGGTCTTAAAATACACACAAAACTCTAAGGATTAATTTGAAAGTATTAACTTTGCTATTTTGAGTAGATTTAGCCTAATCACTTTTAGGACCTAACCCTAATAGGTCAAATTAGACCTAGAACTTCAATTGACCATAACTTGGTCAATTGAGTTCCAAATTGGATGAATCAAATATCAATTTAGATTAGAAAATCCTAATTAATAGTAGTCTGTAAAAATATTTAGGATCCAATGGTTAGATTTGCTAATCACCCCTAATTACCCTAAAACTTGATTAGTGAATATTAGCAAATCTAATAATCCAAATTAAGTCATTTAAGTTTCAGAGGACTCATAGAGTCATTTAAAACCTAACAGTAAGGTTGGATTAGTGTTTGAGTGATTAATATCACTAATCACTCACTAATCACCCTAATCCCTAATTAGGTCATAACTTAGTCAAATTAGATCCAAATTGAGCCTACCACATATCATTGTAATCAGTGGACTATTTGTAAACCATAGCCACCGAGTTTACTCAATTTGGGCACTAATTAACAAAGTTAGGATTTTGACCCTTAATTAAGAATCCCTTAATTAACCCTTTTAACCCTAAATATTGTATTGGCCATAACTTGGCCAATACTTATCAAAAATCAGTAAATTTAGGTTCTATGGACACTTTAGAACATAACCTATAGTAAACTAATAGAAAATTTAGGTGTCCTTAAGGTAAAATTACTACTATCCCCTTATAGGTCAAATTCCTAAATTTGACCTTATAAGGCTTAACACTTAACCAAAATTAATGATCTTACTGTCTAAACTCATATTAGACAATAAGTAATCATTCCACTTTGTTAAAATTCAGAATTTATCCCCAATTCATATAGTTGAGATTTTGAACCCTTAAGTAAGGGCAAAATAGTAATTTTGCCCAAAGTTTGGATTTAACAATTTAAAGACCTAAAATCACATTCTAAATATTTCAAACAGTAAATAAAGTAATTTAGGATAGTAATTAGAAAAATTCAAACCTTAATTTGATTTTGATAAAAATCTCATTTTTAAAGTCCTTAAGGAAATTTCCTAAGTAAAATTATGAGTGTTTCTCCTTCCTTAAACCTTTCTTAGATCTTTCCTTAAGTCTTTATAACATTAGTTAGGATGTGCATTATGAGAGATACTCTTAGAAATTAAGAATCTTAATTCCTAGGATTAAGAATAGATCTTAAGTTAGAATTCATCTGTTGAGTAAATTGGGTTACTCAATAGATGAAACCTTGATTTTATTAGTTTATAGATTTTTCTTAGTTTATTAAATAATTATTTGATCTTTAAACTTTAGAATTAAGAATAGAGATTTATACTAATAAATTGATTTATCATTAGGATTTGCCCTAACTTAATCAGTGAGATTTGGGTTCTAAACCTTAAACCTTTAGATACACCATTTGGATTAAGTGATTTAAATTCCATATTGGAATTTAATTCTTAGTCCTTTCATCTTGATTTGATCAATCAAGATGAGGTTGGGACTCTTAAAAATCATTAAAATATGATGTTTGACTTATTATTCACCTCGTATAGTCGACATTGATTTGATAAGATTAGAACCTGATCAGTTCTAATTATTTTCCAACTTATAAGGTCGTGAATCTGAGTTACACTCGATAGTAGGACCTGGAGATGCTGAACTTGTGTAACTTAGAGTAGATAGAATGATTAAATTAGATAACAAATGGATATCACTTGTGTCCTAGAAGAGTCTCTTGCTCACCTTGAATTGATGCTTTGCATACCTTGTTTTGAGCCTCTTACCTTGTGCACATATATTGGACTTAGGATATTTGATAAATATCTCATTTTAATTTTGAATTGCATACATATCATTCATGATTGATTGATGTTTTCAGTTTTTTTCAGTAAGTTGTGGCCTAATTAGTATGCCTCTCCATTCCTTGAGTCTGGCATAGCACGCTGGTTTGCTACTGTCGGTAAGTCTATCCATGCCTCGTTTAAATAATTCCCAGGATGGCGAGAAATAGATTTTGCGCTGATATGACCTTATTAGTCAGGATTGACATGGTGAGTACTAGTTGAGGGTGGTTATTTATTCAGTGATTATTCAGTTTAGTAGTATATGCCTTAGCCCATCAGGCTAAGAGGTTTCAGTGATATTCAGTTCAGAGCTTCTGCCTTAGCCCATCAGGCTAAGTGTTACTTTCTTTACTTACAGTTTGAGTGACTTGAATAGCCAAGTCAGTTTTTAGTATTGATTTACTATTTTACTTTATATATTCTACGTTTCAACATTTCTTTTATTTACAGTTTTCCTGCACACTTTCCTAGCTTTATTTCCATATAGGATGCTAGTCTTATTTACTGTTTTCATATACATATATAAAATGTTAGTTATGTTTTCAGTTTTATAATGTTTTACATGTTCAATTACTGTTATGTCACTTAGCATAATTATATATTGATCATAAGCATGTTTAGGATATATTTTCTTATTAGTATTTGTTTAGTCTTTCTTTTGCTTACCTGACCTTGTTGCAGTTGCTTGGAGGAGGTATGTGCTTATTTCCTAGTTGATTAAGTTATAAACTATTTATTTATAACTTTATACCGTTCTTTTCTTACGCTTTCTGCACCTATTCACTTTTGTATTGGTTTATGGTGATATTCAATTAACTTAATAAATTTGTACCCTAAAATGTACTTAGATAATAGTCTAACCAGTTTTTCTTTTGTTGGCTGGGACCCTACCATTATGAAATCGATAATGGTAGGTTCTGAGTTTGTTGGAGTAGTTATTCCAGTGGAGAGCTTGCCTTTGGAGGAAGAGCCTGTGCCTGAAGACTATTAGTCTTAGTTTCTTTTCTGCTTTGTGAGGATTGAGAGTTTTCTTTTCAGTTCTTTAAACTTATTAAATGATGTAATAATTCAGGTTAATCTTTTCTTTTTAGCACTTTTCTTATTCTGGATTATTGTATTGTATGGATGGATGTTATATTTTATGCTTCCGCACTTTCTACATTTTCTTGTATGATTCATTTAGTGAGATATTTACTTTATGAATGGCAAAGTCCTTAGTTAAGTTGGATTAGAATGTATGTCTCATCCAATTCTATGTGAGGACCTTGTCATTTGGTAACCCCTCCACCGTAATCATGTTAACTTAAGAGTTACAAGACCATGGTGGGGATGGGTCGCCACACTCATCTAAAATACTATCAGGTTCTCTAGAAGAATAATTCCGAAAGCTCAAAATCAGGCACACTGATATCCATGAGTTCAGTTGAATTTACATTTCATCACGATGTCTCCATCTCCCGAACTAAGGATGAAGACTATATGAAGTTTAAAGTGGACATCGAAAGTGGTCGTCGCTTTGATCTTCAGCTTTGAGGTAATGTAATCTATCAGGGAAATCGTCTATGGATTCCCAAATCCATGCATCAAGAGATTTTAGTAGAAGGTCACAATTCGGGTTACAAAGTACATCCTGGCAGTACCAAGATGTATCAAGATCTGAAGAAATTATTCCGATGGCCTGGAATGAAGAAAAGTGTGGCTGAATTTGTAACAAAGTGTCATGCTTGTAACTTAGTTAAAGCTAAACACCAAAAGCCCGGAGGACTTTTTCATCCTCTGGCAATTCCTGAATGGAAGTGGTTCGATATTTCTATGGATTTTGTTATGGGTTTACCCAAATCAAGATCCGATGCCGATTCAATCTAAGTCATTATCGATCGACTGGCTAAATTAGCACATTTAATCCCTATGCGTCAAACCGATTCTATGGAGAAATTAGCAAAGTTGTATATCAAGGAAATTATTAGACTCCATGGAATTCCCAGATCTATTGTATTTGATTGAGATAGCCATTTCACTTCTAAATTCTGGCAAGAAGTGCATCAAGACTTGGGAACTACTCTAGCCATGAGCACCGCTTTTCATCCTCAAACAGATGGACAAATGGAAAGACTAAATCAAGTCTTGGAAGATCTTCTTCATCTCTGTATTCTAGATTTTGGAGGTTCTTAGGAAGACCATATTCCTCTCGTGGAGTTCACATACAACAACAATTTTTAGGTGACTATTGGCATGGCTCCATTTGAAGCTCTGTATGGCAAGAAATGCAGTACTCCATTAGAATGGTCTAAAATAGGTAGTGTGCAGCTATATGATTTTGATTTAGTTGAAGAACAAATTGCAAGATTCAACTGATCCAGGAAAGAATTAATGCAGCTCAAGATCGCCAGAGTAAGTACCATGATGCTCATCATCGTACTCTGGAATTTGATGTCAGAAATTTTGCGTATCTTAAAGTTAGTCCGATGAAAGGCGTGTACTATTTTGGTGTAGCCGGGAAGCTAAGTCCCCGCTACGTCGGACCATTTGAAATCCACTTCTCCTCTCTGTGGAGATGTCTTCGCAACCCATCTCATTTAATTTAACTTCCAGCGGTGTCTCTCTAGCCGGATCTTTCTTATGCAGAGGAGCTAATTAAGATCTTAGCTCATGATCAAAAGCAGTTGAGAAATCACTCGATCCCAATGGTAAAGGTTCAGTGGAGAAATTGCTCTTTCGAATAATCTACTTGGGAGAAAGAGGCGGATATGAGAAAGAAGTATCCCAATCTCCTTGAAACTCCAGGTACCCATTAACTTTCTAAACTTTATTATATTTTTCAAATTTCTTCATGTTTGTCTTATCTCTTGGGATGATGTCGAGGACAACATAGTTCTTAAGTGGGGGAGTCTGTAACAACCCTAGGTTATTACCCTGCTAATATATAGTCTAAGTAATCCTTAATTTTGATCCCATTACTTTTAGGATATCAAATTAAGCCTACCCTGAAATTTGAAGTCAATTGGATTCTCCTCTGTCTATAATTGCATTTTGATCGATTTAGATTCCCTAGATTAGACCTAAAATATTTTAATCTCAGAATTAAAATTTGATTTCATTTTTGAATTCCTCACCCCCAAATTAGCAAGGGGTGAAAGTTTGGTGAAATTTGGAAATCAATTAGGCCATAATTCATATTTAATTAAAATGGTCCAATTTCATAAAAGGGTTCCTAACATTTTAAATTTGCATTTATACCATTTAAACTAATAAAACAGCTAAGATCCGCTGTGCGGACCGTGAGCAATTCGCTGCGGAGCCTGGGTCGTGTGACAGCGGTGCTTCTATCGTATCCGTCATTCGCTCTATTAATCCAACGACCAGGATTAGATCCCGTGGAACCGTGGATCAACCATTGGATCTGATCGACCGATCCTATAGCCCGGATCACTCCCACGATCGGCCGTTAGGATCTGAGCGATCCGAGCCATTCTGCCATCCGATCGATTGATCAGACTGCATATGAAGGTCCCACTACTGTGGACCTTCATCTTCCTCTCGGCATGCCCGACAAGGTGATCCTCCCCATACTGTCAGCTGCCCCGCTTGTCCCCCACTCCTGTGTCCACCTCAGTAAGCTCGTTAGGACCTCCCTCGTCTTGGCAAGGACCGCGATCAAGCCTCAAGACCCGACCGAGCTCAATTAGAAAAATTGAGAGCTTGGCTATGGCCCAACCTCTCGAGTCTCACCAGCCCGAGCAAATGGCTCTGGAAGCTTCCCCATTCCTTTGCTGATCAATTGAGCTCTCTAAAACTTCCGCCATTGCCGAACACTCGAGCTTGCGTAGGTGATCCCTAGAGCTTCTAAACCGCTGATAGTAGGCTCTCCTGGTGTTTAGGATCCTTTGTAGAATTTGGAAGCTCAGCCAAGACCAGCTGGATCCTCAATCGATCGTCTTGAGCATCCCTATAGAACCAGGTACCTCCTCTTGCTCAGTCTGAGCTAATTGGGCTTAGACTCCCTTCCATTTGACTTGTAACATTGCGTATTATCGAATCGAACCTAATTCTATCGTAATTGAGTCGTGAGCTAGCCCCGATTGATCGAATCGATCGAGCGGGCTAAGTCCCTTATGGAATGCCTCAGGTGAGTAAGGTCCTGGCGTTCTAGCTGACCTCAGGCTCTCAGATCAGGGGGCTTCGATCCGTATCACCTCCCTGATGGTATAGGGATCGAGCCCTGGTATGGTTTGGCCTTTCTGGGGAGAATTATCTCCCCATAGTAGCTTCATTAAGGAAGCCCTCGTGTGAGTAAGGTCCGGCCGATCCAGACCACCTCACAGAAGGCTTCAAGTGTCTAATGGTGCGTCTTGGCTAGGGGATCGATCCTCGTATGACCCGAGGCCAAGGCGTGCACTCTAGATGGAGAATTTCACCATCTAGGGTTTTCGGGTTCGGCTCCTGACGAGAGGAGTCAGGGCAGGGATGAAGACCCTATGTGGGTCGGGTCAGCCCGTGACCCGCGTGGTGCGACCGTCCCGAGTCTTCGGGCCCCGGTCGACCCCCGCGGTTCGGCTAATGGGCCAAGCCCATTTTAATTAAATCCAATTAATTGGATTTATTTTCCTTAAGAAAAATAATCTAATTAATCCAATCACAGGAAAATTTAATTTTAAAAATAAAAAATAAATTAATTAAATAACTTTTAATCCACAAGTCCAAATCTTATGATATAATATATGAAACTGATCAGAAAATCACTAGAGATCTGAATATAAAATAATATTGAACATCTAATGGTTAGATTTTTTATTATTGCCTAATTGTTGTAGATCTTGATTAGGGTAAATTAGCAATTATACTTAACTAATTTGCATGTTTAGGGTGCCATTAGTCTCCTTATGCAAAGTAGAATGAATATGCTAGGTGATTTATTTTTTTGATCTCTGTATTTCAATTTATGCTCTAATCTTGTTAAATCATGATTAGTAAAAATTAGAGTTTGTAGATTTGGATCTTAGCAGACTTAGTCTCTGATTAATTGTATGATTAAATAGAACTTATGTGCCAATCTGTAGGGAATTCTGATGGCTAGATTTGTAATTAGGTGCTAATCCTTTTGAATGGATTTAGGTTTGATTAGCACTAATTACTTTTTATTTTTTTTATAAATTTTTCTATTAATATGCTTCATAACAGTAAGGTAAATGTATGGAAACCATGTATGCTAATTCATAATGTATAAATTGAATAATCCTAGAAATTGGAGAACATAATCATCTTAATTAACTTAAAAAGTCTTAAGACTTTGATCAAGCTATTAAGACTCGATCTAGGTCTAAGATTTCCACCAATAATACATACCTAATTCACTAATTTAACATTTGTTCTATAAATAAACACTTGATCTTAATTGGACATGAGTAGGGGTTACACCCTAACCTGCTTAATTAAGATCCAAACTCTTAAACCTTAATTAAATGGACATGATTATAAGATAATGTGATTGACATTATTCCAATAATGCATTTGATTTTATATTGATCTTTAACATTTGGATTAGACATATTAAGGTTAATTATAAACTTATGAGATTGCTTAATCTGAATCTGAACCTTAGATCCTTGATTTTCTCCTAAATAAAACTATTAGTATAATAAGATTTATAGAACCATATTGATTGAACAAGTGATCTAACTCTATTAACATCCTTGATTTAAATCCCATAATCATAGAATAAGCTATGATCAGATGACTTAATCATCTGATCTGATCATCCTAAATCTAAATGATTAGTAAAACCTTGAGTGTTAGCATTAGTGTTAAGTGTGTGAGATCTTAAGTATCTTAACATAAGATCATTTTTGAAATATTTTAAAGACCTAAATTTGAATATACATTGAGGTAGGAGGACTTTGCATAACTCATTGAGGTAGAAGCTTAGATAATCCCTTAAATTTAAGAGTAAATCTTAACCCCTCGTGGTAGGAATCACTTAAGATATTAGAATGACACATTTCCTTATGGTAGAATCTATATTGAGTGATACTTGATCACATTTTCTTAGAGCCGTGTATAGGAGTTACCTATTTAGTATAAGAAATTATAGTCTTGATAAATCCTTGTTAATTAAATAGAGTTGTGTGAACTCAGATTATTGGTTGGTATAGTATGGAATACCAATAGTACTGGTTTCCTTCAGTAGTATCCAAGATTGGTTAATTCACTCTAATGAGGACTTATGAGCAGGTGCTATCTCAAAGGAATAGATGAATACAGTCCCGTTAGAGTAAATCTTCCAAGACTAAGAGTGTATTAAATGGGTACTCGATCCTTAGTTTGATTGAAATACAAATCTGCAACGGGCGATGCCTCCTAGCGAAGACCGCTTCAATAGGTGTGGCTTAAACAAACTAAGTAATTAGAATCACCTTCTTTAAGACACTAAGTGTGATTGTGAGTTAGGCATCTTAATAACTTAGCTTGAGATACAAATTGCCAACGGGCGATGCCTTCTATCGAAGACCGCTTCGTTAGGGTGGCTTAATCAAACTAAGTGATAAGAATCACCTTTCTTGCAAATGTGCTAAATATGTGTATACAATCAACCCATCTAATGATCTTTTAGCAAATCTTCAACTTTAACCAGTTATTGTTCTAGAAGCAAGGAGTCAGAATCCTCTTAGCAGGGTTTTGCATAGTGGAGACTTAGAATTCATCATCGGTGTTCAAAGTTTTGTAGATTTCTAAATTTTCCTCATATAGCATAGAAGCATGGGCATAAACATGAGCATGAGTTTGAGGAATCATTTTAGCAGTGATGCATGAGTATCAGTGATAAATTATGGGTTACAGAATGTTGCATACATTGACTGGGGAATCCCAGGATGCATCGGCATCACCATACTGTCTTCCCAACTGAGTGTATGTGTACATTGGACCATTGACTCATAGCTTTTCTGTGATAGTTCTGTGACATACCGTGGTATACCGTGTTGTGGCACATTTGGGTGCATCATTCCGGTGACATATAGTACATCATTGGACATTTTTACATTAATTTCTGAGCACTTGATATTTTCATTTACTTTCAGTATTCAGTTTTGATGCAGTTTTACTTTGCATAGTCTTTTACAGTTTCAGTTATATAATGCCTTTACTATTATATTCTACATTTATGTTTACTTTACTATTTATTGCAATTACTTTAGAACAACTTAGTTAGTTGTGATGTGTTAGACTTCTTGTCTAACACGGAGTACTTTTGGGATTTGGCAATTTGCTAGATCCCGAGCAGCTTATAGAGACAGGGTAGGAGGACTTACAGGAGTTCTAGGAGGAGTACGTGGAGCCTTAGTGGATCAGTTTCCCACCTTTTACTTACTGCTTTATTTTTAGTACTTCAGTTGGACTTTACTTTTTATCTTTTAAATCAATTTGTAATAACTCTGGATGTACTTTACTTTTCTTTTCTGAGATGAATATTTACTACTACTCTGTGATGAATGTATTTTGGATGTTTTGCTTTAGCTACCGCACTCTGTTATACTACTATACTTAGTATTGTGATGTGATCAGCATACTAGAAATTCTGATATGCTGATAACGTATATTGGATTCATAATTACCTCTTTAAATCCAATGTACGTATTAATCTAATACTTAAGACAAGTAATCTACTCTTATCTTAAGTATTGACTCTCAATCAAAAAAAGTAATTATAATTTGGAATTTTATTGCAGATTAAGATTTTACTCATTTTCCTGATCAAAATGGTATATAGGTTCATCAAAATTTTATTTGAATTGAATGATTTATTTCATTAATTTAAATGAAATTTTCTAATTAACAAACCATAGGAAATGGAATTTTAGAAGGATTTTATAGAAGAAAAATAAATCATTAAAATCAGGTTATTTAGATAACCCGCTTCCAAATCACGCAGGTCAGCGCTCAACCTGACCCGTTAATGTTTGCCATACTCGACGAGGATCCATGACAACGAAAAACGTAGGGTTTGGATTTAACACAAAATTCTCACTACTCAGACCACCTCATGACCAGAGCTCTATTGCAACATGCTCTTTATGCCAAGAAGCTTTGAATGTGCACTGACGCCTTATGCGAGAAGGTCAGAGATGGCGGGATACTAAATGCTCTAATTCCTCTTCTAAGGTTTACTGTGGGGAGTAAATTCTCTCCACAGAGGAAATCATTTTCCCTGCTTTTAATCTCAACACAATCTGTGTGTCGAGACAGAGTGAAGCCCCATCCTAGCATGTTGGGAGCAGTGCTAGGATGCTGGGACCTTACTCAAGCTCTAGTACTATTTATGCCCGAGTGAGCCCATAGCTAAATAGATGACCCTGAACATAAATGACTTTCCTTATCGACTTCTCTCAATAGGGAATACAATTCCTAGCAATTAGGCTCCCAGATCTTGAGATAATTATTGGAAATTTCACATGATAGTGTAGATGATAACCCCGACCAGTCGGGGATTTCCACCGTCTGGTTTGCTATCAAACCCCCACACTATGGCTTAAAACTATTTGCAATGGAAAGCCATTGATTTAGGAAACTTTATGAGCACCATAATTATATTCATTTTCTTATTTAGAATGCATGTTTTTTTTAAAATTCAAAACTTATATCTCCTACACACCTCAAGTGCATCTACCTTTATGTTTAGCAATAGATGAAACATTATTCGAGGATGAACAAGGTAAATGGATACAATATTGTGAAGGTGTCAAAACTATTTGTAGCATCTCAAACATCAATAAACCCCTTAACAATCTTGGTGATGATTGTGTGCAAATTAAATTTGTGGAGAAATGCTTGGAATGTACCCCTAAGAAAATTAAATTATCCACCTTTTTACAAAATAAAATTAAGAATAAAGTTAATGATGAATTTAATAAATTGGATGTAAGACATAAGGAGAGAAATGAGAATAATAAAAAGAGAAAAAGAAGACTTATTGTAAGTTAGATGATAGGGTCTAGAAGGGAAAAAAATGTACAGTTGATATTCATAATGATTATATTATTAAACAAACTCATGCACATCCAAAAGCCTTAATGAAAACCTAGAAATAAATTCTAAGATGATATAAACTCTTATTGGCCAGGATGAGGACTCTGAACTAAGCACTGGTCGGGAGGCAACCCAATAAATTATTTTATGTTCTTGTTTCTTGTTTCTTTCAAGCTTTATGCAGTATCTGTGTGCATCAATAATGGAGCAAACAGAATCTAGAGCATGATTGCACCTAGTTGTTTCACTCCTTACTAATCTTAGTTTTTTAATTAATTTAGTAATATCTTTTGTAGTTTTGTTTTTGCTATTTTATGTTTTAGTCTTTTTCATGTAGTCATCTATTAATTTATTCATGTAAGAGTAATGATTAAGACTAGTGATTTGATAATTGAGTTGATCAAATTGAGAATTTAATCTTCCAAAAATTTGATTTTAAAAACCAAATACTAATTTTGTGCATCAAATGTTTTGGGTTGGTGAAAGATGTCTAAATAAAATTTTTAACCAAACACATAAGGTTTATTAGATTAACTTGGTAAATTAACTAACATAAACTCAGCTTAATTAAAATGATGAAATAAACTAAGTGTGGTGGAGTAAAAAGATTGCAAAGAGAGAAATCTAACTAGTCGTTAAATTTGGATTGTGCTAGGTTTTTGTAGGACATCATGGATGTAATACATGTGCTAAATTTGGCATATTTAAGAAAAAAAAAGTTATGAGTATTATGGGAGGAAGAAAAATGTCACTCCCATAAAAGAGATGAGAAAATATAAAAATGGATGAAGAAAAATATCTCTCATAATGAGAAAAAGCATTACATCTCATAAGAAGAATGACATATGACACATAAAAGTTCTTAGAATTACCACTGAACAAATTATCTTAAATGCAGCTAAGGTTCTCTCAAACTTTATGTATAGTAATCATAAAATTAAGAAAGAGTAGTTGGAATTATCTAAAAGTAGGTCTAACTTAAAAAAGCTGTAAATACTTGATTAAAAATTTTATTTAGCACAAAAGAACCAATGATTTAATTTTGCAGAATTAATCTTAAACTACCAAATCAGAATAATACTAATATAAATCTCAATCGTTGATTTCAATTACTACAAAAAGCTATTTTTATTACTTAATGACAAGCAAGAATTTAAGTGTGAGGGTGTGATGATATCCATAATTATAGTCATTTTCTGATTTAGAATACATGTTTTTGTAAAAATCAATAATTATTTTAGTATGTTTTTTATGTTATTTTAAGCACAGAAGTGATTAAATTACAAAAAAAAAAAAAAAGATTTTAGTGAAAAAGAATACTTCAGTGTGCCTCAACGCCCTTACTTCTGAGTATAAGGCACCATAGCGCGCTGCAGCGCTAGACAAGTTGAGAACTAAGGGCCACTGCGTGCTGTAGAAGCCATCTTCCCAATATCTAGGCGCTTCAGCATGCCACAACTTCCATCTACCGATGACTAATGCGCTATAGCGCACCGTAGCACCAGACAGATCGAGAGTCCTGCACTATAGCACACCATAGCGCACGCCAAAATACTTCCTTGGAAACTTGCTCCCAAGTCAGTATTGGATAGGCGAAAAACTTAAATTCTTCCATTTTCCCACATCAAAAATTAATTGCAATAAATCGATACCTATAGGTCAAGAAGAATAAGGGAATAAAATCTATTAAACTCTAAGTTTCAAAGCAAAAATTAATGGCAATTTGGAGGAGAGAGGGGCTGAAGAGAAGATTATAAAAGATAAGAAGAAAATCTTAAAGGGGGTTTTGATTTTTTATTTGGGAAATACATAATTTTAGGGGAAACCCTAACCCTCAAGAAGGAAGAAAGGGCTGTTGCAACTTTAAAAGAAGATAAGCATAGAGATCAAGGAAGAATTATAAGATTGAAGAGAAGAGCAGATGAGGAGAACACTTGTGGCTATTCCTACATATAGTATTCTTACTCTGATTTAATTCAAATTCCTTGTAGGAGAAATGTATATGCTTAGTATCTACTGTAGTTTTCTTTTTGTTTTCATTATTTAGACCCCAATTTGGGGAGGGTAGGGTAAGAAAATGTAGTAATACTTAGTGCTTGTGTATGTAAGTTCTCTTCTCATTAATAAAATGTCAATTTGTGCTAAAAGTTTTTTATGTAATATTGTATGGAACAAGTTGTAGAATGATGCATGTTTATGAATATCATTAAACATAATTTTAATGAAAATCTCATTGAGCTTGACGATCGCATTATAAAAAGCTATGCATTTTTAGTGTTAATGTCACGAATGAATGTGACATCATTCGTTGTGTAAAAATAGCTCGTGCACAACTTTTAGACAAAGATTTGATAATTTGAGCCATGAAACAATTATGGAAAATCTCGGAGCTCCATAGCTCAATTCATAACACTTGGATGAGAAATGCTAGGTAGTGGACTTGGTGACATAGTTCATGTAGGCTATTGTCAACTCCAAGTTAAAGTATACTTGATGCATGTGAACTGAGACCTATCTATAGAGCTCCATAGCTCACTCTCAATTTATGCGAGATATTCGAGCGCGTTAAGCTATGAGCGACATGAGATAAGCTCATATAGCTTCTTAGCTTATTTTCTTAGCTAAATTAAGAGTAGAAGCGTCTGAGCCATACATGGAATCAAGACCGAGTGATCAAGAAATTTATAATATGAATTTTATCATTTAGAGTAGAAGCGTCTGAGCCATACATGGAATCAAGACCGAGTGATCATGAAATTTATAATATGAATTTTATCATTTAGACATAAGGGTAATCTTAGTCATGAAAAGATGAAAAGGAAATATATGTGCTGAGATTGAACTCGAATGAGTTCATCTAGAGCACTATATAGGATTTAATAATTATATTTATTCAATTAGAAAAGTTAAATCTCTTGATGATTAAAAGAATTGTAAAACAACTCAACTATGACATGAAATTAAAAGAAGATAGGCTATGCACATAACTAAGATGAACTACATGTTTGAACACTAACTCTCCCCAATTTTTCCAATTTGATTACAAACTAGGTTATGATCGATAATTTTAGGAACATATACTCAAAATAGAACATTTCTTAAACATTATTGAATGTGAATATACTCTAGTAACAATTCATACACCATTCTCAAAGGATGATATATCTTTGGATCTCACTATCTCATATTACTTTAGACCATGTACACTGGCTTGCAAGTGTATACAACATAAATTAGGTCTGTTACAGCTAATAGGAGGGGAGGACACAAGAAATTGAAAGCCAAAAGAGCTGATTTAGCTTGGTAGGGAACTGTAACTGGACAGTGAAGGAGACTAGCAAATTTAGCAGGACAACTAGACTTCAGTGGATGAATTGAGTCACAGAGGCTTCCACAAGTTGGAATAAACCTCAAGGAAAATTGAAATCCAAGTCGCATCCTCGGACACACTGAGCGGATCACCAAGAAGACGGGGAAGCCTACTAGACTATTATAGCAAATGTAGGAAAAATAGGAGGCTGGGTGAGAAATCAAGAACTTCAGAGAGTGCAAAGAAACTCTTTGAGGCTCTCCTAAGCAATTTATAGCTTGAATGAATCTCATGCAAATGGGCCCTACAATGGCTCTCCAAAATTCTAAAATATGATCGATTGGGCCCTGTGGCCCATTGTGTAACAACCCTACATTGTTACCATGCCTAATTTGTGCTTATTTAGATGTTAAACCTTGTGCCACTAGATAAACCTCAGCAGGACCAAACCCTAAAAATTTGGGTTCATCAAAATCCATTTGGAGCAATTGACTTGTTGGTTAATTGAGTGACCTATAAAATTAGCTAAATTAAATTGATCTCTAAATTAAATTATGAGTATATTTTTAAATTTCTTATCCTCATATTATCTATGGGTGAAATTTTAAAAAATTTTGGGGTTACTTAGGCCTTAATTTAATCAAAATTAAATTAGAAAAATTGCATATAAAGGATCCTACATTTAGATAATTGCAATTTTACCTTCCAATAGTCGACAGATTGCTCAGATTCGTTGTGCGGACCATGGGCAATCTGTTGTAGAGCCCTTCCATGCAACATCAAGTTTTGACACATCTGAGATGCCCGTTCCTGTGAATCAGACGATCCAGATCCTTCCTTCGATCGATCGTTACACTCATTCACATTTGGATCATTTCGCCTTTTCATTTGATCGATCGGATGGACCATAGCACTTTCTCTGCTGCTCATTGTCATCTTGAGCAAATAGTCCCTAATAGTAGAGATCCATTTATACCAATCACATTAGATGCTTTTCCCCACTCCATGTTCACCTTAGCAAAGTCATTTGCTACCTTTGCCATGTCTGGACAAACCCTCCACCAGGCCAATTTGGCCTAGCCTTGCCAATGTTGGCATCAGAAAGGTCCGACCATTCTGAGCCTCCCCAGCCTACTTAAAGGCCACCTAAAGCCTTAGTGAGCTTCTTTGCTCATTGAGAAGGCTTCATGCATCTCTAATTTCCTCCCTTCTCCTCTTGTCTCCATGTCACACTTGTCATCCTTGGCGAACATTCCGGCTCCAATTCCCATCAGTGCACTAGGTTAAGCTTGGAGTTCAAGCTCCTAGTCAATCCTTTAGGACCTAAGGAAGCCATCAAAGGTCAATTTGACTACTGAATTGCTCCTAATTTCCCACATCTAGTCGATCTTCTTCTTCATCTCAGGTACTCCATTTCCTGACAGTTAAATCCTTAATACATGTGATTAGTAATGCTATTGATAATTGCACATTAGCCTAAGATTATTGCTGATGTCGGTCTGGTTCGATCGCACCCGATTGAGAAATAATTGGCGTGAGCTTATATAGTGGAATATAGTGCCCGAGCCCCCCACAGGGTCCCATAGACCTAGTTGATATCCCAGTATGCTAAGGCATCTCCTGATTTAGTCTGGTTTAGGGAGTGTGATGAGAGCTTGGCCAGCTCAATTGGGTGACTGTGGAGGGATAATTTCTCATCCACAGTAAACCCTAGGGTCTATAATTGAAAAATTTGGTCTAAGCAAGAGAGTGCATCCCAATTTGGGCTTCAGATCTCAATGTATATAGAATTTAACCCTAGGGAACTTATAAGCCATTAATCGGAGCTTTGGGTAATCAAAGCATCCGAATTTATGGTTTATATGAACCCTAAATCCTCATTTTCATCCTTTATTTAAATGATAAAGGAGAACAGTGCGGGTGGGGCAAGCCTACAACCTACGCTGTTCGATATTATCCCATGTGTAGTGGACTTGTCGAATCCCTATCAACCCCACAAGTCTAATCTCCAAACATCAAATTATGTAAATATAATTTATAAAACATAAAGTTCAAACTAGATAGAATTAAATAGATTTTAGAGTTTGATTTATTTTAGTCAATATGCATCCAAAATATATGATGTTATATTCCATTTTGATTAGAAATCTGTGTAAAATAATAAACTACAATAACATTTCACTTTATGTAAATGGATTTCCTAATAACACTCTAATTATCCCAAAGCTTGATTAATGAATATTATGATGGTTAACTTGATTAACATGTTCTATTTGTCCATCTTTTTGAGGATTGAAGGCAGTGCTCATGGCCAAAGTTGTTTCCAAGTTTTGAGGCACTGCTTGCCAAAACTTTGATGTGAATCTGCTAGTAAAAAATGATTGATTGAGGAATTCCATGCAGTCTGACATTCTCTTTGATATAGATCTTTACCAACTTCTCCACAAAATTAGCTTGACAAATAGTAATGAAATGAGCTAACTTGGTTAGTCGATCGACTATTAACCAAATTGAATCAACTCTAGATTTTGACTTAGGCAAACCAATGATAAAGTTCATAGATATATCAAACCACTTCCATTCACAACTTTATAGAGGATGAAGGATTCCTCTAGGACTTTGATGTTCGACCTTAATGAGATTACAAGCATTGACCTTTGTAACAAATTTTGCTACACTCTTCTTCATACCTGGTCATCAGAAGGGCTGCTTTAAGTCTTGGTATATTATTGTACTACTAGGGTGGACCTTGTATCTAGAATTATGGCTATCAACAAGAATATCTTGATATATAGATTTAGGAATCCAAAGATGATTTTGTTGATATATCAGACTTCCACGCAGCTGCAAATCATGGTGACAACCACCTTCAATTCTTGCTTTGAACTTAAGATAGTTCCCATCTTTGGTCAACGAGTGACAAGTATATGAAAAGTTGGTTATACAGAACTTTGCTGGATCAATTGACTAAGCATATCACCTCTGACAGGCTCTATGCATATCTTAAGAAATTCATCCACAATAGGATTTTCGGTAATTAAGGAACATAATGCAGTACGACAACTAAGAGCATCAGCTACAATGTTTGCTTTACCGGGATGATATTGAATATTTAGATCAGAATTGTTGATTAATTCTAACCATCTTCTATGCCAGTAGTTCAGTTTGCACTGGGTTAAAATATACTTCAAGCTCTAATGATCGGTGAAAATAGAACACTGAACGATATAAATATAATGATGCCATATTTTTATGGCAAAGATAATTGCAGCAAGTTCGAGATTGTGCACCAAATAATTCTTCTCATGAAGCTTAAGCTGATGAGAAGCATATGCAATCACTCTTTCTTCTTGCATTAACACACATCCCAAACCAACTCTAGATACATTAATGTAGACTTGGTTGTCTAAACCTTCTTTTGGAAAAATGAGCATCAGAGTAGTTGAAACGCTTGAAACACTTATTCACAATTGGAACTCCAAATAAATGGTACGACCTTCTGAGTTAGTTTGTTTAATGGAGATGCGATTTAAGAAAAGCATTTAGCAATTTTTTTGTAATAATTAATTAATCCCAAAAATCCTTGAATATCAGTTACTGACTTTGGTTGTGACCAATCGTGAACAACACTGACCTTCTCTTGATCAACTCTAATACCTTGGGCATTGCCAACATGACCCAGAAATGCCACTAAGTCGAGCCTGAACTAACACTTGGAGTACTTAGGATAGAGTTGATGGTTGCACAATTCTTCTAATATGACCCTTAAGTGGTTTTCATACTCCACTTTAATCTTTGAGTAAATTAGGATTTCATCAATGAAGATGATGAAGAATTTGTCTAAGAAGGACTTAAGCACTCCCTGTATTAGATCCATGAAGATAGATGGTGCATTCGTTAGGCCGAAGGACATCACTAGAAATTCATAATGTTCATAACGAGTCCTGAATGTCGTCTTCTCAACATCTTCTTCCTTGAAGCACAGTTGGTCGTAACCTGACCGCAGGTCAATCTTGGAGAAAACATTAGCTCCAGATAACTGATCAAATAAGTCATAGTTTTGAGGTAACATATACTTATTCTAGATGGTCACTTTGTTGAGCTTGCAATAGTCTATGCCCACACATGGAACCATCTTTCTTCTTGACGAAAAGAATTAGTGATCACCAGGGAGATGAGCCTGGCCTAATGAGACCTTTCTCCAGCAAATTTTGAAGTTTCTTATTCAGTTCCTGCAACTACTTGGGTGCCATATAATACAGAACTTTGGATCTAGGCTATGTTCCTAGAATAAGCTAAATTGCAAACTCCATTTCTCTAATGGGTGGAAGACCAGGTTAGTTTTCAAAAAAAACATTTGGGAATTTGCAAACAATACAGTTCTCGCTGATAGAAATGTCTCCTTTCTTCTATCTTAGCATAGTCACTAGGTAAGCATTACATCTCTTTTTGACTAGCATTTTAGCTTGCAAAGAATTAATCAACAAAGCTTGGGTACTGAACTTTCCTACAAACGATTTGGCTTGACTTCCACTGCCAAAAGAGATTTTCTTCATCGAGCAGTTGAGTGTGGCTTCATGATTACTTAGCCAGTTTATTTAGAGAATTACATCAAAATTATTTATTGAGAGCACAATTAACTTGGATTCAAAACTTTTGCTCACCGACTAGAACTGCTATGCTACAAAGCTGTTGAGCTTGCATGCAGGCTCCATAAAGTAACCCTATGCTTAAGGAATTTGCTAAACTATAGGAAGGTAACTTTAAAGTTTTTGCTAAACTTTTTGACACAAAGGAGTGACTTGCTCTGGTAATAAAAAATGTATTACAAATTTTGTTACTTTTTTCAAGAGTGCTAATGTTCAAATATAACATAGTATTACTTGCAAAATTTATGCTGGAAGAATGCAATAAGCGAGAAACAGAAATTAAAATAATTTAAGACATACCAGTTACGACATCATTATCTTATGGGGTTAAGGATGGAGTCAGCATGTAGACTCTAGTGAGGGCAGAAGGTTGATGATTCTAGTGTGCATGACTTTGACAATTATGAGCATAAGCAGGAGCAGGTGAACCCCTAGGAGATGTAAGTAGAGCAGGTGGTGGCATGACTTCTATACCAGAAGCTTGGCTAATCAGAGGTTGTGGCAGAAGATTTTATTTTTGTTGGAGTTAATGATGTCAATGCATTGATAGAAATAGGATCCTAGCCTATTGTAGATGAAACAGACGTTACCCTAACTGTAGCATTTACCATATGGATGGGGATGTTTGCACACTGGGGCATCCACTGGAATTTGTTCAGATTTGATATGGTAGACCTTAGATACATTTTGATGTTCAAAAGTTTCTTTCCTTGCAGGAACAAAGTGAGCTTTCTTCTTCCTGTCCATTTGACTTTGAAAATGATCTTGCATACGTGCTTCTTCAATGAGTTCTGAAATCTGTTTGAACTAACGGGAAACAAGATGCACTCTAATTGAGTCTCAAAGCTTTTCTGAAATTGGTTGCATCTTGACACTTCTGATCTTACTAAATTTGGGGTGAAATGAAATAAATGCTACAATTCCATCTCATACTCAAAGACATATCTCCCTCCTTGAGTGAGATGAAGCAATTCATCTTCGAGAATAGTTTGGAAAGACAGGAGAATGAAGAATTCTTTAAATGCTTCCAATATTGATTCTCGTGGAATGTCCTCGATTTCAAAATCAGCGAACTTCGTATTTTGCTCATTTTCCCACCAATATTCTGCTTCATCTTGGAATAGATGGGTGGTCAAATGGATTTCCTTAGAATTAGGACATTTAATACTAGTTAGATTCTTTTCCACTAGCTTCAGCCAACTAATGGTGTCCATGGGTTCAGAGTCCTTATGAACATGGGTGTCCTTAGACAGAGAAAGCTATGTAGAAGGCCATTTGCTAAAAAGTGCGGGACAGATGTAGTTGCAACGTGAATCACAGGTGGTTGCTAAGTTATGAGAATATTGTGGATCCCTTAGGCTTGATGAGCCTAATTCTCAATTAAAGTTCTGACTAGACCTACTAACGAGTTGATTTTGTCAAACCTGCTTGAAGAAGAGACAGTGTTCTTGATAGGAGTAGCCATGGAAGGGGTTCCTAGATTCATGACTGCAAATTTCGTGAATAAAAAATTAGAAAACAAAATGAAAGGTTACTTTCCAATCATTACTTATTAAAGGAGAAGTTACACAGAATGGATAAGCTCAAGGGCAAAATGATATGAAAGAAGAACATTAGAGAAGATAACGGAATCAGCTACAAAATTTAGCTATGAAGTGCAAAATCATCGTAAGTGATGATGCATTGCCCTCCCTTGCACTTCCTTTTGAGTTCTTGATTCATCAAGAACCACCATCTCTCACCTAGTCTATTGAGCAATGCTCCCAGACGATAGTCATCGAGACATGCAGTTTATTTGAATGCGATAATTACAAGATATAACCATTCTCGAGCAAGGAATAGAATACTGGTTCCCTGAAAGTTGGGACAAACCAAGTTCTTGTCGAGCACTTCTACATCGATGGGAGATACTCCACTAATCAACCATAAACCTTGCCATCTTGAAAGTGAAATGGAATGGTGCGTTACTTGGAAAGGCTGAACTTCTTTGAATTTGACCAGCTACTAGGTTACTAATCCTTAAGATAAGTGTATATCCTTATCCTAAGTATTAGTTGAATTACTTATACACATTGTATTTATAAAAGGATAACAAGTAAATATTCAATGTATATGGGTATCTTATATAATTTTTATACTCAGCATATCACAATACTATGTATAAGTAGTAGTACTAACAGAGTACAGAAGCCTTAGCAATCATCCATAATATTCATCATAGTAGTTAAGTAAAATCATTTATCTCAGAAAAGAAAGATAAAATACATCTAAAGTTAATTATTACAAGCCATAGCTTAAAATAAAAATAAATAATAAAAGTATTTCATATCACAGTAGAAAGTAAACTAAGCTTGTAAGTAAAATTTATGCTGGCTATTGCTCCACTTGCTCCTCTTGGATCTCCTGAGAATACTGGCCCTTAAACTGCTCAGGTTTTGACATCATCGATTTCACAATGCCAGGGCCCTAGCAAGAAAAAAGAAAATCTTGTTAGACAATAAGTCTAAGTACATTTTAGGCTGCAGTTAATACTTTCTTATTTTGAAGGGATTTAACATAACATTTAATAAAACAGAAATCAAACTGTAGAAAACTGAAGTAAGCTAAAACTATAAATCTAACACTGAAACTGAAAGCGAGAATAATTGTGACTAAACAAAAGTACTGAAAGTAAATCAAGTGAAATGAAATTGTAAATTGAAATAACTAAAACTAAAATTATGTTGTATGTTACTGTATATGCATCTAATTATGCCACTGAGATATGCTTAAAATATGCATGACTTTTGGTACAACATGGTATCCCACATACCTAGGTGAGCAAAATCGCTCCACTAGCATATATAGGTGAGTAGAACTGCTCTGCTAATGATATAAAATGCTTATGCGATTCATGATATGCCAACAAGTTTAATACACAAAGTGCTATCAAATCATCAAAACTAGAAAATTAATAGACAAAAGTAAATATACCTTATTGTTGTCTAACTATTTTAACCTATTCTCATTAATATGCACATACCCTTGAATGCTATATAAATTAGGATGCTTAACTGTATGAGATATATATAATTCAAGTTTGATCCTACTTAAGTCAACATTTAATCAAAATATACATCCATAGCATTCTAATTCATCATATGTTTAGGAGTATATATACGTGATTAGTGTGTTATAAGAAAGGAAATTTCTTAAGCATTTAGTTTGTTTAACTGCACTTATCAATACACACAAAGATAAGGGACAAATTCTTTTTATAGTTTATTTTCTCAAACTAAGCTGTTCAATTCCCAACTTATAATAAACTTTGAACTTGGGATATTTATCTTGAACTAAATTATACTTATCTAATTACTCAAGATAAGACTAAAACTATATAGTTCTATTTAGGGTAACTCAACCAATTCCATATTCTACTGAACCAAGTTAGCTATATGGATATGCACTACAATCTCCATATGATAGTACTAATATTTTCATCACTTGAAATTCTAAGAAAACTAATTTAGAATCAAAGAAATTCAAACTATAAAATACATAATCTATTGTAGTAGGTCATACTCAAATGATTCTAAGGAAATGACATAATAGACATTCAGTTTAGGTTGACTACCACAAAAGATGGCTACCATAATAAAAATTTAATCTATGTCTCTTTAGGTTATCCCACCACAAGGCATAAGATATATCATCTAAGATTGATAAGGTTCATCTAGGGTTCTACCTCAAAATAATACAACTAGGATATTCCTACCTCAAAGTATCTTATTTAAGTATGTAACATTCATTTATGCATAAGGCTAGCCTTACATTCAAAAAATCTAAAGTTTCTAATCATTACATATAAATTTATACTTAACATGAGTTGACCCTAAATTAAGTAGTATAATTACATGTGAATTTATAAGTTCATTGATTTGATTTCAATGAATAAATCAAGTAGCTAGTCTCTTAACTTCTAACTTAACCTTAAGTGTTTTAAGACATGGGGTGAGTTCAAATAATTAATAAGAATAGATTGTTTGATAAACAAGCATATTTTATTGAATTATATATGGTTAATTTATGATGATGATATTACTTAAGAGAAAAATCAAAGAAAGTAAGGGTAATTAAATCATATAAATAACCTTTAAAACTTAAGACTCTACAAGACATTATAAAGTCTATGATAATTTCAACAAGTATTAAATCAGTCCATGCTAATTAATGAGTGGAAAAATTGATGGAAATCTCCATTTTAATTAGGCTAAAATGCTAATATAAGCTAAATAAGGTTTTATACAACTATTGATCAATTTAGAAAAATTAACCTTGGGGATTCAAATCAAGCATTGCTATTAAGTTCAAAATATTAAAATGAAGCAACGTGATAGACGAAAAATACATGTCTGCGCTTGCACGCAAGTGTACGTGGTATGAAGTAATAAGGGATGGTAACATCCCAAGATTTATCGTCCACTAGGAATGGTGTTATGTTTTGTTACTAGAGTATACCAAATTTTACTAATGTGTAAGTGTTGATTGGCTCAAATGCATCAATTCTAGGTTTAGCTAAGGAAAGGAGCTACTAGGCTTAGTGGTTTATGTCACATTGCCATTAGCACTTAGCATTCTTTATCCTCATATAAATCTAAAATGAGCTATGGGGATCAATTAATGGCCCTCGATTCACATACGTCAGTATATTAACTTAGCTAAGGTAACATGCAACGACATTCCTAAGGCTTGTCACTTAGCCCTAGGCTTAACATGCACAATCGCTTCAAGTAAGTTAATAATTAGTAATGGACCTCAGAGTACGTTAATGATTTCCATGGCTCAATTGATTGGTTAACTCTAGGATTTCGCATGGGCTATTTTTGCACAACGAATGCTGCCACGACATTCGCGGTGTAAACACTCAAGCATGCACAACCCTACTTCTAAGCGATCTATGAGCTCAATGATGTTTTCTTATTAAAAAAACATTAAACTTAGTTTTTTCATATTATAAATATTATTTCCAATTCATTCATTCATATACATTCACTTAAAAGTACTAAATGACATTCATTGATAAAGGTTAGTACACAATATTACATCCTTGCATCCTTACATGCATTATGTCCAACCCTCCCCAGGGAATGTTTAAGCTACCATTAAGTAATTAACACAAAAAAAGTTACAAGAAATATCATGCCTTTGCATGGATTTTACAAGAAAATCAAAAGAGTAAGAAAGGGTGGAATACTGATGAATAGTTATCGCATTCACCCAGATCTCCCTTTGCTGGACCTCCTCTAGTTTTCTACATTCTGAGCTACTCCTCTTCTATGGTTGTAGTCTCCTTCTTACTTGGGTCATGTTCTCCTTTTCTTTATCTCTTAACAGCAGTTTCTAGGGCACAAATCTAGACTAAAAATTGGCAACCCTCTTTTGTTGTGAAATATTGCTTTTATAATCTTCCCCCCAGCTTTTCCTGCATTCATTCAGCTATTAAATCTCCACTTTGAAAGTTGAACCTTTCTTTTAACTTTATTTCTGTATTCCATGGGTAATGAGAAGCCTTAAATGCGAGTATTTAAATTAAACTATGAGGAATAGGAAATAATTAAATTCATGTGACTTTTCAATTCAGATTTGAAAAGGTGAAAAAATTCCAGAATTTAGGCGAATGCTATGGCGCGTTGTAGCTCCAGGTTCTCTGTCGATGACACACTGTAGAACTTGGGTTTTTTTTTTGGAATGTGCTGTGGCATGCTAGAGCACTGAGCTTTTTGTTTAACATGCACTGCATTGAACTGGAGCGCCAGAATGCGCTGTAGTGCACTACAGCACCAAAATTCACTATGGCGCATTGTAACACTGAGCTTTCTATTTGAATGAATCTTTGAAGTATGCTGTAACAACCTGTAGCACCAAGCTTTCTACTTGAATTTTTTGCGGCACGCTATAGTGCCAAGCCCTCTGTTGGTTGGGTGCTACGGCACACTGCAGTGCTGACTATTCTGTTTGATGGGCACTGTGGCGCACTATAACATAGTCTTCTCAGGTTTTATCCAAATTCTAGCTTTCTTCTTTAACATTCATTTCAACTCTTACCTCATGAAGTGCCTCAGAAACACACATCATAGTTCACTAAACCTAAGGAAAGCATTATAATTAACACTAAATTAATTATGTTTATTGGGTTTATTATAATGAAAACTAAAAACATGCCATTTGGATAAGTAAATTTGCTAATCTTCACCAATCAGGCAAATAGGTAATTAAGACATAATTATAAATTTACATTACATAATTCAAAAATTAAGCATGAAATAATGTTCTTTACTCTCTAGTGAACACATAGAAACTAAGTTGGAGGATTTTGGATGTCAAATTCGAAAGTTATGCACTAATTAAGATTTCACCAAATTATGCAATAATTAGCAAAATGAATTTCAGAAACTTAGTATTATTGCATAATCAGATTCTACACATTTTTCTGGTTAAAATAGTATTAAAGTTCACTAGGTTTGTATGAGTATTGGCAGAAAAAGATTAAACCCCAATTTTTATTAAATACCTTATGATTTGAACTTAAGAAAATCAAATAATATAATTGAATAAAATTCATTTGGCTATTGGGTCATGACCAGGACCCGATGGGCTGGCTTAATAGTGGACTGCGTGGTCGACTGGGACCCAACGGGCTAGCCTAGCTGCAAACCGCGCAAGTCTACTGGGTCTTAACGACCCATTACAGTCAGACAACGCAGGTCACAGGTTAGCTCAAACCACATTATCTTCTTCTTCCCTGCTACTTCTCCCTAACCTTTAATGATTAGGGTTAGCCCTAATTGTCCAATTCTCAGGCTGTAGACAACGCTATCATCTTTAATTGGTTGATACTTCTTCCTTAGGCTAAGATGCATCAAATGAGCCCTAAAGTACTAACTGGGGTGGTTGAAATCATCAGGATGCTACTACACCTAATTCCATATCTACAAAATGCTTAGGGTTTATTATGCGAACAAAATTCTCCCCATAGAAACCAGTAGAGAGATGGTTCTGACCTCTTGCACCTTCACCAAAACTTAGCAGAGCTATGCCCCAACACAGCTGAGCTCAAGATTGTCTAAGATGATGGGTCCTTACTCGAGCCAGGCACTATGCAGTACTATGCCGACTCGAGTGGAGGACAACTAGTTGATCGAGCCCTATTTAGCCATACTATATTGATCCATGCGGATCGATACATGATTACCTCTGTTAGCAATTGGTGACCCAATTGGGCACCAATTGCCAAGAAAAGGGCAATCACGCATCATTGAGCCACGACTAATTTAGACAGTGCTCTGTACTATTTAAACATTCATCGACTCTTTGATGCCTTGCAGCTCATCCTAAACTACTCTAGATTACAGACATATACTCGCATTCAGGGAACAAAGTTAATGGGGTAGGTAGTGAGCTCACTCAATGCACAAAAAGGAAATGGGAGTACCTGGTTCAGACATAATTGGAGGAGGTTCGAACAATAGAGGTGCTGGCGGGATTTAGGAAGCTTCACAGGGCAATGGGGGACTCGAACTTCGAGTCACACACTCAAACAGTTGGGCTTGAGATGGAGAAGCATCAAGATTTGCTGAGTTGAAGATGAAGAGCTACAGAGGGTTGAAGAAAATCAGTAGTCAATTGGGGCAAATCAAAAGCAGGTTTGGTGAGCTAAAAGCTCACCATAGATTTCTAGGGGTATTTATAGCCCAGGAGTGGAAATGAGAGCTCAGGATGGCCTCCCATGGCTGGCCCGAGAACTTGGCAATTGGGCTTGGGTCAGTGGGGGAGGGTAGATGTAGTTTCCCATCATTGGGTTAGCATAGCTAATCCAGCATTAGATGCTCACTCCTAAGGATCATATTGAGGTTTAGTATAACAGTGTATTTAGAAGCGTATAAAATTCACACTTCCACATTCATTGTAACATTCAAAAATACCAAAATAATAAAAGAAATATAATAATTACAAAGATAATAGTTATTTTAGAAAATTTGTTACACACTAAACAAAAATTTAAAACTTTAAGAAAATCAACATATAAGTTTCTCCATTATGAATCAGCTCCTCCTCAAAGACTTGATCCAGAGATTGTTCATAAACTACCATATATATATATGCATATGATAGGCAAACTAAGAAAAAGAAAATAAAAAAAAAAGAAAAGAAAATATTTAATTAAACACAAAGGTTTAAGGAAGGTTTGTAGGATATCAAAATTTGTATATAATATTAAGTGCCATGATTCTACATGAGAAGCATATACAAATAAAATATGATATTGAAGTATGATATGCTTGCAAAATTATTTCTATTATGAATACAATATATATATATTTAAGATATGTGCTCATTCTGAAAAAAAATATAGCAATATATAAGATTTATTATGCTGGACAAAGTTACAGAAAAGTTGAGAAGTTAGATTCATTTATTTAACTATCTAAAATGTGCGTTCTTAACTAACTACATATTCCCCCTCAAGGGTTATTTGCAGTCTACTTATTTCTCCAGATATCAACTTATCTAGGCCTAATGTATTGTCTGTATAGACCTGAGATCAACCTAAATAAATCCATGATACTGATTTCTAATTATTTATTTTAAGTCCTGGGCACAAAATCTTTTATAGATATATAAAAGTGGGCCAAAGCTTTATAGTGATACAAAAGCTACAAAAGAAATAATTAAATGAGAATAATATTTGTCATTTTAATTTGGTAAGAATATTAATATTGATATAATCTTGGTTATTTATCTTTATATATAAAAAATAATAATTTTTTTAATTATTTAATTAATTTTCTCTCTCATCCATTATTTGGATGAGAGAAAATTTGTCATAATTATTTGTAGTATTTAATTTGATCTTCTGTTCCTTCTTCTTCCCTCTTCATTCTCTCTCTACATTCTTTCTCTTCTCTCTTTCTCTTCCATTTTTTCCAGAAAATAATAAAACTTGACATGGATGTGTGTATCTTGATGAGAGAAACACAGTTGCGCAAATTTCTTTCAATTTGGAGCAATATTTTATGTTTTATTTATTTCGAAAGATAAAAACTTTAAAAATTAATTATGGTCAATCGAGAGATCTAAATTTGACAAAACTTTTTCTGCAACCTTTTTATAATATTATTTAATCCATTAGTACTAAAATTGCTGAATTTGGACTTCTATTTAATTTTACTAATTTGTTGAATTTAAATAATTCAAAAATTAGTTCAGGAGTATTGATTATCCAGATTGCTCTCAAACTTGAGTATTATAATCATAAAAATATACTCTATCCAATGGTATTCTTAGTTTGCCCTAATTTTGAAGTCACTCGGGATCTTGATTATTGAGTTGAGTTTAGTTCTAATTATCCTAGTAATGACTTAGGTCGTTACAGACTCCCCTACTTAAGAATGATGTAGTCCTCAACATCACATATACAAAACTTATTTATGGGTGAGAATAATACCTGACATATTGATAGGCATAATCTCCTACTTGAAATTCTAATGTTCGATGTTTAGCATCATGATATTTCTTTTATTGATCTTGAGCTGTTGCAATCCTGCTCTTTAATAGATGAATTTTCTTATTAGTATCCTCAACTAGATTATATCCGTATAACTGAACTTCTCTTACTTCAGTCCAAGATAATGGCATGCTAGATTTTTCAGCCATACAGAGCTTCTTATGGGGCCATTCCAATACATGACTGATAGCTATTGTTGTATGCAAACAATAATAATGGAAGATGATCTTCCCAACTATCGCCAAAGTCTAATATGCTTAATCGAAGAAGATCTTTAAGTAGTTGGTTTACTCTCTCAGTTTGACCATCTATTTGAGGTTGAAATGCTGTACTCATAGCAAATATTGTCCCCAAATCTTGATGTGTTGCCTTCCGAAAATGGGAGGTAAATGTACTGTCACGATCCGAGAGAATATTTTTAGGGATTTCATGAAGTTTGATTATTTCTTTAATATAATTTGGCTAACTTTTCTACCAAATTTGTTTGCTTAATTAGAAGGAAGTGTGCAGATTTTGTTAGAAGATCTAGAATTACCCAAATCACATCTACTCCAGTACGGCTTCTGGGTAATCCCATCACAAAGTCCATAGAAATATCTGACCATTTCCACTTTAGGATATCTAATGGATGTAATAGTTCACCTAACCTTTGATGTTATGCTTTTACCAAATTATAGACATGACATTTAACAATGTGTTTAGCCATGTCTTTCTTTAGTCCAGGCCACTAAAAGGACTCTTACAAATCTCTATACATTTTATTATTTCTAGGGTGAATTATGTACCATGAGTTGTGAGCTTCAGTTAGAATTGATTCCAAATGTATGAATAATTTGGAATCCAAATCCTTTTTCCATGATAAATATAAACTTCTTTTTGCAAATGTAAGTCTGTTATGCGATCATTTTCGATGTCTGTTTTTAGTTTGGAATATCCCTTATCAGTATCTTGGAGAATTGTTATGCATTGCATGAACATAGGTTCTGTAATATTATTTTCAAGTAAATTATTTAACTACTTTCCATTAATAGGTTTTATACCCAACTTTTTGAATTCTTTTATTAATGGACTTGCTATTAAAGAATTTAGGGTTGCTTTTCAGCTGAGGGCATCAACTACGACATTAGCTTTACTAGGATGATATTATATGTCTAAGTGGTAGTTGCTGATCAATTCCAACCATCACCTCTGTTGACAGTTCAACTCTTTCTGAGTGAAAATATATTTTAAGCTTTGATGATTTGTAAAAATTTCACACCTCACTCCATATAGGTAGTGTCTCCATATTCTTAAGGCAAACATACCGCGACCAGTTCTAAGCATGCACAGGGTAGTTCCTTTCATGAATCTTTAATTACCTAGATGCATATACTACTATCTTCTTATCTTGCATGAGATTACATCCAAGCCCTACTATGGATGTGTCAATTTAAATTTGATAATTTCTTGTCTCTTATGGTAGAGTTAGTACTAGGGCAGTTGTTGATGGTTATTCTAACTGTTGAAAAGATTCCTCACATTGTTGACTCCAAATGAATGGAAGTAGTTTTAATGTTATTTTGATTAAGGGTACAACTATTTACAAAAATCCCTTAGCACATTTTTGATAATATCCAGCTAAATAGAGAAAAATGCGAATATCTGTCACTATCTTTGGTTGTGGCCAATACTTGAATGGCGCTTATCTTTTTCTGATTGAACTTGATTCCTTCAGCATCCACTACATGACCTAAGAATGCTACATAATCCAACAAAAATTCACATTTAGAATATTTGGCGTATAGCTGATGATACCTTAGAGTTTCTAGAATGAGTCTCATATGATTTTCATGTTCTTTCTTACTCTCAGAATAAATTAGAATATCATCAATGAATAATATTACAAACTTATCCAAATATGGTCTAAGAATTCTCTGCATCAAGTACATAAAGATGAACGGAGCATTAGTTAGACCAAATGATATGACCATGAACTCATAATGCCTGTAGTGAGTTCTAATTGTTGTTTTCAGAATATCTTCTTCTTTGATTCATAATTGATGATGGCTTGATCTTAGATCTATCTTAAGAATATATTAGCTCCTACTAATTGATTAAATAGATCATCAATATGTGGTAGAGCGTACTTATTCTTAATAGTTACCTTGTTGAGTTCATGATAATCGATGCACATTTGCATTGAACCGTCTTTCTTCTTTACAAAGAGCACTGGAGCTCCCAATGGTGACATACTTTGTCGAATAAAACCTTTATTCATCAGCTCTTGCAGTCATTCGCGTAACTCTTGCAGTTCTTTGGATGTCATGCTGTAAGATGCCTTTGCTCTTGGTTGAGTGCCAGGAATTAACTCAATTGAGAATTTGATTTCTCTTACTGGTGGTAATCCAGATAATTTATCAAAGAATACATCTTCAAACTTGTTCACAATTTGAGTGTTTGCTAATGGAGTTTGTCCATATTTTCTCTCATCATCATTACCAAGTATGCATTACATCACTTTCAAATCAATTTCTCTGCTTGCAAAGTATTGATTAAAGACACTGAAATGCCTAACTTTCTCATAAATACTTCAGGCTTTCTCCTACCCTTATAGATAACCTTCTTGTTTGACAATCAATCATAACTTTATGCTTGCTGAGCTAATTCATTCCTAGAATGCTGTCAAAATTACCTATAGGTAGTACTATCAAGATTTCTTCATATGCCTTGCTATTAATTGGTATGTTACAATCACAACATTTTTGTGCACTCATGAGGGAACTAGATGGTAACCCAATGTTTAAGGCTTTAGCTAAGTTGTAATATGGTAGTTCAAGAGTTTTGACAAATCTTTTTGAAATGAATGAGTGGCTTGCACCAATGTCAAATAATGTGCCACAAGATTTGTCATTGAAATGTAAGGTACCTAGGGCTTAAAATGAAAGATCATTCATGATCTATTTAAATATAATGTGAAAGATATTTATAAAAGAAAGAATGTTGTACGTGATACCACTTCATTGTCTTGTGGGACTAGAACTAGGGTGAGGGTATATATCCTTGCATATGCATCTTGTTGGGGAGCAATTAATCTTCCCCTTTGATTAGCTGGTGCTTTAGGAGCAATGGGTGCTTTTGGAGTAGCTGTATGTACATGAGCAGATAAACTCAAGCTTGAGGCGGTCTCGACCTCTTGTATTCAATTTGTTGTACATGTGCAGATGGGGGTCTTTTTATTTTCTCTTCAACTTCCTCTTGTTCTTCATGTTCTAATATCTATATACTTTCAAGCATGTTTGAGAATTTTGATATTCAAAGAGCCATAAGCATTTTCTTAATAAAAGGTTTCAATCCTTTTAAGAATCAGTTTCATCGAGCATACTCAGGGTCACTAGTAGTGGTGCATAACGGAATAGCATTTGAAATTTAATTTCATATTCATCGATACTACAGTTTCTCTGAGATAACTTCATGAACATATCTCCATGATGGCTTGAGCAGAAGGAGGGATGTATTTGGCTCTGAAGGCTTCGATAAATTCTTCTTATTAGATATTCTCAGTATCTATTCCTACAAACTGTAAGCTTGCAGTGGTTTCCCACTAGTGTTATGCTTCTCCTTCCAACATAAGGATAATTAATATAATTATATATGTAGGTGAGCATTTCATGCTAGCTAGTATTTTCCCTATCTTTTTTACCCAATCTTCAGCATCTATTAGGTTAGCACTTCCATTGAATACTAATGGTTGGAGTCTTAAGAAGGCTTGAAGTAGTCCATCTATCTCGATGTTTGGGAATTGGGTAGCTGATAGTATAGAAGTAGGACTATTTATATGGGGTATTTGTTATGTCCAAAGCTTTAAGAATATTTTATTGTTTGTATTGACACTCTCCAATAAAGTAATCAAAATATTAAACAACTTGTCGACACTGTCAACAAAAGTATTGGCCGATATCGAATCTTTTAAGCGTGTTCCAACAATCAAAGGAGAATCTTCAAGATCCATCTGAAAATAAGATTTTTATTTTTATACTTTTATTAGAGTAGGTGTACATAAGTATCATTATCAAATATTAGATGAAAACAAAAGTATCCTTATTAGCTAAAAAATAAAATAGAAAATAATTAAAAGTATATTACTTTACCTAGGTCCAATATCCATTCTTTTTTCTTTTATTGATTTATATAGCTTTTGAAAATTCTTATTTTCTATGTTTTTATTTTATTTATTTTATGATTCCAATTGCATGAATAATGACATATACATTTTTATACTAATTTTCTCCCAATCCTGCTCTAATACTAACTGTGGTGACCCGCCTCTAGGTCAGCATAGCTAATCCAGTGTTAGATGCTCACTCCTAGGATCGTATCGGGGTTTAGTATAACAGTGTATTTAGAAGCATATAAAATACATGCATTTACATTCACTACAACATCCCAAAATGCTAGAATAATATAGGAAATTTATTCATTACAAAGATAATAATTATTTTACAAAATTTGTTACACACTAAGCAAATATTTAAAATTTTATGAAAATTAGCATCTAAGTTCATGATGCATCGGCTCCTCCTGAAGCACTTGATCCAAAGATTGTTCATCACTTGCCATATATATATATATGTATATATACATATATACATACATACATATATATATATATATATATATATATATATATATATATATATATGACAGGGTGAACCAAGAAAAAGAAAAGAAATGAAAAGAAAAAAAAATATTTAATTAGACACAAAGGCTTATGTAAGGTTTGTAGAATATCAAAATTTATATATAATTTTAAGCAATATAATTCTGCATGAGAAGCATATACAAATAGAATTTGAAATTTAAGTATGATATGCTTACAAAATTATCATGATTATGAATACAATATACATATTTAAGATATGTGCTCATTCTGAAAGAAAATACAAATATATAATTATTATTATGTTAGACAAAGTTACAAAATTATTGTGGAATTAGATATCTCTATCTAACTATCTGAGATGTGAGTTCCTAATGAACTACACATTCCCTCTCAAAGGCTATTTACAGTCTTCTTATTTCTCTAGATATAAGTCTATCCTAGCCTAACATATTATCTGTACAGACCTGAGTTCAACCTGAATGAACCCATGATACTAACTTTTAATCATTTATTTCAAGTTCTGAGCATAAAATCTCATATAAATATATCAAAGTGGGTCAAAGCTTAATAGCGATACAAAAGCTGCAAATGAAATAATTAAATGAAAAAAAAAAATTATTTATTTTATTTTAGTAAGAATATCAATATTAATTAATAAATTTTCTCTCTCATCTATTATTTGGATTAGATGGATGAGAGAAAATTTATCATAATTATTTGGAGTGTTCAATTTGATATTCTCTTCCTTCTTCTTATCTCTTCTTTCTCTCTTCTCTTTCTCGCTCCAATTTCTATCTCTTCTTTCTCTCTCTTATGTTTTATTCCAAAATATAACAGAACTTGATATGGAGGCATTTCTTGATGAGAAAAACACAGTTGCGTAAATTTTTTTTAATTTGGAGCAATACTTTATTTTTTATTAATTTCTAAAGTCAAAAACTTCAAAAATTAATTATGGTAAATCCAGTGCTCTTAATTTGATAAAACTTTTCTTGTAGCTTTTTTATAATAATCTTAATCCAATGGTACTAAAATTGTTGAATTTGGATTTGTATTTAATTTTCTCAATTTACTGAATTTAAATAATTCAAAAATTAATTCAGGAGTAGTTATTATCCAGATTGCTCTCAAACTTGAGCATTATGATCACAAAAATATACTCTATCAATGGTATTCTTTGTTTACCCTAATTTTAAAGTCACTCAGGATCCTAATTTTTGAGTTAGGTTTAGACCTAATTATTCTAGTAATAACTTGGGTTGTTATAACAGACCTAAGATTTCGAGGCTTAAGGCAGTAAGGATAAAGGAGGGTGTGGGGGATAGGGAGGATCCCCATACTGCCATGCTAGTTGTAGCAGCAGGATATGTTAGGCTTCTTTGGGAATTTGGGGATGAAGGTTCATAATGGTTGATGCGCTTCTGAGCAACTGATCGAATGAGTGGTAAGATGGAATGGTCCTGATACATTGACCTATAACAACCTAACGTGGCAGGGAGGATCGTCTGCCGTTGGATCGCAAGCATGATCCTACAGCTAACGTGGGTTGCGGGCATGAGAGCTGAGGGTCATTGGATTAGAGTGCCAAGATTCGTGCGATGCTAACAAGTGGATGCGGAAGGCTGAGTGATCTCGACAGCGGATCCGACCATTAGAAATAATAAAAATTTTAATTTAAATATTTTAATTTTACTTAATTAATTTCCAATAAATTTAAATCTAATTTAGGATTAGCAAAAACTGTCAAACTTCCGCTCCTAGTTAATTTGGGAGTGAGAAATTCAAAAATGAAGTCAAAAATTGATTTGGAGATCAAAATACTTTGGGTAATTTATAGGGTTCCTAAATTAGCAAAATTGCCAATCTGACCCAATAAGGTTTGTTTGACCCCAAAACTTTAGGGTTTGGTTTTAATGACTAGATGAACACAAGGAATGAAAATAAAGACATGAGTATGCTCAAATTAGGCAAGGTAACAACCTAGGGTTGTTACAAGAGTTAGCTACACTTTTTTATTGGTTTTATTTACCAGATCAGACCCAACAAGTTGAACACTACCAATTTCTAGCCATGGAGGTGGAGTGCTGCAGTTTGTCCCATATAAAGCTTCATATGGGGCCATGACAATGCTTGCATGGTGATTATTATTATAAGAAAACTCCACTAGAGGAATGTGGTCTTTCCAGAAATCACCAAAATCTAAGATACACGAATGCATGAGATCTTTGAGAACTTGATTAATGCAATCTATTTATCTATCTGTTTAAGGATGGAAGGCATCATGGCCAGTGATAGACAGAAATACACATCTGCGTTTGGACGCAAGTGTACATGTTATGAAGTAATAAGTGGAAAGTTTAGTTTTTAGGATTTATCGAACCTCAGGGAACGGTTGTTTTGATACCAAGTTGTATTTTCTTTCACTAATGTCTATATGCAATTTTGGTTGATTTTTGTTGGTTCCTAATTAGCAATACACAAGACTTGAGTAAGGGTAGAATTTGATTAAAAAGGAGAGAGTTGAGATTTTGTTGTAATATATGCAAGGGTTGGTTATATGACTTCATTGTTTGAATGTATACATTCAATTTAATTGCTTAATTAAATCAAGTGAACACCATTGGAATTGAAGTATCCTTCAATTATATTAGGTTCAAGTTTAGTGCATAAAGAGAACTCCCTTTGGGTTCCTTTTTAGCACATAAGATCTTATGTGATCTAGTTTCATTAATTTGATTTTGACTTCCAATGTCTTGGTTACCAAAGACATCAATTAATTAAAATGATCTCATAAGCAAGATTCCATTTACCATGCGTCATGCGCTTCATACGCAGTTTAGCTAGATGGGAGGATGCATTGGGTCAATGGATTATGTCACTTCATCCATTGAAGTTCCCAATGTCCTCTCATCCCTTCTACTTTACTGAGCAGTAGAGTAAGGTTAATGGAGAACTTGGTTCTCAAGCATCAATCTTTTGGGAGAGCTACTAAGGGAGGGTGCAAGTGAGCTTGAGAATTCTATCACGTAATTCTTAGCTCTAATCGCACTACCTTCCTTGCTGTTACCCAATTGATGAGCATTGGAGCACAAGTTCTTTTAATTAAAATAAATAAGAATTCAATTCATCCAAGTATTCATTCAATATTAAAATTAATAATACTGAAAATAGTTTTTCATTACAATTAAACAATATCATCATACACCAATATTTCCTTTACATAATTTTGCAATTACATCTCAACCCTCTCCAAGGGGTTTTTAGCCTTCCATTACTAAGCAAGAAAGAACATACAAGCAAATAAAAGTGAACATTGGCATCAGTTCACGGTAAGAAATTAATCAAGGGAGTTTAGGAGAAATACAAGGAATCACCCGAAGTTTTTCTGGGGTTCTCTTTACTTTTCCTGCGCTGTCCTTTTGAAGCTCTACCCTTCGTTCTTTGCTGTCTTTTCTTCCTTCTTGTTCTTGGTCCTCTATTCCCCTTGGAGAGTTCTCCTTCTTTCTCTTCCTATAGCCTTTCTATTGGTCTTTTCAGTAGCAAAGGTTGGAACCCTTTCAAGGTCTGAGATTGCCCCTTATATAGGGATACACTCATCCTCAAAGCCATTAATGTGTGACCTTTCCTCTTCCTTGGCTTAATTCCAATCCCTTTTAATATTTTCATTCAGCAGGGAATTAATTTATCAATTTTCAAGAGGCTGGGGGAGGCCAAAGGTCATATTTTTGTGGCCTTTCCCATGCTTCTTAATTGATGTTCTGGATATTTTGGGCCATTCGCTACGGTGCACTGTGGCGCGCTATGGCAGCAGCAATTTATATACTATTTGTTGCGGCACGCTGCGGCAATTGATTTCAAATATTATTCTGCTGCAGCATGCTGGAGCAGCAGTGTTCCAAACTCTTTTCCTGCATATAAGTTAGTCCTTTTTCGTTCGACCGCTACAGCGTACGCTGTGGCACGCTGCGGCACACTACAGCAGTCATGTTTTGGGATCACTGTTCAATTAGTTTAACTATAGTCTTATAAAATGAAAATTTACTCGCTGTGGCGCACCGCGGTGTGCTATGGCGAATTAATTTTTTATGATCACTGTTCAATTAGTTCAACTATAGTATGATAAAATAAAAATTCACCCACTCTGGCATGTTGCGGTGCACCACAATAGATAAATTTTGCTGGATCACTATTCAATTAGATCAAATATAGTTTGATAAAATAAAAATTCACCTGTAGCAGTGCGCTGCGGTAGAGAAAGTTGTGTGATACTGTTCAATTACTTGTTTACAAGGTTTTAATAAATCCACAAGAAATGATGCTGTGGCGCGCTGCAGCACCCCATGGCATGCTGCGGTGTGCAAGCTTGCATATTACTATTCAATTACTCATTTATATGGTTTTAATTTATCCTTATAGATATGATGATGTGGCGGGGCATGATACGCTACTGCGGTCTTGGTCCAGGTCTGCAGTTCTTCTTCCAGGTAAGGCATTCTTAAGGGGATGCCATGGTGCGTTGTGATGATTTTTGTCCTGAATTTGGTAATTCAGCCCATGCAGTCTGTTTTCTTCATTTTCCTAAAAAGACATCAATTTCTACTCAAAGTATAGGGAAATATAATATGAATGTTTAAACACTATATTTTTGCTACAAATTCTAGCTATATCAACCCGAGTAGTTCCTAGGTCTTGATGCACTACTTTCTAAAACTTTAATGTGAATCTACTATTTATGTCAGAAATGATCAATTTAGGAATCCCATGGAGTCTAATGATCTCTTTTATATAGATCTTTGCCAACTTCGTCACAAAACTAGTTTGATGAATAGGGATTAAATGAGCTGACTTGGTTAGTTGATCGACTATTACCCAAATTGAATCATCTCCAGATCTCAACTTAGGCAAACCCATGACAAAGTCCAAATATATATTGAACCACTTCCATTCGGGAATTACCAGAGGATGAAGGAGTCCTTCAGGCTTTTGATGTTTGGCCTTAACATGATGACATGCATGGCACTTTGCAACTAATTTCACTACGCTCTTCTTTATACTAGGCCACTAGAAAGATTGCTCTAAGTTTTGGTACATTTTCGTACTATCAGGGTGGACCTTGTATCCATAATTATGACTTTTAATAAGAACTTATTGATGCATGGATTTAGAAATACAAAGACGATTTCCTTGATAAACTACATTTCCTCGCAACTACAAATAATGATGACGACCACCTTCAATTTTGGTGTTCAACGTAAGGCAATCTTCATTTTTGGTTTGAGAGATGGAGGCATCTCTATGAAAAGTTGGTTCAACAAAACTTTGCCGTATCAATTGACTAAGCATATCACCTCTCACAGGATCAATGCACAACTTACAAAATTGTCAACGATAGGACTTTCGATGATCAAGGCATATAATGTAGCGTTACAGCTAAGAACATCAGCTACTACATATGCTTTGTCAGAATGATACAGAATGTTCAGATCATAATCAATGATCAATTTTGACCACCTTATTTGTTGGAAGTTTAGTTCACGCTGACTAAAAATATACTTAAAGCTTTTATGATTGGTGAAAATAGAACACTCATTGCCATAGAGATAGTGATGCCAAATATTTATGGCAATGATAATGACAATAAGGTTGAGATCATGCATTAGATAGTTCTTCTCCCGAGGCTTCAATTGATGGGAAGCATATGCAATTACTCTACTTTCTTGCATTAGCACACATCCCAAATTGACTCCAGATGCATCAGTGTAGACTTAGTACTCTAAACCTTCTTTAGGTAAAACAAGCACTAGGGAATTTGAGAGTGCATCTTTTAATGCTTGAGATGATTCTTCACACTCAGAACTCTAGACAAAAGGTATGGTCTTCTGAATTAATTTTGTCAACAGAGAGGCAATCTAAGAAAAGCTTTTAACAAATTTCCTATAATAACCAACTAGTCCCAAGAAGTTTTAAATATCAGTCACTAATTTTAGCTGTGACTAATCTTGTAAAATGCTAACCTTCTTTTGATCTAATCTAATACCTTGAGCATTGACAACATGACCTAGAAATTCCACTGAGTCGAGTCAAAACTCACAGTTGGAGTACTTAGCATAGAGTTGATGGTTGCATAATTTTTCTGACATAGCCCTTAAGTGATTTTCATGCTCCACTTCACTCTTTGAGTAAATTAGGATATCGTTGATGAAGATGATGATGAATTTATCTAATAAGGACTTAAGCACATGATGCATTAAGTCTATGAAGATGGACGGTGCATTTGTTAAACTGAAATACATCACCAAAAATTCATAATATCCATAACGAGTCTTGAATGCAGTATTCTCAACATCTTCTACTTTGACTCACAGTTGATGGTAACCTGACGCAAGTCAATCTTAGAGAAAACATTGGCTACAGATAACTGCTTAAATAGGTCATAAATTTGAGGTAACAAATACTTTTTCTTGATCATCACCCTATTAAGTTCTCCATAGTCTATGCACATATGCATAGAGACAACTTTCTTCTTGATAAAAAGAATTAGCACTCCCTAAGGAGATGAGCTTAGACTAATGAGACCTTTCTCCAGTAGTCCATGAAGTTGCTTGTTCAGTTCCTGCAACTCCTTGGGTGCCATACGATATGGGACCTTGGATATAGGTTGTAATCCTGAAAGATGCTAAATTGCAAATTCCACTTCTCTAACTAGTGGAGGACCAAATGGGTCTTCAGGAAAAACATCAAGGAATTCACGAATGATATGTTTCTCATTGATAGGAACATCTTCTTTCTTCTCTCCTAGCATATTTAAGCATCACATTCTTTTTGACTAACTTTTTAGCCTTCAAAGCATTAAACAAAGAAGCTTGGGTACTAAACTTGCCTACAAATAATTTGGCTTGACTTCCACTGTCCAAAGTGATTTTCTTCTTCTAGCAGTTGATTGTGGCGTCATGCTTGCTTACATCAATCTAAGAATTACATCAAAATTCGCTATCGGGAGTACTATAGGTTTAGTTTCAAAACTTTGCTCACCAATGGGGATTGCTATAATACAAAACTATTGAGCTTGCATATGGCTTTAGAAGGTGACCTTACACTTAAGGTATTGGCTAAATGATAGAGAGGTAACTTTAGATATTTAGCCCAGTTTTCTGACACAAAGGAGTGACTTTCTTTAATATCAAAAAGAGCATTACAAGTTTTGCAATTTATATCTTGAGTTCATATGTTCAAACATAGTATAGTCTTACTTGCAACATTCAAGCAGGAAGAAAGCTATGAACAAAAGCAAGAAATTAAAATAATTTAAAACATACCAGATACTACTTCATTATTTATGGAGCAGAGGCCAGAGTTAACATGTAGACTCTAGCGGGAGCAGAAGGTTGACAATTCTTGTGTGCATAACCTAGATGATTATGGCTCTGGTCATAGATAGGTGCACCTCTTAGAGCTACAATAGGAGCAGGTGGTGGCATAACTGCCAGAGTAGGAGCTCAGCTATTCAAGAGTTGAGGGTAGAATAGTTGATCTCTTTTGTAGTGAATATGGTAAATCCATTGATAGTCTTTTCAGCAACACATCGGTAGAAATAGTTACCTGGCCTATTGCAGGTGAAATAAAAGTTTCCAAGATGGTAACACTAAAGGGATGGTTACATTTGCACACTGGGGCATCCACCAGGGGTTGTTCAGCTTTGATATGGTAGACTTTGGCCACCTTTCAATGTCTGAAAACATTCCTCTTCTTGTCCATTTGACTTTGAAAATGTTCTTGCATACGTGCTGCTTCAACAAGTTTTGAAAATTTCTTGAATAGACAAGAAACAATACGTGCCCTGATTGAATCTCAGAGTCCTTTATAGAAATGGTTGCGTCTTGATGCTTTTAATCTTACCAAGTCTGGGGTGAAATGAGACAAATGTCAACATTCCATCTCATACTCAAAGACAGGTCTCCCTCCCTGATTGAGATGAAGCAATTCATCTTCAAGAATAAATTGGGTAGACATGGGGATGAAGGCTTCTTTAAATGATTTTAGGAAGAATTTTCATGGAATCTTTTTGATTTCAAAATTAATAAACTTTGTGTTTCATTCGTTCTCCCACCAATACTCTGCTTCATCCTAAAATAAATGGGTGGTCAAATAGATTGCTTCAAAATTTGGACATTTAATGCTGGTCAGGTTCTTTTCCACTAGATTTAGCCAGTTAATGGTGTCCATGGGGTTCAGAGCCCCATTAAAGGTGGGTGTACTCAGATGGAGAAAACTATGTAGAATTCCATTTGCTAAAAATTCAGGCCAGATGAAGCTACAACATGAATGACAAGAGGTTGTTGAGATGTGAGGATATCATAGGTCTCTTGGGCTTAATGAGACTGATTCTCAATTATAGTTCTGACCAAGCCTACTAATGAGTTGATATCATCAGACCTGCTGGATAAAATGATAGTGTTCTTGATGGGAGTAGTTAAGGAAGGAGATCATGGATTCATGATGGTAATTTTTAGGAATATAGATTCAAAAAATGAAACAAAAAGGCTACTTTTCAATCATTACTTCATAAAGGAGAAATTATACGAAATGGATAAGCTGAAGAATAAGCTACTATGAAAGAAGAACACAAGAGATGACAACGAGATTAACTACAAAATTCAACTATGAAAGAAGGCAGAAGTCATCATAAGTGAAGATGCATTTCCCTCTCTTGTTCTTCCTTTAGAGTCTTTGATAAGTTCAGAACCACCATCTTTTAGCTGGTTCATTGAGGAATGCTCCCAAGATCTAAAGATGGCAATCATTAGGACATGCAGTTTCTCTAAAAGTGGTAGTTACAATGTCTAACCATTCTCAAGCAAGGATTTGAAGGCTGGTTCCTCGGAAGGTTGGACAAGCTAAATATTATCGAGCACTTCTGCACTGACGGGAGATACTCCACTAATGGTTCTATCATAAACCTTGCCATCCTGAAAGTTATCCATCCAATAGTCATTAAAAAGCCTAAGATAGTGACTGAACCCATATTGATGGTTACCATTCCTAAAATGTCATTTAGGAATTAGAATTTTTGCTTGACTTATTTTTAAGTATCTTTTAGTCTCTTAATGTTTGTTCAATCCCTAAGGTGTTGATTCCAAATGTTCCTATTTTCATTTCTAAGATTCAACTTGATGAATTATGGATGATTTATTCCTTATACTTAGTGATTATGATCATAACTATTCTAGAGAATGTATCATAAGGTAGATAGGAATACTTTCAATATCAGGGACTTTATAATTCTTCTCTGATACCAACTGTAACACCCCGTCGTGTCGTTGCGCACAATAGAAAGACAATGATAACCTAATTGGCGGCGAAACATTGTGTTACTCGGGAAGCATGAACTTCCCCTAATCTGGCTGCTGCCGAGTTACTAATTCTTAAGATAAGTGTAATATCATTATCCTAAGTATTAATTGAGGCACTTGTACACATTGGATTTTAGGAAAGATATATGGATTTACCTTAAATATCATATAAAATAGAACACTTAATCAAGTATGATTTACCTTAATTTAGATTTCACTCAACTAAGACTCGTATTATTCAAAACTACGCTATTATGTTAGCTAAGTTACCACATGTTAAGTCTATCTATATCTATGATAGGTAATTTAAAACAACTTAGTTTATTTAAATGTACTTATCAATGCATACAAAGATAAGGGTCATAATCCTTTTACAATTTATTCTCTCAAACAAAGCTGTTCAATCTGAACTTATAACATACTTTGGAAATGGGAGATTTATCCTAAACTGAATTGTACATATCTAATTACCTAAAATAAGAACAAAACTCTATGATTTTATTTAGGGTAAATTAACCAATTTCATATCCTACTGAATCAAGTCAGTTCTATGGATATACACTATAATCTCCATATGATAATACTAATAGTATCAGCACTTATAGTTCTAAATAAACTAATTTGGAATCAAGGAAATTCAAGCTAAATAATCCAATCTCCATTATAGTAGGTGTTATTCAAATGGCTCCAAAGAAATGACATATAAGTCAGTCAACTTAGGTTAACTACCTCAAATGGATAATTCAATCAAAGTCTTTTTAGGTTATCTTACCACAAGCCATAATATCAATCTTCTATGGTTGGTAAGATTCATCTAGGATCCTACCTCAATATAAGATAATTAAGACTTCTCCTACCTCAAGGATACCTTTAAGGCTATATTATTTGATGAATCCATAATTTATATCTTAATTAAAGGAAAATTTCATTCATTTCTCATATTAAAACTACTTCCTTAATCCAATTTTGTTCATTTTTCAGGAAAAATGCCTATCCATTAAAATCTGAACAAATCAGGATGAATTTTCCAAGACTTGAAAAAGATCCACTGCCGCATGTTGCAGCGGGCCAAATTGCGAATCGCTAGCGCTACAGCACGCTACAACGGATCATTTGCAAAACTGCTGACACAATCGCATGCAGCAGCGCGCTACAACGCGCTATAGCGGCCCTTCACTGAACAAACCAATTCGCCCCAGCATGCCACAGCGGCCCAGTTTGCGAAAACTTCCCGCTATAGTGCGCTGCAGCAGCTCGCCAAAATTTCTTCTGAGTAGAGCATTAAATGTGGCTGGGATAAGACCCCCAACTAGCCCATTGTCTTCAGCCATAATTCCTTCTGCAGCAGATCAGTTTTTTAGGGGAAAAGGATCAATTTTGAGGTGATGTGAAGGTTAAACAATGGAAAAGAAATGGTCACCTTATCCCTCAAATGGAATTAGCCATCATTGCACCAGAATTTTTAAAGGCAAACATAGGTTTTGCAATGTGAGGATGATGAAGTAGCCCACCTCTATAAATACCACCCCTCTTGAATCAAAAAGGGTTCCCAACTTGGCTCACTACAACCTAAGTAAAGAGAGGACTGCATAGAGGAGAAGGAGAACTCTCCAAGGGTGGAAGAGCTCATTTTGCTAAGGAGAAGGAGAAGGAGAAGAAAGGCAGCACTAGGGACCTAAGAGAAGCAACTTCAAGCAAGAAAAAGAGGAGTCCGGAGAACTTCCCAAAGGAATGTTCCTAGCATTTTCTAAGCTCTTGCTTTGTCTTTTTCTTAGTTGATCATGAAAGGGTCTTTATCCATGTATGTATCTTTTTTCATCTCTTTTGTAATGGAGAGCTAAACCTCTCTTGGGGAGGGTTGGGGCAATCCCACATATATTGATAGATACTATAATTAATTGTATGAAGTTTTCCTCAAGTTTTTTAAAAAATTATGAACTTAATGCCTTGTTAAAAAAATTTAAAGGACTATTGTGGACTTGAATGTCGACAAAAGGATGAAGGACTAATTGAACTCAAGGACTAAAATGTCTTGGGCTCTATAGCTCAGCATAGTTTTGAGGCTAGATTCATAAGTGCATGAGAGCTTAGAACTATGTGAGAAAGTTCTTGAGCTTAGTGCACCATGATCTATGCTCAACTAAAGAGTTGAAGCATGTGATGCTAAGACCCACTAATTGAGCTCTGTTGCTAAGCATACTTGAGAGAGGGAATGGATTCATTGAGTGCTCATGAACGAGGTGACATAGTCATTGAGCCTAATGAGATCACTCCCTCATCTAAACTATTCTTGAGGCGCGTGACGCTCTTAGTGGAATCAAGGCTTCTAAAATCTTAATAACCCTCATCTCCATGATCAAGAGATGAGAGGAAAACTACAAATCTAAAATCTTATAAGGGTCTCTGTGCTGAAATAGAATTGACTGTGTGTTTATTTTATGCACAAGATTTGAACTTGTTAATCTTTGAATTAAAACTCTAAGAAGAACAATGTGTGCTTGATTAAAGAACTAAGTAAAACAAAATGAATGCTTGAGGAATCATCATATATAAGTTATCTATCATATCATGTGGGAGAAACCCAACTCTCCTTTTCCTTTTATCAGAAATATTTTCTACTAAGAGTTATCATGCTTATTCAGGAACCAACACCAATGAATACACATATAGCTTAAATATTAGTGATCATAGATATACCTTAGTAACAAAACATTCAATTCTCTGTAGTTCAATAAATCCTGGAAATTCAAACTTCTCACTTATTACTTCAGACCACATACACTTGCGTGTAAGCGCAGATGTATTTTAGGTCTCTCATTATTCTTTTAAAATAATGTTATCATTAGCTATGAGAAGGTTTAAAACTCTTAACATTTGCATTTTACAATCTATAATCTACTAAGGTTGGATCTAAAATCAAGAAAGGAAATGATTTGATACAAGATTATAAGTTTAATCATTGATTAAGGAAACATATAAAATATGCAAGCCCCTTAGACTTTAGACTAACACTATCCTCATAAAAATTGCCGAAAGCTCTTAACACTTACTTCTATAGTTAAGGATTGATTCTACTGATCCAAAATAGTGAAATTATATGCAAAGTTAAAGGACCAATCATTTAATAAAAATGAAGAAATCAAGTATACTAACCTCTTAAATTCTAACTCCATCTTAAGCACTCAAGTCAATAAGCAAATCATAACAAACTTAAGATATGGTTGATTATTAAATCAAATATCTTTTATTTGTTGGTTAAGGATCAATTTATGCTAGTCTCTTACTTAAGATAAAATTAAGAGTTTAAGAATTAGGTTAAGATAGGGTTCATATAAATCACTTAAGCTTTAGCATTCTAACATGCCACTTTAAGATTATCGATAAAATCAATAAATGCTAAATTAGTTCATGCTGGTTAAAGAGTGAAAATCAATAACTAACATTAAGTTTAATTCACTAATGAACCTAATAAAGACTAATTGGGGTTTAGGTCAATTAGTGATAAATAAAGATCAAACATGTATAAGTTGAAGTGAAATGATGTTGCTAAGTTATTTATTATTTAAGGATCACTAATCATTGCATTTAGGTTCTACATAACATAATGAACATATAGGAACAATAAAAAAAATTATTTAGATGCTTAATTATCTTAAAATTCTATAATCAAGCTTTAGGAGTAATTAAGAAATATTAACAAAATTAATCACAAAAATAACTCTAATCATTGAAAATAGGTTCTATATGACATAAAGAAGAATTAGAGACTGTAATCATGCAATTTGGATAAGTGAACACTCTAATATTCACTAATCAAGCTTAATTGAAATTTAGTAAATCCATCCATATAAACTAAAATATTCTTGTAATTTATTAATTTACATATTTTTCAGATCAAAATAGTATATAATATTATAGCATTTGTATAAGTATTGAGAAAAATAAATTAAACCCTATATTTATTAAATTTTCCTAAGATTGAAGCTATAAAAAATGGAATTATATTTGAATTAATTTCATTTTAATGATTTTGGGCCAGTCATATCGATCGAGACCCAATGGGTTGCTTCCCAGCAAGATTGCAGGTTGGTCGGGGCTTGACGACTCGCTACTGTCGAACATCATGGGTCGCGGGTGGGCCCGACCTGCAATGTTGTTCTTCGACTCGGTGAAAAATCCTGACATTAGAGTTATTATGGTTAGGGTTTTAATCAAAATTATGGGTGCTATGGCCACACCATGACCCAAACTCAATCATTACATGATCAGTGGGACATGGCTCATCGAATGCCCTAAGAAGCTCTATAAGGGGTGGCTCGGGGGCTGATCAGACCTTATTCACCTGAGACCACTCCTAAGAATGTATTGTGGGGAGACAATTTATGCCACAAAGATGACGGCTTGGCTCCATCTTCATATTGAAAAAATTAGCGCTCTGAGATAAACCAAAGCCCTAAGGTGGCTTGGTCTGGGGTAGCCCAGATTGCTGGGAGCTTACAATGGTTCGGGCACTGTACCCCACTATATAGGCTCAAGCTAATTGTTGCTCAATCGGGTGGATCAAACCCGATCAACTGCAAAAACCATTCTAATGATGATTATAATTAGAAATCAAAACAGAATAGGGCCTAAAGGTCTTCTCAATACACTGGGAAGAGGAGTACCTGACAGGTCGAGCTTGTGAAGATAGAGAAGGCTGACCGAGCTGCTGGAGAGCTGAACATGGATCACCGGAGTTTCCTTATAATGGTAGGGAGCTCTTGAGGACTCAAACACTGAGGAAATGGACATGGACAAACTGTCAGGTTTACTTGTTGTAGCAGGGTTAGGCTTTTAAGATTTAGGGATGATAGGCGGAAATTGCGCTTCAAGAGAGTTCCCCAGATAGCAAAGAAACACTCTAAAGAATCTCCCAATCTATTTATAGTGAGGATATCTTAAAGGCACAACAGCCCCCTAAACTCTCGGATCGTAATGGCTGATCGCTGGAATGATACAGACCATCAGATCACAAGCGCGAATCGCCGTTTATGAACACATGTGGCAAGATTTAACCAAGGCGCTGTCCCCACTATTGTGTGACCTAGGCTCTGTAGCAGGAACGCCTGCAGTCCGCACAGTAGATCCTAGAAGAGAGCTGACTGTTGGAGGTAGATTTACATTTAGGAAAAGTTTGAAGCCCATATTTGCAAATTTCTCTATTTAAAATAAATTTAATTATGGCTTAAATGTCCTCCAAAAATTCTCATACTTGTACCCCCTTGCTAATTTAGGGGTGAAGAATTCATAAATACAACCAGAATTGAATTTGAAATCAAATTAATTTAGCTATGTTCTAGGGTTCCAAAATTTAAAAAATGGTCAATTCAACTATTGAAGTCTGATTGACCCCAAAAATTCAGGGCTAGGTCCTAATGACTTGATAACACTATGAAATAAAACTTAGAGGTTGATTAAGCTCAGTTTAGCTGAGGTAACAACCTAAGGTAATTACACTTGCTCTGCTGATCTTGAACTGTACGAATCCTCTGTTGAATGGTTGAACTTTTCTATTAGTTTCTTTGACTAATTTGGATCCAAAGAGCTAACCACTTCCTATTTTTAACCAAGCAAGAGGAGTATTGCACTTCCTACTATACAAGACTTCCTAAGGAGCCATTTTGATACTAGCCTAGGAGCTATTATTGTATGCAAACTCCACTAGCATAATATGATCTTCCAAGGAACCAGCAAAATCTAAAACATAGAATCTGAGTAGATCTAAAAGAACTTGATTCACACTTTTAGTCTGGTCATTAGTTTGAGGATGAAAGGTCGTGCTCATAGCTATGGCAGTTTCCATTTCCTGATGCACTGCCTGCCAAAATTTGGAAGTGAATCTACTATCTTTATACGATACGATTGATTTAGGAATACTATATTACCTGACAATTTGCTCGATATAAAGATTTGCAAGATTTTCCACAGAGTCAGTCTGATGAATAGGAATAAAATTCACAAATTTATTCAGTTGATAAATGGTGACCCAATTTGCATTGGCACCAGATCTTGTGCAAGGCACTCCCATAATAAAGTTCATTGAGATGTTAAACTGTTTCCACTCTAGAATTTCTAGTGGATGCAATAATCCTCTAGGCCTTTGATGTTCAGCCACACTAGATTACATGCATGACACTTTATAGGAAATTTTGCCATGCTCTTCTTCATACCAGGCCACTAAAAGAACTACTTCAAGTCTTGCTACATTTTTGTACTACTGGGGTGGATCCTTATCCAAAATTGTAACCTAAGAATCTCTTGATGCATGGATCTGGGAATACAAAGATAATTTCTTTGATAAATCACATTTCCATGCAGCTATAAATCATAGCGACGACCACTTTTTATTTTGGCCTTGAACTTAAGAGATTTTTTATCTTTGGTCTGAGAGATGAAGACATCTTTATGAAAGATTGACTCTACAGAACTTAGTTGTATCAATTAACTAAGCATATCACCTCTGACAGGCTCAATGCATAGCTTAAGAAATTCATCAATGATAGGAATTTCTGCGACCATGGTACATAATGTATCATGATTGCTAAGAGCATCAGCTACAGTGTTTTCTTTGCCAGGATAATATTGAATACTCATGTCATTATTGTTGTTTAATTCTAACCACATTCTCTGTCGTAGTTTAGTTTGCACTCAGTAAAAATATACTTCATGGTCTGATGATCAATGAAAATAGAACAATGAACACCACACATATAATGATGCAAAATTTTTAAGGCAAAGGTGATGGCAGCAAGCTCAAGATCATGCACTGGATAATTCTTCTCATGAGGTTTAAGCTAATGAGAATCATATGCAATAACTCTACCTTCTTGCATCATCACGCATACGAAACCAACTCCAAATGCATCGGTATAAACTTGATAGTCTAAAACTTCTTTTGGTAAAATAAGCACTAGGGCAGTTGTGAGTGCATCTTTCAATGTTTAAAATGCTTCTTCACAATTAGAACTTCAGAGAAAAGGTACAGCTTTCTAAGTCATTCTAGTTAATGGAGAGGCAATATGAGAGAAGCCCTTAACAAATTTTATGTAATAACCAACTAATCCCCAAAAGCTTCACATGTTAGTTATTGACGTGGGCTGCACCCAATCCTGGATAGCACTAATTTTCTTCTGGTCTACAAAAATTCCTTAGGCATCAACTATATGACCCAAGAATGCTACATAATATAGCCAAAATTTACACTTTGAGCATTTTGCATATAGCTGATGAACATGCAATATTTGAAACACTGCTCTCAAATGATCTTCATGATCTTTAAGTGTTTTAGAGTATATAAGAATATCATTAATAAAGATGATGATGAACTTGTCTAGATAAGGCTTTAGGACTCACTACATCAAGTTCATGAAAATTGATGGTGCATTGGTGATTCAAAAGACATCATAAGGAATTCATAATGACCCTAATGAGTGTGAAAGGCTATCTTCTCAGCATCATAATTTTTCACTCGTAATTGGTGATATCATGATCTTCAATCAATCTTGGAATAGGTGACAGCACCAGATAACTGATCAAATAAATCATCAATTCTAGGAAATGGATACTTATTATTAATAGTTACTTTATTTAACTTATGATAATCTATGCACATACGCATAGATCCATCATTTTTCTTAACAAATAAAACTGACGCTCCCCAAAGAAACATACTGGGTCTAATAAAACCCTTACTTAAGACTTATAGTTACTCATTAAGCTCTTGCAGTTCCCAAAGTGCCATTCTATACGATGTTTTAGAGAAATGATGAGTTCCAAGAATTAACTTAATAGAGAACTCTATTTCTCTTTCTGGAGGTAAACCAGAAAAAATTTTTAGGGAACACATCAGCAAATTTGCTCACTGCCTTGCTTTTAACGAGAGGAACAGTTTCCTCAGCTTCACCCATCATTGTGATGAGGAAAGCATCACATCCTTTACTAATCAACTTCTCAGCTCTAATACCATTTATTAGGGATGCTTTGTAATAACCCTAGTGTTGTTACCCATTATTGAGTAGCCCAATTAGCTTTATTTCACTTTTAGTGCTCCTATAATGCCATTAGGAGCCTTCACCTTTATCTTAGTGCAATTTGGAGATCATTTGCAATCGATAATATTCCTAATTATTTTAATTAATATGAAAATACCTATTTTATTTTGACCTTAGATTCAAAATTAGAGTTCGCCATTAGACTCCACTTCCAAATTAGTTAGGGGTGGTAATTTAGGAATTGCTGAATTTTTCTCGAATATTTTATTAATATTTAAATGCCCATAAAATTAAGATAATTAAATTGACTTTTGATCAAAAATTCGATTATATTTTTGAGTTCCTCACCCCTCATTTAGCTAAGGGTGAATTTTTGAGATTTTTTGCAGCCCATTGATTATTTAATTTTGAGTAATTAAGTGCATTAAATTAATTAATTATTTAATGTATTGAATTAAATTATTTTTATATATAATAAATTATATTTCTATTAGATAACAAAGAAAGACATAGATCATGTGTGTGAGTCCAACGCACGAGACAACATGGAGAAGTGGTCTGGGTCATCGCCTTCTACATTGAGGCTGATCCAATGGCAGGCTCATTCGGGTCTAATCGGGTTATCAGATAGTGCGTCTGATTCGATGGTCAGGATGGATTCTTGTGCGCCTTTGTTCTAATCTCGCACGATCACCTGCCTACGCACCTCAAGCAAGGACTATGGTACCCGACTCCCACCTCCTTCCATATGGCGATAATCCTTATTCCTCTCCGCATTTCATTTGTTTTTGCAAGCGTGGACGTCTATTGAGGAGACTGAAAGCTGGGAGATAGTGGAACCATTGAGAGCTTCAAACAAAACATAATCCCAATTCCCCTTCAACTGATGGAAATGTAGACCTCCAGGTATGCCTATGCTCTAGATTTCCTTTAAATGGTCGTCCCCTACCTGTTTCCTGAAATGTGCAATAATTCTACGGAGTCGATCATACTCACTCGAGCTCGAATTGACCCCAATTCAGTTGAAGGCTACCATAACATCCCATCCAAACCCTAACCCAAAATTTAGGATTAGGGTATCAGGTGTATGGCGTTGGAGTTGATAGCAGGCGATGGCCTTGGGCCCGACACGTCGGTCGTGAAGCAGGCTTCTCATCTATATGCAGGCCAGCCCATGAGGGGCTCGGAGTAGGCCAGGGATCAGAACCCTAATATGGATCCCTCACACTGGTTGTCGAGGAAGACAGGTTTGATCTTATTCTGCTGAATCAGACCTATTCGACTCCACCGAACCCGCCGACTTAAACACACGTTGAAGACGCATGTAAGCTATCCAGAGGTCGGTGCATGGACTTCTGCGCTGACCACTGACACCGTCTTTCGCACCATCCCTTAATTTCATGCTAGCAACAGCCTTCAATTTTCCATGCCCTAGATTTCTAAGTTGCCCCGATTTCAGTGCTGATGGATGAATCTGATTTATTGGATTTAAATATATGATTATTATGGAATTAATTAATATTAAATATACACATCCAAATTATACAAAATTATATATCATTTTATTCATTAAAATGAGAGGAACACAATGGTATAATTTAATTTAAGATTTGAAGTTTATTTTTCTTAATTATTTTTTAATCACAATTAGGAGTCCTGTAAGCCCAAATTTTCTAATGTTGTCAGGTTTTGACCTACTTAATGTCATTATTTTTCTTATGATATGAGGATTGCATATTTGCTATTAATTTTATGATTGGACAACATTTGGATAATTTGGGTATTTGGCTTTTAAATCCTTCATATTATGTGATTTTTGTTGACTTGATACTTGCAAATGTAGACCTTAATACCTTAGGACAGCAAGCTTATTTAATTATTTTGACTTTCATGTCACTTTGATTTCTGAGATTTTGATTTGATTAGTGTAGTTAGATGCCTGGTGTAGCTTAGCAAACTTGTTATTTAAGCCTCAACATTAGAAGAGATAGTGTAGACTGTGAATCCCTAGCTTTGACAAATTTCCATCACTAGTGTAGCTAATCTATCCAATCGGTGTAGTTAGCCTTTAGCATACCCTTGCTCATAGTTTGTAAGCCTATTTATATCAACTTCTAGTACTTAGAATTACCTTTATTGAACTTACTCTTTTTCCCCAACCCTTACCTTAAGCTCCCTAATCCCCATTTTAGTATCCCTTTAGCATTATAAGGATGAATAGCTCTCACTCAAGCATAAGCAACAATATAGTCATAAGATAACTTAGAACTTGGATTTTGTAACCTTTCCTTCTCCCATATCCTGAGAACCTTCCAATGGAGTACTTAGCTAACTAAGTGACTTAATGAGCTAGGAACCATCAAATCTAAGTTGCCTTAGTTAGACATCAGTAGTAAACCTACGGCTTACATGTCATTAGCTCCTTAAGCCTTAAATCTAGTAACCAATTAAAATTATGTGGCTTTAGATTAGTGGAGAGTTAGCCTCATGCTGCACTATTATAAATATAAATTATTTTATCATTTACATAAACCTAAATCAAACTACTATTTTTCAAAATTAGTTACTTATAGAATTGTTTTCAATTGACTTAGAAATTTATTATGTACAAGTCAATCAGGATCTTAATTAACTCCAATCATTAAGTTAGACAATCTAAATATTAAACAACATTGGGTATCACATACTTTACAATTGCTTGAATTCCTTGAACGCTGCTTTGATTTGAGACTATAACCTTAAACATTCATTAGGATATTTTGCATAAATAATATATTCATAACATAAAACTTAGGGGTTTCATATGTCGGATGTCAAGCTAGGGCTCGCTACAGAGTAATAAGGAAACCTCACATATCCTAAAGGGGGAATGTGAGTGTTTTTGTAGACCTTGCTTTTCTGCTTAGTTAGACAGACATACTTAACTCCTCACTAGTTCTGTAATTTATGCCTGCAAAATGAAAAACTTAAAATAACATGAGCAATTAAACATCATATTATCACAATCTTATTGATTGTGACTACTTTTCATAGCATTTGGGCTATTCTTACTTATCTTAGCCCTAAATTATGTTTACTTAGTCCATGTGACTAAGCCTTACTTTACTTTACTATATGGTTTAGTTCTAACTTCTTTACTTTACCATCTTTACTCTATGCAGTGTAAGTTATTTTACATTCATTTTATACTTGACTACTTCAGTCTCTTTTACTTAGCATACTATTTTTTGAACATATTCATGTATTTAATTGTATACTCTTATATGCACTTTAGTAATTTCTAGCCTTAATCGGAATTCTATTTTTCCTTTACTTGTTGCAGGCTAGAGCAAACCTACTTGTGAGTTCTTACACTTTACTTTGTTTATTATCTCTTATATAACTTTTACCCTTACTTTAATGCTTAGTGCTTTGCTTGTAGTCTTTAATTGTAAAACTGCATATGTGATATCTAGCTAAGACTTTATTTAAGAACTTAGCCTAATCTTAAAATGCACTTAAACCTAATAAGTATAATAACATGTTTTTATTTTGTTGGCTGTGCCTTACCGTATTAAAAACCAAATACGGTCGATCAGGAGAATCATCTGGATAGTGAAGCAAGGTCTAGTACTGGCCATTTGTAGATTGAAGATTCTGCTTCCGCACCCTTTTACTACTTTAGTGAGGAAGAGCAAAATTTACTTTAATTTCATTTATTTCAGTTGGTAATAACTTAATTTATATGATGTTTTTACTTTGTGTTTGTGATGAATTTACTTTCATTTACATGCTTGGTTTGGATAGTGGATTGGATGCATTTACTTATTGCATTTTTCTTACTTATTTATTTTACTACTTCGCTTATCCATCTCACAAAGATTCTTGACCACATAGCACTTGATATTGGATTGGTTTCCCTCTAATTCGATGTTAAGTGCTATGGTAACACCTTAATATTGTAATGGATTCTAATCTGATATTAGGGGCGTTACATGCTAGCATACTAATATTTCTTGTGAATGTTTTTGGCTTGTCAAGGAAATGTAGCGTGGCCATCTTTTGAAAATTGATAACAGCATTGTGTCTACTAAGTGAATTCATTCCGCAACTCATATCAAAGTTGGCTAGAGGTAGAATAGTCAGCTTGGATTTAAATGCCTGATTGTTTAATAGGATTTTGATATCATAAAATTTATGAGCACCGAGTTGGGTTCCAGAGAGAAGTACAATATTCATTGATTTTGCCAACTTATATGCAGGCAAGTTAAGAGTTTTAGCAAAATGCTCCAAGATAAGAGAGTGACTGGCCCTAGTGTTAAATAACACATTATAGGGTTTGTCATTTAAGTAGAGTGTTCCTACGATTATATAATTTACTACATTAACTACTTGCAATAACAAATTAGTCAAAAATAAAAATACTTTTGCAAAAGAAGATAGGTTCAAGAATATGTATCTAAAACCAAGTTATTATCTTTGATAGCTTTGAGATGAGAAGGCGTACACATGAGCAGGATGAGCAGGATGGTTATTGACCTGCTTCTTAAGACTATTTTGGTTCTGCATTCTTGGAGCGGTAGCATGTTCCTTTACCAGTTTAAAAGCTTCACCTTAAGGAGGTGGCATTATATCCATCCTCAGATCTCTCTTGTTTAAGGGCTTGACACAAAATACTTGGTTATACTAAGAATGATTGAGGCAGACATCATCCGCCACTTCCAGTTGAGTGCAATGGTAGAATAGATGCCCTGACACCCCAAGTGAAATAACAATGGCCGAAGTGATAGCACTTTTCATAAGGATGGGGTCTATTGCAACTCTAAAATGGTTCATACATTAAAGCAGCTTTGATCTGATAAACTTTGAGATGCTGCGGCTTGTGCTTCTTGAATACCTCATGGTGACTAGGCACCTCATGTATATTCCTCTTCAGGTCTTTCTCTGATTGGTGGTTCTCCACCACCCTTGCTTTCTTGATTAGCTAGGAAAAGCTAGAGAGATGCAAAGGGCCTATGTGATCTTTGATGGAATCCTATAGACCACTATAAAATTGATGGCACCTGGCAGCTTTAGATCTAATTAAATAAAAAAAGAAATGAGCTAACCTTCTGAAATCCATCTTATATTCTAAGACAAGACGACTTCCTTACTTCATTATTAACAGTGTGTCTTCAAATATATTCTGTGCTAACGGAGGGATAAACTCCACAAATGTATCCCAAGGAATGTCTTCTATGTCGAAGTCAGCGAAATGAATATTCCTGATGTTTCCCTACTAGTACTTAGCTTCCTCATGGAATAGATGAGTTGTAAAAGGAATTAACTTAGAATTAGGACACTTGATACATATGAGATTTTTCTCTGCCATTTTGAGCCAACTTGTTGTGTCCATGGGAGAAAGGTTTCCACCAAAGCTAGAAGGTCCCAACCTTAGAAAACTGTACACAAGTTCATCTATGTATTGGTGAGTTATGTGAGGAACATAAGTAGAGCATGAACTGCTGGTAAAACATCATTGGTAATGGCAGAAGGATGAATTGTGATCAACATTTGGATTGCCAAAGCTTGCTGGGTTTGATTCTCAAGCATAGCAGCTACCATACTTCTTAAAGAAGTGATTTCATCAGAGGCACTGCTAGAAGCAATAGAGGTTTTGATGGGAGTAGTCAATGGTGGTGATCACGAATTTATACTAGTCATTGAAAGATGAATCATTCTTTTAGATTGAGTAGGGATAATTAGATAAGCTCCTTTACTCATTTAAAACTTCAAAGTTACATAGGTGATAGAAATATAAATGGATGAAACATAAAACTACTATACCATGATAAGAAAGATACAATCACTCATGATAAGCTTACTAGAGTGATTAGTAAGTCATCCAATAAACTTTGCAGTGAATGTAAGACTAAAATCAACATAGGTGATGGAACAAAACTCCCTTCTGCATCTCCTTTCAAGCTTCAAACAGATGGAAACCCACCAGTCCTCAGCTATATCTTGTAGAAAAAAGATTACAAGTTGAAGATAAATATGATATAGGCACTCTATAAATCTGAAGGCATTTACACTTGATTTAAACATTGTATAGCTATAATTAGGAAATGAAGTCCTCTTAAGATTAGATATCAAGGAAGCTTGTCGAGTACTAGAACACCATTGGTTGATACTCCTTCCACGATCTTAGCACAACTTTGACCGAGCTAGAACTCAAATTCCCAAATGGCTTCAAATTTTGCAGCATAGTAGTCCAGCTCTGACATTCTAAACTCTATTGTGCTATGAATGATTTTAAGTTACTTTAGGTATCTTATGGAGTGATTTAAACGTGTTATGTGTATTTGAAATTCATGCTTTTATACTGAGTTGTTGAGAATATGGCAACTATGGATGTTATATTTAATGACTGCGTTACAGAAGAACAATCTATTAGGTAGACTAAAATAAAAATTCTAATCTTACATCTTATAATGTTCTCTAATACCAACTATGGAGCCCCATCCCTCCCGTGGTCATGTTAATGCTAATATTAACATGATTATGATAGAACGGTCACCATATGATAAATTCCCAAATATAATTGAATTAGGTTTTCAGCCTAATCTACTGATAATTGCATAATATGCCATTTGTATCTGTAATTCATTCATCAGCATGCATGTAAAAGGAACAGAGTGCGGAAGCAAAACATATAACATTCGTTTCCATAGTGTAGAAAGAAAAGAATAGTAGCTCAATACAACATAAAAGTATAGAAAGGTAAGAGCATCAAGAATCTTAATTATTATAATATTGAATTTAAAATTAAATAGAAAGGAACAATCATTCTCACAAATAGAAAAACAAAAGCTAACTAAGCCTCAGCAACAACAGGAAGGCTCTCCTTCTGGCTAAGCTCCTCACCTGAAGACATCTCCATGAACAACTCTGAATTTGATATTATTGGTGTCACAATGCTAGGGCTCTAGCTAAGAAAATAAAACTTGCGTAAGATAATTGCTTAAGTACATTTTAGGCTGATTTAAAGTAATCTACATTTTATGATATCACATTTAATGAATATTTAAGCCACTGTAGTGGTGGAACAAGTAACAAGGAAAAGTTGGATAGCTATAAATAAAGTATTTATAACTTAATAAAATGAAGAATGTAAGAAAATATACCTTAACCCGAAGATGCAACAAGGTTAGGCAATAAGTCTTATATAAGACTAAAAATAACTAAAAGAGAATCCTAAATATGCATATGAACATTTGAAGTATGCTAATTCAATAAAAATAAATCTAAATTGATGTAAAGTAGAATCTGAGTAAAACATATAATCAAATCTAGCATCCTACAAGTAGTAGTAAAATACTATTCGAGAACAGTAGTAAAAGTGTGCATAACAGAAGATAATTAGTAAGAGCACAACAATATAAAATTGGCTAATAAAGTCACTGGAACTATACTAAAACTTAAAGTATCACTATAATTTGACATGTGCCTAGATTAGTATTATCATAATAGAGATTGGACAACATAGCCACTGAATAAAGAGTCCCATATGCATCATCTATACCACTCATGGCTAGATCCAAGTCAGACTATAGAATCAAACATGTATCAACCAAACCCTCACATGGTTGGATCCATGTTGATTTTATTGCAAAGGTAGACTAGCTAGCACACACTCTATTGAACTGATAATTAAAAGTGCTGAAAGTACTGACATGATTGATAATGTTTATGCAGTTCAAAACTTATACAAAATTCTTATTGAATATCCATATTCAACTTAATATGTCCAAGGTACAAGTCTCAAATACAAGGTGTGCAAAGCAATAAAGTAAAAATAAGCAATACTCTGCTAAAACATATGTGATATTTGTTATTACCAAATTTAACAATTCTAGCTATTCTGTGAGAATACATGTTCAAGATCTCTAATATACTACTACCGAGAAAGGTCTCTGATTCACGACCTTAACGATTAAATAATAAAACATAACAAGTTCTAATTCACAATCAGAAATGTTGCTTACAATGTTTTAAGCAATTAATCAGTGACTTAATTGATGTATTTTAATAACCCACAACTAATCTTGATCAAGATAATAAAGTTAAACTTTAAAATTGGGGTTTAAGCTCTAAGCCCAAGGTGCTAATATCTAAGGACCTAGGGTTTCTCACATTTCTCACTCTAAATATAAAGATTTATTATGACTAAAGAATAATAAAGATGAAATGATAAATTCATAAAGTATAAATTCATAAAACAAAATAATCAAATTGAACTTCTAAATCTAGACACTAGATTCAATCCATTAAATAGTTTCATTATTCAATAAAATTGAATTCACTAAAGGCTATAAGAAGAAAATTTAAGTACTCTTAGCACTTAAGAGTTTTTATTGGTTTAAGAATATACTTTTCTTATTTTTAATGAAAAAAAGATTACTAGTCTTAAGAAGGTTCAAATAGAAATGAACTACCAGAATCCAAGATTTGGAGATTACGACAAAGCTCTTAGGATCTTAACTAGAGATGATTTAAGAATTCTCTATAAGATGCTTACTTAGGATAAGAATCAAGAATAATAAGCTAACTAAGTTAATTATTACTGATTTTATATGTATTGAATTTCATCTAATGAGGTAAGAATGAAGATCTTAGATCAACCTTAAGTATCTTAATAAGATTATTAAGTAGATTTTTAGAAGATTAGGGATTGGCTTTTAGACCACATTCTTCATGTCTAAACTAAAATGGTTCTAATCAATTAACTTACTGATTTTAAACATTTGGATAGGTTTTTAAGGATTAAGAGCACTTAAGCCAACGCTTGGCTAAATTGACCAAAATGCCCCTCCTAAAGGTTAAAATTGAGATTTGGAGTTCTAGGGTTCCAAATTGAATTTACTCACATTTAATAGACATCTTAATCATCAATTTTGGCTTAAGATACACATAATGAGTACTAATCTATTATTTAGAGCCATTAAGGTTTATTAACTAAATTAAGCTATAAAAGTGAGATCTAAGCACACCAATGGGTTCTATATGACTTATGGAGTTCATGGATACCTAATTAATATTTAGGGTAATTAAGAGTTGATTGGTGAAATTAAACCTTAGAAAAGAATTTTAATTGCAAAATTAAGTTCTTCCATGTCTAATGAAGATTTTGAGACTTTAATCATACAATTTGGCCAAGGAAAGGGTTTAATATTCACTAATTAAGTTTATAAAGTAATTAGGCTATTTTACAAAATCTAATCATAGAAACTGTAAATTTATTGCAATTTATTATTCCTTGCATTTTTTTGATCAAAATGGCCTATTGGATCATTTTATTTGGATTGGTATTGATTAAATTAGTTCAGTGATTCATGTGAAATGTTTTCATTAAATAAACCTTAGGCTAATGGAATTATTATAGAGTTTTTAGAAGGATTTTAATTCCTTTAAATATATTTATTTAAATAACCTGATTGGAAAGGCATGGGTCAGTGTTCAGCTTGACCCGCAACCGTTCTTCTTTGGTGCAGAATAATCCCCTATGCCAAGCAACTTAGGGTTAGGGTTAAAGGCTAAATTTAGGATATCTGAATCACTTCTTAGCCCAATTTTGATCACTACACCATCCATGAATGGAGATGCATCCTAGGCACCCTAAAGCCCTTTGTTGAGTGGATGGAGATGCTGGAACCCTACTCGACCAAGCCCATTTTCTAGAGTTTATTGTGCGATGAAATACTCCGCACAAAAAAGTGCCAAACAGCTGGGGTTTGATCCCTACACCTTCACGATGATGAGGTAGATCGGAGCCCTAATGTAGCTTGGTATGGAACGACTAGGGCGTTGGGTTCCTACTCGATGTCAGTACTATTGAGTCTTGTCGCAAGTAGTACAAGATGATGACCCTGTGGGTGCTGTCAATTGAGCAAAGGTTCACCCATCGGTAGCAAGGGGTCCGAAATCACAATTGCTAACAATTGGATCCCAAGTGAAAGTTTGATTGCTTACAATCAATACAAAGGAGTGCAGGGTTTAGCGGTCCCAGACCAGATAGTGATCCCCACTGTCTGGCTACCACTAGGCCTGAGAATTCACTCAAATATTATCCTAATTGCATTCAGATTAGCTCAATGAACAAAATGGGACTAAATTGATGTGCATCAAGCTAATCAAGCTTAGTGTGAGGAGGAGGGAAGGTACATGGATGGTGTAGATGGATGGCCGAGCTCCAATAAGATCTTAGAAGCTGCTTAGGACCCCTGAAGCTTTCTTAAGCATCATACAAAGCACTGGGGGCTTAAATTCTAGGACTCACCCATAGACAATTCTGTGATGGCAATTAAAATTTCTAGCTTATTTTAGGCTTGTAGAGCAATGAATGGGCGCGTGTTGGGGAGCAAATGTGAGTTCTAAAGGGTGCAAGTGGCTCTTTAGATTCTTGAGAGTCTACTTTTAGAGTGGGGTATAGCTATAGGTGAGCTACCAAGGAGTTAGGGCTCAACCCAAGGGCTGGGCTCTCAGAACCGCCATTAGATGTTCGATTGGGCCTTGTGGCCTAATGCAAGTTCCCTACCAATAATGAGGAGCTGATAAAAGATTTGATGACTTGGCCAAGCTGTGGGAGGCTGTAATAACCATAATTATTGCTTAGTTTTATACATCCAAAGTAGGTTAAGACTATCACTAGTAGACTCCTAATAGCATTAGGAACATGAACCTGAAATTTGGTGCATTTTGGAGATCATTCATTTTTTATGCATATTTCAAGGCAATTTGAATATCATAGAAATTACCTAATTTAATTTGGCTTCGTAATCAAAATCGGAGTTCGTTATTGAAGTCATCACCCTCAAATTAGCAATGGGTGATATATTTGGAATTTTTGGAAGTCGTCGAATTTTTCTCGAGTATTTTAATATTTTTTAATGCTTAATAAATTAAGAAAATTAAATTGATCTTTGATCAGAATTTTGACTTCATTTTTGAGTTCCTCACCCTTAATTTACCTAAGGGAGAATTTTTGGGATTTTCAGAGGTAGTTTAATTTTTAATTTTTTATTAATTAAAAAATTTATAATTTATTAAATAATTAAATAAATCAATCAACTTGTTAACCTAACCTAACGGGGCCTCTACCAAGTGGAGATGGATCAACACCGTCCATCCATACTTCACAGAGGATCATGTGGTCGAGGTCCTTCCTGGTCGATCATTGTACATCTTTTAGTCGTACACATGATCATGTACGTACGATTGGAATGCAGGTACGATTGGGATGCAGGTCATCCTACGCCAAGCTCCCATCTCCATTTAAGTCCCTATAGGCTATCAAAATAAGGGCTTTTGGTTCCTCTCGATGGTTTGAGGCTATGAGCGAAGCTAGGAATTCTCTATGAGCAAACATAACACCACCAAGCACCAAGAAATATGAGAGCTAATCACCACAAAATTCTTTCATTCAAGTTACTTCATTACATTACATTTCAGCTCATATTTAAAGGCACTACAAGTCTCTGACCTTATGAGCTTTGGAGGGAAAGTATGGAGGGAAATTTTGGAGGGAAAGATGGGTAGTTGGCAGTTAGTGAGGAAGGAACTCCAACTATATACATTAAATATTTTTATCATGACATGGCTAGCCAAACATGTGCCTTGATAAATAAAAAAAGTACAATATTAATAAAAATAAAATACAAAAGGTAAGCCCAATATTTGGGCTCTTTATTGGGCTTTTGATTGGGCTCTTGTGATTGGGCTCACCTTCAAGTTCTTTCCTTGAACTTTAGCCATGGCTCTTATTATTGGGCCTTTGATAATATTCTTAGGATGTGCTACATCAACTTCCATCAGCCCAATTGAACTCTGCACTGAAGAGTTAAAATCCAGGTATTCCTCTACTAATTGTGGATCTTCAGCTTCCAAATATGTACGTGTTAGTCTTGTGTCTTGTGTAGGTGACTTAGTCTTCTAATGAACAAGAAAATGATGCTCTTTATCTTGATCATTAGGAGCCTCCTCAGTGATGATGTAGTCGATGTCTAAAAAGAATGGAGTTTGCATATAGGGAACTATATCTCTTTCTAAAAATTTAGACTACGCAAGTGGAGGTTTGCTAACTCCTTCATATGATAAAATATCTTCAATATTAATAACAGGATGAATTAGCATATCATTAGGCAAATCAAGGTGATAAGCATTAGATCCAATTTTCCTAAGAACTTTGAAAGGGCCACAAGCCCTTAGATGTAATTTTTTATATTTGGTGTTGTTATATCGCTCAGGGCGGATGAGAATCAAAACAAAATTACGTTCTTTAAATTCTTTAGTTGATTTATTATGATTTTCCTTAGATGCCTATTTTTCATTACTTAAAGTGATTTGTTGTCTTATAGAATCATGAAGGCTTTGAAAGTCTTTAGCAAATGTGAATGCTGAATTAGAAAATGCATGAGAAGGAAGGTTGGCAGCATCAATCAGCCATTTAGGATTATGGCCATACACCACTTCAAATGAAGATGTTTTGGTTGTTTGAGAAGTACTACTATTATATGCAAATTCAGCAATAGGTAAATGTAAGTCCCAATTGCCTATGCTTTTTCCAACAAGGAACCTAAGTAAGTTTCCTAAGCTTTGATTGACAACTTTAGTTTGACCATCCATTTGGGGGTGAAAAGCTGATGAAAATTTCAATTTTGTCCCAAGAAATTTTTATAAGGTCTTCCTAAAGTATGAGACAAACTTGACATCTCGATCTGATACAATAGTTGATGGAAGGCCATGCAATCGCACAATTTCCTTAAAAGAATAATTTTGCAGTATGCGAGGTATCATTAGTTTTAGAGCAAGGTATTAAATGGGCCATCTTAGAAATCTATCAACAACCACAAATATGCTATCATGACCATGAGCTATTTGGGGTAACCCAAGAACAAAATACATTGATAAATCTTTCCAAGGCCTATGAGGAACAGACAATGCCGTGTATTGACCAGATTTTTGTTTAGTAGTTTTAGCATGTTTGCAAGTTAAACATTGAGCTACTAGTTTTTGAATATCTCTTTTAAGGGAAGGCCAAAAAAATCTATTATCCATCAAGCATATTATTTTTTCCTTTCCAAAATGGACAGTAATTCCTCCTGAGTGCAGTTCAAAAATCAAAAACTCCTTAATAGAAGACCTAGGAATGCAAAGTTTTTTTTTCTCAATAAAGATACCCATTAATCACCAAATATGTTTCATTTAACTTACCTTTCTTTGATACCTTTCCATATCTAGTTCCAATTTGATGATAGTCACTTTTCAAATCAATCTTTGAAAAGAAGTTTGCTCATGAGATTAATTCTAACATGTCATCTAATTGTGGTATGGGGAATCAATATTTGATAGTGATTTTATTGATAGCCCAACTATCGATGCATGTTCTCCATGTTCCATCCTTCTTTGGTGTTATTTGGGTAGGGACCACACAAGGACTAAGACTATCTTGTATAAATCCTTTCTCAAGTAACTCAGTGACTTGTCTCTTAATTTTTGCATGTTCAGTGGGGTTCATTCTATAATGAGGAAGGTTTGGATATTGTGAACCTGGAACTAAGTCTATAGCATGTTGGATGGATTGAAGTGGTGGTAATTCATTTGGGAGTTCCTTCAGAGCAATTTCTCTAAATTCATAATGGGGAGGTAAAACCACTTTATGAATGGGAATCTCATTAATATTTAAGTTAACTTCTTTTATATGTAAAAGGTGAACATTGGTCGGATCAAAAAATTCTTTTTTTAAGGTTCCAAATCCCATTGAGCTTACATCAAACGTTGAAGAAGAATAAGTAAATAAACTATAACTAGGATTATGCATAGGATCCCTTATCACGATTAGTTGTAGCTTCGCTCCTTTCTTGATAGTGGGTTTTGGTTGAAGATCAGATGTTGGTTTATGTGGTGCTATAGACGATATCTTCTCTAGTGGTCTGACTGGAAAAAGCTTGAGGGTTTTATTGTTATGTATAAAATATATGTGTTCTCCCTACCATTATGAATTACACTCAAGTCATAAATCCATGGTCACCTAAGTAGAATATGAGCAATATCCATAGGGAGCACATCACACCAAATTTTATCCTGATAACTACCAATCTTGATAGAAACTAAATGTTGACTAGTAATGGGAAATGAAGAATGGTTAACCTAGCTAACATGAAAGGGTTGAGGATGAGATTCAATTTTTAAATTATCTCTTAATATAGCATTGGTAGAGATAATATTCATTGTACTATCCCCAACAATAACTAACCTACACTTTCGCTCATTGCACACAACATACATGCTAAAAATATTCATTCTTTTCCAATCTTCTTCTTCATTCTTAGCTATTGTAAGGTATCTCATCACATCAATTTAATGATTGTTCACAAATTCTTCATCTGATAATGGGGTATCATCATAAACTTCTTCTAAGTTCCATCTATAGGGTCGTGAACTTCATCTAATAATAAGATTTGTGCCTTACATTAGTTCTGCATGTGACCTCTTATGACATTTAAAACAAATAACATTTTTGATTTTATTAGAGCTTTCCTCTTTTGGTGGATAATTTAAGTTAGAGGGTGGAATGGGTCTGGTAGTTGACTTATGATTTGAATTAGAAGTCACTTGAGCTCTAGTTTGTATTATAGAAGCTGACTTCATTTGTTGTTCAATATGTAGAGCATAATGGAAAGCTTCTTCTAAGGTTTGGGGATCTAAAAGTTCAACCTCATTTCTAATTTCCATTGTAAGCCCAATAACAAATTTATTAGCAAGTTGCCAATCATTATCCCCACAATTGGTCTTAGAAACTAGTTCCTCAAAAGTATTTAAGTATTCTGTTACATAAAGAGATCCTTGCCTTAGAGTTAGCAATTGTCCATGTAATTTCTTATCATGATGTCGAGGATAATATTTTGACCTAAGCATTTCTTTCATCTCTATCCAAGTAAGATTTGTCTTTCCTAACCTTTGTTCTTTTGCTAAAGTGTCTGTCCAATAAATCTTAGCATGACCAATCAATTTCATCTTAGCAAAAGAAACTCATTAATAATCATCCATCCTATACTAATCAAAGAAGTTATCTATTTGGGTTAACCAATCAAAGAATTTGTTTGGATCATGTGTGCCATCATATGTAGGAGCTTCAACTTTAACTCTCATAGAGGGATCATTAAAATTAATTGTAACTCATTGGTGGTCTCTCCTTTCTCCATTCTTAAGGTTTAGTTATCTTCGATGAAGTTGAGGAGGTGGTAGAGCATGGGGTTGGCAATCACTTGCATCTATGTATGAGCCATCATCTTCCATAGGTGCGTTAAGTTTATTGATAGAATGTGGAGCATAATTTTTAATATTTTGCAAGAGGTTTAAGATGATTTGCATTTGATCTTTAATTTCTTGCATTTGAGTTTTATTTTTCTCAAATAATTTCATAGACTTTGTTTCAGTTCATGATTCCTAAGATCTAAGGAATCTACTATTTTGGTCAAGTTCTCGATTTGGTCTTGGGAAATTGACTTTGGTGCCATTTTTTTTTTATAACGAAATATGAGGGAAAAAAAATGTTAGATTTGAGAAGGTGAAATAGAAAATAAAAATATAAGAATAGTGTGAATTTGTAAGTTAAATAAACTTCTAGGTGAGGAGGGGGGCACTTGGCCGCTTACGTACCAAGCTCTCCTTATGCTATTAAGTGGAACACTCACTTTCCAAATTTCAACACAAGTAAATGTTTAAGGTATGTTCATACAAGGATATTGGTTAGGCTATATAATGGTGCTGACTAATTGGAATTCATGCACATACTATAGACTTGTAAGTAATATAAAAAAATTCCAAGCAATTAATATGAAAAATCTTAAATCATAAAAAGGATTAACATACCTTGCACATGCTGGCATGACTCAAATCTTGTGGAGAAGATTTTACCAAAATTTATTCTTCATGCTGAGGTGTTTTGTTTTTTTTTTTCTTGACTTTCCCAACCTCTCTCTGATACCAAAATATAATGCTAGTAGGGTGCCATTTTTTTGGTAAAGTAGATATTTAAATATTGAATGGATTGGTAGGATAATGTCTAAGGATGATTTCTGGAGTTTGTGGCAGGTTGGTTATGGGTTTAGAGTGGACTATCTAAAAGAAAGCTAAGACTAGTCTAGATCCAACCTAGTTTGGGCTAATTCAAAATATCCCTTTTGTAGGTGGAGCTTTAGTAGGTTAAAGGGCTGGAAATAAATTAATATAGGTAGCCTAAGATGTGTAGTTTGAATTTGGAGCAGATTGCAAGGTTTGATGGTATTTAGATGGGTGTCGAGGGGTAGGGAAGAAGACTAGGTTGAGCTATTTTAGATTTAGCTATGGAGGTTGTGGTGGAGTTTGGAGAGTGTTTGGGAGATTATATAATAATTGAATATTTATAAATGATACTTAAGATGCTAGAAAAGATGTGTGTATGATTTGAGGTTATGAGAATAAAAGCATAGTTAGAAAATAAAATATAAATAAGATAATAACCTAACTCATCATGGGTAGGCAATAAACTTGACACCACCAAGCACCAAGCAATATGAGAGCTATTCACCACAAAATTCTTTCATTCATGTTACTTCATTACATTACATTTCAGCTCATATTTATAGGCACTGCAAGTCTCTTGCCCTATGAGCTTTGGAGAGAAAATATGGCGGGAAATTTTGGAGGGAAAGATGGGTAGTCGGCAATTAGTGAGGAATTAACTCCAACTACTTAGATTAAATATTTTCCTCATGACATGGCTGACCAAACATGTTCCTTGATAAATAAAAAAAAGTACAATATTAATAAAAACAAAATACAAATGGTAAGCCCAATATTTGGGCTCTTTATTTGGTTTTGATTGGGCTCTTGTGATTGGGCTCACCTTCAAGTTCTTCCCTTAAACTTTAGCCATGACTCTTATTATTAGGGCCTTTGATAATATTCTTAGGATGTGCTACATCAAACCTACTTTGAGTTTAGTGCAAGTGAACTATGTTTGAGCCTCACAATAGAAATGAATTTGCCTTCTATGGTCATAATGCTTGATTTAGTACTTAAGAACTGTATTAGTCTTAAAACCTATGGTGGATTGGACTAGTTAGCTCGATATGATTATAAGAACCATTAGTAAGGACCTTAATGGCTTGATTAAACTTAAGTTCATTCCTAACATTCCCTTAGTACAGCATTGACTCCAGTCAACCCATTTTGTAACTTGTGGTATTAATTCATTTCAATTGCCTAAACACTGAGCTAAACCCTAAGGTTCCTAGTGCCTTGGCATGAATATAGAAGTTATGGATGTGAATTCCTTCACTTAAGCACCTTACTGTTAAGTCTGCTTTACATTGTAGTTAGTCAACTTATTTGGTTGATTGATTTGAATCTTCAAAGCCTAAGATTCCTTAATAAACTTAAGGCTAGAAATCCTTCATAATAACCATCTAGCTAAGGATCATAGTCACTAGTCTAAGTTCTATAATTTGATGAGATTGGGAACTTACTATTTAGTTAAACTTCCAATCCAGCTTTGATTAGTACTTACACCTTTATTTCCATTTAGATAACCTTAAATGAATCTTAACTTGCAAGATAGTGAATTATAGACAATACTTAGATCTTCAACTTATTGAACTACTAAGAATAATGTTAAGAAATCCTTAGCATAACAATTGTGTCTACAAGAGGACTTGTAAGAAAATGAAAATTGAGACATTTTAGGAAGTTAGTGCCTTCCACTTAGACTCAAAGATTAACCCAAGTGATTAATTGTGACTTACTTAGGATTGTTTAAGTAGACATAACATGCTAAGTATAAAACTTAGAGATTCATCTAAGGGGTTAGAGGTGACCTTCTTAGCAAAGTTTAGTTAGCCATTCTATCATTAGTGAAAAGCTAAGATCCATTTAAAAATATTATATGGCCAAGATAAGAATATAAGAGAGCTCAATAATTTGGAGGATATAACCATAAGCTAATTAGTATCAAATTAATAGCTAAAAGACGAGAATCCTTTAACTGAAAAATTGTCAATATAAGAAATAGGACTTAGTGTCCATATTAATTAGACTTAGAATCCTTTAGAATGTTTAGTAAATGAGCTAAGGCAAGATATTTCCTTGGGTGTAAGAGACTGAGAACCTTTGTGTACAAAGTATCTAAGGGCTATAGTTGCTAGAACTTGGGAACCTTAAACTTAAAGAAGAGGTACTTAATTTTTAAAATAAGTAACTTATTGTGAGGTGAAGTTAGATAATAATAATTAAAGTAATGTTAAACCTTTAATCGTACCATATTAGACATGCAGTCTTATTAAACCCCGAAGACTAAGTTTAGACTCGAATTGTCCCATTTTAAACATACTTAAGAGTAAGATAACTTATGTGAGTAGATAGAGCAACCTTCACAAGCATTTAACCTTAAGATGCTAGTAAGTTAGAAATATTAAGGAATAATGATTAACTTATATATTTGGATAGGATAGTTTAAGAGAACCCTTTTCCTTTAGTAGAGTATTATGGGAGCCCCACTTAACTTACTTAGATAAGCTGACATGCCTAAGTCCTCACTGGTTTTTGCACCCATAGAACAAGACTTGCAATATAAATAAATTAACATATTATAGTCCTTTATAACTGTTCATAATTTTCCCACATTCTTAGTGATTGTGGATGCTTTATCCTAGTCTTTTAGCTATGTATACTCAGTCATTTATGACTACTTCTTACTCAGTCCTTTATGATTATTTTTATTTTATACTCAATCATTGAGAATGAGATATTTCCTTACTTGCATATATTACAGATTCAATGTATACAGCTCCTTTTTTTACTTATTAACTTATAGTGTATGTTGTTATCATTTATATTTATGCTCACACCGCTTTCACTTATATTACTTAGCATATGCCCATTTATACATATCATATTATTATTTTTAATGCACATTCTTTACTACTTTATAGCCTTTTTGATTGTTTCTTATAGTCACTTATTTTACCTTACTTTACTCAGTTTACTTTCCTCTTACTGCATTGAGCTCCACCTAAATAATAATTATAAATGTCTTAATGAGTATCCACTTAGCATATAGATAGATTAGTTGCCCTAAGATATACTTAGACTTTTTAAGCCTAATTATTTGTTTTTCTTTTATTAACTATGCCCTACTATATTAAATACCAAATATGGTAAATCAGGAGCTTAGAGTGGATCTTATTTTTAAGACAATTTAGATCCAGTAGTTGCACCTTTAAAGACCTCTTAGGTTCCATTGTTTTACTTTATGCATCCCTCAAGGATGAGTGTCATTTCATTTAAATGCCATATATCTTTAATTAATTATATATATTTTACTTTACTATACAATTCTGTGCTTTTAATTTCTTTTCTGGATGGTTGAAATATCCTATATTACTTAGTATTATACATCCAGTTTTTCTCTTTAGAGATTCTTGGCTCTCTATAGTTCTTAATAGTGGGTTCAGACTCACTAACCTAGTAGTAAGTGCTATAGTAACACCTAATGTTGGATTGGGTTCCTGATTCATTATTGTGGTCATTATAGTTGGTATCAAAGTAGGTCTGAAGAAATGGAAAATTAGAAGTATATGCAAAATATCATTCTAGTCATACATACAAACAAATAAAGGTAAAGTATGTGCATCAATAACTTAGGATAGCAAATTCACTTTAGTGACCAGTTAATGACTTTAGCAGCAATGAATAATGTTTAATAGATAGATTAATCGCTTTAGATCATTCTATCCAAATTCATTATTTATTCTCATTCAATTTTTGCCAATTATTTCTTGTAAGATGAATCATGAACCAAACACTCCTGTCTCTTCTGATGAGAAGACAATAGACTCCAACTCTTCATCACTTTCTGATGAGATAAGACTTTAAAGGAGATGATGAAGATCTTGGTGGAATTGCAGGCTTGAGCAGCTCTGAGAGCAATTGATCCACCTAGTCCCCAAATCATCTATGCCAATCATCAAGCAACATCAATTTCATATGAGGATGGATTCCTCCATGCCATTCTCCAACTCAATCCTCCAAACTTCATTGGATCTGCTCCCCCCAATGAAGTAGCCATTTGGTTAAAGATAATTGAGAAGGACGTTTCAGGCATCAAGTTCCCTACTTGCAACTCATTTATTTGTTGAGGAAGATGAATATTGGTGGGATAATGAGCTGAAATCCCATTTTGCATAAGTAAGTGTAGATGAGATTTCTTGGGATGAATTCACAAAAATTTTTAGAGAAGAGTTTAATCCTCCCTCTGCTCAGTCAATTATAGAAGATGAGTTGATCCAATAGACTCAAGGTGATAAGACAGTCCTAACCTATGAAATGGAATTCAGGAAGCTATCAAGAATTGCTCTTGATTTTGTACAAATTGAAGAAGCTAGGTGCAATCATTTCCTTAAAGGACTTGTAGACTTGATTAAGGATCATCATTCATACCATCATCATTGTAGTTTCTCAAAGCTATTGGGAGGTGTAAGATTGATAGAATTCCACAAATTGCAGGAAAGGCTGAAGAAGAGTTCCTTATCTTCCTTAGAGGATTTTGAAGAATCCCAAGAGATTAGAACTCAACCACCTCAATCTTACCAAATGAGTCAAACATTGTAGCAATAGGAAAAGTAAGCACCCATGCCCTCAAGATCCCATTGTTATGGTAAGTGTTACCACCAAGTTAATAGGTGCTATACTTGTGAATGGTTAGGTAATATGTGTTAGGATTGTCTAGCTCATTGAACTGTGTACAAGGTGAAAATTGACCATCATCCATCAACTATAATTCAAGTCCCTATTAGATCCCAAGCATTAGATTTTGCAATTGTGCCTCTCCAAGTGGCAGAATCAGTTCCTGCCCTAAGGAGTAATAAAAAAAGTAAGGGTAGACAATACACTTGTTGCTATGACAAGGGTGCATGCTCTCACTACCATTGTCACTAATGAAGGTTTTGAGGCTACATCAGGTACTTTTGTAATTTTATTCTCTTAAGTTTCCTTTCATTCCTATCTTAACTTTTTGCAATATCTTATCCATTGTATTGTAGGATTAGGAATTAAGTTAGTTCCTTAATTATGACTTATATCGATGCCTTGTTTATTTTCTGCTTAGATATAATCATAAGAAGAATACCATAGCATCTAGCTAAACTTAATTAAAAGTAAGATAATTAGCTCATTCTCTGCTTAGGTTAGCAACTAGAAACCCTAGTCTTTAATTGATTAGGACCCCAAGTTAAGGGACTTGAACATAATATTTGGATTTTGATATTTTGACTCATAATATTCTTAGATTATATCAAGGTTGCATGGTAGTACAAAACAAAATGATTGATTTAAACATTAAACTTTATTAAGCAACATTGATTGATTAAAGTTAGAATTTGGTGAATTCTAATGCTTGCTTTTATAGGACCATGCATGTAATAACCCAAGGTTGTTACTTAGGCTAAACCTAACTTAGTCAGTCTTAGATCATCTCAATTAGTCTCTAACCATCAATAGGAGTGAACCCTGAAGTTTTGGTTTGACTTGGGAGTCAATCAGACCAAACCCTAATTTAGGCTAATTAAATAATTATGGGAAATAGAAAAATTATTTTGAACTCTAAATCAAAATTAGATTTTACCATTAAATTCCCCACCCCAAAAAAAGCTAGGGGTGCAATTTTGAGGATATTTTTGGAAGTCATTCATATTCAAATGAATATTTTAATATAATTAAGTACCCAAATAAATAAAATTATTATTTAGGCCTCGGATCAAAAATTTGAACACATTTTTGAGTTCCAAGCACCCAAATTAGATAGAGATGAAGTTTTGGTATTTTTCGTGATCCAATTTATTAAGATAACATTTTTGAATTTTTGAATATTATTTAATTAATATAATCCAATGCCTGAAACCATTTTATCGGATCGCACCGAATTTGCTGCACTGGCCAAAATGCCGGATGACCTCATTTAGTAATCAGGGCCATTCCATAGTTCTTAATGTTGAATCCAGCGGCTCTCGTGCCTCAAGCTGATCCAAACGTCGAATCAGAGGCCAGATCCAATGGCTATTCTCTCTCCCATTGACTCAGCCTGAACCTGAGCCGTGTTCGCTCCCGCATGCGTTTGCATCACACAGGTCCCCTCCCTGCTCTACTCCACTCTGCCTCTACCAGCCAACGACTTCTGCTGCTATCAGTTGACAGTGTACCCCACTCCCTTCTGCTATCCTAACGAACATCTTTTGACCTCTTAAGCTCGTCTTCTCTTCTCATTGAGAGCCGCTGAGTCTGTGAACTCTTCCCTATACTTGCTCTTATTTTTCTTCTTATTTCTGAACTGTCGCGCTCTAGTGCAGTCCAACTATGATCAAGCCTTGCAGCATCTACCCGAAGCTTCCTCGCCTCCTGCTAGGACCAGTTCGGGCTCAGAGCTACTGCGGTGTCATCGTCTAAGCCTTTGACATTTTGGCAGGGATCAGACCCAGGTACTCCTCTACCCGAGTACTAAATATGTGGTATTGAAATCGGGTTGACTAATTTTCATACGTCTTGATTGCAAACTATCCTCTGCTAGTTTGCGCAATGGGGTGCAGTGCCTGAGCCCCCACTAAGCTTCCGGCAAACCAGGCCATCTTGCATCACCGCTAACCCCACACTAGATTGGTGTTGGCATGCTGACTGTGTAGGGATTGATCCTAGTCTGGATGGTGGACAGTGGAGGGAGTAATCTCCCACCACAATAAAGGATATTCCTATAATTTTTGAAATAGGGTCTCGACGACTGAATGCATCCCAATTGGGGCTTCTTCTTGCATCTTATAGAGCTCATTTGTGTCAACATTTTTGACTTATCACTCGCTCTCTGGAATGCTTTGTCTCTCAGGAATTTAGGGTTTCATTTGAAATGCTTAATCCTGTCTCGCGTGCCTTGTTCTGTCGAGGACGATGTTTCTGTCGCATGGGTCGGGCCGGCTCAGGCCCGCACTGTGCGACAGTGCAGACCTATTGCGTCCTGCGTGACCCATGCAGTCTGCTGCTGGGCAGCCCGTCAGGTCCCGATCGACCCGACAAGACTCGAATGCTTTTAAATGGAATTTAAATTAATTCAATTGCATTATTGCATATTCTAAAGTTCAACATAGGATTAATTTAATAAAACTAGGGTTTAGCATAGGTTGTTCATTCCTTATCCAACCCTTGCATGTTTATATATCAAATTGATAAGAAAAATGTGTAGATACTAATTATGCAATAATATTTTTATTTTTGTGGTTCAATTTCATGAATTTTGCATGTTTAAGTCAAACATAGGATAGTCAACTACTTTGTTATTTGACATCAGAAATCTATATAATTAGTTTCAAATTTTTCATTAGACAGTAGAGAACATTTTGGCTAGCTGAATTTCTATGAATTGCTTTATATTTTGTTAATTTCATATTAATCATGTTTAGGGTAATCAGCTTAAATTAGGAGTTCTAGACCTCCAATTATGGAGATCTTGCTTCCAATGCTTTCATTAGGATGTGTAGAATCAGTTTACTAGTGTAGTTTCTTGATTTGATGCCATCTTGATCAAATTAGGTTTTGCCCTTGGAAAATGAGCATTTTGCCCCTTGCATATGGTCATCTCCTTGCTTAGGCTAAGTGCTCTCTTTTGGAATCCTATTATTGTGTCCAAGGTATGCTTACACTTCTTGGACATCAATCTCTTTTCATAGGATTAGCCATTTCTATCCTGAGTTGCGTTGGCTGACTAAGTCACAATTTGTGACTTAATGTATAATCTATTTTGTGGATTGTCTTATTTACTTTGAATAAGATAAACTCACCTCCTTAAGTAGTTTAAGTTCAATCTTAGAGTGTGTGTCTAAGTCATGATATGACTTAGGCATTGGTTGATCATTTCATTGAAATGAGATCTTCTTCAAGCTAGGTTATGCTTAACCTTTAGATCCTAAGTGATCTAAGACTCATCTTGTGACTTAGATGATCAGTTTAGCACATCTCTTAGATCCTTTGGTTGGCTATGTCACCGATTGTGACTTATGTACCAATATAGCTTAGTTGTAAATTCTTTTGCATAAGTCATGGATTATGACTTGTGTTAATAATTTCATAATACCATTTTAGAACCCTTGGTGCTAAGGCACATTAAGTGACTTGATGCTTTAATTAATCCTATACCTTTTTAGGGTTAAGTATCCAATACCTTTTTAGGGTTAAGTATCCAATTTGGATATATACCCTTGTTGCCTTAGGTGAATCCCTTAGCAAGAGGTAACATCTCTTTAGTGGTAGAAGCCTTAGAATGGATTAAACTTATGGTTAGTTCATTCTAATCCTTCCTTTATGTGAGATTACACTTAGTTAATTGGATATAACACTTAAGTGCAATTTTATGTTTAAAGCTTAGTAACCAATCCCTTGGATTCATTATTAGATTTAGTCTAATAATGGTGCTTTAGCTAGTCCTCTAGCTTAGATCCCAATAGAATAAGTAGTCAAATAGCTCTAGTTCTTTGATGCCAAGCTATAGGATTCTAATCCAATGAATTTGAATTATTAGTTACTCGTTAGCCTTGGTTAAGTCTTATAGTGACTTAGCTAGCTAGTTTAAGCCATCTTAAGTGATGAATGTCACTTAAGTATAGAACCTTTAAGATCCTTGATTCTTAGTTTATGTCATGTCTACTATGTGATGGCATATGTTAAGTAGTAGGTTTATCTTATAGTGCTAAGTCATATCTCATGACTTATGAGTTAACCCTAACCCTTAATGTTACATTCAATATAGTTGAATGCTAGAATCCTTTCCTTAGTTGCCTTCCTTATTAAGTGATGATGTTCACTTAGTTTGGTTAGCTTCCTAGTAGGCTTAGTTTTGTGGTTAGAATTCTCTAACTTTATCCTTTAAGTTAGACTTGTAAAGGGTTAGCCATAAACCTTAGGTTTGATTATTTGGATTATATATTTAGAATCCTTAAGCCCTTTTAGTATCCTTAAAGCTTAGATTTTTGCTTAATTTAGAATCTTAAATGGTGGGTTAGATGTTAAGACATAATCACTAATTAGAACCTTAAGGTAGTTCTAAGAGTAGATGAATAAGGACTTAATTTAGGTTTGATTTTCTCAATCAGTCAATTCTGATACAAGCTTAAGATGTTAAGATTGTATAGTTGGTTGATTCATTAAGATGAATTGGAAGAATTGTTGAGATTACTTGACTGAATATAATTCAGGTCAAAATCATTAAGAATAATCTATTAGTTGACTTAATGAGATTATTGTGTAGTTGATCAGATTTGTTAGCCTGATGCTTAGGCTAAGACTTATTGATATCTTAGTATCAGGAATGGCTATTTAGATTCAGGTTAAATAGACAACAAAAGTGAAATTATTTTCATTGATTTTTGCATTTAGTTGCATACATCATTTAGTTCATACTCTGTGTTTCAATCATAAGATTCATGCTTATTTAGGGTAGAATATCATGCATAAATATGCCATGGTTGATTAAGTGCCAAGTGGGCACAATTCTGTTGGATTTGGGAGCATTGGGCTCATATGTGTATTTAGGTGCATGTGCACAAATTAGATATGCATGATACATATACATATATGTATTTTTGGGAGTATTGAGCTCACTTGTTACGAGAGCATTGGGCACATTACTTTTCAAGAGCATTGGGCTCATTTGTTTTCGGGTGCGTCGGGCACTCGTATATGAATATGTGTATGTATGTATATATGTATATGTGTAATCAAGAGCATTGGGCTCATTTATTTTTGGGTGTGTTGGGCACATTAGTTATGTATATGTACTATGTATTACATTTTAATGGAGTGATATTGAAGCACATCTTAGTTTAGTTCAGTTCAGTTTCACTCAGCTCAGTTCAGTTGTAGGTTCAATTTAGATTGCATATGATTAGGTGCTGCATTATGATATTGGTTTAGATGCTTGCTTTCAGTGTTTTCAGTACTTGTAGTGGTTACTTTCTATTTTAGTTAACTTTACTATTTTCTTACTGCTTAAAGTTAAATATGAATATACTTAATGAATGCATTTTAGTGAGCCTAAAATGTACTTAGACTTATCGTCAAAGTAATATTTTCTCTTTTTTTTGGCTGGGGCTCTAGCATTGCGAAATCGACAATGTCAGATTTAGGTTTCTTTGAAGAGCCTTTGTTCGTGGAGCTGTAGGAGACCAAAGAGGATGTGAAGCGCGATGTTGCTGAGTAGATATGGAAATCTTCATCCTTAAGAGTAGTTTCTATTTTTGGGAGATGAGAGTTTACTTTTCAGTATTTCATTAAAGTTTGTAATAAGCAAATATCTAGACATATTTTCTATCTTTTTTTCTGAGATGTACGCCTTTTACTTACTGCTTTTGGATGAATTAATGGATGGATATTGTTTTAACTTGTGCATTCTATTCTTTGTGTTATACTATACTATATATATTGTATTGTGATCATCAGTTTACCAGACTTGCATTATTAATCAGGATAATAAAATACTTAACTTGATTGATGGTGGAATTCCTTAGCTCTAGTCACCTTCTATGATAAATACTTTGGGTTAACTATTGGTGCTCAACTCGGAGCATCAAGTAGAAGGCGAACTTTAATTTTTAGTTAACAAACCATTCCGCCTCTAATGATATAGTGTTGCGCATAGCAACGGGATAGGGTGTTACAATGCAGCTGAGTTTACACTTGATAGTAAGATCTTGTGGATCTTAAGCTTATGTATTCTTAGTTTAGTTAGAGCAATTAAGTTTAGAATGATAATATCACAAACAATGGAAAAGTGAATTACAAATACATATTCTGTAAATTTAGCTACAAACGAGCTTACAAAAACCGCATTTGTGTTTGTTCCATCAATATTATTAGATTGCAGTAAGTTGTATTAGTTTTTGAAGAAATCCTTCTGGTGGTCATGCATTAAAAGAGGCATTACTGCTTTTATTTCTGAATGCCAATAATGATCATTGGTAAAGGCTGAACACCAGAAGCCTGGCAGACTTCTTAAGTCATTAGATATTCCTTAATGGAAATGGTATGACATTTCTATGATTGTTGTTTTAGGTTTATCAAAGGGAAAAATCAGAGCCTATTTGATTTGGGCAATTGTTGATAGACTCACCAAATCATCCCATTTCTTTCCATTTCACCAATCTACCTCAATAGAAAGGTTAGCCTAGCTCTATTTAAAAAAAATTGTTTGTCTACTCGAAACACCAAATTGCAATATTTCAGACAGAGACTACATATTTACATCTTGAATTTTGGTTAGCTATTTAGAAAAACTTGGGGACCATCTTAGCAATGAGTACTATTTTCCATCCATAGACTGATGGTCAAACTAAATGAGTGAATCAAGTTTTGGAAGATCTCTTGCATCTTTGTGTTTTATATTTCGGTGAATCTTAGGAAGATCACCTCGCCTTAGTTGAGTTCACCAGCAATTATAGTTATCAGTCCCGCATCGGTATGACTCCTTATAAAATTTTTCATGGTAGGAAAGGCAATACTCCTATAGACTGGACCAAAGTGGGTAACACTCAGCTATATGAACTCTGTGATAGTTGAAGAGACTAATAAGAAAGTTCATCTAATCAAGGGTACTTATTGGCAGTGCATGATAGCAAAGAAAAATATCATGATGCTTGCCACTGAACCTTAGAGCTTCAATTTGGGTAGCTTAATCGACTTGAATTTTTGAGATTTGAGATACTTATCTTTGATATGATCCTTATAGTGATTTAACTATAAGGGCATTGAGGATGACAAAAGATGACACCTCTTTTAAGAGGGGAAGTTTGTAACAACCCATGGTTGTTACTTAATTTTAGAGATCCAAAGTAGGTTAAAACCATTGCCAGTAAACTTCTAATAGTACTAGGAGCTTGCGCCTAAACTTTTTTGCGCTTTGAAGATCGTTCATTTTGACACATAATTTGAGGCAATTTGAGTATATTGAAAATTACCTAAATTAATTTAATCTCATAATTAAAATTAGAGTTTACCATTGAACTCATCACCCCCAATTAGCCAGGGGTGATATTGTGGGAATTTTTGTAAGTCATCAAATTTTCTCTGAATAATTTAATATTATTTTAATGCTAAAAAAATTAAGATAATTAAATTGATCTCCGATCAAAAATTTGACTTCATTTTTGAGTTCCTCTCCCACAATTTAGCTAAAGGTGAATTTTTGGAAATCTTTGAAAGTTTTGTAATTTTAATTTTTTACAAATTTTATAGTTTATTAAATAATTAAATTAATTAATTAATTAACTTATTAACCTAACCTAATGGTGCCTCTATCGAGAGGAGATCGATCCACACCGGCCATATACATCATAGAGGATCATGCGATCGGGATCCTTCCAGGTCGATCATTGTACATCTTCTAGTCGTACGCACGAATGTGTGCGTACGATCGGAACGCAAGCCGTCCTACGCCGAGCTCCCATCTCCATTTAGGTCCCTGTAAGCTATCAAAATTAGGACTTTTGGTTCCTCTCGATGGTTTGAGGCTGCGGCAAAGCTAGGAGTGGAACCTTGACTTTTTCATGCGGAATTATCAAACACGAAGACTGAGATCGAAGAAAGAGGTACGCCCAATTTCCCATTTAATTTTTAGTACAATTATCCTCTCTTAATTTCTCTTTTATTCTTCATTTTATTTATGATCATTTGATTGAGCCTAACCGAGCTCAAATGAGTTTGATCTTGCTAGATTCAATCTTCTTCCTACATTGACATACAATCAAGTCTCATTTGTCCATCGCTTAGGACCTAGGGTTTCTCTTCATCAGTGGTAGAGGGGACCTCCGGTAATGTATTTAGTGTCACTCAAAGGGTATCCCTATGACTATTGGAATGACATGTGGGATGGGTGTCGGTGACTGCCAAAGCTAGAAAAATTTTGATGCCCTAGCTCTACCTGCGCGGTTTACGCCGCGTCAGGTCACACCTTGGGTCGGCCCCACCCGAGTGACCCAATTCGCGGGCCCAATCTACTAGCCCAACTCGGCACGCATGCACGCAATCGGGTCCATGTGCATGGGTTTTATTTTCACATGCGTCAGGCAGTAGGGGAATAATAATTGATTAATGCATAAATTAATTTAGTTATTAAACTAATTTATCAATTGTTATTTAATTAAGAACTTCACTATTACAATTCCAAACCTAGCAATATATATACCAATTAGATCAGAAAAATGTGAGGATCATTAATATGATATTAGATTTTTAATTGAATGATTATTTTTGCTAATTACTATTTCAATTAATTAATTAATTAACCTAATTTCACAAGAGATGTAACTTAGCCAATTATCATCCAAATTTGACAATCCAATAGTACATTTTAATCATAAGAATATGTAGGACAATAATATGATATTATTAGTTGTCTTTTTGAGATGGAAAATACTTAGAAAATCTACCCCTACTTTAGTGCTAGTGAACTACGTTAGAGCCTCACCATAATAATGAATTGAACCTCTATGTCCTAATACTTGATTTAGTACTTAAGAATTGTAGTAGTCCTAAACACAAGGGTGGATTGAACTAGCTAGCTCGTTATGATTGTAAGAACCATTAGTAAGGACCTTAATGTCTGTTTGGATTTAGGCTTCTTCCATATGTTACCAAAGTCTAGGATTGACTCTAGTCAAACCATTTTGTAACTTATGGCAATGATTCACTTTAGTGTCCTAAACACTTAGCTAAACCATAGGGCTCTTAGTGCCTCAACATGAAGTTAGAAGTTGTGGATTAAATGCCTTCATATAAGCACCATACTATTAAGCATGAATTAGATTGTAGTTAGTCAACTTTTTTTGTTAATTGATTTGAATCTTCTAACCTTAAGATTATTTAATGAACTTAAGGCTAGAAATCCTTCATGATAACCTTCTAGCTAAAGATCCTATCCACTAGTCTAAGTTCTGTAATTTGATGATATTGGGATGTTAGTATTGAGTTAAGCTTCCAGTCCAATTTAAATTAGTATTTACACCCTTATTACCATTTAGATAACTGTAAATGAATCCTAACATATAGGATAATGAATTGTAGATAATATTAGATCATTATCTTATTAAACTACTTAGAATAATATTAAGAAATCCTTAGCATAGAAATTGTATCTAAGAGAAGAGTTGTAATATAATGAAAATGGAGACATTTTGAAAGTTAGTGCCTTCCACATAGACTCAAAGATAAACATAGGTGACTAAGTACAACCTGCTTAGGATTGTTTAAGTAGCCATAACATGCTAAGTATAGAGCTTAGAGATTAATCTAAGGGGTTAGAGGTGACCTTCTTAGCAAAGTGTAGTTAGCCATTTTATCCTTAATAAAAAGATAAGATCCAATTAAAAATACTATATGGCATCTAAGTTGGACCTAAGAAACTAGAATCCTTTTAAGTGAAAATGATCAATAAAAAAAAATTGGACTTAGTGTCCATATCAATTAGACTTAGAATCCCTTAGAATGTTCTATAAATGAGATAAGGCTAAATATTTCCATGGGTGTAAGAGACATAGAACCTTTGTGTGTTAAGTATTGAAGGGCTAGAATCCCTAAGACTTGGAAACCTTAGACTTAAGAAAAGGTACTTAATTGTTATAACATGTAACTAATTGTGAGGAGAAGTTAGATAACAATAATTTAAGTAATGTCAAATCTTAAATATTGCAATTTTAGATATGTAGTCTTATTAAACCACTAAGTCTAAATTTAGACATGAAATGTCCCATTAGTAACATACTTAAGAGTAAGATAACTTAAGTGAGTAGATAGAGCAATCTTCATAGGCATTTAACCTTACGCAGCTAGTAAATTATAAGGATTAAAGAGAAATTATTAGCTTATGTGTTTGGATAAAATAAGTTAAGAGAACCCTATTCATTTAGTAGAGTGAGATATTAAGAATTGTAGTTCTTTAGCTACACCTACAAGTAATATAATTCATAGAAATTTAGTAACTTGGGTAGTGTACTAGTGAAACCCTTAGTTTGTGCTTAGATTGTCCCATTATGGTAGAAGTATTAATTGAGATTTTAGATGTTTGTAGTGTTGGAAATAGGATAGGATTCTTATTTGTAACAACTCAATTATATCTATAAATTATTTTGTCATATCAGTAAGGCTTTAATCAAATCATTACTTTCAAAAGTCAATTAATTACATATTATAATGTATCAATTGATGGAGAAAGTTGATGATTGTCTAAGCTATTTAAGGAGGTTGATTTGCTCCAATCTTAGGATATATATCTAAAGTAGATAATAATAAACATCACATGGTATACAATTTGCTTTGAACATCCTTAAATGCTACTACCCATTAAGACAAAATCATTGAATACATTCATAAAAGCACTGTGCATAAGAAAAACTTATAACATTTACTTATGGTTTGATATGATGGACTATTCCAAGGAAGGAAATGGTGTAATAAGGAGACCTCACATTTCTTAGAGGGGAAATGTGAGCGTTATGGGAGACCCCACTTTGCTTAATTAAGGAGACGTGCTTAACGTTTTACTTAATTCTGCACCCACATAACAAGATTTTTAAGATAAATAACTTAACATATTAAAATCATTTATGAGTGTTCTTACTTTTCCCACATACTTCATAATTGTGGATGCTTTATCATAGTAATTTGATTATATATACTCAGTCTTTTATGACTACTTCTTGCTCTATCCTTTATGACTATTTTTTACCTTATACTTAGTCCTTGAGATTGAAAATTTTCCTTTCTTGCATATATTATAGGTTCACCTATATTTGTAGCTCCTTTTCTAACTTATTTACTTACAATGAATGTTGTTATCATTTATATTTATCATTCACATTGCTTTCACTTATATTACTTAGCATATGTCCATTTATACATATCCTATTACTATTTTTACAGCACATTTACTACTATAGTTGTATTTATTTTTCTCACTTACATAGATGATGGATTGTACTAGCTTTCCTCTTTTTACTACTTCATAGCCTTTTTGACTATTGCTTACAGTCACTTATTTTACTTTACTTTACTCAATTTAATTTCCTTTAACTACATTATGCTCCACCTAACTAACAATTGTAAATGTCTAAATGTGATATTCACTTAACTTATAAATAGGTTAGTTGTCCTAAAATATACTTAGACATTTTAAGCCTAATCATTTGTTTTTCTTTTATTATCTATGCCTTACTATATTAAATAACAATTATGATAGATCAGGAGATTAAAGTAGATCTTGTACCTGAGGTAGATCAGATCCAATAGTTGCACCTTTGAAGACCTTTTATGTTTTGTTGTTTTAATTTATGCATACTGCAAGGATGGTGTCATTACATTTAAATGCTTGTATATATTTAATTAATTATATATATTTTACTTTATTGTTATGTGCTTTTTTTTACTTTTTTTTTTGGATGGTTAAAATGCCTTATATTACTTAGTATTATACATCAAGTTTTCCTCTTTAGATATTCTTAGCTCCCTGTAGTGCTTAATAGTGGGTTAAGACTCACTAACCCAGTATTAAGTACTATAGTATTAAATACTATAGTAAAACCTAACATTGGATTGGGTTCCCATTTCATTATTGGGGTCATTACAGTTAGTATTAGAGCAGGTCTGATGAAATGAAAAATTAGAAGTATAAGCAAAATATTATTCTAGTCATACAACAAACAAATAATCGTAAAGTATGTGCATCAATAACTTAGGATAGAAAACTCTCTTTAGTGATTAGTTAATGACTTTAGAAGTAACGAATAATGTTTAATAGATATATCAATCGCTTTAGATTGTTCTTTCAATATCCATTATCTATTCTCATTAAAATTTTGTCAATTATTTCTAGTAAGATGAATCATGAGCCAAACACTCCTGTCTCTTTTGATGATAAGATGATAGACTCCAACTCTTCTTCACTTTTTGATGAGATCAAGACTTTAAAGGAGATGATGAAGATCTTGGCGGAATTACAAGCTCGAGCAGCTCCAAGAGCAATTGATTCACCTTATCCCAAAATCATCTATGTCAATCCTCTAGCAGCATCAAGTTTAGATGTGAATGGATTCCTTCATGCCATTCTCCAACTCAATCCTCCAACCTTCAGTGGATCTGCTTGCCCCATTGAATTTTCCATTTAGTTTAAGATAATTGAGATCAACTTCTTAGGCATCAAGTGCCCTAAAAACTAAGTTATCTGCCTCAGCACTCACTTATTTGTCATGGAAGATGAATATTGGTGGGATAATGACCTGAAATTCTATTTTGTAGAAGTAAGTGTAGAAGAGATTTCATGGGATGAATTCAAATTTGTTTTCAGAGAAGAGTTTATTCTTCCCTCTGCTTAGTCATTATAGAAGATGAGTTGATCTAATTTACTAAAGGTGATAAGATAGTCCTAACCTATAAAATGGAATTCAACAAGCTATCAAGATTTGCTCAAGATTTTGTACAAAATGAAGAAGAAAAGTGCAATCATTTCCGTAAAGGACTTGAAGAATCGATTAAGAATCATCTTGCATCCCATCATCATAAAAGTTTCTCATAGCTATTGGGAGGTGCAATGTTGATACAGTACCACTAATTATAGAAAAGTATGAGCAAGAGATCCTTATCTTCTTTAGAGGATTTTGAAGAAGCTCGGGAGATTTGAACCCTACCACCTTAAGCTTACCAGATGACTCAGCTATCACAGCAACAGGAAAAGAAAGCACCCAAGTGCTAAAGACCCCATCCTTATGGTAAGTGTTACCATCAAGGTAATGGGTGTTTTACTTATGGAAGGTCAAGTCATAAGTATTTGGATTATCAAGCTCGTTCGACTGTGGACATGGTGAAAATTAATTATCATCCATCAGATCAAAGCTCAGTGCTATTAGATCTTAAGATCTAGCTTTTGCAATTGTTCCTCTCCAAGTGGCAGAATCAATTCCTACTCCAAGGAGTAATCAGAAAGGAAAAGTTAGGCAAAACACTTGCTGCTATGTCAAAGGCGCATGCTCTCACTTCTGTCATTGCTAATGAAGGCTTTGAGGATGCATCAAGTACTTTTGCAATTTTAATCTCTTAAGTTTCCATTCGTTCTTATCTTAGCTTCTTGCAATTTCTTATCCTTTGTATTGGAGCATTAGGAATTAAGTTAGTTCCTTAAATAGGACTTAAGATAGAATCGTAAGAAAAATACCATAGCATCTAACAATATTTTATTAGAAGTAAGATCATTAGTTGATTCTATTAACAAGTTGATGTTCAAGTCTCTTAACTAGGGATTCTATTAGTAGCTTGAAGCCTAGTCTTTAATTCATTATAATCCTTAGTTAAGCGACTTGAACATCATATTTGGAGTTTGATCTCTTGACTCCTAATATACATAGATTATATCAAGGTTGGATGGTAGTACAAAATAGGACAATTGATTTAAACCATTTAACTATATTAGGTGACATTGATTGATTTAAGTTAGAATTTGGTGAATTTTAATGCTTGACTCTTATAGGACCGTGCCGCTGAGTTTACACTGGATAGTAAGATCTCGTGGATCCTACGCTTTTGTATTCTTAGTTTAGTTAGAGTGATTAAATTTTGAATGATATTATCACCAGTAATATAAATGTGAATGACGAATATAGATTCTGTAAATTCAGCTACATACGAGCTTACAAAAATAGCATTTGTGTTTGTTCCTTCAATATTATTGGATTGCAGTAAGTTGTATTAGCATTTGAAGAAGTCCTTCTGGTGGTCGTGCAGTAAAGAGACATTACTGCCTTTATCTCTGAGTGCCAATCATGATCATTAGTAAAGGCTGAACGCCAGAAGCCTGGCAGACTTCTTAAGCCATTAAATATTCCTGAATGGAAATGGTTTGATATTTCTATGATTGTTGTTTTAATTTTATTAAAGGCAAATTTCAGAGTCAAAGAGATTTGGGAAATTATTGATATACTCACCATATCATCCCATTTATTTCCATTTTGCCAATTTGATTCAATAGAAAGGTTAGCCTAACTCTGCTTAAGAGAGATTGTTTTTCTGCTCGAAACACCAAATTGCAATATTTCAGACGGAGATCACATATTAACATCTAGAGTTTTGGTAGCAACTCGGCAAGACTTAGGGACCATCTTAGCTATGAGTACTATTTTCCATCCCCAGAATGATGGTCAAACTGAATGAGTGAATTAAATTTTGGAAGATCTCTTGAGTCTTTGTATTTTAGATTTTGATGAATCTTGGGAAGATCTCCTAGCCTTAGTCAAGTTCACCTACAAATATAGTTATAAGTCCAGCATCAGTGTGGCTCCTTATGAAATTTTTCATGGTAGGAAATGCTATACTCTTTTCTGGACCAAAGTGGGTGACACTCAGCTATATGAATTCTGTGATAGTTGAAGGGACTAATAAGAAAGTTATTCTGATCAAGCATACTTGTTGGCAGTGTAGTATAGCCAAGAAAAATATCACTATGCTCACCACCGAACCTTAGATCTTCAATTTGGGTAGCTTAATAGACTTAAATTTTTGAGATTTGAGATACTTATCTCTAATATGATCCTTATAGTAATTCAACTATAAGAGCATCAAGGACGATACCTTTGCTATGAGGGGAAGTCTATAACAACTCATGGTTGTTACTTAGTCTTAGAGATCCAAGTTATGTTAAGACCATTTCCAATAGACTCCTAATAGCATTAGGAGCTTGCATTTGAAATTTCATGCATTTTGAAGATCATTCATTTTTGGCACATAATTTGAGGCAATTTGAATGTTCTAGAAATTACCTAATTTAATTTGATTGTAGAATCAAAATAAAAGTTTACCATTGAACTTGTCAGCCCCAAATTAGCTAGAGGTGATATTATGGGAATTTTGGAAGTCGTCGAATTTTCCCTAAATATTTTAATATTATTTAATGCTTTAAAAATTAAGATAATTAAACTAATCTACAATAAAAAATCCTACTTCATTTTGAGTTCCTCACCCTCTATTTAGCTAAAGGGGAATTTTTGAAAAATCTTGAAAATTTTCAAATTTTAATTAATTAAGAATTTTATGGATTATTAAATAGTTAAATTAATTAATTAACTTATTAACCTAACCTAATGATGCCTCTATCGAGTGGAGATGGATCCATGCCATACTTATACACTTCACAAAGGATAGTACAATCGGGATCCTTCCAGGTCGATCACTGTACATCTTCCAGTCGTACGCACGACCGTGTGCGTATGACTGGGATGTAGGCTGTCGTCCTCTATCGAGCTCTTATCTTTGTTTAGATCCTTGTAGGCTATCAAATTAGGAATTTTGGTACCTCTCAAAGGTTTGAGGCTACGAGCAAAGCTAGGAGTTGAACAACGGCTTCTTCATGCGGAATTCTCAAACCCTAAGGGTGAGATCGACAAAAGAGGTATGCCGATTTTCTATTCAAATTTTCGTTCAATAACCCTCGTAATTTCTTTATTCTATTTCATCTAGTTTAGGATCATTTGATTGAGCCCAATCGAGCTTGAATGAGTTCGATCATGCTTGATCCAAATAGTTTGCTACGGTGACATACAATCATGTCTCGTTTGCTTGTTACTTAAGAGCTAGGGTTTCTTTTCACCGGCAATAGAGGTGACCTCTGGTGGTGTACTTAGTGTCAATAAAAAGGTATCTCTGAGAACCTTGGAATGTCTTGTGGGCTAGCTACCAGTGACCACCAGAGCTAGAGAAATTTTGATGCCCTAGCTTCACTTGTGTGGTTTACGCCGCTTCGGGTCACGCCTTGGGTCGGCCCGACTCGAGTGACCCTATCTACGGCCCTGATCCACTGGCCCAACCCGATATGCATGCACACAACCGGGCCTATGTGCATGGGTCCTATTGTCATATGCATCAGGCAGTACAGGAATAATAATTGATTAATGCATAAATTAAATAAATTATCAAACTAATTAAATAATTGTTACTTAATTAATCACTTCACTAATATAACTCCATACTTCAATAATATGACATTAAACTTTTAATTGGATTATTTGATTTACTAAGCACTATTTCAATTAATTAATTAATTAACCTAATTATACAAGAGACATAACTTAGCAAATTTGGTCCAAATTTGATGATCCAATAGTACATTTTAATCACAAAAATGTGTAGGACAACAATATGATTGTCATTAGATGGCTTTTTGAGTAGGAAAATACCAAGAATAACCTACTCCTAGTTTAGTGCTAGTGAACTAAGTTAGAGCCTCACTATAATAATGAAATAACCCTCTATGTCCTAAAACTTAATTTAGTGCTTAAGGATTGTAGTAGTCCTAAACTCTAGGGTGGATTGAACTAGCCAGCTTCTTATGATTGAAAGAACCATTAGTAAGGACCTTAATGGCTAGATTGAACTTAGGCTTGTTCCATACTTTCCCTAAGTATAGGATTGCCTCTAGTCAACCCATTTTGTAACTTATAGGATTGATTCACTTCAGTGGCCTAAGCACTTAGCTAAACTCTAGGGTTCATAGTGGCTTGACATGAAGTTATAAGTTATGGAATTAAATACCCTTACTTAAGCACCTTACTATTAAGCCTGCATTAGATTGTATCTAGTTAACTTGTTTTGTTAATTTGTTTGGATCTTCTAACCCTAAAATTCCTTAATGAACTTAAGGCTATAAATCCTTCATGATATCCTTCTAGCCAAGGATCCTATCCACTATTCTAAGTTTTGTAATTTGATGATATTGGGAAGTTAGTATTGAGTTAAACTTCTAATCCAACTTAAATTAGTACTTACACCTTTATTTCCATTTGTTTAACTTTAAATGAATCCTAACTTGCAGGATAGTGAATTATAGACTATACTTAGATCATTGTCTTATTGAACTACTTAGAATAATATTAAGAAATTTTTTGCATAACAATTGTTTCTAAGAGAGGACTTAAGAGATAATGAAGATGGAGACATTTTTAGAAGTTAGTGCCTTCCACTTAGACTCAAAGATAAACCTAAGTGACTAAGTGCAACCTATTTAGGATTGTTTAAGTAGCCATAACATGCTAAGTATAAAACTTAGAGATTGATCTAAGGGATTAGAGGAGACCTTCTTAGCAAAGTGCAGTTAGCCATTTTATCCTTAGTGAAAAGCTAAGATCCATTTAGAAATACTATATGGCCAGGCTAAGATTATAAGAGAACTTAATAATAAAGAGGATAGAACCATAAGTGAATTAGCATCTAAGTCAAAGCTAAGAGACTAGAATCCCTTAAGTGAAAACCATCAATATAAGAAACTGAACTTAGTGTCCATATCAATTAGACTTAGAATCCCTTAGAATATTTGGTAAATGAGCTAAGGCTAGATATTGTCTTGGGTGTAAGAGACTTAGAACCCTTATGTGCTAAGTATTGAAGGGCTAGAATCATTAAGACTTGGGAACCTTAGACTTAAGAAGAGGTACTTAATCTAACTTATTGCGAGGTGAAGTTAGATATGAATAATTTACGTCATGTTAAACCTTAAATATTACCTTATTAGATCTGTACTCTTATTAAATTATAAGGATTAAGGAATAACTATCAACTTATGTGTTTGAATAAAATAAGTTAAGAGAACCCTTTTCCTATAGTTGAGTGATATATCAGGAATTGTAGTTCTTTAGCTAAACCTACAAGTAATTCAAGTCATAGAATTTTAGTAACTTGGGTAGTGTACTAGTGAAACCTTTAGCTTGTACTTTGATTGTCCCATTATTGTAGAAGTATTAATTGATAATTTCAATATTTGTAGTGTTGGAAATAGGATAGGATGCTTATTTGTAATAACTCAATTATATTTGTTTATTCTTTTGTCACATCTATTAGACATTAATCAAATCAATACTTTCAAAACTCATTTAATTACATATTATAATTTATTAATTGATGGAGACATTTGATAAATGCTTAAGTTATTTAAGGTGCTTGATTAGCTCCCATCATAGGATAAATATCTTAAGTACATAATAATTGATATCACATGGTATATAATTTGCTTTGAACATCCTTTAATGCTACAGCGCATTAAGACTGAATCCTTGAATATATTAATAAAAACATTGTCCATAAAATCAACTTATAACATTTACTTGGGGTTTCATATGGTGGACTATGCCAATTCAAGAAATGGTGTAGTATGGAGACCTCGCATATCCTAAAGGGTGAATGTGAGTGTTATGAGAGACCCCACATTAGTTACTTAGTTAAGCAGATAGGCTTAACTCCATACTTATTTTTGCACCCATAGGAAAAGACTTATAATATAAATAAATTAGCATATTATAATACTTTATGAGTGTTCTTACTTTTCCCACATTCTTCATAATAATGGATGTTTTATTATAGTCTTTTGACGATGTATAATTACGTCTTTTATGACAACTTCTTTGTCAGTCTTTTATGATTTTTCTTACCTTATACTTAGTCCTTGAGATTGAGATTTTTCCTTACTTGCATACATTACAAGCTCACCTGTACTTGTAGCTCCTTTTCTTACTTAATTTCCTGCAGTGTATGATGTTATCAATTACATTTATGCTCACACTAAATTCAATTACATTACTCAACATATGTTTATTTGAACATATCCTCTTAATGTTTTTATTGCACATTTGTTAGTATTGTTGTACCTATTTTCCTTACTTACATAAATGATGTAGGTTGTACTAGCTATTCTCTTTTTGCTGCTTTATTGCCTTTTTGATTGTTGCTTATAGTCACTTACTTTACTTTACTTTACTCAGATTACTTTCTTTTTACTACATTGTGCTCTGCCTAATTAACAATTTTAAATGTCTAAATGTGATATCCATTTAACTTATAAATTGACTATATGCCCTAAAATGTACTAAGACTTTTTAAGTCTAATCACTTTGTTTTTCTTTTATGGGTTGTGCCCTACAGTATTAAATACCAAATATGGTAAATCAGAAGCCTATAGTGGATCTTATATATAAGGAAGATCATGTCTAATAGTTATAGCGTTAAAGACCTTTTACTTTATACTATTTTACTTTATGCTTCCCATGAGGACAAGTGTCATTGTTGGTAAAAAGATGATCACCGAGCACACCGTAGTGGAAGTAGTTTGGAAGCGCACTTGATCGAGGACCTGGGTTGAGTTGACAATTAACCAAGCAAATAACAAAATTACAAAATCCACAAGCAAAATTCACAACACATTCATGCAAGAAAATCACAAATATGCAAACATCTAAACACAAAAATACATGTGAAAAACTCAAGAATGGGAAAAAATACGGAGCCACACCACACAAAACAATTTCACTATAAATCATGGAATGTAAGAAGTTAAAAAGAGCTTCTCTTTTGACAAGAAATATAAGCTTTTACTCCAAGATTTACAGGAAAATAAGTAGCCACCACCTGGAGTATCTTCTCCAACATGCAAGAGCACCCTTGCATTGCAGCTTCGTTTAGGTTTTACCTTGGGATCTCCTCCTCACAGCAGCCAAAGCCTTCAACAAAAATGTCAACACACTTAAGAAACTCCTCCACATGTTCTTTTGAGTATTCGGCTCTATTTTGGACCCCAAATGGTCTAAAATGCCCTCCAAATTACTTAGGGAAAAACCTGAATTTGGAGCAAAATTTTGCTAGGCGCTTCGGTGCACCACAATGCCTAGGCTTCGAGTAGCTAGGCATCAGGGCATGCTGTAGTGCCCTGGTCACGGTTTGCATGCTGCAGCAACATGCTGTAATGCCTGCCTCTCGGGGTGACTACCTCAAAGATGCTCTGCAGTGCTATATTCTACTACGTCGCACTACAGCACCCGATTCTGCTGCGGTGTACTGTAGCGCCTGCTTCTTTATCAGCTATTCACTGAGGCACATGATAGTGCTTCCTTCTTAGGTGGGAGCACCAAGGTATGTTGCAGCATACTACAATGAGCTGCAACACTAGTGTTGTTGCTGAACTTCACACCTTGTTTCGGAACACTTTGCAACCTCCCGAAAGCTCACTAGAGCACAATTAGCATCTCTATGATGGACTAAATTGTCTCCACAACACAAAAATCCCCTACTTTGATTCCCTTTGGTATCACACACTTCAATCCTTGATTCTTCATTATCTTCTTCAATCTTTGTCAAAAATAAGGTTTGGCTCATCCTCGCTGTGTTGTCATGTACCAAGGCCAACTAAAGCTGCACATAGTTTTAATTTCTCCACTGTTACTGCTTTTGTAAGCTTATCAGATGGATTCTTAGAAGTGTGAATCTTCTCCAATCCAAGCCACCACTCTTCTAACAATGTTTGGATAAAATGATATTGAAGCTATATATGTTTTGTCCTAGCATGGAACTAGCATTCTTTGCTAGGTAAATAGTGCTCATACTGTCACTATAGAGCTTCACATCCTTTTACTCCTTGCCTAGTTCTCCCGTAAAGCTCTTCAACTAGATCATTTCCTTACTTGCCTTTATAATGGCAATGTACTCTGCCTCTGTGGTAGATAGAGCCACAATGATTTGTAGCCTGGAGATCTAGTTCACTGCTACACATCCTAATGTATACACATAACCTGTAGCGCTTCTCCGACCATCAACATCTTCTGCAAGATTTGAGTCTGCATAGCCCTATAAAATAATGTCATATCCTCCAAAGCATAAAGATTTGTTCGTTGTACATTTTAGATACCACAAGATCCACTTGACTGCATCCTAATGGTGCTTCTTTAGGTTTCCCATGAATCTGCTAATGACTCCCACTATATGCGTAATATCCAATCTTGTGCAGATCATCATGTGCATCATGCTCCCAACTGCTGAAGTATGAGGAACTTTCGGCATATGTTCCTTCTCATCTTCAACTACAACATCTGCTTCTTTGATAAGCTGAAGTGACTTTTAAGGGGAGTGCTCACTGGCTTTGCCTCGCTCATGTTGAATCTTTTCAGCACCTTTTGAACATAGTCTTTCTATGGTATCTTCAAGATTCCTGCACTTCTTTCCCTATTGATTTTCATTCCAAAAATCTGCCCTGAGATTTTTTATGTCAAACTCTTTTGTTATAAGCTCTTTCATCATCCTTATCTCCTCCACGTCTGATCCTGCAATCAACATATCATCCACATATAGTAATAGAATGATATAAGAGTACTTACACTACTTTATGTATTAATAGTGATCTGCCTAGAATCTTTTGTACTCAGATTTTGATATGAACCTGTCAAATCTCTTGTACCACTGCTTTTGCACTTACATCAAGCCATAAAGGCTTTTCTTAAACTTACACACTGGCACAGGTTTTCCTATTTCATAAGCCTTGTACTCTTCAGGTTGTTGCATGTACAACTCCTCCTCCAACTCTCCATGAAGGAATGCAATTTTGACATCCATATGCTCTAGATGCAAATCCTCAATTGCAACAATGCTCAGTACAACCCTAATGGTTGTCATCTTCACAACTGGTGCAAAGATCTCACATTAGTAGTGGAGCCCTATACTTTCTGTGGTCATGCTAACACTATGGTTACCATGATAACGATGAATATGATCACTGTGTGGTAGCCCTCCCAACTTTAATCGAGTCAGGTGTGAGCATAACCTACCTTAGCTGAAAGACTTGTCACCAGAAACTGAGAGTCATACATCAAAATATCAAAGTATCGGAAGAAAGTAAAAGTGTAACACATCTGCATCCACAGCACAGTAAGGAAAAAAGTAAAGATAATAACTAAGCTCAATATAAAAATGCAGAAAATAAATACATCAATAATATTTAATTATTATAAGCTGAGTTTAAATGAAAGGAACACTCATCCTCCCAAGCTCGATAGAAAACTAACTAAGCTTCGCCAGTAGGAAGGTCCTTGTTTTGACTTAGCTCCTTTCTTGAAGAAACCTCAATGAATGTCTCTGAATTTGACATTATCGGTATCAGAATGCCAGGGCCCAATCCAAGAAAAGAAAACTTATAGTTAGTTAATTACCTAAGCACATTTTAAGCTAATTTAATGAACTTCATATTTTAAGATATTACATTTTAATAATATGCAAGCTTTTAAAAGGAGCAATAGGCACAAGGAACATGATAATTATAAATAAAGCATTTATAACTAAGCAAAATGAAGTATGTAAGACAACATACCTCAACTAGAAGTTGCAATAAGGTTAGGCAATAAATGTATAATAATTGAAAATACTGAAAGAAAACTCATCCTAACATGCTTATGATCATCTGAATATGTGCTGATTTATAAAATAATCAATTTGTACTGAAAAGTAAGAGAAAATTGAAGCAAACTAGAATCCTAGTATATTTAAGTAACTGAACTAAAAAGCACTGAACTGAATAACTGTACTGAAATGAACTAAAAGTAAGAAGAAAATAATAAATCACATGCATAACTAATAATATATATAACCTAACAAAATGAAGCCATTGAACTAAAAGAGTCTAACATACTGATCCCTAGCCAACCACAAAGCTAGGTCTAGTTAAACAAAAGAATTAGAAAAGAGAGATGTGCCTAAATTAGTATTATCGTAACATAAGTTGGCAAAACAAAGCCATTTATTAGAAAAGTCTAACATATATCACCCTAACCAACCATAGAGTTAGGTCTAGTTAGACTACAGAATGTGACATATATAATCCTAGGAAACTATAGAGCTAGGTCTAATCTATTCTATTGCAAGGAACTAAATTGAATGAGTAGACTAGTTAGAACACACTCATTAGAATTAAATACTGAAGAACTAAATAAACTGAACAAACTAAATGACCTGATTTATAACTTAATAATGTTTATGCATTTAAATTTACATGGGATACTCATCAAACATTCAATGTTCAACTAATATGTTCAAGGTATAAACTCAAATACAAGGTATGTAAAGCAACAATATTCATAGTGAAGACACTCTACTAAACACATGTGATATATGTTGTTATCAAATTTAATATTTTTATCTATTCTGAGATAGTACAAGCGTAAGATCTCCAATATCCAACTATCATGTAAAATCCCAGATTCACGACCTTAAAGATTAACACATTAGAATTTAGCAAGCTCTCTTTCAAATCAGAAATGACGACTATAAAAATTAAGTATTCAATCAATGACTTAAGTAATGTAGTTTGATAACTCAGGCCCAAATCTTGATTTAAGCAAATTGAGATTTAAGGATTTAAGGTTTAAACTCCAAATTGGGGATTAAAATCTGAGTCCCAGGGACTAACTTCTAAGGATCTAAAGTTCACACTAACCCTTATTCCAAGATAGAAAATCTTAAAAGCAAAAAAATTAAAGAAATTATGATCTTAAATGGAATGGCTGAATCTCTAATTATATGATAAAATAATTAAATAAGAACTTATGAATCTATGATCTAAATTCAATTTATAGAATAATTTCATTATTTTATAAATTGAATAAACTTAAGCCCACTAATGTAATTCCAAAGGTTTTAATTAATAAGGATTTTATGAGTGAAAGGTTTCACATTCTAAGAGTATTTATCTAATGAACAACAAATAAAGATTCAAGGTCTTAAGACTTATATCTAAAAGCTTAAGATCCTTAGTATTAACTTAAGATTTTCACTAACATATTTACTTAGGAATAATTACAATAATCTGATTAAATGATAGCTAGGTTATCTAAAACTGAATTCATGAGATTTTACTTGATTCATTTAAGTGTATTCATAAGAAGGATTAAGATCACATTAAGATCTTAATAATTACTTAAGTTCATTTTAAGAGGAATTTAAGGTTAAATGATAAGGATCCACAATGGATTGCAAGAGATTAGAAAATGATTCTAAATCATTTCAATACTGATTTAAAACAACTTCATGGTTTTTCTAATGTTTAAGGGCTCTTAAACTAACTTTTTGCCAAAATAACCAAAATACCCTTCTTAAGATTAAAATTAGGATTTTAAGATTTAGACATCTAAATGTATTATAATCAGTTCTATTAGGCTTAATATTGTCTAATGAGAAGAAATAAGACTGTAAAGTCATGTTATAAGATTATCTTAATTAGCACAAATCACTTTTTTAAGTTAAGAAAAGTGATTAAAGAAAGTATAGCTTATAATAGAATTCTAAACTTATAGGAAGGTTCTAGTGAGCCTAAGAAAGCAATATGCACTAGGTTTGCCAAAATTAGAGATTTATTTAATTCATTAAGAATTAATCAAGATCTAGGATAATTAAGAGATAATTAGTGAATTTAGAACCTTAAAAATATTTTTAAAGTTATGGATGGGTGCTCCTCTGTCTTATGAGCTATCAGAGACTTTAACCATGCAATTTGGCAATTAAATGAATAATTATTTACTAATTAAGTTTTGAGAAGGATTAGGCTAAATTAGAAATTCAAATGATAAAAAGTGAAATTTTTTATATTATTGTTCCTTACATTTTCCTTATCAAAATGATATATTGGATCATACTATTTGGACTTAAATTGAGTAAATTATTTCATTAAATTATTTGAAATGTTTTGCTAAAATTAAATCATATGTTCTAATTTATTTATTTAATATCCATAAATTAATTAATTCAAAGAAATTGGTTGAATTAATTCAGCCTGAAATACAAAACACGCGGGTCAGGGTCTGACCCGGTCTGCCACTTTGCATCATCTACACAGCCTTTGCCTCGATGCATTGCTTTTAGGGTTAGGCTTTCTCGATCAAATTCTTGGATTCTAGCCCACCACATGACTCGATTATAATCATAAAACATTCACGGGACTAGGATGCATGGATTCCACCCTAAAGCCCTCTTTGGGATGCGCTGGATTGATGGGTCCTTAATCGGCCATATTAGCTTCTAGGGCAAAACTATGAGGATTGAATCATCTTCACAAAAGAAATGCAGCAACCTAGGCTATAGGCTGAAACATCCAATAGTCGAAGACAGATTGATTGGATGTGTCGATGCGCCTAGAGACTGGCTTGATCGATGGGGTGCTACTCATGGCAAGGCACTGATGCTAGCCGAGTGTGAGTCGATAGATTTGAGTTGAATCAATCAATTAGACTAAACTTGATGATTGCTACTCATTAGCAATCACCCACAGAGGAAATCTAGCATTAATGGGAACCAAAATTCCTAAGGATTCGTAGCGATTCTCAGCAACTAAATGGTTGACTGGTAGTGCACTTTTTGATAGTGGCTTCACTATCTAGTCCACTACCAAACCCTACCAATGCCTTGGCTGCATAATAAAGAGCTATGGTGAGGCCATAACATAGCACCTAAGGTGAATGAGCAGGAGGAAGGAAGATAGTGAGCTAAATTAGCTCATTAGGATAGGAGGGGTACCTAGGAATGCTGGGAAGGAAATATGTCAAGCTTAGCATAAGTCCTGGTGTTACCCTGAGGTTTACGCATGCCTGGGGATTTTAATGTCAAACCATGCCCACTTCCCAGCTGATGGAGTTTGAACCGAGCTCCACTGATGGCTGAACAGAGCTGTGGGCTGAGGAGTAGAGGGCAGAGATAAGGAAGGCAATGTGACTTTAGGGAATGCACCTTCAGTGTGCAAAGGTTTTTCTTGCTGAGCTCCTGAAGCTTTTTCTAGCTCAAGAGAAAGCTCGTATGGCCATTTTTGAGCCATAATCCTTGGCCTGCAGCTGCAAATTAGCCTCGGTTTAAGAGAGGGAAGATCCAAGAAAATAATAAAATTATGCTGTTGGGGTGTGAAGGAGGTCATGAGGGACAAGATCCTATCCCCGTACTACCACAATGGTAGGATGCTAGGATCCTGTCGGGGCCTTACCATGGCTAAACACATGGAGACAAAGATGAAGATGGCAAGGCGCAGGCGCAATCATCTAATCATGAGGATGTTGGAAACAGATGACTTGATGCAATCCTTGGCTAATAGGCTTGCAAGGTTAATGCCAAACATTAGGTCATAAGCTTGATCTAGTTGCTGACAATTAATCTTGGCTTTGCCTCTTAGCACCATCTGATCAAGGCGCTAAGATTTGTGCAGCGACATCTTGGTGAAGAAACTATTGCACCGCTGTCGGGACCCCACAGCGACTCTATCGTGGTCCAAACAACAAATCTCGATTTAAAAATATTAAAAAAATAACTTAAGAACTTGCAGTAATCCCTTAATCAATATAATTAATTCTAATAAATTCTTAATCAATTTAGGACTAGATGAGCTCTAAAAATTCCCAAAAATTCACCCTTGACTAATTTTGGTGTGAAGAAATTTAAAAATGAAATCAAATTTTAATTTGAAGATCAAAATATTTTAGCTAAAATGAGCTTCAATTTATCCAAAACTCCTAGGATTAGGTTTAAATGACCATTTGAGTCTAATTGATTGAAAACTAAGGCTTAGTTTGGCTTAAATTAGCTTGGATTAGCTAGAGTTATGATTATAATTGTTATAGTAGTCAACCCCATGCCTATGCTGAAAGCCCTTTACTACAAGCCTCTCCCTATAGTGCTTACTCCTGATTGGTTCTTCCTTCACTCGATAAACCACTTGTTCTGAAGGGCCTTTTTCCCAATTATAAGAGTTGCCAACTCCCATGTCCCATTTGACATGAGTGATGGCATTTCATCATTCATGACTGCCTCCCACATGATTGAATCTTCAACCTGAAGTACCTCTTCCAAGATTTCTGGTTCACCTCCATCCATTAGTAACAAATAAATATGGAAGGAGAGCACATCTATGGTGGTCTTGTGACTCTTGTGGATCTTTTTAACATATGTATTTGTGGTTCAACATTAACACCATCCTGAGCTTCTTCATATATACCCATATTTGACTCAAGACTATCATTAATTTCTATATGCTAGGGCTCACCATTTAAAGCATCCTTAGAATCAATCTTAACTCCAATACAGTCTTTGTATATTTCACTTTCATTGAAAGTGACATCCCTTATTCTGATGACTTTCTAGTTCCGATTGTCCCAAAATCTGTAACCGAACTTGCATGTGCCATATCCAACGAATGTGCACTTGATCGCCTTAGCATCAAGCTTACTCCTGGATCATGCATCAATGTGCACATATGATGAGCAGCCAGATACCATGAGGTGGCTTAGTTTCACCTCCTTTCCACTTCAAGCCTCCTCAGGAATCTCTTCATTTAGAGGTACAGAAGGTCTTCGATTTATCAAGTAAACAAATGTGTTAACAGCTTCAACCCAGAACTACTTTAGAAAACCTGCATGCAATCTCATGCTCCTGGTTCTTTCTGTGATTGTCTTGTTCATCCATTCTGCAACACCATTTTACTGTGGTGTTCTTGGGACTATAAATTTTTACTTGATTCCTCTAAAGGAAAATAACTCCATGAACTCCTTATCACAGTACTTGCCGCCATTATTAGATCTTAAGCACTTAAGCTTTAATCTTGTCCCATTCTCCATAAAAGCTAACCACTTTCCAAACACATCAAACATGTTAGATTTATGATTTAGAAAGTACACTCATACCTTCCTCATATGGTCATCAATGAAGATAATGAAATATGTGCCCCTTCTATGAATGAAGTAGGAGCTGCCTCTCCATACGTCTGTATGCACCAAGTCGAGTCATTGGAGATTCCCCTTTTATTGTAGGGATTTTAACTTTTGCTCACTAATATGGTCAAGCATCCAATGCCATAGATCTGCATCTATCTCTACTGCAGTTGTAATAAAATCAGACACTTTATTGATCAGGTAAAGTGTACTTTCCATATTTCCCCATACAACAATGAGTGCACCCTTGGTGACTTTCCACAAATCTCTAGTGAAATAAGTGTTGTAGCCCTCTTTGGCTAACTGGCTCACAGAAATCAGATTCCTCTTTAGACATGGTACATGTCTAATATCTCTGAGCTTCCAAACTGCTCCACTTGGTAGCAGAACATCCACATCACCTTTGTCAATGATGTCGCATGCCTTGTCATCTCCAAGATATACTCTCCCCAAGTTACCCTTGGTGTAGTTCTTAAAGACACTCCTTGATAGAATTGCATGAAAGGATGTGCCCGAGTCCACCACCCAGGACTCCATGTTGACAAGTGAGAGGATCAACGCATCCTAATACTCCTCAAAAGAAACATTCATAGTGGAGAACATAACCTTGCCTCTACCACTTGCCTTCTTTAGTGTAGGGTAGTCCTTCTTGAAGATACTTGCCTTCCCACAATTCCAGCAATCTAGTTTTGCTTTTTCAGGTCTTGATTTTCCTCATCGAGACATTGACCTATTTCTTTTATGTCTCATTTCAGTTTGTCTTCTCCTGCTTTCAACATTAAATGCTGAGGTGGATGCCTCCCCATGAGATTTTTTATGCACCTCCTCATTTAGCTCAAGCCCGATAATGCGATCAAATTTCAATGCCGTATTTCCAAAATAGTTACTAGTGGTTGTAACCAGCCCATCCCAATTGTCCGACAATGAAAAGAGGAACAACAAAGCTTGTACCTTATCATAAAAAATAATGCCCATCAAACTTTACTGGTTCGTTATTGTGTTGAACTTATTAAGGTGTTCAGTCACTAAATAGCCATCCATCACCTTCATGTTGAATAGTCTCTTCATCAAAAAAACTTTATTTGAAGCTGAAGGCTTCTCATATATTCTTGTCATGGAATCCATGAGATCTACAGTAGTTTTCTCATTAATGATGTTAAATGCAACAGAAGAAGATAATGATTCTATCAAAAACTTCCTATTCTTCATCAGTCAAAGTTGCAAATTTTTTGTTAGCTCTTTTCAATGGAAGGTACAACTTCTTCTAGTAAAGCAAATCCTCCATTTGCATTTTTCAGAATGTAAAGTTCAAATCATAAAATTTGTCTATCTTGTATGTCATCTCATCAGCCATTTCTCCCACTCAAACAGCAAACACTTAAGCCCACAAGGGAACCTCTCTCTATTACCACTTGTTGGTAAAAAAACCTCACCAAGCTCACCATAGCAAAAGTGGTTTGGAAGTGCACTCAATTGAGGATTGGGGTTAGTTGACAGTTACCAATCAAATAACAAAAGTATAAAATTCACAAGCAAAAGATCATATTTCATGCATGCTAGACAATCACAAACATGCAAACATCTAAATACAAAAATTTGTGTGGAAAACCCAACAATGAGAAAAACCACATAGCCACACCACATAGAAAAGTTTTACTATGAATCTTAGAATATACAAAGTTATAAAGAGCTTCACCTTTGACAAGAAACACAAGCTCTTACTCTAAGATATAGAGGAGAAAAAGCAGCCACCACCTAGAGTATCTTCTCAAACACGCAAGAGCACCCTTGCACTATAGCTTCCATACGGTTTCACCTTAGGATCTCCTCCTCATAGCATCCAAAGCCTCCAACTAAAATATCAACACACATTGGAAACTCCTCCACATGTTCCCTTAAGTATCCAACTCTATTTTGGACATCAAATGGTCAAAAATGCCCTCCAAATCCTTAGGGCGAACCTGAACCAGAGCAAAATTTTGTCAAGCGCTACGGCGTGCTGTAGCGTCTGCATTTTGAGTAGTCAAGTGCTAGGGCTCAATTTGGCACCCAATTGTATATTTTCATGCTGCTGCGGTGCACTGTAGCACTTGCCTCTTGGGGTAATTGCCACTGAGGCACGCTGCAGCGCCGTATTGCATTGTGGTGAAAAGCGCTGGATTCCACTATGGAAAGCTATAGCGCCTAATTCGATGTCTGCTGATTGCTGAGGCATGCAATTGCACCTCCTTCTCAGGCATGGGAGTTCCAAAGCACGCTGCGATACTCCACCATTATAGTTAGCAATGTTTAAGCCAGTGAATCTCTACTAAAATCAGATATATTGAAAAGAGCAAGCATTAAAATGTTGGAATCCATTGTTAGCTCAAACAATAGAGCCAATGGATAACACAAATACTTTCCATCTGACCAAGCCTAGCAGGTATCACAGGCTAACAACATGCTAACTATAAGCAAAAACCCGTGAACATTAAGTCCAACTAATTTGCTCTTTAAAAGTCACCACATTAATATGCCTCAAGGCAAAATAACTTGCATCAAAGGAATTAATGATAGTTAAAACATCAGCATGAATATTGCACTAACTATTTTATTAGGCTGCATAGGTATGTTAGAATATTTGACTTTATTTTTAGTGTTCCAAAGATGCCATAAAGTATAAGAATCAAGAAAATTTCCAATGAAAAATTTTCTTGTTTTTGAGTAGGCCATTTAAAATAAACAAAATGAGGGAAATAGGGTCACCTTGTCTAAGATCTCTTTCAGAATTAAAAAAACTAGAAGGCTGACCATTTATGAGAACAAAAAGCCAATTATTTCTAATGGAGTTTCTAATTTTATTAATGAAATTGTTGTTAAAATAATAGACATTAAGCATCTTAATGAGAAAATTCCAATTGATTTTGTTAAATGCTTTCTCAAGATCAAGTTTGATGATAAGATTATCAGCACAACTTTTGTTCTTGAAGCTGTGAAAGAGCTCTTGGGTGGCAAGAATGTTGTCCTGAATTTGTTGGCCAGGCACAAAACTAGATTAGTTGGGTAAATTTATAAGAGGTAGCAATCTTTAAAGTTTTTTGGCTAAAATTTTTGAGGTAACCTTATTCAAAGTGGTACAAAGGCTAATGGGATGGAAATCAGACCACCAAGTGGCCTTATTCTTCTTAGGCATGAGAGAAATCATAGTATGGGAGAAAATTTTTGTTCGAGGAACATCACAGAAAAATTCTTTAATACCAATGCAAACATACAGTTTAATTATGTCCCAAAATTTACAAAAGAATTCAATAGGCAAGCCGTCTGACAGAGCACATATCGCTTTTGAGATCCTTGACCACATCTCAAATCTCTTCATTAGAAGGCATGAGATTAAGCATACAATTATTAGCCATAGAGATTTGGTAGCCATTGAAATTAAAATTGGAGTGAGCTGAGGGAATGCAAGGAGAATATAAAACATCTTTAAGAAAGTTAATAGCGGAATCATGCATATTAGCACTATTACTGAGCTTGGATCTAGTAGGGGTAATAATCTCACTATTATTATTAGTGTCTTCTCTTATTAACCCAGTTACGATAAAAAATAGTATTTATTTCTCCTTTCAATTTTCAATTTAAGGGACATTTTTGCTTCTAGAAAGTTTCAATGTCATTATATTTTTTGAATAAGAGAAGCTTTAGCTTTATTGACAACAATTTTGTTAACATCATTGGGCTGAGATTCAAATATAGATTCAAGCAAGTTTACAAAATTTTCCTGCTACTCCAAGTTATTATTAATATTACCTATAAATATTTTGTTCCAAATGATGAGGGCTTTTTTAAGCTTTTCAATTAAACGAAGACGACTAAGATAATCACAATGACCATACCAAAATGTATCAACAATATCATAGCAGTCTACTTTGTTGAACCAAAATAATTGGAATTTGAATGATTTTGGAAAGGAGGTGGCGTGTATCAGAGAGGAAAAAACAATGGGTTTGTGGTTGGAGATTGTGGAGTTCAAAGAAAATTTTTTGTAGTGGTTAGAAGTGCTACACCAGATATTGTTTATGAAAAAATGATCAAGCCTAGCAAATTTCCTACCACTATTCCAGGTGAAAGGCGTGCCAGAATACTTAAAATCATCAAAACCAAAATCACGAATAATAGAGTTAAAATCAAAAGTGGAATCAACGCGGTTTGATTTGTAACCTTTATACTAATTAGCATGCAGCACAACATTGAAGTCACCACCTACCACCGAATGAAAATAATATTGGGTTCAATTTTTTAGAAAATGCCATAGAAGCAACTGGTCCAATCTAGCATCATTGGCATGAACAATTGTAGCAAAAAACTGCAAGTTGGAATTGTAAAATTTCATGTGGATAGCTTGGTTGCATTGAGAGATAACCTCAACTTCCTAAGAATTAGACCAAAAAACCTAGATGCAATTAGAATAGGAAGTCAAAGCATGACCAAGGCTAACAAATTTTCTTAAGGCATCAATGGAATAAGTTTTTATTTTAGGTTCAAAGATCATAGGAAAATTGATTTTATTATCCTTAATTATATGCTTAAATTTGTTCTTGTATGAGACATTACCAATGCATCTGATATTCCAACAAAGAATATTTATTATTAAACTATAGATGAACCTTTTGGGGCCAACTGATGATTAGCATTGGATAAAGAAATCTTGTTCTAAGGACATCAACGAGTCAAACTTATTTGGAATGAGAACATCATCATTGTTTTTCTTATTGGCAGGATAGCTTCTTAATTTTTACTTGTAAGGGTTGTTAGAATTCTTAGAATCCTTATTTCTAAGTTTTTCAACTTTGCATTATTTGATCTAGGAATAAAAATAGTAGTTTTAAGAGAGTCCAAATGCCTCTTTTTAATGATGCTTTTATCAGGATCAATGGAAGATTCAATTGAAGAGTAATCCTTAGCAAACCAAACAGTAACACCAATGTCAACATCAACATGTATCTCCACAATACTAATAGTGTTATTAGAAGGATTGGGAGAGTTAATAAAAGTGTCAATTTCAATATAATTAGCATTTAAGGCAAAATAATCAACCTTATTTGTAGTATCATATGTTTCCTTAGAGTTTGTACATTTCGCAGAAGAATGAGAAATATTATTGAAAATAATATTTGAAGCATTAATGGAAATAAAGATACCATTTTTATCACTTAAAATAGAGGCATCTAAAGTGACAGCAAGATAATCAATAGGATAATTTGGTTCAATGATCTTAAGACCTTCATAATTAACATTATCTTTGGCAAAGGCAATAATGCTATACATAATAACATTTTCACTCATAGTAGTATCTTTAATAGCATAAAAACTACCAGCAATAATATTTATGAAATTTATAATAGCATTATCCTTAACCACATTTTCCTCAACAGTCGATTCATTAACAGAATTGGCAGTTTCATTTACAGTAATATCCTCAACATCAATTTTATTAACATTAATAATATTCATACCATTAGCATCAGAATAACCACTGGCAACATTAATTATAGTAATAGAAATGTCATTAACAACTTCATCAACAATAGCATTTACATTAACAATAGAATCAGAAATGTTTTCAGCATTAATCTTAGTTCTACTAAAAATAGATAATGAATTAAGATTATTATATATGTTCACATTCTCAATTGGGTTTTGCAAATCTTGTTCATTATGTAGCTCATAAACATCAATATTGACATGCTTTTGTAACTCTTCTTCAGCATTATGGTGTTCATTAACATCATTTTCAATAATAATTGTGAGGTTTTGAGTAGTATTTTGTAATGTAACAGCAGATATAAACACTTCATCGTATTGCAAGAGATTCACTATATTTTGATAATTAGCATTTTGTGGCTCATTATTACAGCAGTTTAACCTTATATTAATATTGTGATTTTGCAGAACATCATTTTGAAATGTCTAAGTAGTAAAAGATATACTTGAATCTCCTTGATTCCAAGAGAGACATAAGTTTTGAGTGGACTCAGTAGGGTTTGAAACATGATGAATCTGTTTAGTAAAATAACAAACCTATTTAACCTCCATAGGGACAGTAATAATAGTTGCAGCATTGTGAGATAATTCCTAGGTCAATTCACAGTTAGTGGAAGGTAGAATAGCATTATCAAAGTTCCCAAAAGTAATTTTAGATATAGCTTGACTAGAAGCCTAATCACTTTGCAAAACATTAATTCCATTTTCTAAGGTTACAGTAAAGTTAACCTCAAGAGATGAGATGTTTTGGAGAAGCAAAACTTCTCTGTCTCTAGTTCTAACATGGCTATTATTGTTTGTGTGAACACATTGGGAAGGACCATGTCCCAAAGTTTGACACCAAGCACAATTAAGAGGTGAATTTTCATATCAAATAGACTGACAATATTTTATGTTGGCCAAACCTAACCAAATTTTGTTTTAAAGTGAGAGAGAAAGGTTAAACTCTACCAAAACTCTCATAGTAGTAACATTCCTCTCCAAGGTAGAGTTTCTATCCAGTTAGAGAGGAGTACCAATTTCCTTAGCTATGTTAAAGAGAATAAATTTCTTGATAAAGTGATGACGGAGCCCTGGAATATTAACCCGAACATGAGCAATTGGGGAATCAATGATAACATCAGTATAAGATCCTATTTTTCAAATTTCATAGTGTTCCCTTTTATATCATAGGATCCTTTGGCAAAGACCCTAGAATTGTCCAGATCTAAGGAGAAGTCAAAAAAATCTTTGTGAGAATCAAATGCCCAGATGGAAATCGGTCCAATGGCTCACTAATAATTGTACAGTATAATCCACCATATGACCCCACTCAGAAGTATGTTTAAATGTTTAATATTTTTTTATGCACAAAGATTTAATGTATGATTCAAGGATTTAGTCTCAATTCATTGCATCATTCAATAAATTTCAAATTATTGTAACTCACATGATATCTATTACTTTCAAATTTAATTTTCTACCTTATTGATTGGGGTTGCCCACAATTCACTTAGACATCAATGATTTCGAAGTTAATTGAATAATATTAGTATAATAACATGGTTTGGAAAATAGGAGCTTAATTAAAAAAAAATTTAGGTGTCAAAATAATTTATAGATATAGTTACAGAGTTATTAATAAATATCATATTCTATTACTAATACTACATTATATAATCTATCTCACTTTCTATGAGTTTCTCTATTTAGGTTATAGTGTTTCTATCACAACACAATTCAAGCATCTACATTATCCCTATTCTCTAATTATCAAACCTCACTAACATCTTAAGTGTTCTAGACTTAAGGATGTTTTTCTATCTAATCACTTAGGTTGACTTAATCTTTGGTGTGACACTAATAAGTCAAATCTAGCGTATCCTTAGACTTAAAGATTTTACAAGGTTACTAGTCTAATATGGTCAAGGCTAATGAATGGCATTACTTAAATTATGATTATTTAGATTTATTTCACATTATTTTACTAATTTAAACATCAAGTCTCCTATGTTAATCATAAAGATTTCAAGTTTTAGTATTACTATCTCAAAATTCTTAAGTTAAACTTCATTACTTAGCACTTAAAATGTTCAAGATTTGATATCACCTAGGACTAAATTTAGTATTTAATCACTCACTAACCATTTTAGATAAACTTAAACCTCACAGTTTGCATGATGAGGTAGCCTAAACTTCACTAGGCAAGTCACACTTAATTACTTAGGTTATTACAGAGTTCTAGAGTAATCTAAACACTATCTATTTATTAATTCTCCTAAGGTGGTTCTATCTTATAGTCTTAGTATTCTTTTCTAACCGCATGTACCACACTAAAGCTTACTCACTACTATCCTAATGATTAATCACAAGATCATGGCATGAAATTGTCATAAAATATTTCTCTCCTAATAGTTAGGATTCAAACTAGGTTTACAAGTGTTAAGCCAAGGCTAAGTTATTCTAGTTATTTTTCCACTCAAAATAACATTTAATAATGAACCATGTCATAGACTAAGTTTACTAAGGTGTCCTAGGTTTTAGGAACTTACAATTGCAATTTATCAAGCATATGGTTAATATTAATTAAATAAGGTGCCAAAAATGCAAAATCTCAAAATGATGTCCAAATGATACAAAATTAGTGGTTATAGATTCCCTATACCATAAGGAGTAAAATGACAGTGAGTATTCTCAATTTGAACTTCAAAAGGCTTAATTAGGGTTTTATCATTCTTAATGATATTTAATAAGTGATTAGTAAAATAAATTATAAAAATAAAAAATTAACTTCATATTAATGTTCAATGTATTTTTCTTGATCATTTTGGTATATAATTTTAATATATTTGGATTCATATTTTAAAAGTTATTAAATTATTTTAATTTGAATTTTTATTAATTATACTGATTACTGTTCCTAATGATCTACTCGTATGCGCGGCGCGATGGACAATGCTGCACGGGTCGGGCTAACCTGCCCAGCACTGTTCACATTCTCTATTGGGGACCGTAGGGTATGGAACTAGGGCTTACAAAGACTCTTTGCATAGACTGATCTAAATAGCATATAATATACCAAAATGAAGCTACAATCAAGACCTATCCAATGATTATGAAATCCCCAATTCTAATAACACAAATTGACATAATTTATCAAATATATTGGTTAGGTCTAAGGTTCACTATGGGGTCAAATTGCTACTCCGCAGTGACCGGGTCCATTAGCACTCTTAGGTTCAAACCTATCCTTAAAGCATATCCCCAACAATTGGTATTTTTGGGATCAAGAGAAGAGATTTCAAACTTCTTTGCTGCTTCGGGTTACTGTGCGACACTACCGCAACCCGAGCCACAGTTAGCCCAAGAGGCTCGATAGGGTTCAATTGACCTTAAAAAATGTTACTACAATACATGGCATGTAAAAATGAAATCTAGTTTGCTAGAGGCTCTATGGTCATGGATTGATGGTACCTTAATCTTGGGATTAAAGTCTTCAGGAAGTTTGATAACAAGTAGCTACAATATCTTGACTCTACATAATATGATCCTAGCCGATGTAGACGCAACTTAGCTCGCTTTTGGGATATTAATGGAGTTGAGAGAGCCTCTAAAGCAACAGGCATGGCAGTTGCCACGGTCTATGTTGGCCGCAGGCTCACGCAGTTGACACATGCTGCTCTCATGTAAAGCACTGAGGACGATAGGCGCCAGCTGTTTGACATGGACAACTGGTTTGTCGAACGGTGCAAATTCTGCGTCGTTCAACCAAATGGTGGAATGCTGTTTAATAAGAAGGGAAATAATTTTTTAATTAATTAAATTAATTAATTAGATTAAGCTATCAAACGAGTTCCAAAAAATCCCCAAAATTTACATTTAATTAATTTGGGGGTGAGGAACTCAAAAATGAAGTTAGATTTTTATCGAAGGCCAATTTACTTATATTGATTTTCTTATTAATTAAGTGCATTAAAATATTTGCAAAATTCAAACGAACTTTATATCGAACCAAAATTCAGAGGTTAGTTCTAAATGATATTTGGAGATTGACAAAGGTATTTATAAATAGATTAGACTAATTAGGTTAATTACTCTAGATTGTTACAGACTCACCCTCTTAAGAGAGGTGTCTCCTCGATACCCTAATGATTTTAATAAATAAAAGCAAGGATTTTTTAAAATAAGTAATCACAAAGTACCTAATTAGGTAATGAAGTTGGCAAGTCTTTTCTGCATGTACTCTTCTTTTTCCCAAGTGACTTCATCAGCAGATTGATTTTGCCTAATAATTTTAATCATAGGAATGCTATGTTTCCTTAACTGCTTGAGGATATTCTATAGATTTTGATAAGTTTTATCACAAAGGTTAGATGTAGATGTAAATTTATTACATTAGTCTAAGTTTGCTGATTTGAATTTGATAGACACTTCCTAAAAGGGAATACATGAAAGACATTATGAACGATTGCAAAATCTTCAGGTAGCTTCAAATGATATGATGATGATCCCACTTTTACAAGTACTTCAAATGATCTAACATATTTAGGGCTTAATTTCCCAGAAACACTAAACCTCTGGATTCCTTTGTAGGAGTTACTTTAAGATAGACTTTATCCCCAATCTAAAATTTAAGGGGACAATGATAAGCATCGTGATACTTCTTCTGTCTATCTTATTCTTCTAACATTCTTGAATTAATCAACTACAACTTCTTATTAGCTTCTTTAATTAATTCAGATTCATATAATTGAACATCTCCTACTTCTATCCAAGCTAAAATAGTATTACACCTTCTGTCATATGATGCTTCATAAGGTTCCATACCGATACTGGCTTGGAAACTATTGTTGTAGGCAAATTCAGTTAGAGCTAGGTGCTCTTCTCAGCTTCCACAAAAATTCAACACACATAAGTGTTTGATTTACTCTTACATTTTGCTCATATAATTGAGGATGGAAAGCTGTGCTCATGGCTAAGTCAGTCCCTAAGTCTTGTTGAACTATCTTGTTCTAAAACAATTGATATGGTGTGCCATGAAGGCGGATGATTTCCTTTATATACAACCTGGATGGCTTTTCAACTATATCGGTCTGTTGATTAGGTTTAAAGTGAGCTATTTTCATTAACCTATCGACAATAATCCAGATAACATCAGATCCTGATCTACTTTTAGATAGTCCCATAATGAAATTCTTAGAAATATCAAACCACTTCCATTCAATGATCTCTAAGAATGTTAAGAGTGCACCTAGCCTCTGATTATCTGGCTTCAATAAGCAGAATGAATGGAATTTAGACACAAAAACTACTTTGTTCATTTTCATTCCCAACCACCAAAAGGTCATCTTGAGATTCTAATATATTTTAATATCTCTAGAATGATTAAAATAACCAAAATTATGTGTTTTAAATAAAATGTCTACTCAAAGGCTTTTATGAACCCATAATATCTTTCCTTGATAGATAGATTCATTAATCAACTACAACTAAGATCTTTTGCCACTTTCAATATCAATCTTCAACGTACCATAATCTCCATCTTCCTTCTAAGCAACTAGAATTTTTCTTTTCAAGGTTGACTTGGTGTTGCTTTTATCCAACAAGACTTTCAGTTTAGCTGATCTAATAGGTTCGATCATTAGCTTATGAAAATCTTTTATTAAGGACTTATTGGTTGAAATAGAAGACAAAACTTCTTTTCTACTTAATGCATCTCCCACTACATTGGCCTTTTTGAGATGATATTGGATTTCTAAATCATAATCATAGATAAATTTTAACCACCTTCTTTGCCAATAATTCAATTCCTTTTGAGTGAAAATATATTTAAGGTTTTGGTGATCAGTGAATATCTCACACTTCACCTCGTACAAGTAGCGTCTCTAGATTTTCAAAGTAAAAACTACGACTACCATCTCTAATTCATGGACAGGGTACTTCTTTTCATTTGGTTTCAACTGCCTTGAGGCAAGGGCAATGACTTAATTTGCTATGTCAGGACATAGCCAAGACCTAGCTTAGAAGCATCTGTGTAAACCTAAGAGTCCTTCTATTCTTGGGGCAACACTAGAATAGGTGCAGATGCCAAAAGTTTCTTTAGCTTATGAAAGGTTTCTTCACAATATTGACTCCAAACAAATGGAACATCCTTACTAGTTAAGTTCATTAAGGGAATTGTTATCTGGTGAACACCTTGCACAAATATTCTATAATAGCTTATAATCCTAAAAAGCTTTTGACTTCAATAACTGACTTGGGTTGAACCCAATCTCATATAATACTGATCTTCCTTTGATCTACACTTATCTCTTGAGAGTGAAACACATGCCCTAAGAAGGCAATTGAATGCAACCAAAATTCACACTTATAAAATTTTAAAAAATCTTACTAACTCTCAACAGTCCTAAAATTGCTTTGAGATGATTTTCATTCTCTTCTTTATTCTTGGAATAAATCAAAATATCGGAGACAAAAATGATAAAAATTCTTCTAAATAATGCTTTAATATTCTCTGCATCACCTTCATAAATATAGATGGTGCATTAGTCAAGCCAAAGGACATGACTAAGAACTTATAATGCCCATATCTAATTCTGAATGCAATTTTTGGAATATCTTCATCTTTAACCCTTACCTGATAATAACCAGATCTTAAATCCATTTTTTAGAACACTTTAGCTCCAGATAATTGATCAAAAAGATTATCAATCCTTGGTAAAGGGTATGTATTCTTGATGGCTACTTTATTGAGTTCATGGTAGTCTACACCATGCGTATATAATTGTCCTTCTTCCTTACAAAAAGTACTGGAGCTCACCATGGGACATACTGAACCTTATAAATCCCTATCTAAGAGCTCCTGCAATTGCTCCTTAAGTTCATTCAGTTCCTTATGAGCCATCCTGTAAGGCGCTTTAGATTTTTTATGCGTTCTAGGAAAATATTCAATCAAGAACTCCACTACTTTAACAGGTGGTAAACTAGACAATTTATCAATAAAAATGTCTTAAAATTCTCTTACTGCTTCCACTTCTTCTATAAGTTTGTCTTCTCTAGCTTCATCCATAAGAGTTATTAAATATGCTTTGCAACCCTTACTTATCAACTTCCATGCTTTTCTTACATTAATCAAGCACTAATGCCTAGCCTTCCCACAAAGATTTCAAAATTCTTTTTAAATTTTACAGTAACCTTCTTCTTAAGACATTATATCACAGCATTATGCTAACTTAGCCAATTTATACCCATAATTATGTCAAAATTGCTGATCGACATAATGATGAATTTAGCTTAAAAGAACTGGTTACTAATGGGAATATTTAATAATCAGAATTTGTTAGCACATATTTCAACTCCAAATGGCATTTAAACACGCAGAGCTTTGCTTAATTTAAATTGAGGGAGGCTTAGAGATTGCAAATATCTTTCCAATATAAAGGAATGGCTTGCTCTTGTATCAAATAATGTGTCATAAGATTGAGAATTTATATAAAAATTGCCTAAAATAAGGTTTTAAGAAAATAAATACTTATTGTAAAAGATAACACATAAATGAAAAGATTATTATAAAGTTAGAGATATACCTGATACCACAATATTGTCCTTTAGAGCAACAACAAGGGTCAGAGCAAAGACTCTAGGTAAATAAGTAGCTTGATTAACTTCTTTACCCTTTAGTGGAGTCCTCTAAGCATCTTGAGGAGCATTCTAAGGTGCTCTTGGCTGATGAGGTATTGGAACAGCTGAACGAGGAGGAATAATTGTCAAGAGTAGAGCTTGAGATCTAATTGGAACATGATTGTGAACAGTTTGCAAATGATTGATCTTCATTTTTTCCACTGTCCACCTGGCATGACATCCCAATATTGGTGCCCTGACCTTCCACAAGTGAAGCTCCTATTTCTCTGATGGTGACATTTACCATAGAGATGAGGCTTTTGGAATTTTCCTAGTTGCCTCACTCGTTGTTGATTCTGAGCTAGGTTATACACTTTAGACAAGCTAGGACTTTTTCTCTTAAAGACTTCAGATTTAGATGGGTGGGATTGTAATACTATGGGTTAATCAAAGATGAATAACTCATGACATTAGCTAAGGGTAACCCATCCTGACCCGTAATTAACCCAATGCTTATGTTGTGTTGATTAGGATCAAATGGGTCATCACTAGCTGTATAAGCAACTGAGGCTAACCCTAAAGATAAATATAATTTCCTTACTGTAAGTATTAGGTAACTTACCCCTATGCATTGGCATAGTGATGTTTTATGAAGAGCCAATGAATATGAAGTAGGTGCTAGTAGTATAACAATCATATCACAATACTGAGTATAATATTATATAAAATCAAAGTGTAGAAACTTAAACATCCATCCATAAAATTCATCACAAAACCTAAATAAACATTAATCACAAGAAATAAAAGTGAAAATACATTCATAATTAATTATTACAGACCAGATTTTAAATATTCGAATAAAATAACTCTCTCATCTCACCAAAAAAATTAATAAAGCTAAACACTATAATCAGTAGTCTGGCAGTTGTAGTTCCTCCGTCACCTATTATAGCTCCTGAATTGCCTCAAAAGAAGGTTTCTCAAACTGTTTCAAGCCTGACATGTCAGTTTCACATGCCAGGACCTCAACACAAAAAATGAAAATCTTGTGTCAGACAATAAGTCTAAGTACATTTTAGGATGATTACAGTGTTATCTTATCATCTAAGGGATAATCAGCAAAGCCACAAATAAATAATAAAATGGAAATCAAAATACTAAAAGAAAGACAGAGTAATACTGAAATAGAGCAAATATATTAAAAATAAAGCAACTGTAAGTGGAACCATAATCGGAATAAAATGTGAAACTGAATTATTATGTTTGACACTGAATATGCAGATAAGTATGTGATAAATCTGAGATTTATAGTAAATTAGGTTAATAAAAACAACACTTTTATATAAGAAATATATACTTTGATATGCCTTTATTATGTTCAGGACAAAAGAGGAGCTGAATTAAAATTTGGGCTGAATTCTAAAATTCTGGAAGAAAACCGCTGCCACATGCCTGGGCGCGCCACAGCGCACTACAGCGGATCAAGACATAGATCTCGGCGCTACTGCATGCTGCAGTGGATCAAAACAGAGAGCTTGGCACTACCGTGCACTACAGTGGATTAATATAGAGAGCTCGGTGCTACCATGCAGCAAACCAAGATAGAGAGCTTGGCGCTACCGTGTGCTGCAGCGGTCCAAGACAGAGAGCTCCATACTATCGTGTATTGTAGCATTCTCAAGACAGAGTCTCTGGTGGTAGAGCGTGCCATAGCAAAACCAAACAGAGGCTTGGGCACTATCGCATGCCACATTGGAGGCAATTGCTGCTCAGACTTAGCAAAAATTCAAAAGAATCCTGCTGTACCAGTCTAAAGACAAAGACGCTGGCATTACAGTGGGCTGCAGTGCTATAGAACTTAAAACTCACATGCTACAGCATGTTATAGTAGTCTCAAATAACGACTCTGGCGCTACCGTGCACCATAGTATTCTCAAGACAGAAACTCTAGCGCTACGGTGCGCTGTAGCGCCCATCGCAGTGTCAGCCATATAAGAGCATTAAGGGCAGCATAGGGAAGGCCAAAAATATTAAAATTCTTTAGCATACCACAGCAGCCATTAAACTAAAATGCATTAAATTCTCCTTTTTCTCAAGAGAATAAAAGAATATTCAATTAGAGTCATTTAATTTCTGAGAAGATGAAAGGGTGGTCACATTAATGCATAGGGCATTATTCAGGATCTTTAAAAGATGAGAAGAAAGATTAAGAAAGGGCTCCCTTTTCTTACATTCAAGGTTTTAAAGTATTCAAATTTACAGTAGCTAAAGGAAAGGGAGAAACCCTGCCCAAGGAAGGAATAGGCTCCACTAAAGGGAAGAGGAATCAATCTCAGAACACAAAGAGGGGAAAAAGGTCTGTGATTGATTGAAGATTCGATGAACATGACCATAGTTCGTAGTATTGTATCTTGATATTTGTCTTAATTTCTTCTTTGCAAGAACCATGCAAGGGTTCAAAGTCCTGATTTTCTTTTCTTATATCTCTTTTATAATGGCAGACTAAACCCTCCTTGGGGAGGGTTAGGTATAAGCATGTAATGATTTTAGGGATTTAAAAGTGTTTGTACTCAATGTTGTTAATGAATAAAGTCTTTAATCATTTGTTTGATTATTGATATGAAAAATGCATGGGTGAATGATGTATCATGAATGTATTTTATTTATGTTAATGCTTTTAAACTAGGAAAAATATCAAGCTAGCTTTGCTTTTTAGAACTAAGGATATGCACTTAAAGCATTCTCACCACTAATATCTGTGATATAATTCATTGTGCAAAGATGATCAATGCAAGTCTTTAGGGTTTGAAAAGATGAACAAAGCAATGGGAATATTAAATGATCTTAGAACTCCGCTGATCACCATTATCTTAAGCTAGGAAAAGTGCACAATTGTAGAGAGCCCGGTGACAAGCTCTTGAGCATTGTTGCACTGCTCCCTTAGCTAAGCTGAGAGTTTGATGCGTGTGAACCAAGCGCCATTAAGTGTAGTCCATAGCTCATTCTAAGTTTATGCGAGGAAGATGAAGCATTGTTGTGCTTGTGGGTGACATGACATAACCGACTGTGGGGCCCCGTAATTTGCCGCGGCTATGCTAATACTTATATTAGCATAACTGCGAGGAGTACGGTGCTCCCCCCACCAATACTCTACTTCCGCATGAAACAGGTGGGTGGTGAGATAGATGGCTTCCGAGTTTGGGATCTTTAGACTAATCAGATCCTTTTACACTGCTTTCAGCCAATCGGCTATGCCCATTGGTGATAGGTTTCCACCGAAGGTGGAAGGCCTCAGTCTTAAGAAATTATGGAGAAGACTATCCATCGAGTGATGGGAAGGGAATGTATGTGCGGAGCAGGGACAGCAGGATATGCAACAGCGGCTAGAACATAATGATCACTCAACATTTTCTGCATGATGATTGCTTGTTGGGCTTAGTTTTCCAGCAAGGTTGCTACCATTGCCCACAAATGAGCCACTTCATCGGTAGAACTACTGGATGCGACAGTATTCTTCATAGGAGTGACAACAGGTGGTGATCTAGGAATCATTCTAATTAAACAATGCAAATCATATTTTAGAATTTTCTTAAATGAAGACAGTTGATAGATATCAAAACTTTTCATTACTTGCTGAAATAAGGGATTACATAAAATTTAGAAAATGCAAAAAAAAAAGCATAACTCTACTAGAATCATGTAAGTTAAAAGATGACAATTGCTCTAACTAATGCTCATACATCCTTAATATACTCAGCCCTAAAGGATATACAAAAGTCCTCAAAAGTCACTTCCTGATGCATCCTCTTACGCTTCATTTCAAGCTTTGCAATGGTGTCATACCACCAGACTCCTGCGTAATCTAGCACCAGATCCATCACAATGTCCATATAGAGTGACTCGGGACACCCTATATGTATCAAGATTAACTCCACTCAGCTCAACCATTCCTTTGCATATATAGGAAAGTCAAGCCCTCAGTATACTGCTTGATGCAGAAGTTTGTCCAAGACTAAGGTCCCTTTTGTTGAAACTCCTTCAATTTGTCAGTTACTCTCTTATCTCCATTTGAAACTATAGCTCCAAGCCATCTTGAAGGTGTGCAGATAATAGTCTACGTCAGACTCTCTAGAATCCATTTGACTCTAAAAGGTGAAGTTACTAAATTTTGTTAAACTAGAGATAATGAGATTTTCAAGATATGAGTATTTTCATTCTACAATTATTCAAAGAGTAACCAATAATACTATGTTATGAATGCTACATATTGATGCTTGCACCCCAAAAGAACGGTCCATTAGGTACAAAGGAATCATTGATCCCATTTTGACACCTTACGGTGGTCTCTGATACCAATTGTGGGGCCCCGTATTTTCCTGTGGCTACGCTAATACTAATATTAGCATAACTGCAGGGAGTGTGGTGCTCCACTCCGGTGGCAAATCCCCAACTCAAGTAGAGTCAGGTAGGACCCAACTCGCCTTAAGCAAGGACTTGTCACCCTGTTGAAGAAACTATGAACATACATCAATACATATCAAAGTAGCGGAAGCAAGAAGTAGAATAGTATAACATCCACAGGAATAACATAGTATAATAGAGTAGAAGAAACAGTAACTCAGATCAAATGCAAAAAAGTAAATATATCCAAAATTTAGTTATTATAAACCGAATTAAATAAAAAGTAAAGTCTCTCAATCTCACTGCAAAAAGGGAAAAATCTATCTAAGCAGCAGTAGGAAGATCCTCCTCTTGCACCGGCTCCGATCCTGCAGCACTACCGACAAATAACTCTGAATCTAACATTTGTCGGTATCACAATGCTAGGGCCCCAGCCAACAAAAGAAAAAGGTTACAATTAGACAATTGTCTGAGTACATTTTATGTTATTTAAGTGAACTGAGTATTTAAGATATCACATTTAAACAGTTTTAAACATACAAGCATTATAAAGGTGCAACAAGCTACAAGAATGAGGTAGCTATAACTAATCATTTATATCTAATCAACAGGTATGTAAAATAACATACAAAAATATCAACTAAACATGGTGAGTCTAAAAGCACAAGTAACTGCAACTACTGAAATAAATCTGATCCTAACATGCTTATGATCACATGGAGACATGCTAAGAACAATAAGAATGCAAGTACTAAAAATAGACATACAATTCTAGTATCCTAAACATGCCAATATCTTAGTAGTAACCAATGAGAGAGTATATATAAGCATGCAGATTGATATGAAAAAGAGGCCACTATGACATGTGGCAAAAGTAAACTATGTACTTGCATGAGAAAAAGTAAAGCCACTGAGATGGATGGCAAAGCAAGTCAAGTACTAAAAGAAAGGCCACTGAAGCATATGGCAAAGTAAAATAAACACTGACACCTGAACTAAAGTAGCAGTAAGCCTAAGATATAGTGCTGCCATAATAGAACAGGCCATACAGGGCCTCTGAACTGAAAGTTTAACATGTATCCATCCTAGGCATCCGCAAAACTAGGTCCAAGTTGAACTTATAGAATAAGACATGTATCCATCCTAGAAATCTGTCGAGCTAGGTCCGAGTCTATTCCATAACAAAACTAAAACTAAAGAGGCAGACTATGCTATGTCATACTCTACTAACTAAAAGCACTAAAAGAATGGAATGAATGCTATGCTTTCCAAATACTAACTTAGGATGTATCATCCATATCCTAGGTTTACCTACTATGCTTAAGGATCAAGGCCCACTATTCAAGGTGTGTGGAGCAATCAAGTCAAAGTAAGCAAGAGACTCAATCTAGACTCATGTGATATCTGTGATTGTCTACTTTATCCAAATCTAACTATTCTGAGAAGATACAAATTTAGGATCTCCAATATCCAGCTATCGAGTAAGATCTCAAATTTACGACCTTAATGTTAATATTAGAACTTAATAAGTTCTAATTCATAATCATATGATGACTATAAAGATTTAAAGTAAATGAAACAATGACTTAATTATTATTATTTTCCTCTCTTAACCCAAATCTTGATTAAGTGAATCAAGAGTAAGGATTCTGAATCCAAACTCCACTTTGGAATTCAAATCCTGAATCCAAGGTAGTATCCTTAGTAAGGATCTAAGGTTCACACTCTAAAACTTAATTTAAAGATAAGAAATCTTATAAGCTGAAGAATTCAAAAACTATGATCTTAATGAAAGGTTACTATACTGGTTATAAGATAAAATAATCAATAAGTACTAATAATCTAAGATCTATATTCAATCTTTTAAGATAATCACCTTATACTATAGATTTAATTATTCCTACACCCACATGGAAGGCTTTAAAAGAATTAAACAATAAATCACTTAAGGAATTCCAAATGGAAGTTGTTTAATTCAATTAGAAGATCTAAAGTCTAAGATCTAAGATTTGATCACTTTAGACTTAAGCTAAGTTTGGACTTAGAATTGAACCAAGGTGTTTCTTTTAGGATCCAAGCCTATGGATTAGCTTAATTAAGTCATTAAATAAGGATCTAACATTTTAAAATAGTTTAGACTTAATTCTTAAGACAAGGTGATTTTGAGTACTCTTAAGATCTTAAGATCTTAAGATCTTAATAAGAACTACTTAAGGTTTTCTTTACTTAATAACAACCATATTAACCTAAGATTTCAGAGAGGTGTTAAATGTATTAATTAGAAGTATTTTACTATATTTTTAAGGTTCAAAGGGTGCTCAAGCACATTTTGGTCAAAGTGACCAAAATACCCCTCTTAAGATTAAAAAATGAGATTTTAGGATTTAACTATCCAAATTGATTCAAATATATTTTAATGAGTTTCATAATGATTAATGAAGTAGGAAATATACTTATCTTGGGTTTTGGTAACCTAATTTACTTAATTAACACTAATTATAATTTAAGGCCCATTAGTGTGATTAAGGAAGCTAGGGCATCCCAGGGCAGTCCAATCTTATTCATAGGTTTTACCACACTTAAGAAAGTATTAGGAACTAGATTTACTAAAATTAGAGGCTTAATCATCACTTAATTCACTAATCCTTAATTAAGGTGATTAAGGGATGATTAGAAAATTTAAGGTTCCTAAATCACTTTTAATGGTCTAAATAAGTTTTCTGGGGTCACAGGAGTAATTAGGGACCTTAATCAACCTTTTTGGATAATTAATGAATTTAATATTATTTAAACAAAAATATAAAAGGATTAGGAAATTATTTAAAATCTAACCATTTGATATGTGATTTTATTTTATATTTAGGTTCCTTATATTTTTTTGATTAAAATGATATATTGGATGATACCATTTGGATAAGTATAGCCAAAGTTATTTAAATAATTTAATCTGTATTTTTATTTAAATTAAAACAATAGGATTTATTTTCTGAATTAATTACCTTAAGGAAACTAATTCAGAAATTCTTTTATTATTCTGTCGGCCCAATTCCAAAAGGCGCAGGTCATGGGTCGGCCCAACCTGTGACTTCGCCTTCTTCCTCGTGATAGGCTCCGCCCCAAAGGATCTTCAGCGCCCAAATTCTTGAGACTTAGGAGACGGCGGCGGCTTAACTCGATCCCTAAGCCTTCCTAGTGTCGAGGTGCATCTATTGAACTATGAACCCCCATCAGGGAGGCACCGGATCGCCAGGGTCCTACTCGACTGTGGCGTCACTTATGGCGCGTCTGTGAGGATCGAATTCTCCTCATAGAGCTAACCATTCGAGCTGGGTTTAAAGCCTACATGATCAGAGGCCGTAGGGGATTTGATTGGTCCACTCGACAAGCCCTGGGGATGGGTGGATCACTGAAGTGCTACTTACGGTGGAATGCAGATGGGTGCTCTCCTTGGGTTGATTGGCTCCTAGTCAAAATGATCGATTCAGTCGAACCCATCCTTCGATACAAAACTACTATCATTGACGAGGCTCCTATCACTAATTGGCTGGCTAAGTGCTCGAATGTGGTGCAGGATTTGGCGAGTCAGAGGCCAACTGGAAGTACACATTCAGACGGCGAATTCGTCGTCTGGTCCACTGCCAGACCTTGCCAGAGAGCTAGGCGCCTGCTAAGGAATCAAGGAGGGATCCTAACACAACATCTAGGGATAGATTGGAAGCGAGTCGAGCTAAAACTAGCTCGACAGAAGAATTAGGACAGAGGCTGTACCTGAGGATGGACGAAGCGACAGAGGCAAAGTAGGTAGCTCAGATCACTCTAGATGGTCACAGAAGCTCTTAGCAAGGGTGTCTGAACGTCAGACCTCGCCCTGAATCAGTTGTACTCAGTAGGTCCAGTCACCGGGTCACCGAGAACTTTAGACCAAACAGCAGGGAATTAAGGGGATTGCAGTGTGCAAAGGGACTCACTGTAATTCTTGAGAGGAATTTATAGGATCTAGAGACCTTTAGGTCAGGAGCCATCCATGGCCTTAAGTTTGGACCGAGAGGTCTCTCTCCATCTTCCACAATTGGGTGGGTCCAAGCCTCTGGGTCACCCTACTAGGCTCGGCCTCAACCAGAGTCCTAACGGCCTAGGGGACAAGGCAGGAGGGCGTGGGGGACAGCACTGGCGTGGCACGGTACAAGCGAGTTTTTCTATCAGCCTAGCGATCGGGCAAAGATGATGATCTACAGTGGCAGGGTCCGTCTCCATCGTCTGATCGCAAGATCGTTCAAAATCAATGGTCTTATGCGGCTCCCAATTAACAGAACCGCGGGTAGATCTCATGCGTCAGATGCTAGATGCCGATCGGGCTGATAGTATTAGTTCACGGTGCGTGCTATGTCAGCTATTGGATCATGAACGTTTGGATGCGTGCTCGAGTATCCAAACGACGGGTATGGTGCCTCGCTGTCTGGACCCCGCAGTGGATCTGCCGCGATCTCAATAGCAAATCTTGGGGTTTTCAAAATAATATAAAAATTTAATTTAATTAATTAAAATTCCTTTAATTAATTAATTATTTTCTATTAATTTATTAAATTCAATGTAGGACTAGATGAGCTCCAAAAATTCCCAAAAATTCACCCTTAGCTAATTAGGGTATGAAGAATTCAAAAATGAAATTAGATTTTTATTTGGAGATCAATTTAATTTAGATATTTTCCAAGGCTCAAAAATAGGCAAAAATACCAAAATTCTCAATTTAGCTCAAATTAATTTCAAACTTCTAGGGTTAGGTTTAAATGACCCATTGAGTTTAATGAAATCAAAATTAAGGCTTAGTTTGGCTTAATTAATCTAGATTTAGCTAGGATAACAACTAGGGTTGTTACAGGCTCCCCACTTAAGAATGATGTCGTCCCCGACATCATTCAAGTGAAGAAAGTCCTAAAGGGACTGAAAATTTAAATGGAGAAAAAAAATGGTACTAGATTTGCAAAGAGTTGTGGATATTTATGGCGTATATCACTTCTTTCTCCTAAGTAGGTTCTTCTATGGATCTATTCTTCCACTGGATTTTGACCATAGGAATTGAACGATTTCTTAGTTGCTTCTGATCACAAGCTAAGACTTTGATTGGTTTTTTTGGCATAAGAAAGATCAGGTTGGATCTCTACTGCTGGAAGTTGAACAAGATGAGCAGGGTCTCTGAGACATCTTCTTAATGATGATACATGAAACACATTATGGATAGCTGCAAAGTCATCAGAAATATTTAACCGATAGGCAAACGATCTTACTTTGGCTAGAATCTCAAACGGTCCAACATAGCAGGGACTAAGTTTCCTTGCTACACCAAATCTGTAGACACCCTTCATTAGACTGACTTTCAAATAGGCAGAATCTCCCACATTGAATTCTAGAAGATGGTGATGAGTATCATAATACTTGCTCTGACGATCTTGAGCTGAACGAAATCTCTGCTGAATTAACTGGATCTTCTTGTTTGTTTTCTCAACTAACTCCGAAACAAAAAGTTGAACACTTCCTATCTCTGACCAGGCTAGCGGAGTACTGCATTTTCTAACATACAATGCCTCATAAGGAGCCATTTTAATACTGGCTTAGAAACTATTATTGTAGGCAAACTCCACTAATTGAATATGATATTCCCAGGAATCGGCAAAATCAGGAACACAAAGTTTAAGAAATCTTCCAAGACTGGATTCACTTTTTCAGTCTGACCATCCGTTTGAGGATGAAAAGCTGTACTCATGGCTAGAGTAGTACCCAGATCTTGATGCACAGCTTGCTAAAACTTTAAAGTAAATCTGCTAGCTCTATCGGATACATTTGATTTTGGAATCCCATGCAGTCTAATAATTTCCTTGATATAGAGCTTTGTTAGCTTCTCTACTGAGTCAGTTTGATGGATAGGAAGGAAGTGCGCTGATTTGGTTAAGTGGTCTACTATAACCCAGATTGCATCAGCACCAGATTTGGCACGAGGCAACCCCATAACAAAATCCATAGATATATCGAACCATTTCCATTCCAGAATTTCTAATTAGTGCAGAAGACCACCAGGTCTTTGGTGCTCGGTCTTTACTAAATTACAGGCATGACACTTGGCCACAAAATTGGCCACATCCTTTTTCATACCGGGCCACCAAAATAATTATTTTAGATCCTGGTACATCTTAGTACTGCCTGGGTAAATATGATACCCAGAATTATGACCTTCAATTAACACTTCACAATTCATGGAATTAGGAATCCATAAACGATTACCTTGATAAATTACGCCATTCTGCAACTGCTGATCATGATAGAAACCACCTTTAGTATCTGCCTAGAACTTCAGATAATCATCGTCTTTAGTTTGCGAGATAGAGACATCTCTGTGGAAGGTAGGTTCCACTTTGATATTTACAAGAAGCGAACTTAGCATATCGCCACTAACTGGAGAAATTTCAAGCTTACAAAATTCTTGTTCTAAGGAACTAGAGGCGATTATAGATGATAGAGTAGCATGACGACTAAGAGCATCGGCCATTACATTTGCTTTTCCAGGATGATACTGAATACTGAGATCATAATCACTGATGAGTTCTAGCCATCTTCTTTGATGACAATTCAGTTCTCTTTGAGTGAAGATATACTTCAAGCTTTGATGATCAGTGAAAATCGAACACTGCACTCCATATAAATAGTGACACCAAATTTTTATGGCAAAGATCACAGCGGCAAGTTCAAGATCATGAACTGGATAATTTCTCTTGTGTGGTTTCAACTGATGAGAGGCATAAGCGATTATGTTACCCTCTAGCATTAACACACAACCTAGACCAATTCTAGAGGCATCAGTGTATATCTGATAGTCCAAGCCTTCTTTGGGCAGGACAAGAACTAGAGCGATAGATAGTGCATCCTTCAAAGTTTGAAATACTTCCTTGCATTCAGTACTCCAAACGAACGAAATAGCTTTCTGGGTTAACTTAGTCAAAGGCAAAGCAATCTGGGAAAAGCCCTTAACAAACTTTCTATAGTATCTAGCTAATCCCAAGAAACTTCTAATATCGGTGACTAACTTAGGCTGAACCCAGTCCTGAATAGCGCTCACTTTACTCTGATCTGTATGAATACCCTGGGCATTAACTACATGTCCCAAAAATGCAATGAATTTAAGCCAAAACTCACACTTGGAAAACTTGGCATACAACTGATGTTCAATCAGAGTTTCTAACACTACTCTTAAGTGTTCTTCATGATCTTTTAGGGTTTTAGAATAAATGAGGATATCGTTGATAAAGACGATCACGAACTTGTCTAAGTATGGTTTCAAAACTTGCGGCATCAAATCCATGAAGATTGATGGCGCATTAGTAAGCTTGAAAGGCATCACTAGGAATTCAAAATGACCATAACGAGTACGGAAAGCAGTCTTTCTTATATCATCTTCTCTTACTCGCAATTGATGATATCCAGACCTTAAGTCAATCTTAGAGAAAATGATAGCTCCAAATAACTGGTCGAATAAATCTTCAATTCTAGGCATTGGGTATTTATTCTTTATGGTGACTTTATTTATTTCATGATAATCTATGCACATTCTCATAGATCCATCCTTTTTATTTACAAACAAAACAGGTGCTCCCCAAGGAAACATACTTGGCCTAATAAAGCCTTTATTCAAGAGCTCCTGCAAATGTTCATTAAGTTCTTGCAAATCTTTAGGTGCCATTCTTTATGGTGCTTTATATATAGATTGGGTACCCAAAACTAGTTTAATAGAGAACTCGACTTCTCAGGAAGGAGGTACACCAGACAAATCTTCTGGGAATATGTCGGCGAATTCCTTAACTACTTTGCAATTAGAGAGAGGGGTACTTTCCTTTGCTTTACCCATCATAGTGACTAGATAAGCATCATAACCCTTGCTGATCAATTTCTCAACTTTGATAGCATTTATTAACGATAACTGTGTGCTAGACTTTCCTGTAAAAGTCTCAGACTTGCCCTGGGAATGAAGAGTGACTTTCTTTTTCAAACAATTTATCACAGCATTATGGTCACTGAGCCAGTTCATTCCAAGGATAATATCCAAGTTTGCTAATGGCAGGATGATCAATTCGAAGTTAAACTCCTGACTACTTAATGGAATTTTGATGTTACAAAACTTATTGGCACTTAGTTGGGCTCCGGATGGAAGTCAAATGCTCAAGGATTTTGCTAAGTTGCACAGTTGTGGTTTAAGGATGTTGGCAAATCATTCAGAAATAAATGAATGACTAGCATCAGTGTCAAACAACACATTGCAAGGCTAGTCATTAAAGTAAAGTGTGCCTAAATTATTCATACGAATTATATTAGCAAATTTCAATAATTAAAATACAGGAATACAATTAACAAAGGGAAAGTTCAGAAATGTGCAGCTGCAACCACACTGTTGTCCTCCGCGGCTTCGAGAGGTGTTAAAGCATAGACTCGTGTAGGATCGGCAGGACAGTTGTTTGTCTGCCTCCTGGAGTTATTCTGGGAATTAGAAGCAGACGGCTGCGCTGGAGCCGCTTTAGGAGTGGGAGCTGGCATAATGGCCATATTTGGCTCTCTCCTATTTAGTGGAGTAGCCCTGAACACCTGGTTCTTATGATATGGTTTCATTGGAACTCCATCCACTATTTCTGTATGAGCACAATTGTAGTACCTATGGCCTGTACGTCCACAATTGTAGCATTTATGGCCAAAGTGATAACACTTGCCATATGGATGAGGCTTATCGCAGCCTTGAATGGGTTCAGTAGTTGGTGCAGCTTCCAGTTGATAGACTTTCACAGAGTTAAGCATGTGTCTCTTGAAGGTTTCATGCTGGTTGGAAGTTCGTTGTGCCTTCCGCTTGAGATCTTTTTCTGATTGGTGATGCTCAATCACCTTTGCTGTCTCTACTAGCTCAAAGAAGCTAGTTAGGCGAAGTGGAACAATTTGATCCTTCGGTGAATCTCAGAGTCCACAGAGGAAGTGGTGGCACTTAGCCGGTTTAGAATGAGTAACTTCTGGAGCAAAGGGAATCAACCTACAAAATTTCCTTTCGTAGTCAGCAACGGAACGACTCCCTTGAGTCAATTTTATAATTGTGTCTGCAATGAGGTTTTGTGCATACGGGAGAGTGAATTCAGTCTTAAATGCTTCAACGAACTCGTCCCAAGGGATGTTCTCCATATAATAGTCAACAAACTTGATATTCCTGACCTCCTCCCACCAATACTCTGCTTTCGCATGAAATAGGTGGGTGGTGAGACGGACGGCTTCAGAGTTTGGGATCTTTAGACTAATCAGATCTTTTTCCACTACTTTCAGCCAGTCGGCTATGTCCATTAGCGATAGGTTTCCACCAAAGGTGGAAGGTCTCAGTCTTAAGAAATTGTGGAGAAGACTATCCATCAAGTCATGGGAAGGGATTGTATGTTGCGGAGCAGGGACAGCAGGAACAACAACAACAGCTGGAACAGAAGGATCACTCAGCATCTTCTGCATGACAATCGCTTGTTGGGCTTGGTTTTCCAGCAAGGTTGCTACCATTGCTCGCAAATGAGCCACTTCATCGGTAGAACTACTGGATGTGATAGTATTCTTGATAGGTGTGACAACAGGCGGTGATCTAGGATTCATTCTAATTTAACAATGCAAATTGTATTTTAGAATTTTCTTAAATGAAGATAGTTGAATGATATCAAAACTTTTCATTACTTGCTCAAATAAGGGATTACATAAAATATAGAAAATGCAAAGAAAAGCATAACTCTACTAGAATCATGTAAGTTAAAAGATGATAATTGCTCTAACTAATGCTTAGACATCCTTAATATGCTCAGCCGTAAAGGCTACACAAAAGTCCTCAAAAGTCACTTCTTGATGCTTCTTCTTTCGCTACCTTTCGAGCTTTGCAATGGTGTTGTACCACCAAACTCCTGTGTAATCCAGCATCAGATCCATCACAATGTCCACGTAGAGTGACTCGGGACACTCTATATGTATCAAGATTGACTCCACTCAGCTCAACAATTCCTTTGCGTATATAGGAAAGTCAAGCCCTTAGCACACTGCTTGATGCAGAAGTTTGTCCAAGACTGAGGTCCCTTTTGTTGAAACTCTATCAATTTGTCAGTTACTCTTTTGTCTCCATTTGAAACTATAGCTCCAAGCCATCTAGAAGGTGTGCAGATAATAGTCCATGTCAGACTCTCCAGAATCCATTTGACTATAAAAGGAGAAGTTACTAAGTTTTGTTAAACTAGAGATAATGAGATTTTCAAGATATGAGTATTTTCATTCTACAAGTGTTCAAAGAGTTACCGATAATACTATGTTATGGATGTTACATATTGGTGTTTTCACCTCAGAAGAACGGTCCATTAAGTCGAAAGGAATCATAGATCCCATTCTGACACCTTATGGTATTCTCTGTTACCAACTGTGGGGCCCCGTACTGTCCCGCGGCTACGCTAATACTAATATTAGCATAACTGCGTGGAGTACAGTGCTCCACTCCGGTGGCAAATCCTGAACTCAAGTAGAGTCAGGTAGGACCCAACTCACCTTAAGCCAAGGACTTGTCACCTTATAGAAGAAACGGTGAACATACATCAATATTTATCAAAATAGTGGAAGTAAGAAGTATAATAGTATAACATCCACACACATACTATAGTATAAAAGAGTAGAAGAAATAGTAACTCAGATCAAATGCAGAAAAGTAAATACATCCATAATTTAATTATTACAAACTGAATTTAAAAGAAAGTAAAGTCTCTCAAATTCACTGCAAAAAGGGAAAAATCTATCTAAGCAGCAGTAGGAAGATCCTCTTCCTGCACCGGCTCCGATCCTGCAGCACTACCGACGAACAACTCTGAATCCAACATTTGTCGGTATCACAAATGCCAGGGCCCCAGCAAAAAAGGTTAAAGTTAGACAATTATCTAAGTATTTCTTAGGCTATTTAAGTGAACTGAGTATTCAAGATATCACATTTAAAGGGTTTTAAATATACAAGCATTATAAAGGTGCAACAAGCTACCAAAATAGGGTAGCTATAACTAATCATTTATAGCTAATCAATAGGTATGTAAAAGAACATATAAAAACATCAACTAAACATGGTGAGGCTAAAAGCACAAGTAACTGCAACTACTGAAATAAATCTGATCCTAACATGCTTATGATCACATGGAGACATGCTGAGAACAATAAGAACACATGTACTAAAAATAAACATACAATTCTAGCATCCTAAACATGCCAATATTTTAGTAGTAACCAATGAGAGCGTATATATAAGCATGCAGATTGACATGAATAAGAGGCCACTTAAGCATGTGGCAAAAGTAAACTATGTACATGCATGAGCAATAGTAAAGCCACTGAGACAGGTGGCAAAGCAAGTTAAGTACTAAAAGAAAGGCCACTAAAGCATGTGGCAAAGTAAAACAAACACTGACAACTTAACTAAAGTAGCAGTAAGCCTAAGACATAGTGCTTCCATAACAGAACAGGCCATACAGGGCCTCTAAACTGAAAGTTCAACATGTATCCATCCTAGGCATCCACAGAGCTAAGTTCGAGTGGAACTTATAGAATAAGACATGTATCCATCCTAGAAATCCATCGAGCTAGGTCTGAGTCTATTCCATAATACTACTAGAACTGAAGAGGCAGACTATGCTAGGACATACTCTACTAACTGAAAGCATTGAATGAACGGAATGAATGATATGCTTTTCAAATACTAACTTAGGATGTATCATCCATATCCTAGGTTTACTTACTATGCTCAAGGAATAAGGCCCAGTATTCAAGGTGTGCAGAGCAATCAAGTCAAAGTAAGCAAGAGACTCAATATTGACTCATGTGATATCCGTGGTTGTCTACTTTATCCAAATCTAACTATTCTGAGAAGATACAAGTTTAGGATCTCCAATATCCAGCTATCGAGTAAGATCTCAGATTTACAACCTTAATGTTAATATTAAAACTTAATAAGTTCTAATTCATAATCATATGATGACTATAAAGATTTAAAGTAAATGAATCAACGACTAATACAAAGGTGTTTCTTTTAGGATCCAAGCCTATGGATCAGCATAATAAAGTCATTAAATAAGGATCTAACATTTTAAAATACTTTAGACTTAATTCTTAAAACAAGGTGATTTTGAGTACTCTTAAAATCTTAAGATCTTAAGATCTTAATAAAAACTACTTAAGGTTTTCTTTACTTAATAACAACAATATTAACCTAAGATTTTAGAGAGGTGTTAAATGTATTAATTAGAAGTATTTTACTAAATTTTTAAGGTTCAAGGGGTGCTTAAGCACATTTTGGTCAAAGTAACCAAAATACCTTTCTTAAGGCTAAAAAATGGGATTTTAGAATTTAACTATCCAAATTGATTCAAATCTGTTTTAATGAGTTTAATAATGATTAATGAAGTAGGAAATATACTTATCTTGGGTTTTGGTAACGTAATTTACTTAATTAGCACTAATCATAATTTAAGGCCCATTTGTGTGATTAAGGAAGCTAGGGCATCCTAGGGCAATCTAACCTTGTTAATAGGCTCTACCACACTTAAGAAAGCATTAGGAACTAGAGTTACCAAAATTAGAGGCTTAATCATAGCTTAATTTACTAATCCTTAATTAAGGTGATTTGGGGATGATTAGAAAATTTAGGGTTCCTAAATCACTTTTGATGGTCTAAATAGGTTTTTTGGGGTCACAGGAGTAATTAGGGACCTTAATCAACCTTTTTGGATAATTAATAAATTTAATATGATTTAAACAAAAATACAAAAAGATTAGGCAATTATTTAAAATCTAACCCTTTGATATGTTGTTTTATTTTATATTCAGGTTCCTTGTATTTTTCTGATTAAAATGGTATATTGGATCATACCATTTAGATAAGTATAGCCAAAGTTATTTAAATAATTTAATCTGTATATTTATGTAAATTAAAACCATAGGATTTATTTTCTGAATTAATTTCCTTAAAGAAATTAATTCAGAAATTCTTTTATTATTCTGTCGGCCCAATTGCAAAAGGCTCAGCAGGTCCAGTCGCCGGGTGACGGCGGATAGGATTCCAAAGGATCTTCAGCGCCCAAATTATCGAGACTTAGGTGACGGCGGCGGCTCAACTCGATTCCTAGGCGTTCCTGGAGTTGAGGCACGTTGATTGGACTATGAACCCCAATCAAGGAGGCACCGGATCACGAGGGTGCTACTCGACCTAGGCGTCACCTATGGCTCATCTGTGAGGATCGAATTCTCCTCATAGAGCTAACAATTCAAGCCGGGTTCTAAACCTACACGATCATAGGCCGCAGGGGATTTGATTGGTCCACTTGGCAAGCCCTGGGTATTGGTGGATCACTAAAGTGCTACTCACAGTGGAACGCAGATGGGTGCTCTCCTTGAGTCGATTGGTTCCTAGTCGAAACGATTGATTTAATCGAACCCATCCTTCAATACAAGACTACAATCATTGATGAGAGCTCCTATCACTAATTGGCTGGCTAAGTGATTGAATGCATTGTAGGATTTAGCGAGTCAGAGGCCGACTGGCAGTGCACATTCAGATGATGAATTCATCGCCTAATCTACTGTCAGACTTTGCCAGAGAGCTAGGCACCTGCTAAAGAATCAAGGAGGGATCTTAGCACAACATATAGGGCTAGATTGGAAGCGAACCGAGCTGAAACTAGCTCGATAGAAGAATTGTGACATAGGCTGTACCTGAGGATGGATGAAGCAATAGAGGCAAAGCAAGCAGCTTGGATCACTCTAGATGGTCACAGAAGAACTTAGCAAGGGGGTCTGAATACCAGACCTCGCCCTTAATCAACTGTACTCAGCAGGTCCAGTCGCCGGGTCGTCGAGAACTTCGGAGCAAACAACAGGGAATTGAGGGGATCACAGTGAGCAAAGGGACTCACTGTGATTCTCGGGAGGTATTTATAGGCTCTAGAGAGGTTTAGGTCAGGAGCCATGGTCTTAGGTTCAGACTGAGAGGTTTCTTTCCATCTTCCACAATTGGGAGGGTCCAAGCCACCGAGTCACCCTACTAGGCTCGGCCTCAACTGGAAGGGTCCTAACGGCCTAGGGGACATGGCAGGAGGGAGTGTGGGACAACGCTGGTGTGGCATGGTATGAGCAAATTTTTCTGTCGGCTTGGCGATCGGGCGAAGATGATGATCCACAGTGGCGGGGTCCATCTCCATTGTCTGATCGCAAGATTGTTGATAATCGACAGTCTGATGCGGCTCCCGATTAACAGAACTGCGGGGTAGATCTCATGCGTCGGATGCTAGATGCTGATCGGGTTGATAGGATTAGATCACGGCGCGCGTTATGTCAGCCGTTGGATCATGAGCATTAGGATGTGTGCTCGAGCATCCATACAACGGGTATGGTGCCCCGCTGTTGGGACCCGCAGTGGATCTACCGCGGTCCCGATAGCAAATCCTGAGGTTTTAAAAATAATATAAAAATTTAATTTAATTAATTAAAATTTTTTTAATTAATTATTTAATTTTTATTAATTTATTAATTCCAATTTAGGACTAGATGAGCTCAAAAAATTCTCAAAAATTCATCCTTTGCTAATTAGGGTATGAGGAATTCAAAAATGAAATCAAATTTTTATTTGGAGATTAATTTAATTTAGGTATTTTCCAAGGCTCAAAAATAGTTAAATTACCAAAATTCTGAATTTAGCTCTGATTGATTTCAAACTTCTAGGGTTAGGTTTAAATGACCCAATGAGTTTAATGAAATCAAAATCAAAGCTTGGTTTGGCTTAATTAATCTAGATTTAGCTAGGGTAACAACTAGGGTTGTTACACCACTTAGCCCAATGACTCTCTTCTTTAGCTAAATTCAGAATCGATGCATGTAATGCTATTTGGTGGAATCAAGCTTATGATATTGCACAACTAAAACATTAGATATGAGATCTTAGACATAAGTATCAGATTTAACTAAATTGATCACATGAGGGTCTATGTGCCGGGATCGACCTCCATGTGTTCATCTCTGAGGATTAGGCATAACTTAGTTTGATTTAGGGGACACCCTATAGAAGATTATATTGCTTGATTAAAATTAAAACACCTAAGTAATATGATATTTAAAATTGACAAAAAAGTGTACTGACACGAATCCTTTAAATGAATTGCATGTTAAAGCCAACTCTCCCTATTTTTTCATCTAGTAGTTTCTAATCAATGAAACTCTGATTGTTAAATTAAAACTAACCTCACAAATTAAATCATTGTTCAAACATCAGTAAAAAATATTAATCTTTAGAAAAAATAAACACCCTCTCGGGATTTCCACTCCCTTATTACTTTAGACCACATGCACTTGCGTGCGAGCGCAAACACGTATTAAACGTTCTATCAATATGCTATCGTATATGCCATAGACATGCATAACCTTGATGCCACATTGCATCTCACAAATCCTGAGTGTACTCCAAATCGTATCGCTAATAATCTTTTTTGTGCTCTGAATAACATCGCTAAAAATTTCTAGGTGTGCTCCGACTCGCAACGCAAACAGATCCTAGGTGTGCTACGAATCGCACCGCTAACAAATCTTAGGTGGGCTACGCATCGCACCACTAGTGATATGATATGCTTATGTGATTCATATTATGCAAAACTGAAAGGTTAAATATTTAAATCCAAAAAGAAGAAAACATATCCCTCTTTTGTTGTTTATCTATTTATCACGTCACTTTCTAACATGCATATTAACTAAAATGCCAAGTTATACAAAATTCTAAAATCATAATAATATTCTAATTTATACATAATTTAGATCTTAATCATCCTTGATTAGATAGTTTTCATAATCATAACTCAGAGTCATCCTAATTTCTTACAAGAGTATAAATTCAATCTAATTCTATTTAGGTTATTACTACCACAAGAATATAAGATTAAATCCTAAGAGTTTACAACATAAATCTAGGATTCTATCTCAAAATATGACAAATAAGATACCTTACCTTGGTGATATATCTTAACTATAGTCCTAACAAATATATTATTTAACCTTATCTATTAAGGATACTACTAAAGTTCTTAAGTTATTCCAACCAACAATGCAAGTTTCTAAGATTGAAATAATATCAAGACAATTCTTAATTTGAGCAAGGACACATGCAATTCATAATTACTAAATGAATTTGAAAGAGAAAATTAAGGATTTAAATCACTTTTAATTTTCTAATAGTTAACATGTTATTCTACCAAATGAATCTTATAATAACAGAACTTGGTTATTTGAACAACTAATATCTTTCATGGAATAAATAAATGACATTAAGCATGCTAATTCACTAATTTAGAATGAAATCAATAAGATATAAGGGCTTAGCACTAATCCTTAATTACGTTAATCCTCTTTAAAGACTTAAGAGTCCAACATCTATAATTGAGTTCAAGAAGTAAATCAAAATTTTTTAAATAATTCCTTACTGTCTAATGATGGTTTATGCAGTAAATAAGCCAAATTTGACTAAATAATTATCTTAATATTAGCTAATTATAGTTTTGAGCTAATTAAGCATAATTAACAAATTTAATATCCAAAGTTGAGAAATTAGGTTATCATTAGGGTCTTTATAGTTTAATGAATTCATAGGCACTAAATTTACTAAAATTAAATCATAAATGATGCTAATATTCATTAATTAAGCACTTAGGTGATTAAGGAAGGATTAGCATAATTAAATTAAGGAAAGTGATTTTAATTTCATAAATACATTCTCCTCTATTTTTTGAAGAGGTGATTTGACTAAACATACACTCTAATAATCACTAATCATGCAATTGGATAATTAGGGCACAATTACGAAATTCATCCATCGAAGGTAAAATATTATTATTGTAGCTTATTATTCTACATATTTTCTAATAAAAATAGTATATATATTTATTGATTTGGATAAGCATTAACTGAAAATCATTAAACCCTAAAACTCATAAATTTTCTTAATATTATGACTTTAAGAATTTCATTTATCAAATTGCATAATTATATTTAATGGCTCGGGCCCTTTCACGTAGACCCAACCCGTGCAAAAATTAAGACTTTAGGGTTTCTAAGAGACCCTAAATTCTAGGTATCCTGAACGCCATCTTAAGCATTCCAGAGCTATAATCAATCACATGGCTGAGGTCTACATAGAGACACAGAAAGCTTCAAATGGGATGGACTAAAATGCTCCAATCCTATTCATCCATTTTGAAAGTCAGTGTTTAATGTGGAGGGGAAATTCCCCCTTCATAGTCCACTGCCCGAATAGGGATAAAACTATACAAATTCCTTGGGTCAAGGCTGACCTAAGAAACATTCTCATGGATTGAGAAGTGGACGAAAATGTGAGATGGTTAATGGGGCTTAGACACTGTACCCCATTGTATAAGCTCAAGTTCGTAGCCACTCTATTGTGTTCTATCGAATCTGATCAATGCTATGCACCAAATTCTTAGCAATAAGGATAGCAAATAGGATTCCCAATTACATAAAAAATAAGACATGTACTCAGGTAGACTGGTGGTCCCCTTGCTTTCCTGATCCTACAATTGTCATCAAGAGGACACCAGGGAGAACCTAAATGGCTTGATCGAAGTAGCATGACATTAGTTTTGATGTTGGAGCTCTGAGTTCTTTGGAAAAGAAGAAAAAGAGAATAAGAAGAAGAAGAAGAAGAAGGAAATAAATCAACAGGTTCTGAAGAGGCTGCAAGACAGAAATATGTAGGCACAGGAATGGGAGATGCATGCATGTGTACTCATGGCGCTAGATCGGGATGACAAGGCATAGTGCTTTATCGATCTAGGCAACTGGATCAGATCTGGTAGGCTCGATTTGATCTCGAGGTTTATAAAATAGTAACTTTAATGCCAAACATAAGATCTGGCCTCTGATCCAATGCCTGGATCTAGATTGGGTTGTAGATGCCATCTGATTTGTTCCAGATGAATCCAAAGATAGCTTAGATCATGAGATCTAGTTGTCCTATGTTTGGGAGACACGGCGGATCCTACAATAGCAATTGGATGTCAGAGCCATTGGTAGTAACTAGTCAAATATTAATTTAAATATTTGAAATTTTTATTTTAACTAAACAGACTCCGAAAAATACCACAAATTCACCCGTAGCTAATTTAGGTGCTAGGAATCCAAAAATGCGATCATATTTTTTATCAAAGGTAAGAATAGTTATTTTATTTTTTAATTAAATAGTGTTGCTACTTCTAGGAGATCTGCAAAGCTGTTGTGGTGCTGAAACACCAAGTGATTCTTGATCAGGTCTCTTAAACTATTAAGAAATCAACTACACATTGTAGCCTCAGACCTTACTAGATAATGAGTAAATCTGGAAAGTTTCCTGAATTCTACCTCATACTAAAAGGCTGAACTATTTCCTTGAGTTAATTGTATTGACTCATCTTCTAATATCGTATGGGTAGAATGAGGAAAGAATTTATTTCTGAATATTGCCTCAAATTCGTCTTAAGAAATACTTCTTACCTCACTTTCTGTGAAGCAAAAATTTAACTCGTTATCCCACCAAAATTCTGCTTGTTTTGAAAACATATGTGCAGTCCAGTACATTTATTTAAGAGAATTGAAAGTTACAATTTAAGAATTTATAATGAGCAACTATTTACAAAATTGAACAAAGAATATTATTTTAAAATCCTGGAAAATGGGAGAATGCTGATTATTCCAACATTTTCTAACCATTTCCTAGTAAGCGTGAGTCCACTGATCTTCAATAGATTCCTCAATGACTTGTCTAGAATTGAGAAACCAATAATGTTGGGACATTTTATAGCACTAAATGCTTCATATACTCGATGAAGCCATTCCTTATCCAATTTAAGAAAATGGTCTCCTCTAAGGACTAGATTCTTCAAATTCTTATTGAACATATCACCTTCTGTTAGAGATACTCCAAAATAAAGTTTTTTAAAGGAAATTCTGTTCTCATAGTTACTATTCCAATAATGATAGAATATTTTAGAATAGTAGCCTAGGTTGGAACCTTTGCTTGCCATCTAATATAGTATTATATTAGAATATAGTTATACTAGGTTATTTTATAAGGATGCTTTAACTCTTTCTTTCATTATGGATTAAATGAAATATATTTACTTTAGATTTGACTTTCCTTCTTATTTCCCAAAAAAATATACTCTATGATACCACTATAATGCCCCATTATTAGATTAAACAATCTTAACCTAACAATGAGTATTATAGTAGTACTTAATACCAGAATAGTATATTTTAACTCACTATTGAGTACTGCCTTTGCTTGTGGATCTATATGGGGGAAAATCATCATCTAATAAACTTTCATCATATAAAGCATATATATATATATATATATTATATGAAAGAAAGTTTAAAGTCATCGCAGGGATTTAAAAGATAATCATCACAAAGTAATAATTACAAATTTTATAAATAGATCACTCATCCTCACATATAATATAAGAGATAAATAGCTGAAGTCCTTAGGTAAGCTGTTACAGCTCAAGCACTCCTTTAGGTACCAAATATGCTTCATGCTCTTGATCTACTATATTTGGTTTATAATATAGTAGGGCATAACTAACAAAAGAAAAATAAGTGGTTAGACTATAATAAGTCTATGTACAATTTATAGGTAAGCATTGTTATTTTATTTAAGGGAATATCACAATAATTAATTACAATTTTAATTAAGTGGAGCAAAAATGTAAGAAAATGAACTAGAAGTAAAGATAGTATTAAAATCTATAAGATGTGTATGTGGTTTATAATTGTAACAACTCTACTGTTGTTAACCTTTAATTAGAAGCCGAATTAACTCCAATTCACTTCTTGTACCCTTATAATAGTATTAGGAGCATTCACCTCAAGTTTAATGCTATTTGGAGATCATTTGCGATTTATAAACATTTCTTATTTTTTTCAAAATTTTGAGAATGCCTATTTTATTTTGATCTTAAAATCAAAATTGAAGATCGCCATTGGACTCCTCACCTCCAAATTAGCTAAGGATGGTATTTTGGGAATATTTGGAAGTTGTCGATTTTTTCTGAATATTTTATTATTATTTAAATGCTCAGACAAATAGGATAATTTAATTGACCTCCATCATATATCCTATTTCATTTTTGAGTTCCTCACCCCTCAATTAGACAAGGGTGAATTTTTGGGATTTTTTGGAGTCCGTCTGATTATTTAATTATGAGTAATTAATTATGTATTCATTATTTTTAGTATTTCTAAAATTATTAATTATTAATTATTAATAATTTTCCTAACCCTATCAGGCATCTTGATCCTTGCCGCTCGATCGCTCTTGCAATTAGATTGGGTGGCTGCAATCTGTTCTATCTCGAGGACCATTTCATAGATCGATCGGATCAGACGACCCCTCTCGCTTCATCCCTGTACGTCCCTCTGCACCATGATCGGGCGCAAAGACGTAAGCTGCACCGTGCCAGAGTCCCAACTAAGACCTCAAGACTCCCTAGCATATTCTTTATTTGCATTTTTGCTCATCTCCTCTTACCTTAGAATCATCTGGGAGCCTGGAGGTGTCTCGAAGGAAATTCGCTCATAGAGGCCAAACCCTAACCCTAACCGATTGAACATCAACCAGGTATGCTCCTCCCAATTTCTATATTCCTTCTTTTGTGAAATTACTTATTCCTAACTCTATTTCACATCCTAAATCACTAAAGAAAACTAAAATTGGGCTCAACCGAGTCCAATTTTGAACTTAATCAGCCTTTGATCCACAGTGCTACACAATGATCTCTCCCCATCCCATCCTCGGCCGCAGGGTTGGACCTAGAGTTCAATCTTGTAGCCGCTAGAGTAGATTAGGTTAGGGGTTTTGTGTTCAGATGGAAGGCCACGTCGAGGTCATCAATTTGCGATGCGGCCCACCGGCGAAGAGGCTCAGAACCACCGGAACGGCGATGCCCTAGATCAGTTCCTCATTTCCATCAAGGAAGACAAAGGAAATCCCTGACTTGTGCTTGTGGTTCGAGCGTCGCACCTGATAAACTGGGCCGGGTTCGACTCCTCCTTAACCGCGCAGCCCTGCTCGATCTCTATGCGTCTGGAAGACGACACTGACAGACAGCGCCTGGGAGTTAGTGTCAGGTGACACTAAAAATGAGGGAAGTAATCATGCAATAATAATTTGATTTAATTTCAATTTTATTTAATTCATAATTTATAAAATACTTAACCAAATTATATGAAATTATATATTGTTTTATTCAAAAAAAAATGAGATAACCATGTTAGTATAATTCAATTTAGGATTTGAACCCTAATTTTCATAATCACTTTTTAACCCTAATTAGAAGTCCCATAATGCCTAATTTTTTAATGTCATCTGATTTTGATCTACTTAATGTCATTCTTCTCCATATTCCATGAGGATTTCATATTTACTATTATCTTTGTGATTGGACAAAAATGGTTAAATTAGGTATTTGGCTCCTTAATTATTCAAATTATATGATTCTGTGAATTTATATTTTTCATGTTTTAGGCTTTAAAATCCTAGGACAGCAAATATGCCTCACTATTTTTAACCTTTTGTCACTTCATTTGTGAATTTGATCTTGGATTAGTGTAGATTATATGCTTATATACTTAGCAAAATTATTGATTAAGCCCTCAACATTAGGAGAGTTATTGTAAGAATGATTTCATAGCCTTGATTTGATTGTAATCCTAAGAGCTAGCTGACCTTTCCATTTAGTATATTTAACCTTAGCGCATATCTCTTTATAGGATGTGAACCATTTTGGACTAGTTTCCAATACTTGGAACTGAACATGGAAATCATTCCCTTTAGCTCCTAAACTTTGCCTTAAGACTCTAGCATTTAGTTAGAAATGTTACTTAGTTCCCTAGTGTGAATTTTCTTTAGGTCTCCTCTAGGTTTCAATAACCTACAACTTTTAGTGAATTAGAACTTGAAGCTAGTAACCCTTCCTCTCCTATACACATAGACCTCTCATATTAATGTTCTTAGTTAGTCTAGTGTTTGATTAAGCTAGAACCCTTAAAGTGCAAGTTATCATCGATAAGCTATAGTAGTGGACCTCTTACTTTCACTTCTTAAGTGTAATATCCTTAGCCCATACTTTCCTCCATTTTGTTCTATAAGCCTTGAATCTAGTAACTAATATTTATTATGTGGCTTAAGATTAGTGTAGGATTGGCTTCATTTTGCACCAATATACTTATAAATTATTTTATCATTTCATAAAATTAAATCAAATTAAATCAAATTACTATTTTCCAAAACTCAATTGACTTATAGTATTACCTACAATTGACTTAGAGATCAATATCTCTAAGACAATTGGGAGCTTAATCAGCTCCAATAATTAAGTTAAATAATCTAAACATTAGATAATTTTGGATATCACATAGTTTTCTATTACTTGAATTTCTTGAATGCATGCTTTGCTTTGAGATTACAATCTTGAATATACATATAAGATAGTGTGCATAAATAAAATATCCATAATAAAACATAGGGGTTTCTTAGTGGTGGCTAGGGCAGGCTTAGGGGGGATATAAGGAGACCTCACATATTTTAGAGAAGGAATGAGAGTATTTATTTTTTATGAGACCCCATAATCCGTACTAGTTAGGAAAACATGCTTAAATCCTCACTCATTTTGTAACTTCGCTCGCATAACGGAAAATTAAAATAACTTGAATTATTGGGTTATCACAATCTTATTGATTGTGAGAACTTGTCATATAGCCCTTGAGCTATGCTTACTTTTCATAGTCCTTGACTATGCCTTCTTAGCCCAAGAGGCCAATCTTTTTCTTACTTTACTTTACTGCATAGTTCTTATTTGTTGTACTATAGTTTACTTACTTGCAGTCTTATTTTCATGCAGTGTATGTTACTTCACTTACTTTCCTACTTCACTACTTTAGTTTATTGTTACTTAGCATAAAGTCTATTGAACTTATCAATGTATTTATTTTATACTTTCATATGCACATTTATTTTCTAACCTTATTAGGATGTCTTTTCCCTTATTTGCTTTTGCAGGCTAGAGCAAACCTACTTGTGAGTTCTTACTTCTTAATTACTATCTTCTTTATAGTTATTATTACCCTTACTTTGTTGATTTAATTGCTTCACTTTTAGCACTTTACTATAAATTGCATATGTGATATACAATTAAATTATAATTAAAATTTATTCAATCATAAAATGTACTTATACTCTTTAGTCTAATCGCTTATTTTTCTTTTTTTAGTTGTGCCCTACTATATTTTGTAAGTCAAAAATATGATAGATCAAGAGTATTTTCTAGATAGATGAGCTGGACCTAGTTTTGGACTTAAGTAGCTTTGAATATTCTTGCTTTCACATATTTTATTTTATTAAATGTGAGATGAGAGAATTCAGTTTGTAATAATTTATTTTTTGTGATACTTTTACTTTATTCTATGATAGATTTACATTTATTATTAATTGCTTAGTTTGGATATTGGATTAATGCACTTTACTACTTTCTTATTTCTCTATTTGTACATTTCATTTCTTAACTTACACCCTCACAAAGATTCTTGGCCACACAACACTCAATGTTGGATTAGTTTCCTTCTGATCCAGTGTTAAGTGCTGTGGTAACACCCTAGTATTGGATTGGATCCCTGATCTGTGTTGGGGTCGTTATAATAATCTACTGTTCAAACCTACTTTAAATATATTAATAAAGCAAGTATGTGATATAAAGGCTTATGAATAAAATAGAGAAAATATGTATATGTCAAAGTAGAGCAAATGCTAAGCGCTAATGAAAGATAGTATAGGAAAAAATATAAGTGATAAGTAAAGCTACACTGCACAAGCTATAACTAAAACTAAAGTGGTAAGATATTGTAGTATAATAAGTAAAGTAACATCAGTCTTTTAGATTGAATGATTAGAGAATATAGTCAATAAGATTGTGAGATATGCAACATATATTTATTCATCTTGTAATTTGTTCTGTAAGCACAAAATAAGTGAAGAGTCAAGTATGTCTTCTCATCAAAAATGTAAGTGAGATCTCTTGTAAGTACACATATACTTCCTTGTATGAATTATGTAGTCTTTTGATACTCTAATAGCCTGCCTTGATCTACAACAACTATATAGTATAATCCACCAGATGACACCCCTAAGAAGTTATTTAAATTTTTAATATTTATTTTATGCACAAAGTCTTAATATATGATTCAAGGTTTAGTCTCAAAGCATTGCAGCATTCAAGGAATTTCAAGTTATTATAAACCATGTGATATCCATTATTTTCCACTTTAATTATCTTCCTTAATGATTGAGGCTAATCAAACCCCCAATTAACTTAGACATCAAAAATTTATAACTTAATTGAAGTATATTATTAGTATAATAATGCAGATTGGAAAGTAGTATTTAGTTAAGTATTATTTAGATGACAAAATAATTTATAGATATAGTTGAAGAGTTATTAATAAATATCCTATTCTATAGCCAATATTACAATATTTAATCTATCTCACTTTCTATAAGTCTCATTACTTAGGTGATAGAGTTTCTATCACTACATTATTCATGCATCTACAGTATCACTATTCTTTAGCTATTAAATCTCACTAACAACTTAAGTTTTCTAGACTTAAGGAGGTTCTTCTATCAAACCAATTAGGTTGACTAAATCATTAGTGTGACACAAATAAGTCAAATCTACTCTATCTTTAGACTTAAAAAAGATTTTACAAGGTTGTAGTCTAATATGGTCAAGTTTAAGGAATGGCATTACTTAAATTACAATTATTTATAGTTATTTCACATTAGCTTACTAATTCAAACATCAAGTCTCCCTTCTTAATCATAAAGATTTCAAGTCATAGTATTACTGTCTCTAAATTCCTAAGATAAACTTCATTACTTAGCTCTTAAAATGTTCTATATCTTATATGACTTAAGACTATATCTAGTCATATCTCATTCACTAAATATCCTAGATAAACATAAACCTCACACTGAGCATGATGAGGTAGGCTACACTTCATTAGGCAAGCCACACTTAGTTACTTAAGTTATTATTGAGTTCTAGAGGAATCTAAACATTGTCTATTTATTAATTCTACTAAGGTGGTTCCATTCTATAGTTTTATATTCTTTCCTAACCATATGTACCACACTAAAGCCTACTCTCTATTATTTTAATGATTGATCACATGATCAAGGCACAAAATTGCCATTAAAATTCTCTCTCTAAATAGTTAGGGTTCAAATTAGGTTTACTAGTGTTAAGCCAATACTAGGATATTCTAGTTATTTTCCTACTCAAAAAATCATTTGATAATGAACCATGCCAAAGACTAAGTTTGCTAAGGTGCCCTAGGTTTTAAGAAACCTACAATTATCAAACATATGGTTTTAATATTAATTAAATAAGGTGCCCAATATGCAAAATCTCTAAATGATATCCAAATGACACAAAATTAGTGGCTATAGATTCTCTATAGCATAAGGAGTAAAATAACAGTAAGTATTCTCAATTTGGACTTCAAATGGCTTAATCAGGGTTTAATCATTCTTAATGATATTTAAAAAATGATTAAAAAAATTAATTATTAAAATAGAAAAGTAACTTCATATTAATGTTCTATATATTATTATGATCATTTTGGTATATAATTTCAATATATTTGGTTTATATTTTAAAAGTTATTAAATTAATTTGAATTTTTATTAATTATATTGATTACTATTCCTAAGGATCAACTCACACATGCGGCCAACTTGCGTACGGGCAATAGCTGCTGCACGCATGCGGGCCATTCGCAAGTACAGCCTGATGGAGAAGGTCATGTGGGTTAGGCCGACCTGCCCATCACTGTTCTACTTCTATGTTGGGGACTGTAGGGTGTGGAACTAGGGTTTACAAATACTCCCTGCACAAACTGATCCATATAGCATATAATATACCAAAATGAAGCTACAATAAAGTCTTATTCAAAGCCTATAAAATTCCCAATTCTAATAGCACGGATTGACGTAATTTATTAAATATATTAGTTAGGCCTATGTTCTTTATGAGGTCAAATTGTGACCCCCAGAGTGAATCCCATTGCCAGCAACTTGGTTCATAAGGACCATTAGGTTCAAACTTACCTTTCGAGCCTTTCCACAGCATCTGGGCACACTAGGAATAGAAGATGAGAGTTCGAGCTCCTATGCAGACTTGGGTTACTGTGTGACACTGTTGTACCCTGAGCTACAGTGACTCCAAGAGGCTTGATAGGGTTCAATTAACCTTAAGCAACAATATTACAATACATGGCATGCAAAAATGAAATCTAATTTGCAAGATTTAATGGGTTAATGTTTAGGGAACAATTGTACTTCAATCTTTAAATGAAGTTCTTCATGAAAGTTTGAGAAGAAGCGACTGCAATTTCTTGACTCTAGATTCAATCTTAGCCAATGCAAACATGACTTAGCTCCCATTTGGGATATTAATTGGGTCAGGAGAGTTTCTAAAGCAACAGGCATGGCAGCAGCCACAGCTTGCACTAGCACGCAGCTACCACACGCTGCTCGTGCATAAAGCACTAAGGATAATTAGTGCCAGTCGTCTGATCTAGATAGCAATATCTCCATTGTTTGATCAAATGGCAGAGTGTCATTTAATAGGATGACAAATCTTATTTTAATTAAATAAAATAATTAACAATTAGCAATAATTTTAATTAATTAAATTAAGCTATCAAATGAGCTCCAAAAAATTCCAAAAATTCACTCCTTGCTAATTTGGGGTGAGGAACTCAAAAATGAAGTCAAATTTCTAATCGAATGTCAATTTAATTATCTTAATTTTATTAATAATTAAATGCATTAAAATATTTGAGATATTCAAATGAAATCAAAATCAAACCAAATTTCAAAGGTTGGTTCTAAAGGATATTTGGAGACTAATGGAAGTATTTTTAAACTGATTATACTAATATTTATTGATTAACATCTCTGGGAATTTACAAACTGGCGCCCCACCTTGCCGCTTGCATAAACAAGGTATAAATTAGCGACAGGATGGGTCATCACTTAGAGATAACCTCTATAGTAGTTGCAATAATGTAAGCCCTTGTTGTGAGGCACTTACATAACCTAGATTTGTTTAGCTAAAATGTCTAAGTGATTAAACATTTAGACATATAATTGTGCCTTGAATTATTACATATCATAATAATTTGGAGTACAAAGCTAATAAGTGCAATATTTAATACAGAGTGCGGAAGCTATAAGAAAAAATATACATCCATCCATCACATTCAAGTAATATATAAAGGGAACAATATAAAGAATTCATCTGCAAAATTTGATTATTATAGACCAAATTTTAAAGAAAATAATGAGAATGAAAAATTGAAAATCACTCTCTTCCAAAAGAAGTGAAGCTAAAACTAAGCAGTCATAGTAGAATTATCCTCTTGCCTAGACTCCTCACCTGGTGCTGAATCCCCAAATAGGTCTAGATATGTTGGTTCTTACATGCTATGTCCCCAGCTAGGAAAAGAAAATCTTATGTTAGATAAAATTATTTAAATACATTTTAGGCTGATAAATTATTGTTGAATATTAAGATATCACAAATAGCCTAAGAAATAAAGGAACAACAATGCAATAACTAAATAGAAAATCTATAAGAAATAAATTTATAACTTTAACAAAATGATATAAGTAGACTAACATACTTCCAAGTCCAATAGTTGCAGGTAGGTTAAGCATATGTATAATAAACTAATTTAGTACAAAGAAAAATCTCGAAATACATGTGATCAAATTGTACATGCTGAATATATACTGCTAAAAATGTTGAATTACATAAAACATAGCTAAGACTAGCATCTTAACATACATATGAATAAAATTTGAATATCTACTAAGAATATAAAAAATGATGAAAAACAATTGTAAGCTAAACTGTATTAAACTGCAAGTAATTTGAACTGAAATTATTATTAATTAATTGGATGTATGCCTAAACGAACTTGTCATAATAGTAACTTACTAAACTTAGCTATTAAACAGAAATTTCCACATGTATCATCTAGACCAATCATGCAAGATCCAAGATGGACTATAAAATTATACATGTATCATCCAAACTACTCATGGTTGAATTTGAGTCGATTATATCACAACAAGAACTGCGGATTCTGACTAATTAAGACACACTCTACTAAAATGGTATCTAATCTACTAAATTTTTATTTAAATTCATATAATAATAATATGCATTTCAAAGCTAATATGGAATATTCATCAAATGTTCAATGTTTTTCCTATATATGTCCAAGGCAAAAAAAAAGGAATTTAAGCAATAACTAAGCAAATATCTTTAAGATATTTTGCTTACTAAATTATTCATTCTAACTATTTTAAGATTATACAATCTCAGGATCTCCAATATCCTACTATCTTGTGTAAACTTAGAGTCACTGTCTTATAAAGTTAACATTATAACTAATCAAGTTCTAATTCAGAATCAAACAAAATCTTATATAATAATTAAATGATTTAATCAATCATCCTAATTAATATATTTATTATCCCAAGCTAATCTTGATTAAATAAATCAAGATTTAGAGGTTAAGAGCTAAAATTCCATAATGTCGAGTTTAGACCTCTTAACTCAAGGTACTAGTATCTAAGATCTAGGCATTCTAAATTCTACTCTCAAGTGTTATGGTTAAGAAAATCTTATTGAGTGTAATCAAACTCAATAAGATAGAAAGTACTAACCTTACAAGGAGGGGAATTAACTAAAGTCAAGAAAAAAAAAAATAAGAACTAAAATCATAAGGTCTAACTTTTAGCTGTAAGCTTTGTTTTAATCAAGGTTCAATATATTGAGTGATTTCATTACTTAATAGACCTGAACTAATGTTCTTCTCTAAAGGCTAAGATTTAGAAGGTTTGATCATTAAGGAATCACTTAAGAATTTACTTAAGGACTTACTTACTTAATGTCAAAGATTAAGTTTAATTCAACAAGAGATAATTTGATAAGTGTGGATAAGCATGTAAGAAAGGAAATGTGGATTCTAAATCCACATTAAGAACCCTAAGATTAACCTAATTAAGTTAGGGTGAAATTTTGGTTTCATCTATAACACCGGTCCAAATTGACCTAAAATTAATTTCAAACACTTAGTTCACAAATCTTAGAAGCAAGGGACATTAAGAAGTTAAAATTGCACTTGAAATAATACTTGGCAAAAATAACCAAAATGCCCCTCATGAAGAATCCAAAATGAGATTTAAGTTCTATGGTTCCAAATTGAATTCTCTTAATGTCAAATGGTTTTTTACTATTTAAGGAAAGGATTGACATCTTAAACACTACAATTGATTAAGAAATAGGGTTAATGAGCTATAATTAGGGTTTGAACTCATTAATAAGTGATTAATTATTTTAATTATGGAAATTGAAATATTAAGATATCAATAGGTTCTACTATGTCTAAGGAGTTAATGGACACTAATATTATCAAACTTAGGGCTAAATTAGCTTTAATATTTACTAATTAGGATTTAAGGTGATTAATGAGTGACTAGTGAAGTTAATTACAAAAACAAATATTTATATCTTCCCAACATGTTCTTCTCTATCTAATTAAGAATTAGAGACCTTAAATATGAAATTTGGCTAAGGATTAACCTTAATATTCACTAATCCTTATTATGGAGTAATTAAGCTAATTTAAGAAATGTACTCACAAAAACTTAAATATTTTTACAGTTTATTATTCCTTATATTTTTTTGATTTAAATGGTACATTTGATCACCAAAATTGGATTTAAATTGATCAATTTATTCCATTAATTTATTTGGAATGCTTTCATTAAATGAATTAGGAATTTTATTTTCCAGACAATTTTCCTTAAGGAAAATAAATACCAAATATCAAGTTCCTTAAATAACCTATTGAGGGGTGTGTTCAGATTTGGCATAATTGGGAAACTCAGTCCCTATTATGTAAGACCATTCAAAGTGTCAGCTAAAGTAGGATCTACAGCTTATAAGTTAAAACTCCTATACAACTTCTCTACAAGTCACAACATATTTTGTGTATCATCACTGAGAAGGTGTCATCAAAATCCTTCTCATTTAATTCAACTTCTAGCAGTATCTCCTTAGCCTAATTTTTCTTATATAGAAGAATCGTAGCCTTGAGGAATCTACTTGAGAAAAAGAGGAGGATATGTATACAAAACATCCAAAGATATTTGAGAATCTAGGTACCCTTATTTTTTTTCATATCCTTAATTCAATAATCCCTTACCCTTTTAATTCTGATGTCAAGGATGGCATCATTCTTAAGTTGGGGAGTATATAATAACCCTAGGTTGTTACCAAGCCTAATATGCTCTTAATGAGATCTTAAACTTTATTCCACTAGGTTCTAAAGCTCATCAGGACAAATCCCTAAAAATTTGGGGTTCATCAGAATCTTTTTGGAGCAATTGACCAGGTGGTTAATTTAGTGACATAGATATTAGCTAAATTAAGCTGATCTCCAAATCTAATTTTGAGTATATTTTTCAATTCCTCACCCCCAAATTAGCTAGGGGTAAGATTTTGAGAAATTTTGGAGGTCATTTATGCTTTAAATTAATCAAAATTAAATTGGATAAATTACACATAAGCGATCCTACATTTATGTAATTGCAATTTTACCTTCCAATGATCGGCAAATCCTCTGTGGAGTTCGTCCACATGATAGCAAGTTTAGGTGCATCTGAGCTGCTAGTTCCCATCAATCAAACGATCTGGATCTTTCCTTCAATTGGCTGTTACACTCATTCAGATTTGGACCGTTCAATCATTTTATTTGATTGATCAGATAAACCACAGTGCTCCTACTACTGCTCATTGTCATCCCAAAATATTTGTAATAACCTAAGCTGTTACCTAAGTTAACTACAACTAATCTAAGTCCTAATTTTGATCTTAGTGCACTAATTAAGTCTTTAGGGGTTCACCACAAAGTCCTAGTTCAAATCAGGGGTAAAATGGATCAAACCCTGATTTTGAGAATTTCAGGAACCTTAGAAATTTACCTAATTATTTTGACCTCAGATCAAAAATCAGGCTTCGCCATTGCTCTCATTGCCCTCAAATTAGCTAGGGGTGATATTTTGGTGGCAGTCGGAAGTCGTCAAAAATTCATCGAATATTTTAATAATATTTCAATACCCCAAAAATTAAAAAAATAAATTATGCATCAAAATGAAAATCTGACTTTACTGTTGCATTTCTCACCCATCAATTAGCTAGGGGTGAATATTTGGAATTTTTCCAAATACAATTACTGATTTAATTTTAACTATAAATTAATCAAATTTAATTAATGATTTAATTAATTTTTAAAATGGTGTCATCAAGCCCCTCACGCCCTCTTCCCTTCTCGTTTGGTCCAATCAAGTGATTTGAGTTATCTGATCAGATCGATCGAACGACTCCGATGTTCTCATCCTCGGCTTCTCCGAGGGACTCCACACGGCAAACTGCCGCCCAGCGCTCCCAACCCGCCCTCGGCCGCTCCATATTGGGGTCAATATGGCCCTCACCCGCATCAAGACGATCCTTTTAGCACGAATCAAAGCCTAAGGAGCCACTGCGAGTGATCGAGGACCACCAAATCAAACCTTAATTTCTGGACCATCGGAGGAGCAGGTACTCCATTCATACTCAATTCTATCGTAATTCTTGAGATCTATATTCGCATGCTTATTTCAATGAATGGATTGTAATAGATTATCCTCTGATCGAACTTAGTGTCCCGAGCTATTACATTCAACATCCATGAGCAATGTGGAACCCATCTTCCATAGGGATGTTTCCATTTCTCAAACAAAGGATGAGGACTACCTAAACCATAAGGTTGCAATTTAAAATGGTCGTCGTCCCAAGCTAAATTTTAATAAGGGTGCTATATATTTAAATAATCATCTTTGGATCCCTAACTCAATGCACTAGGAGATTCTAGTTGAACACCACAATTTTGGGTATCAAGTGCATCCACGAAGCCAAAGATGTATCAGGATCTAAAGCAATCATTTTGGTGGCTAGAGATGAAGAGAAGTGTAGCAAATTTTATTGCTAAGTGCCATGCGTGCTGTTTGGTTTAGGCAAAGCATCAGAAGCCAGGTGGTATGCGGCATCCGTTGGAAATTCCAAAATGGAAATGGTCGAATATATCCATGGACTTCATTATGGGATTACCTCGTGCGAAGTCTGGAACCGATGCTATTTGGGTCATAGTTGATTGTTTAACCAAGTCCGCTCATTTCACCGCCATTCGGCAAATAGATTTAGTCGAGAAACTTGCCAAGCTCTATATAAAGGAAATCATTAGGTTGTACAGCATTCTTAAGATATTTGTATCTGATAGAGACAGTCGATTCACTTCCTAAGTTCTGGTAGGTTATGCATCAAGATCTAGGAACCACCCTAGTAATGAGTATAGTTTTTCATCCACAAATAGATGGTCAGATAGAGTGAGTAAATCATGTCCTTGAAGATTTTCTTTGATTTTGTATCCTAGATGTTGCTGGATCTTGGGAAGACCACCTCCCGCTGGTGGAGCTCGCATATAATAACAGCTTTTAGGCCAGTATCAAAATGGCTCCATATGAGGCCCCATATTGCAGGAAGTGTAGCACTCCAGTAGCCTAGTCTGAAGTGGAAAGTGTGCAGTTGTATGGGTCTGAATTTAAAGAAAAAACCAATACGAAGATTCAGTTAATTCAGCAAAGGATTTGTACTGCTCAAGATCATCAAAGTAAGTACCATGATATGCATCATTGACCCATAAAATTCAGTGATGAAGATTTTGCATACTTAAAGGTTAGCCCAATGAAGGGAGCCTTTATATTCGGCATAGCTGGGAATCTCAGTCCCCGCTATGTCGAGCCATTTGAGGTAACAGAAAGGATAGAATCTTCTGCCTACATATTGAACTCACTCGATGACTTTGTGGTTGTTCATAATGTATTCCACGTATCTTCATTAAGGAAATGCCTCAAGGATCCTTCTCACTTAATTTAGTTCCAAAAGTGCAAATTCAGCTTGATTTATCCTTTGCTGAAGAACCCATATGAATCTTGGCCCGAGAAAGGAAACAACTGAGAAGTCATATTATTGATATGGTAAAGATTCAGTGGAAGAATTGATCCTAGAATGAAGCCACTTGGGAGAAAGAATCTGATATGTAATCCAAGTACTCTAAGCTATTTGAAAGCCTAGGTACCTTCCTAACTCTTGTCACGTATCCTTAGATTCTGCACTACTTTCATTTCATGTGAGTAATGTCGAATACAACATCATTTTTAGGTGGTGGAGTCTGTAACAAACCAAGTTAATACCCAAGACAATTTGGACTAATCAAAATCCTAATTTTTTCCTTAGTGCACTAATTAAGTCATTAAGGGTACACCACAATGACATAGTCCAAATCAATAGTCAAATGGATCAAATCTTGATTTTGGGAATTTTAGGAACCCTAGAAATTGACCTAATTATTTTGATCTCAGATTAAAAAATGGACTTCATCATTGTGCTCATTGCCCCCAAATTAGCTAGGGGTCATATTTTGGTGGCAATCAGAAGTTGTCAAATATCCGTCGAATATTTTAATAATATTTAAATATCCCGAAAATTTAGAAAATAAAATATACGTCAAAATAAAAATTTGACTTCACTGTTCCATTCCTCAACCCTCAATTAGCTAGTGGTGAATATTTGGAATATTTCCAAATACAATTAATGATTTAATTTTAAAAAGAAATTAAATGAATTTAATTAATGTTTTAAACGGGCGCCGTCAAGCCCCTCACGCCGTTTTTCTTCCCGTTTGATCTGATCGGGTGATCTAAGCCGTCCGATAAGATCAATCGAATGACCCCAATTTTCTCCTCCTTAGCTTCTCCACGGGACTCCACGTGGCAAACCGCTGCCCAGCGCACCCAACTAGCACCTACTTGCCCTCGGCTGCTCTGTCCTGAGGTCAATATGACCCTCACCCGCACCTAGATAATCCTTTTCGCATGAATCGGAGCCCAAGGAGCCAATGTAAGTGATCGAGGACCACTAAATCAAACCTTACTTTCTAGACTGTCAGAAGAACAGGTACTCCATTCCTACTCAGTTCTATTGCAATTCTTGAGATCTATATTCACATGCTTATTTCAATGAATGGATGGTAATCGATTAGCCTCTAATCGAACATAGTGTCGATTGATCGATAGAATTTGGGACTTTGTCTACAGTTGTAAACAGTAGTCGCCCGCTTAGTTCACTTGTAGCCTAGGATTTAGGGTTCCATTTCACCGGTGCCTCTGGCCACCTCAAGTGTCGATTTAGCAGCTGGTGGCTAGCCCTCTCCAAGCCCGATCCAATGGTGTGCAGTTCGGCACCTATCATGGCTGGGAGGTTCGCCATTTTTGATGCCCTAGGAGTGCCTGCGTTGAGGCGAAGAAGACGAACCGGCTAGGTCGGGTCAGGCCAACCGGACCTGCTTTTGCATGCTGTGTCCATGCATAAAGGGTGGGGTCCACCCTGCTTCGATGGGGGCTTCATGGATCAACACGTGTCGCTCAGTCACAGAACCGTGGAGGCGGGTCCCGGTGCCTGTGTCATGCAGGACCCACGTTGTCCCGTCTCCGCCAGTCAGCACCTGTGTAACAACCCAAGTGGTTACTTAGGTCAATTATGACTAATCCAAGTTCTAATTATAGTTCTAGTGCCTTAATTAAGTCAATTGGAACTCATCTCTAAGATCCATCCCAATTCAGAGATCAAATGGATCAAATCTTGATTTTTGAGAATTTCCAGAAACCCTAAAAATTGACCTAATTAATTTGATCTCAAATTGAAAATGTGACTTTGTCATTGTGTTCACCACCCCAAATTAGCAAAGGGTGAAGTTTTGGAGGCATTTGTAAGTCGTTGGATTTTTAGCGAATATTTTAATATTATTAAATACCCCAAAAAATCAAATAATCAAATACTCATCGAAACAAAACTTCAATTGCGCCGTTGTGTTCCTCACCACTTATTTAGCTGAGGGTGATTTATTGGAAATTTTTTTGAATGCAGTTATTGTTTAATTTTAATTAATAAAATCTATATAATTTAATTAAAATAATAATATTATATAAGTTTTTTAACGACAACCGTTAGTTGATAGCTAACGCCGTTTCTAATTTCTTTTCCCTCCGTTAAAGTAGACCGTCTCCTTCGCCTACGAAGGCGATGCCCTCCGTGTGTCCTGCGCTCGGACATGCCCCCCCCCACTGCGTGGACCTCCCCACCACTTAAGTCTTCATTATAGAGCTGTAACCATGGTCTAAAAGAGAGTTTTCGCAAAATCACCTGCCCGAAGGATCCTCGTCTCCATGCAAACCATTTGAACCCTAAATTTTGCCAGAGCCGTCCACTTTTAGGTACTTCTACATCTTAAATATTGCATTCAATTCTTAATTTCTTGTTTTAAAATCATGCTTAGCATTTGGATTAGCCTTTGATCGAACCTGATCGTGTGATCTAAGCACCGAAACCTTGCATTTTCGTCTAACCCTAAGTTCTCCCCGCCGTCTCGCAGAAGCTGAAGAGGTTAGGGTCGGGTCGTATCAGGCCAGACCCAACCCGCTTCACGGGAAGGACCCACCGCTGAGAAGAGGTAAGGGCGTGGGGCCTGCTGGCCAGTCGCCCATGCATTTCGCTCGGACGCGTGGAGGTGGGACCCGCTGGCGTGCTGTCCGGGTATCATGGCACGATGTGTGGCATGCAGGTCTTGTCGCTGGCAGTGTTATCATCTCCTCTGGGACCCACTGTGGTTCTTCAACCAGCCGCGCAGTGCCATGTGTCATTTATGGCCCACCTGCAGAGAAATAAAAAAATAACAAAGTATATATTAATTACATATATAATACTTATAGTGTAAGTAAGTATACTATAAAGTATATGAATATATATATACATATATATATATATATATATATATAGAAAATAAGAATCTATTAATAAATAATATGTTGATAATTTAAATAAATTTAATTAAACTACTAAACAATACAGATTTTGCAAATAATTAATTCTATTAAATTTTAAACTTTAAGCATCCCTAACTTACAAAATATAAATCCAATTAATATAAATAAATACATTATTTCAATCAACAAAAATCAAGGAATTTATTGATGTCAATAAATTTCTAGTAGGACTTAGATATAATATAGTGACATTTTAGGGTATTAAATAATTCAAAATTGACACAAAACTTCATTAGGTCATAACTTTATGTGTATTTACGCAAACATACCTAATATAGGTCTCAAAGTAATCAGCAAGACCTAAGGATTATTCCAGTAGCATTAATTTTGCTATTTGAGACATATTTAGACTAATCACTTTTGGACCAAAAACTTAATCTTGTAAGGCTCATAACGTTTTAGCGACTAGTTCAAACATAGGTAATATGGGTCTTAAAGTGATCAGTAGAACATCTAGAACAACCTAGTAGTGTTCAATTTTCTGTTTGGATTAGTATGTGCTTAATCACTTTTAGGACCTATCCCTAATTATCTTAATTAACCATAGAACTTCAATTGACCATAACTTGATCAATTGAGCTCCAAATTAGGTCTTCCAATATGTCATTTTGATCTAGAAGATCTAATTAACAGTAAACTACAAAATTTTTAAGATCTAATGGTTAGATCTCTTAATTAGCCTTAATCACCTTAAAACTTGATTAGTGAATATTAGCATAATTAATAATCCAAATTGAGTAATTTTAGTTTTTGATTACTCCTAGAGTAGCATAGAACTTAGTGGTGTGGTTAGTTTAGTGATTCTATGATTAATTTCACTAATCACCCTAAACCCTAATGAAGCCATAACTTAACCAAATGAAGCCCAAATTGGGTCTACTTCCAATTAAAGTTCTCAATTGGTTATAAGGAAGCTATAACTACTGAGTTTATTGAATTTAGACTTAAATTGGAGAAACTGAGTTTTTAATCCCTTTAATGAAACCCTAATTCACATAACTAACCCTAAACTTATATTGGCTATAACTTAGCTAATACTTATCAAAATTTATTAATTTTTGGTTCTATGGAAACCTTAGACAATAAACTTCAATAAGCTAGCAAAAATTTTAGATTTTATTAGGTCTAATTACAAAATTGCCCTCATAAGTCAATTTTTTTAATTTGACCTTATAAGGCTTAATACTTATTCAAAGTGGATGTACTTACTGTTTAACTTCATATTAGACAATAAGTAATCATTTCCCTTCAATAAATTTTAGTTTAAAGCCCTAATTTATAAAGTTAAATTTTAGACCCTTAAGTTGGGCAAAATGGCCATTTTGCCCAAAATTAGGGTTAAGTATCCTTAAGCCTTAAAATAATAATTAAGCCTTTAAAATTAGCATTGAGATTGATCTAGAATTATTTTAGAATATTTAAAACTTATTGTATGAAAAACCCTAAAACTCACCTAAAATTCTCTAAGTCCTAATTTAAGCCTTATAAGGTGAAATTAGTTCACCTTGCTCCTTCCCATAAGTTCATTATATCATAATAATAGTTAAGTAATATAAAAATCAAAGCTTAATTATTCTCTTTATTCTTTCCTTCAACCTTTAGGACTTTATTTCCTTAGGATCTAGCTTAGAAATTTAGGTTAGAGTTCATCTATTAAGTAAATAAGTACTTAATAGATGAAAACCTTGGTTTTATAATTTTCTAGAATTTCAACTTTTATTCTTAATTATTTTATATTTAAACTTTAGATCTAAGATCAGAGATTCATCTTTTTAAGCTTGATTTTTACTTAATAAGATAGCCTTAATTATAGCTCGTGAGGATCTGGGTTTAACTTTGTACTATTAGGATTAGAATCTATTGGATTAAGAAGTTAAAATCCAATATTTAAATTTTAACATCCTAATCCCCCAATTTTAATTTATATTAATCCAGATTGTCTTGGAATTTGTAAAATCATCAATTAGGACATTTGATTTATTATTTTGAACTTGATTAAGCGTCATATGATTTATATATGTTAGAACTTGATTAGTTCTAACTTCTTTTAACTTATAGGATTGATATTCTAGATTTATACTCGATAGCTGGATATTAGAGATCCTACACTTGTATAAATTCAGATAGATAGAACGACTTAATTAGAAAATAAAGTGATATCACAAAGTTTATTTAGTGCTATTTAAACATTGAAAATTATATGCTTTGCCTCCTTATTTTGAACTTTATATTTTGACACATTATATGGAACATAGTATATTTCTATGTTAATTTGATTCATTCATAAAGCATATTATTAATTGAAAGAAAGAATTTAAGGTAATGAATTTTATGTAACTTATAGTGGAATATATCTTACTTAGTCTGCATGGACAATGTGACTTTACTTTTGCTCTAAGATATTTCTACTAGACGCTCAGCAAATACTTTGTGACATTACTTTGATCTAGGATGTTTTTCCTAAATTTTCAGATGGCATTTTGTGGTACTTTGATCTAGGATGTTTCTCCAAGATTATTAGATGGTATTTAGTGGTACTTTGATCTAGAATATTTCTCTTAGATTTTCAGATGAAATTAAGTAATATTGGGTCTGGGATGTTTCTCCTAGATTTTTTTAGATGGATTCTTTTAACATGCATTTACTTTTTGGCAGAACTAAGTAAGAATATGTCCATATAAGTTAGTCTATTTTACTTTACATTTTCAGCATACTTCTTTAATTACAATATTTTTCTGTATATTTCTTCTTTATACAGTACTTTGGTTATATGCAGCAGTTCCTTTAACACTTACAATTTTTCATGAAAATTTGTATTTATTCAGCAGTTTACTTATATATGATGGCATATTATGATGTTAGAACATTACTTTCAGCTCAGTAACTTCATTTTATATTGAAAACCAGCATGTATTAAATTGATCATATTACTTAGGAATTTCTTGTACTTAGTAGATTTTATTATTTGATGCTTAACCCTTTTCTGCAGCTTGATTTGAGGTATGTGCTTACCTCACACTTTGTTTGAGTTATAATTAAGTTAATTATAACTTTACCACTTTTCTTTGATACTTTACTGCTCCTACTTTGCTTAGATGTTGTGATATCATTAAAATTATAAAACTCTTAACCTAAAATGTACTTAGACATATTGTCTAGCAAGATTTTCTTTTATTTGGCTGGGGCCTTGTCATTGTGATACCAACAATGGCAGACTTTGAATTGTTTGAGGAGGGACCTTTGGAAGAGCTTGTTCAGGAGGAAGAGCGTATAGGAGAAGATCAGTAGTTCTGTTCTTTTATTTTGTGAGGATTGAGTGACCTTACTTTACTGCTTTAAATTTTAAGCTATTTTGTAATAATACAGGTTTAAACTGCTTCTCTTTTCATGCTTATGTATTTTGAGTTATATAGTTTTTATCTGGATTGTATGGATGTTATGTTATTACTTGTCTTTCTTCCATACTCTGATATGTATAGTATGCTCATTCAGTGATTATTTCTTTTACTCCCCTTTTATGGGCATATCTTCCCTTAATATTTGATTAAGAAGGCTATTCCTAAATCTAAATGCTAAGTAAAGGTTTGCCCATTGATGATCACCTCTTGATCTTAGATGATTAAGGGGCGGCCGCCACAACCTACCACGCAGGATTGTGGGACCGTCCGTCTTAATCTCAATTAACCCCGTGGCACCATGTGCCTTGTGGTGGGTCTCGAGTGCCAATTTATTTAATTAACTATTTTGATTTTATAAAATTAATAAATGTAGTTAAACTAATTTTAAATAGTAAAATATATTAATTCAAATTAAATTTAATTAATACAGAAACATTTGAGGCTCATAACTAATTAACCAAAAGTCCAAACATATTAAATATATATCTCATTTTAATCAAAAAAATAAGAGGAAAGCTATGGTAGTGTCAAAGTTTTTGTATGACACTTATTTAACGTAAAGACAATTTAGGACCTCCCTCACTTGTACCAAAACTTTCCCTAGCCATAACTTCGTACTTAGTGGCCTAAACCAAGCTAATATGGGTCTTATTTTAATTAGGAGAGTGTCTAGTTTTCCCTGATAGTATTAGTTTTGCTACTGGATCATTAGTTTAACTAAACACTTTTAGGACCTTCCTGAATTACCCTTTAATGACCTAGGACTTGATTTAGCCATAACTTAGTAATTTGGACTCCAAATTAGGTCATCAAATATACCATTTAGATTTGAAAATAATAGCTTATAGTAAATTGAAATAAAATTAGGATTTTGAATACTATAAACCCTAATTTGCCCTAATTACCCCTAACCCGAGTTAGGTCATAACTTAGCCAAATGAGGTCCAATTTGGGTCTAGTCCTAATTAAAGTACTCAATGTATTATAGGGAAGCTATAGACACTGAGTTTGCTGAATTTAGATCTCAAATAGAGAAGTTAGGTTTTTGACCCCTCTTAACCTTAGAATTTACATAAATGCCCCTTAGGCTTGAAATCCTTATAACTTAACCAATAGACTTTAGAATTTAGTCTTCTTAGAATCTATGGAATTGTTGAATAGCAAACAACAATAAACTACACAAATTTTTAGACTTCAACATTTGAAATTACTAAATTTCCCCTTTAGGTCAAAATCCTTAATTTGGACATATATGACCCAATTCTTATAGAAAATTGGTGTACTTGCTGTCTATCTTCATGTTAGACAGTAGGGAATCATTTGATCTCAAGAAAACCCAATTTGGAACCCTAAATCAAAAATTAGCTTTTTGGACCCTCCAATTTCCCCCAAATTTAAGTTAAGTGCTCTTAACCCTTGAAATAACTTTAAATCATTAAAAATAGTAATAAAACTGATTTAGGATAAACTTAAGTCATAAATTTCATAATTTGAGCATTTTGATAAAAGTTCCTCTTAAAGGCAGAAAATCCTTAAGGATAAGATGCCTTACTTAGATAAAATCTACTCTTATCTCCTTTAAGTGATTAAAACTAGCAAATGAAGTTAAATTAAATTAAAATTCCATCAATTCCCAAGTCATTTCATTAAGAGCTTTATTAGGAATCTACACCTCATATTAGGACCCTATTTTTAGATTAGGAATAGTTCATAGGTTAGATTTTATTTATTAAATAAAGTGAGTTATTCAATGAATAGAACCTTAGTTTTATTAGTTTCTAGAATTTCATAATTTAATTTTGATTATTTTATCTTTCAACCTTAGATTAAGAAGAGTATAATCATACTATTAAGCTTGATTTTGCTTAATAGGATTTTCCTTAACCATTAGTTCACTTTTAGAGGTTAAAACCCTAGATCCTTAAACTTTACCTTTGGATTATGTGATTAACTCCAGCTCGTGATGCTTAACTCATAATCCCTAGCTTAGTAGATCTTGACAGATCTTAGCTTAGAACATTTAAATTCATCAATTAGGACATTTTCATTTCTTAATTAACTTATAGGCGATATTGATTAGATCTAATTAGAACCTAATCAGTTCTAATTTCTTTTAACTTATAAGGCCGTGTTTTTAAGTTACACTCGATAGTAGAAAATTAGAGATCCAGAACTTGTGTAACTTATACTAGTTAGAATGGTTATTTAAATAACAATAGTGTCACCATGTGTAGTAGAGTCCCTTTCTCACTATTGATTTATTGTGCTTACGAATTCCTTGTATTTTTGTGTCATTGCCATGAACATGACATATAAGACAATATTGTGCGTGAAATTAAAACTTAGAACAATTAGGACAACATTTGCATTGGGTTCAGTATTCAAGTTTATTCTAGTGCACATTTACCTTAATGGATAGGGGTAAGGAAAAATAAGGGATAACTTAGCATTATTCATTGAAGAGTGTTGTATTAAGTTTGGAACCCAAAAAGTTTTATAGATATGCTTGACTCCTCAGCTGCTTTTGGATATGTCAACAAAAGCAAAAGTAAAAAAACTAAAATGAACTACATTTGTATTTTCTACCTCCTTTATGTTGTACTATTTTGTTCTGCCCTAGCCCAGAAAGGCTTTGGGACTTTCTGTTCTGCCCAAGCCCAGAAAGGCTTTGAGAATATGCGGGCCTGATTGGCTAATTTTTGATATGGCAGTTTGTACATACCTATTTACTGCTTACCATTTTATGGATGCATGTTACTTCAATCAGCCTTACTTTAATTTGTCTGCTTACTTATAGGATGTTAGTTTTTGTTACTGCTTACTATACATATCACATTCAGATTGCTTATTTTTAATCACCATATGCCATTTGATCATCAGCATGTTTAGGATTAGTCTTTCTTTCAGTACTTTTCTTATTATAATTATATATGTATGCCTACCCTTGTCTTAGCTTATTTTATTGAGGTATATCTTTTGCCTAATAGTTGCTTATTTATAAATGCTGTTATTTGTAACTTGCCACCTCTTTTATATGTTTATTGCTCCTATGTTAGTATATTTTATTTAGACTAAGTAAATGGTGACATTAATTAATTCAAGAAAAATTATCAGCTTAAAATATGCTTAAACAATTTATTTAATAAGATTTCTCTTTGTTGGCTGGGGCCTGGCATTCTTAAATCAACAATATCAGAATCAGATCATTTTGAGAAGCTTGAACCTGAAGAGGAGCAGTCGGGTGAAGCAGAAGCTGCTTAGTTCTTTTTACTGCTTTATTTGTGAGGATGAGAGAATTTTTGTTTCCTTTCATCAAACTATTTAAAATGTTGTAATGATACAAGTACCTTTAAACTATGTTTTTCTTACTATACTTTTTATTCTGAGTTATATGTTGCACTTTCCTTATGTATTGTTGTAAATTGGATGTACTATTTACTTATTTTGCTTCCGCACTCTGAGTTTGTGTCTACTTAGTAATTGATTCATGTTGTATATATGCTGAGTATATCTCTCCCTTATTATTGGATTGTGGATTATACCTAATCCAATGATAAGTGAGGAATATGCCAGAGTGGCATACCTCCCCTTAACTCTAATCTTGCAGATTAGAGGGCGGGGCATCACAATAACTCTCTCGAATATCAAAGGTTCATTTGTACCAATTCGGTCAGAGGATGCTCCCCACTCCTTGTCCATCTCAATAATAATATTAGCTACCCTGGCCATGTATGGAAGAACCCTCTACTGAGCCAATTCAACCTGGTCTAACTAATGCTGGCATTGGGGAGGCTACTCCTCAAGTTGGGCCTAAAGGCAATGCCCTGACCTTCTCGAGCCTCCCCAGCCTATTTAAAGGCCACCTAAGCCCTCAGTGAGCTTCTTTTCTCACTGAGAATGCTTTAAGCTTCCCCAATTTCCTTGTATCTCTGCTTGTCTCCCTACCACACCTATCAACCATGGTGAGCATTCTAGCTCTAAATTCTATTAGCATAGTGGATTAAGCTTGGAGTTAAAGCTCCCAGGTGTTAACCTTAGAGAAATGTAGCTTAAGGAAGAGAATTTACATTCTTGATTATTCCTTCTAGATTTACTTACTAAATAACAATTATAAGTACTCTTACATTAAATTGAGACTCATTATGACTTACAATTCAATCTCAGAAACTTGTTTTTTGTAGTTATAATAATTATGATTTAGTAGAACCCTTAAAAGATGAGTTTTAATCAAATGACTGATTGAACTATGATTTAGTTGAGGTAGGATGCTTTATTTATGATACTTTGAGGTAGAACCCTAGATTTATAACATGAACCTTAAGAACTGAACCTACTTTTGTGGTAGGGATAACCCAGTGAAATTGGATTGAACTTATATTCTTGGGGTTTAATACAAAATTTAGATGATCTTACCTTGGAGCATAATGTTAAACTATTCGCATTTAAGTTATACCTCTTATAGATTTGCAAATTTTTGAACTTTAAATAGTTTGGTTAGAACATATCCAAGTGATGATATTAGTATTATCATATGGAACTGTAATGCATGTTTATTGTAAGAACCTAAGATTATTACTAGAGCAATTAACTCCAAATTCAAGGGGATTAAGTCTAAATTAAAATTCAATTTAAGTCAAATAAAACTTAAGTAAAAATATCTTCAAATAAAGCATAATGTGGGGATTCTTCTGCAAAAATTTAAGCACAACTAGGATCCCGGATTATCCTAAATAAATTTGTAAAATTTAAACTTCAGAAGCTCTTAATAGATAAAATATATATTGGAATTTAGAAATTTTTGTATATTTAGGTTAAGCATCATATGAGGAAGCTATGTTTTAAGTTTCACAACTTTTTGAGCTTCGAATTAATCGTAGTAAATTTTTGAAAATTTTCACATAATAATTAATATAAAATAAAATACTTGTCCAAATTTGACAATTTTAAAACGCACGAGTTTGTCATGTTGAGACGCTCAATTTGATACAAGGTTTGTAATTTTTGAAGTTTAAATGGCTATAAATCAGGGTTCGAGAATTTTCAGCCATCTGATTTATGTTCTCAATGGCTGCAATAGAGTATAGTTTTGCCTTATATAAATAGTATCTTTTAACCTAAGTTTCATAAAACTTGAGTCCTTCTTTTCCTCTCAGCTAAAAATACCTCTATTCTTTAGTTGAGCACCCCTCCTTCGTCGATCGGACAACCGAGCTCCATCCAGCCTGCAGCCGCTTCCTTCCAAGATAGCCTACAGCCGAAACTCATCGATCCTTCCTCTCTCAGCTAAAGGCAGAGAGCTGACCACTCCCTTCTTCCTTCCTCGGCTGGTGGCAAAGAATCCTTCAGCTAGCCGATCAGCGACCGGGCGTCGCAGCTCTCCCACTCAGATGGAAGCTGAGAGCCCCACCCTCCTTCTCGATCGTGAATATCAACCCTCTTCCTTGCTGATTTTTTTGATCCATGCCAGCAAGGTACTAATCCACTCTAAGATTAAACCCTATGGGTTTGATCCTTGATAGTAATTGTTATCAAATGCATTCATGTGTTATTTTTAAATGGGATTATAATAATAGTTTTTTTTTTAGAGCGTACATTGATGTAAACCTCTTTGTAATTTACGAATGGTTCAAATTATATATGCATCACTCATGATTTTGTTCATTAAGAGATTGAGTTAGCTTTAATAATGCGATCGATTCAACTCCAATAAATGTATAGAAATTGTTACCTAATTATTGAGAAAATTTTCTTTGATTTTTTTATTAATTCAATAATCATTGCTTTTCATAAGATGTTAGTTGTTATACTTATAAATCCATATGCATGTAGCCCTCCTAGTAGTAGTTAATAAATTATGTAATAATGGCTTATGTGGATAGTAAGCTTACATGTCTTCTAGAATACTTAACCCTATGGCTTATGCAAACTTAAAGTTAGCATCACTTGTAAAAGTAATTATAATTTAGTTGCATTTTGCCCAATTTCTGCAGGGGTCGTGAGTGCTGCCTCATCCCAAATAGTTATTAAATTTCAAACTCATATCGCATGTGCAAGGTATGTAAGTACTTAGAATTTGTATTGAGTTCTAATTAATTAGATTGTTCTACTTAGTTCTATGTTAAGTGCGTACATTACTTGCATAGTTCTTATTGCTACTATATTATGCTTTTATTTTCTTGAATCCTATGCTAACTTACATTTATTTTGTAGAATGTTTAGAAGAAAATGTTATGAATTGTATTAGATTTATCACCTTATTAAAATGTAAAGAGTTTAGGAGGAATTACCTTGATTATTGTTTCACACTTGCATTTAATAAAATTGAGTGAATCAATAGCATGTGATTTATTTCTTGAATTAAATGTTGCATGTTAGATCATTAAGTCTTGTAAAGGATTAAGATGTTTAATTATATCTTCTTGATTTTCTTTTAAATAAGAGAACTAGCATGTAATGATCTTTAATTAACTAATAAGATGTATTGATTTATCAAACAACAAAATCCTATGAATTTTAATGACTTATCCCATGAATGGGATTAAAGGAACATTTGATTTGGTATGCTCCATAACCTGCATAAGTTCAACAACTCTTACTGATTTGTCATTGATCTTAGACTAGTAAACAGAAGAATTTAATAGCTATAACAAACTTATGTGATTTGTTATCTGAACTTAAGCTTGAGATCTCTGATTTTCTCTTATATAAGATTCTTAGCATAAGAACAACTATAAAACTATAATGATTTACAACATGATATACTCCCAATAATATTCTCAATTTTATCCCATGATTGTAGAATAAGATATGATCAGATGGGTCTAACCATCTGATATAAGCAAATCAATTAAGGCTTAATAAATGAACTTATAGATTTAGCACAAATGTTAGAGGTGTGAGATCTTAATGATCTTGCTTTAGGAGTGTATGTAATATCTAAAAGGCTTAATAAATGTTAATACCTTGAGGTAATAAGAATTTATTGTGACATATTGAGGTAGGAACATAGATGATCCTTCTTAACCCTAGTAGTTTGATCTTAGACCCTTGCGGTAGACTTCACCTAAGGCATTAGAATGAGATTTCTCCCATGTGGTAGTAACCTATATTGAGTGACCTGTTGGTCACACCCTTGGACCCTTGTATAGGATTCACCCAATTAGAGTAAGGATTCATAGCTTTGGTAATCCTTATTGTTAAATAAAATTATTATAACCCAAATTATTAATTAGGTATGATAGTGTATATCCATAATGCTCAATCACTTCAGCAACATTTCAGGATTTGTTGAGTCACTCTAAGTAGGACTGTATAGTCTTGTTCTTATCCTATGTAATTGGTTAAGTACAGTCCCTCTTAGGGTAAATCCTCCAAGGCTAAGAGTGTTATAATTAGAAAACTAAATCCTTAGTTTGAAAGAGTAATTGTGACCAGGCATTGCCTCTTATTGTCGTGCACTTTGATAATCATAGTTATAATCAAACTAAGTATTCCAAGTTGCACTATTAGTATGTTGTAATTAGGGAACTGAATCCTTAGTTTGGAAGGAAAAACTACGACCAGGTACTGCCTCCTATCGTTGTGCACTTCGATAAGTGTAGTTTTTAATAAATTGAGTGTCAGATTCACCCTTCTTAGAAACATAGCAACTATGTGTATATGGCCTTTCGAACTGATGATTTTAAGTAAAATCATTTACTAAATTAGAACCAGGAGCCAGAATCCATTTAGGTGGATTCTGACAATGGAGACAATGGAATCATTACCTAATTTTTAAGTAGTTTTCTAGATTTTTGGATTTAAGGCATGTAGTCATAGAAGCATGAGCATAAGCATAAGCAAAAGTATGAAGGATTATTTTGTGAATGTGTTCAGATTTAGCCTACAACCTCATCTTATGACTTCCAAGGCTTCGGTCTAACATGATTTATCTAAGTCTTATGTTTCTTCGATGATATGTGTAAATTGATGAAAAATATTTGCTACACCATATAGAGCTTAATCAATTGTTGAGATAAGATAAAAAAGCTATGCCTTAAGCCTGAGGGTATCTCTGAGTCAGCATTTCTACTGCCAATAATAGAGAAGAAAATGACAAATACATAATTTGTGAATTCGGCTGCAGACGAACTTACAGAAATCGCATTTATATCAGTTTCTTTCTTATTAATTGGAAATATTTCAAACTACCTCTTGAACTGCCTTAAATGTACTCCACCCAGTTTTCCTTTCAGTTGATATGTATGTGAGTGCGATTATTACTTCGAAACTTTAAGTTGTCGAATAGAGAAGAGTAGTGGGACATGTAGGAATTAATGTTGATATGTGATGAGTCCAGGAAATTCAAGTTCTACAAATATCAGTATAACCACAATATTTCTATCGCTTGATCGATTCAGATTCATTATGTTCCAGTTGCAGTTTCATATTAACCTTTAATAGAAGTTAAATGTATTGTTGAACAGCGGTACTTTATGGTTTTGTAAGTGCTCAAGCGGGCTCAACATAGGATCTTTCTATACTTTGATAGTTCATTGAATTATGTTAGATGTACTGAATGAATATTTCCTTTGGTATGTGCTCCTGCTGTTGAGACTACTGTTAATTCAAATGCTGAGGTTAATGTTAATACTGAAGTTAATTTTAATATTGAAATTAATGACTTAAACTTCCCACTTTGGACCCTATTAGTAATGCTTTTACATATACATTTCTTCTTTAATTATTAAAAGAAGATGATACACATTGTATAACAAGTGTGATTTCAACATTTTCTACAGCCAAGCATATTCTTACCCATAGGCCGCCATTGTTGTGACAAGTTGAATGAAAACTGAATCTTAGATAAACTTTTGTAACCCAGATAAGAACATACTTTACAAAGATGTTTGACATTAAGCAATTTGTTAGTCATTTTAAAATTCAACAACCTTTGTAGATTACCAATCTTTAAAGTTCCTAGTTGAGATTGAATGGGGGCTGGACATTTGGTAGTGTTAGAATAAATCTAAATTTAGTCAATGAACATGTGTTTGGGAATATTTGAAGCAGTCAAGCTATAAATTAAATGACAGTGAATCCTTTGAATTGGTCCTTGACCAATCTGAACTAGATTGACTAGACCTAGGTTGTTCATATTTCCATTTTTTTTTTTTTGTGGAAAAAAAACTTTCAATCACTAGCAAAATAGCATATAGGTTTAGTCACATGCAAAGAGCATCTCAGTGATCTCAGTTGTTGCTATTAGCTCTTCATTCACCCAATACTCTCTATTACTTTCCAAATAAAATCTCAATTTTGTTTGGCAATGCCCTCTTTAGATGAGGCAGACTTTTGTATTTTTATATGCTAGTAGAGAAACCCATTTTCATTGGATTTATGTGAGGAAGTGCCTTCCATTCTGATTTAAGTCAGAAAGCTTCATATTGTGACTAATATGATCACCGCGTCACTCTTTTCCCCTCTTTTTCTTATTTCATTAGATTGAATGCAATTATCGGTGGCATTAATGCTAGCAGCTACTATTTAACATTGAAGAAAATAGTGCAAGACTAGATTATAAGAGCCTTGGGGCACTTTCATTTATTTAAATTTTTCACGAATGTTAATGAGGACATGACTATTATTTTTAGTTAAATCATTAATATGTTTTATTGCATACTTCAGTACTCTCATCCTCACCACTCCCTAATATCTGATATTTATAGTATTTTGGTTGTCATCTACATATAGCCTTATAATTTTGGGAGTTAAGAAATTCATTAAAGTTTACTAGAAAATGAAATATATAAGTGCATTATATTTGTATTTAGAGAATGCGTTCGACCACAATTTGGATGTAACTTTTATTTTTGAATATCATGCATAATATTAACATATAGTTTTTTTCTTATAGTTTTGTTCTTTGTTGAAGTGTTCTTAAGTGGGGAGACTTATTCTCCTCAAGTCTATTCTCATTGCTTTTTCCCTCTATTGGCTTGAGGTTACTTCCTCCACCACTCTGGTTATGAATAAATTTAATAGAATCTTCAACAAATTTTCTTGGGTTAAAGGAACCAAACATATCTAGTGCACTTGGAATCATGTCACTTTCCCGGCTAGTGAAGGTGGACTTTGTGTTAGAAGTTTGGATTTTATTTATAAATCTTTCTCTATCAAACTATGGTGGAAATGTTTTACCTCTAATTCCTTATGGGTTTTTATTATTAATGCTAAATATTATGCCTCCACCCACCCTTCTATAGTCAAAAACAAAATTATTAATTCTCAAATTTGGAAATGGATGCTGGAATTAAGAGAATATATTGAAGATTCTTTTACCTGGGACACTTTGGATCCCACTGTGTCTTATTGTTTTGATATATGAAAAGATTCTGATATTATTAGTGACGCTTTCAACGTTACTCTTCCTAAACTTACTATGGGTGATCTCTTCTAGAGCTCGAATGGTTGGAACCTAGATCCCATTCATTCTATTCTTCCTGCTGAGGTTACAAACTTGTTTGTATGTCTTCACCCCTCCTTGCGTCCCCTAAGTTAGCCAATTCATCCTCTTGTTAATTAAACTCTCTAAGACTATCAAGAGTTTGGAATATTTGTTGGTCCACCAATGCCAGTTCTTTCCTTACCTGGATGTGGCATAAAACTATTTCTACTCTAAGCAGACCCTTCATCTAGAGTGTTTTCAAAATTTTTATTAGCACTGATGATAAGCTACAATCTTTGGGCTATCATTTAGCCTCTAAGTGTCAATTAAGGAAGATCTTTTGATCTACTTTGTCGAGAATTCTGCTATTTTCTGGGAGCTTTGTCTTGTTGCATTGTTCTGGAATACAATTTTGTAATTATTTGTATTGTCTTTCTTATTTCTTCTCTCTAGATCTATCCTACTAGTTTAAAGTTGATCTTATTTCCACCCAATTAGATTTAGTTAGCAATTTTAGTTATTTGGATTAGAACTATGACTTTAGGTTGAAAGGGTTTTGGCATATTTTCATCTTGTGCTTTGACTACATGTGGAAAGGGGAGGTGTTGTCCTTTGATTTGAAAGTGAGGGTGCTATCAATTTTTGGCCTATTTTTAATTTTTAGCATAATTATATTTTATGCCATTGGTGGGATTTGTTGTATGTATGTTTTGTTTAATATAACCTGGCTTGAGGTTCATTTGGTTATGATGGCATCTTTAGTACCTTTGGGCTGGAGTTTGGAGTTACGAAATTTGTTTGCTTATTGGGATTCTTTGTGGCTGGCTTTTTCCCTAGCATTGTCTAAGATCTTGTTGGGTTGTTTGAGGCATCTGTTTAATTATTTCAAGGAGGGGATTTAATAGTTTCTCAGACTGGGCATCTAATTTGCATTCTCTTATTTAGTTGTATCCATTTAGCCTAGTCATGAACATTCAAAGTGGCTCCACCTATGGTTTATATCTGGTGTACTGTCTAACTACTTCTCATTATCCGGTTTTATGTTGTTCAGGTATTGAGGGTTTACCTGTTATTTATATAATAATTTTTCAAGTTTCCTTCTTATGCTTTGTAGACTTTTTTAATGTTTCAAATTTTTTTTGCTATATCTTTGTGGCTCGTTGTCTGTTGTTGAGGGCCTTTTAGTTTATGCCCTGGGTCCCTGCTTTTGGAGATGGTTTCAAAATTTTTAGTTCTGGATAGGATCTTGTAACCTCTCATCCCTTTTTTGTATATTTCTGCTTAATGAATAAAATCTTTCCAATATGGCCTTTGAAAATAAAAACAATATATATATATATATATATATATATATATAGATATAGATATAGATATATGTATATATTCTTTGTTACATCAAGAGCAATTTAAAGCGATTAGGGTAGGAGTACAATCTAGGGTTTCTCTCCATCGGAGTTGCTGATAGATCTAGGTCTTGTTCATCCTTTGTAACACCCCTTCCCATTATTGTGTGCAATTAGTTTAAGGAATAACAATTGGCAGCGGAATAGTGCATTACTCGGGAAGAAAACTGAACTTCCCTGAATAAACCTGCTGAGCACAAGAACTATTAAAACTCAACCTCAAGAGAAGAGGGCTGAGTACTAATCCTTATCTTAAGTATTAGATAAGGTACTCGTGTATATTGGATTATGAATACAAATCGGATCCAAGGTATACGAATACTATCATTTTATGAATATTTTGTACACATTACAATACTAAGTATAAGTAGAAGTAAATACATAGTGCGGATGCTAAAGCATACACCCGAAAACATTCATCACAGAAGCTAACTGAAACATTCATCTCAGAAAAAGAAAAGAGAAAACATCTAGAGTTATTACAACAGTTTATTGAAATATAAAATAGAGTCTAAATACTGAACTGAAAATAACTAAACAGAAAGTAAGGGCTGGTGGAGAGCCCACTAGTGCTCCTCAAACTCCTCCTGGCTCTCTTGAGTATTCACCTGATCTGGCTCCACAAACTGCTCAGGATCTAACAAATTGCCAAATCCCAAAAGTACCACATGTTAGATAATAAGTCTAACACATCAAAAGCTATTATAATAGTTATAATCATCTACTATTTGACATTTAAATAGTTTAAGAAAAACTATAGAAAAGATAGTAAAATAGCTGGAAACTCAAAACAATGTAAATCTGAATATAAAGTAAACTAAAACTATAAACTAAATACTAAATGTAGAGAAAAAAAATAGTGAATAATCTGAAACTGCCACTAACTACTGAAATTTAGGTGAAATAGTAAACAAATTTGAAACTGAATAAATGTTAATTTAAAATTATGTTGTATGTCACTGAATTCATAATTATGCATCTGAATATGACACAGAACTGTATGACACTGATATGCTAACTTGGTGTCTCATGGACACCCCACAGATTCTTAGGTGAGCGAACGCTCCGCAAATAGAGTCCTTAGGTGAGCAAAAATCTCCAATAATTCTGACATGACTTATGCATTTATGATATTCCAAGGCTTTAATGATGGTATGCTTTAAATCATAAAAATATTGAACTCAATTTAATATCAAATATTGATTTCATTTATCTCCATTGTGCAGAATTCATCTAAATGAATTCTGACTCCTAATTCTAAGCCACTAAATGATCTTAGTTAAGATTATGCATAGAATCATTAGCTGAAGGGGGTTGTATACGCATAGTTGGTATGTTTCCAAGAAAGATAAATTTAACACTTAGTTTGTTTAAGTGCACTTATTGAAGCGCACGATGATAAGGGGCTGAACCCGGTCATAGTTTGTTCTCTTAAACTAAGCTATTAAATACCCTATTTACAAGCATACTTAGTGTTCTAAGAAGGATGACTCGAGATATTTAGTTTGTTTAACTCCATTTATCGAAGCGCCCGACTATAATGGGCTGAACCATGTCATAATTTATTCTCTCAAACTAAGTGTTCAAGTTACCTAATTATAATGCACTTAAGGTTGGAAAATTTACTCTAAATTTTACTATACTTATCCAATCACATAGGATAAGATCGAGACTCTACAATCCTACTTAGAGTGACTCATCCAATCCCAAGTTTTACTGAAATGATTTAGTACTATGGATATACACTATCACATTCTACTGATAATCTACCGATTCCAACAAATCTATTTAATAAATAAGGATTATCAAACTAATGAATCCTTACTCCATTAGAATGGATCCTACACAAGATTCCAAGGATATGACTTAAAGATCACTCAATTTTAATTTATGATCACATGGGAGAATCTCACTCTAAGTTCTTAGGTGATCCTACCACAAGGGTCTATATTCAAGCATCTAAAGCTAATAAGGAGCATCTAAGTTCCTACCTCAAGATGTGGACAATAAGCTTTTCCTACCTTAATAGGTTATTTATTAATATGGCTTAACAATTATTGAGTTATTTATACTAAGGCAAGATCATAATGATCTCGCACTTCCATATAAAAGGAAAAATCTAGACTCTATGAATTTCACTGATTTCACTACTCTTAACTTATTTGGCTTTGATTTGATTTGATCAGATCAGATGGATAAATCCATCTGATCTCCACCTATGCTACAATCATGGGTTTTAATCATGTACATTATTGGGAATTGGTTGTCTTGCTAATCAATATAGTATTATGATTCATTATATGATAAGGATCTTATATAAGTGAAAAATCAAGGAGTTAAAGGACTAAGTTAATATTGAAATTACATAAGTTCTTAAAGATCTTAACTCTTCTAGTTCATTGATTTAAGATTAATGCCAAATCAAGGTATATTATTGGAATTATGCAAATTGATTTATCTTTCAATCGAACTATTTTAATTAAAGTGATTAAGAATTTTAGATCTTAATCAAGGTAAGTTAGGATTTAACTCCTACCTAACCAAATCAAGATCACATGTTTAGTTTATGGATCAATGACAAATCAGTGAGTTATTAATGTCTTATTGATGTCCATTTTAAAATTTGGATTAAGTATTAATTACTTAATCATATTCTTTAAGCTTCTTAGATTCAAATATTTCTTAATGTCAAATTAATTAAATTAAGTGTCCAAATAAGTTTGAGAATTCTCTATCATACATCCTATTGTTATTGAAACATACAAATCTAAATTAATATAAAATAGAAAGTAATTAAGCTTAATCAAATCCTAAATTAAGCAAAATGGATTAGCACTTAATTACAAATCCAATCATTATAAATTAATGAAACTTGGAAAGTATATTCTATTTAACCATGTGAATAATCAAAAACTATGTTTGCTAATTTTAGCTAAATAGAAACCCTAAATTTCACTAATCATGCTTTTGTAAGATTAGGGTAAAATTAAGAATATACAATTCAGAAAATTAATCCACCTAGTACATGCATTCTACAATGCATTAGAAATATAATGGCACTTAAATAAAAAAAAAAGGCTAAGTATACATGCTAATCAACCCTAATTAAGTTCTAGAGTACTTAGGCAAAATTAGCAAATCTAAACATTAAAAGTGCAATATTAATTTATATTCTATTTTCTTGTGTTATTTTGAACAATTTGATATATAATTTTATAGGGTTTGGATCAGTGGATCAAATGTTATTCAATTAATTTATTCTACATTTTTTTAATTAAATTTTCCTAAAATTCAATTATTTGGATTATTTTCCTTAAGGAAAATAATTGTAATTAATATTACATTGGCTCAACCCATATCCAAAACACACGGGTCGGTCGGGGCCCGAACGACCCGGGATTGTCGCACCGTGCGCGTCGTGGGTTGGCCCGAGTCGCCTAGTGGCTTCATCCCCGACCTTAGACCGATTAGGGGAATCCCGAGCACCCAGGCCATGGCACAACCAACCGAAGGTGGCTACTTGTTCACCAAGACCAGGCACGTCGATTGGGACCAAAATACCCTTATGAGGAGGTCGAGAACTCTCGGACCTTACTCACCCGAGAGCTTACGCTATGGAGATACTGTGGGGAGTAAATTTTATTGTGAACACCAACGAAACACAAGATACCAATATGGAATGGCACTTGTAATGCAAACAACAAACCAAATTCCAAAGATTTTGAGGATCAAGGTGCATTGACGGTTACCAAGCTAACTCAGAAATCACAAAATCACAATGAGAAACAATGCAACACATAAAATCATCCAAACACAAGCATAAACATGGAAAACTCAAGATTGGGAAAAACCACAAAACCACACCAATGAGAAAATCCACTATAAAAAAGGCTTCAAGGTTTATAGAGTTACAAGAGCTATATCACCTTAGCATACACAGCTGTAGCTCTACTCTTAGAATGAAGAAAGGAAGAAGCTGCTACTTCTTGAAGTTTCTTCTTCAAGCAGTAAACCTTCTCTTACTCAGCAGTTTCCTAGGGTTTCTTCTATGATTCTCTTTTTCACATCCACCAAAGGCTCCAAACTGATTGTAAAAGCCTTATGTTTTCCTCCACTACTTTATCTTAAGTAGCAGCTCCATTTTGGACCCAAAAAGTCTAAAATACCCCTCAAATTTCTTCAGATCGAGACCTAGAACGAAGCAGAACTCTGTCAGCCCCATACAGCACGCTGTAGCGGCTGACTTTTAAATTTGCTTCTGCTATAGCACGCTACGGTGCATTGCGGCACTCTGTAGCGCCCCCATGAAATTCCGTCGTGGCGCGCCGCAGCATCCGCTTCTCGATTTCTGATCGCTGAGGCACGCCATAGTGCCTTAGCTTTGGGCTTGGTTCCGCTGAAGTGCGCTGTGGCGCGCTACGTCACATGTGCTGTTCTTGGACAATGAAGTCACTATAACACAACAATCTCCCACTTGGAGACTCTTAGAAAACTTTCCCTTGCTTCCTCCATTGAACCTTCACTATCTTCTTCTGTGTCTATCAAGGTTTGTGGTGTGGCTCACCAACGCTCTTCCTTCATGTACCGAGGCCAATCGAAGCTACACATAGCTTCTATTTCTCTACTGTTACTACTTTAGTAAGCATATCAGCTAGATTCTTAGAAGTATGGATTTTCTCCAATCCAAACTCTCCCTCTTCTAACATCGTTCGTATGAAATAGTAAGCGAGTTGAATGTGCTTTGTCCTGGCATGAAAAGTGACATTCTTAGCTAGGTGAATAGCTCTCATATAGTCATTGTAAAGCCTCACATCCTTCTGCTCTTTGCCGAATTCAGCCATGAAACCCTTCAACCAAATCATCTCCTTGCTTACCTCTGTGATGGCAACGTACTCTGCTTTTGTTGTAGATAGTGATACAATGTTCTGTAGCTTAGAGACCAAGCACACTGCTGCATTACCCAATGTATAGGCATAGTCCTATTGTACTTCTCCTACTATCAACATCTCCTGCAAGATCTAAGTCTGCATATCCCTGCAAAATGATAGCATATCTTCCAAAGCATAGAGCTTTGTACAGTGTACCTTTTAAATACCTTAGGATCCACTTGACTACATCCCAATGGTGCTTTCTTGGGTTTCCCATGAATTTGCTAACCACTCCCACTGCATGGGCAATGTCTGGTCTCATGCAGATCATCGCGTACATCAAGCTCCCAACTGTTGAAGCATAAGGAACCTTCATCATATGTTCCTTCTCCTCTTCAGATTTTGGCATATATTCCTTCAATAAGCTGAAGCAACCTGCAAGGGGAGTGCAGGCTTTGCTTCATTCATGTTGAATCATTTTAGCACCTTTTCAATAATAATCCTTTTACGAGAGTTTCAGAATTCTTGCACTCCATTCCCTATGGATTCTCATTCCAAGAATCTACTTGGCCAGCCCCAAGTCCTTTAACTAAAATTCCCTTGACATCTGCTCTTTCAGCATCTTTATGTCCTCTATGTCCGATCCTGCATTCAACATATCATCTACATATAACTATAGAATGATAGAAGAGGACTTACACTCCTTTATGTAACAATAGTGATCCGCCTTACATTTTTTGTACCCTGATTCTGACATGAACCTGTCAAACCTTCTATACCATTGCCTTGGCGCCTGCTTCAAGCCATAGAGGCTCTTCTTGAGCTTGCACACTAGCTCAAACTTTCCATTTTCTTGAGCCTTGTACCTTTTAGGCTGTTGCATGTAAAGCTCTTCTTCCAGTTCTCCGTGAAGGAATGCAGTTTTAACATCCATTTGCTCCAGATGCAAATCTTTAACTGCAACTAAATTCAGCACAACCCTTGTGGTGTCATCTTCACAACCGTGGCAAAGATCTCACTGTAGTCGACCCCATGCCTTTGCTATAAACCTTTGACTACAAGTCTCACCTTGTAGCACTTGCTTTCATTCATATCTTCCTTCATCCGATAAACTCACTTGTTTTGAAGAGCTTTCTTCCCAGCTGGTAAGGGTGCCAACTCCCATGTCCCATTTAACACGAGTGATTCCATTTCATCATTTATGGCAGCCTCCCACTTACTTGAATCTTCAACTTGAAGTGCCTCTTCTAAGCTTTTTGGTTCACCACTATCAGTTAGTAATAAATAGACCAAAGAAGGAGAGTACCTCTGTGGTAGTTTAAACACTCTTGTGGATTTTTTTTAACATAGGCATTTGTGGTTCAATATTAACACCCTCTTGAGCATCTCCAACACTTGGCTCAACGCTATCTTAAATCTCTATGTGCCAAGGTTCTCCATCTAAATCATCCTTGAGTTAGTCTTGACTCCCATACAATCTTTGTACATCTCACTTTCATTGAAAGTGACATCCCTGCTTCTGATGACCTTTTGGTTTTGATTATCCCAGAATCTATATTTGAATTCATCCGTGCCATATCCAATAATTGTGCACTTGATCGCCTTTGCATCAAGTTTTCTCCTTGATCCTGCATCAATGTGCACATAGGATCAGTAGCCAAATATCTTGAGGTGGTTTAAATTCACCTCCTTGTCTCTCCAAGCTTCTTCGAGGATCCCTTCATTCAAGGGTACGGAAGGTCCCCTATTGATTAAGTATACAGCCGTGTTGATGGCTTCAGCTCAGAACTGCCTTAAGAGTCCTGCATGCAATCTCATGCTCCTGGCTCTCTCTATGATTGTACGGTTCATCCGTTCTACAAAACCATTTTACTGCGGTGCTCTAGGGACGGTAAAACTTCCTCTTGATTTCTCTTAAGCCATAGAACTCCTTGAACTCCTTATCACAGTATTAGCCGTCATTATCAGACTGTAAGAATTTCAACTTTAAACTTGTCTTGTTCTCCACCAAAGTTAACAACTTCCAAATATATCAAATACATCAGATTTATGTTTGAGAAAGTAAACCCTTATCTTTCTTATATAATCATCAATAAAGATGACAAAGTATATTGCTCAACCTATGGAAGATGTAGAAGCTGGTCCCCACATATCTATATGCACCAACTCTAATTTCTTGTTTTTGAGCTCCCTTCCAACTTTGGAGAATGAAACTTTCTTCAGCTTGCCTAGCACACAGTCTTCACAAAAATCCAAATCCACTAATTTCTACCCTTGGAGCTCCCCCTTTGATTGTAGAGATTTCATCCCCATCACACTCATATGGTCAACCCTCCGATGCCATAGGTATGCATCTATCTCCTCTACACAACTAGGGAAAGGATCTCACTATAGTCGACCCCATGCCTTTGCTGGAAACCTATGACTTCAAGTCTGACCTTGTAGCACTTGCTTCCATTCATATCTTCCTTCATCCGGTAAACTCTCTTGTTTTGAAGAGCTTTCTTCCCAGCTAGTTAGGGTGCCAACTCCCATGTCCCATTTAACATGAGTGATTCCCTTTCATCATTCATGGCAGCCTCCCACTTGCTTAAATCTTCAACTTGAAGTGCCTCTTCTAAGCTTTCTTGTTCACCACTATTAGTTAGTAATAAATTGAACAAAGAAGGAGAGTACCTATGTGGCAGTCTAGACACTCTTATGGATTTTCTTAACATAAAACATTTATGGTTCAATATTGACACCCTCTTCAGCATCTCCAACACCTGGCTCAGCGCTATCTTCAATCTCTATGTGCCAAAGTTCTCCATCTGAATCATCCTTGGAGTTAGTTTTGAATCCCACACAATCCTTGTACATCTCACTTTCATTGAAAGTGGCATCCCTGCTTCTGATGACCTTCTAGTTTTGATTATCACCGAATCTATATTTGAACTCACCCATGTCATATCCAACAAATGTACACTTGATCACCTTTGCATCAAGTTTTCTCCTATATCCTGCATCAACGTGCACATAGAATGAGCAGCCAAATATCTTGAGGTTGTTCAACTTCACCTCATTTTCGACCCAAGCTTCTTCGAGGATCCCTTCATTCAAGGGTACGGAAAGTCCCCTATTCATTAAGTATACAGCCGTGTTGATGGCTTCAGCCCAAAACTACCTTGAAAGACCTGTATGCAATCTCATGCTCCTGGCTCTCTCTGTGATTGCACGGTTCATCCGTTCTACAAAATTGTTTTGCTGCGGTGTTCTAGGGACGGTAAAACTCCCTCTTGATTTCTCTCAAGGAGCAGAACTCCTTATCACAGTACTCGCCGCCATTGTCAGACCGTAAGAATGTCAACTTTAAACTTGTCTTATTCTCCAACAAAGTTAATCACTTTCCAAATATATCAAATAAATCAGATTTATGTTTGAGAAAGTAAACCCATATCTTTCTTATATAATGATCAATGAAGATGACAAAGTATGTTACTCCACCTATGGAAGATATAGAAGCTGGTCCCCACACATCTGTACGCACCAACTCCAATTTCTTATTTTTGAGCTCCCTTCCAACTTTGGAGAATGAAACTTTCTTCAGCTTGCCTAGCACTTAGTCTTCACAAAAATCTAAATCCACTGATTTCTACCCTTGGAGCTTCCCCTTTGACTGTAGAGATTTCAGCCCCCTCTCACTCATATGGTCAAGCCTACGATGCTATAGATCTGCATCTATATCCTCTGCTGCTGCAATAGTATCAGACACTTTATTGATCAAGTAAAGTGTACCTTCCATACTGCTCCATACAATAATGAGTGCACCCTTGGTGACCTTCCTTGAGCCTCCTATGAAATAAGTATTGTAGCCTTCTTTGGCTAACTGGCTCACTGAGATCAAGTTTCTTTTTAGACATGGCACATGTCTAACATCCTTAAGCTTCCAAACAGTGTCGCTTGGTAGCTTCACATCCACATCAGCTCTGCTGATGATATCACATGCCTTATCATCTCCAATATATACTTTCCCCAAGTCACCCTCGATGTAGTTCTTGAAGGCACTCCTCGACAGAGTTGCATGAAAAGAGGCACCCGAGTCTACAACCCAGGACTCCGTGTTAACAAGTGAGAGGATAAAAGCATCCTGATCCTCCTCGTTGAAACATTTACAGTTGGGTTTAGCATCTTGCCACCACCACTTGGCTTCTTTAGTGTAGGGCAGTCTTCCTTGAAGTGACCTGCCTTCCCACAATTCCAGCAATCTGGCCTTGCTTTTCTGGGTCTTGATTTACCTTGCCGAGACATAGACCTATTCAATATAAGCATGTCTTCCCTTATTGTAGGGCAGTCTCCTTTCAGCATGTCTTCCCTTACTCTCAGCATTCAATGCTGAGGTAGATGCCTCTCCATGAGTTTTCTTCTGCACCTCCTCATTCAGTATAAGCCCAACAATGTCATCAAACTTCAATAATGCATTCCCTAATGAATTACTTATGGCTATAACCAACCCATCCCAACTGTCTGGCCATGAAGATAGGAACAACAGAGCTCGAACCTCATCATCAAAACTGATGGAAACCAAACTCAATTGGCTCGACACAGTGTTGAACCCATTGAGGTGTTCAGTTACTGAATTGCCATCCACCATCCTCATATTAAAAAGTCTTTCATCAAGAAAATCTTATTCAAAGCAGAAGGTTTCTCATACATTCTTGTTAGAGCATTCATGAGATCTACAATATTTTTCTCATTAACAATATTGAAAGCAACAGAAGAAGACAATGATAAACTAATCAAACCCAAAGTGTTTCTATCAAGAACCTCCAATTCTTCATCAGTCATAGTTCTAGGTTTCTTGTCGGCTCCTTTCAATGGAAGATACAATTTTTTTTGGCAGAGCAAATCTTCCATTTGCATTTTCATAATGCAGAGTCATCCCACTGAACTTCTCAATCTTATGTCTCATTTCTTCAGCCATGGCTCCCACTCAAATAAGCAAACCATCATTAGCAACAAGGCAAATAATCTAACCTCGCTCTGATACCACTTGTTGTGAACACCAGCGATACACAAGATACCAATGCAGAATGGCACTTGTAATGCAAACAACAAACCAAGGTCCTAATACTTTGAGGATCGGGGTGTGTTGACAGTTACCAGCTAACTTAGAAAACACAAAATCACAATGAGAAAGAACGTAGCACATATAATCATCGAAACACAAGTATATACATGGAAAACCCAAGATTGGGAAAAACCACGGAGCCACACCAATGAGAAAATACACTATAAAAAAGGCTTCAAGATTTATAAAGTTATAAGAGCCATATCACCTCAGCATACACAGCTGTAGCTCTACTCTTAGAATGTAGAAAGGGAGAAGCTGCTACCTCCTGAAGTTTCTTCTTCAAGTAGCAAGCCTTCTCAAGCTCAGCAGCTCCCTAGGGTTTCTACGAGGGTACTATTTTCCATAGCCTCCAAGGACTCCAAACTGATTGCAAAAGCCTTAAGCTTTCCTCTACTACTTTGGCTTAAGTAGCTAGCTCCATTTCAAACACAAAAAGTCAAAAATACCCCTCAAATTTATTCAAATCGAGACCTGGAATAAAGCAGAATTCCGTCGGCCGCTATAGTGTGTTGTAGCGGTCGACTTTCAAATTTGCATCTACTATAGCGCACTACGGCGCACTGCAGGGCGCTGTAGCGCCCACATTTGATTCGGTTGTGGCACGATATGGCGTGCTATAGTACCCGCATCTCGATTGCTGACTGCTGAGGCGCGCCATAGCGCCTCAGCTTCGGGCTTGGTTTTTCTGTAGCGTGCTGTGGCACCTGTGTTGTTCTTGGACAATGAATTTTCCACAACACAATAAATTCTCCCCACAGAGGCCACGACGGACCCAAGGCTTGATCCCTACACCTTCAGGGAGGTGAGACGGATCGAAACCCCATGGAAGAAAAGTTTGAGGTGGTCTAGATCACTAGGTCCTTACTCAAACCCAGCCTCCTTAGAAAACTTTAGCTTGATTGATCAATTTGATTGATCGGGACAAACCTAAGCCTTAAAAATGTAGGCATTGAGTTCACCTAACCTAGGAGAACAATTACGAATTGAAAGAAATGGAGTGTTGGGCCTAACCAGATTTTCACAGCAACTGGGGTACCTTGTGCGATGAGAGAACAAGCTAGCCATATAGAGAGTGATCTAGGGACTTAGTTGAGCTTCAGAGTAGAGCTAGGGGTGCTGAACCCTAGGACTCACTCACTATTAGCGATTCGCAAGCACTAGAGCACCTGGGAAAGCTCAGTAGATCACCAATGGAAGATTTTGGGGATAACTCTAATTGAGCACGATTGAACATCAAGGGATTCAAGAAAGGCAAGGTTGGATTAGGCTTGAAATGACTTAGGAGCTCAGGCCATGGTCGAGATCCCAATTTCCACAATGGGAGCTAACTAGGCCACTGATCTCGATAGGGTTAATATGCCGTTGAGGGAAGATCCCCAACGACTTGATGAGGTGGATGCACGAGTGGGGGACAAGGTCTGCGGTCAGGAGGTATGGGAATACTCCCTGTTGGGAGTGCAAAGCGCTCAGGACAACAATCCACAGTCACGAGGGCTCTCGATACCTCTGATCTATCGATTAGAAGGCACTACGGCTCGAATCTTTCAGATCCTAACAACTAATCAAAAGAGTGATCCGGGCTGCAGCATTCCTCAAGTAGATCTAACAGCAGATCCGCGGCTCTGCGTATCTGAATACTAGCCGTAGGATTCGAGAGACGGATGGCTAGATATTGCGGAGCTTCGCTATCGCACGACCCGGGCTCCACAATGGATTGCCCGCGACCCGCACAGCAGATCCCGATGGTTAAATTAGTTTAAGGGTATATTTGCATATTCAAAATTATGCCAAACCCTAATTTACAATTCCTCATTTTAATTTAAATTGAATTATGGCCCAAATGACCTTCAAAAATTTCCAAACTTGCACCCCTAGCTAAATTGGGGGTGAGGAATTCAAAAATGCAATCAAATTTTAAATTTGAAGTCAAAATATTTTATGTCTTATTTAGGGTATCTAGATTGATCAAATGGATAAATTGACCTAAATAGGTCTGATTGAACCCAAACTTTTAGGGTCAGCTTAAAAATGATGTATTTAATGAAATGGAACTATAATTAAGGCATGGTTAAGCTTGGATTAAGTTTGGTAATAACCTAGGGTTATTACATCCACCCTGGCTGCTCCTGGGTGATGCTCTTACATTTTGCATTGTTTAATTTAACTATTTTCTCTATTTTTCTCTTATGCTTTTTTCTGTGATCAAGATTATGACGCGTTGTTAGGGAACTTAAATTCTTGAGGATTCATTTCTTCCTATTAGCTTTTGTCTTTCTCAACCCTCTCATATTTTGTTTTCCCACAATGTGTGCTTATGGCTCACAACAATAGATCCTTTCATGAGGTGTTGGAAGGCTCTCCTTCCAACTCCCTCACTCCCAAATCAATTTTTTGTTTTAAAGGTGGTCCTGCAATTTCTTCATTGATGCAAAATTTTCTTTCCTTGCATCAAAAAATTTTCTTGTACTAAACCTAGTTTTAGTTTAACTCACAGTTTTTTTTTTGGTTGAAACTTGCAAGAACGGTATCCTACCGATCCAATAATTCTGTGAGAGTTTTCTTAAAATTCTCTTCTAATCTAGATTATGCTCGGATGTTCTCTAAAGTCTCCTATTATATTATCGGCCATACAATTAAGCTTTTCAAATGGATCCCTCACATCGACATGAAATTTGATGCTCCAATTACACTAGTGTGGATTAATTTCCCTGGATTATGTTTGCAATACACTTCCATAGAAATTATGTTTAACATTGCTCAATCCATTGAAAAACCTATACACTTAACCGCAATACTGCAATCCTATGAAATTTTGTAGTGCCACAATTCTTAGTGAAGGTTAATCTGGAATAAATTCTTCTAATGAAAATATGGCTAGGTTGTATGGAGAAAGGTTACTTCCAAAAGTTGATTTTTGAAAGCTTACCCTCTTACTTTATGCACTGCAATACTATTGGTCATAAAGCTACTCTTTTCCCTCACTTGAAAGGTAATACTGAATATGAAATTGATGCTTTATCTCCTTTGAAGGAGGCTAAAAATTGGGTATATTTTCTTGTACATAATTGAAATCATTATTGCAGATGTTCCTACCCATTTTGTGAATAATCTGATTGTCCATTATATTTATACTATGGTGAATGAAACGTCACCTAATATTGCTATTAGTTCTGTCACTGCTAATAATAATGCCAAGCCTAATATTTTCAATGCCGAGACAGCTTCAATGGTTAATATTGTTGTAAATGTTTTTGCAAAAAATGAATTTGCTGATAATAACACATTGAAAGGTGAACCTATTCTTTTATCTTCTTTGAATGAGGGTAATGATATTTCCCAACTTGGGGATGTTTCTTTATCCACAACTGAAATCATTGCTGTGGACATTCATACTCACTCTATGAATAATCAAATTATCCCTTATATTAATACTATGGTGGATGAAGCTATACCTAATATTGGTATTAGCTCTATCACTATTAAAAATATTGTTGAGACTAATATTTTTAATGATAGGGCAGTTACAATGGTTAGTACTACTGATAATGCCTTTGTAGAAAATGAATTTGATGATATTAACATATTGGCATGTGACACCCTCAATATTTATGCTGAAAGATTAGTCCATTCTAATAATAATGTGATGTTTAATGTTGTTATTAATGATAATTTGGTTGATGAGGTTTATTTGGCTCAAAATCCTGAAAGGATAAACTATAATAAGATTATTATTGGTACTAATGGTAAAATTTATTCTATTCATATCACTGTGAGGGAAAATATAGTTTCTTCTATTTTGGAATCTTGATATTCTAAGTATAAAGTTGTTGCTATTAGAGAGGATACTCTCGATAAATTGGTTGCTAATAATAATGTTGTCACTATTGGTAATAATGATATCCATATTGTATTAATGTTGCTCATGTTGTGAATAATGTTGTTGAAAAGGGCATTACTGATCATGAGTGTAGAAAGGTTATTGGGAAAGCTGTTGAAGCTATCCAGGGCATACCATCTTCGTAATCTTCAAAAGGGGAAGCTGCTCCTTCTGATGACTTTTTGTTGATTAGCCAATTACATTGCCCATAATCCCCACTGAAGCAAGATAAAGGTAACCCTATATATATATCATCATCTAAAGGTAACTCTCCTATTATTAACTCTAATTATTTTAATCATATTGCTTGCTTGGAAGAAAATGTTTATGATATAAGAACTTGAAGTTTAAACCAAATATCCAAAAAGTAAGGCCAATTTCAATAAACAGAAGGTTTCCGAACCTTCTTATGTGCCCTAATGAATGTGCTTTGTTGGAATATTAGAGGAGTTGGAAACTTTTCCTCTAAAAACCATCTCAAACATGTAATCTCTGAACACAAAATTGATATTATTACTATTTTTGAACCCAAAATCCCCAAAGAGGCCTGCTCCAAAAACAAAAAATTTTTAAACTACGAGAATTGTATGACTTCTCTCTCTAATAAAGTTTGGGTTTTCTTGTCCCATAATTGGAAAATTGAAAGTATTAGGCAATGTGATCAAGCTATTCACTATAATGTTCAAAATCACCATTTAATTGTGTCATCATTTTTGTTCATGCTAAAAGTCTTAAAACTGATTGATGTAAGCTTTGTGATTTTTTAAACAACCTTCCTTGGCTAGTTGGAGGAGATTTCAATGCAGTTCTTAATCATAAGGAGTATAACGATTGCATTCTTAATCACATGGCCTCCACATATGATTTTAATTATGCTATCATTGATTGTGGGCTGGATAATTTTAACTATGTTGGGTCTCTTTTCACTTGGTCAATGGCAAAAATTTTGCTTGGCTAGATAGATTTCTAATGAATAACACTTGGTGTAACAACTTCCAAGAAATAAACAACTTTTCTCAAAATTCCACTAATTTTGACCATGAACTAATCATTTTTTGTGATAAGAATAACTTGCCCATAGTCTATAGATCCTTTAGATTTCAACTTTTCCTACTGGATAAGATTGATTTTGCTGATTTCATTAAGTCTTTTTGGAATGATCATTGTGATATTTATGGTTTGTAAAAACTAGTTAAAAAGTTCAAACATCTTAGGAAAGCTCTAAATATTTTGAATCACAATGTGGTTGGTAACATCTTTAATAATACTACAAAATTAGAAACTCTGTTCAATAATTTAGAAGCATTATTAGAAGATTCTCATACTGATCATAATATAAGTGCTTTTTCTAAGGCTAGTACTATAACAACCCCATTGTTGTTATTTGATTTTAGACATTAAAATTAGGCTAAAATCATCCCCAATAATCTCCAAATGATGTTTGGAGCAATGCCTGAAAATTTGGTGCGATTTAGAAATCGTTTGAATTTATATAAAATTTTAATTTATTTAATTAATCAAAAAAATTAATAAAATGAAATTGACCTCTGATCAAAAATCCAACTTCATTTTTAAGTTGCTCACCCCCAAATATGCTAGTGATGAATTTTTGGAATTTTTTGGAGCTTGTTTGGTTATTTAATTTCTATTAAATAAGTAGATGTAATTATTAAATAATTAAAATATTTAATTAAATAAAAAAGAAAAAAACCAATGGCTTTTTAACCGTCTCTCATAGCAATCTATGTAGGATCCAAAACACGAGATAGTCGATCCTATGGATCCTAACCGTCACGCCTTTTAATCTAGCAGATATGAATGCTGGATCTCAATTGCTCGATCTGACCGTTGGATTAGGTCACTAACCCAATGGCCAGAACATGACATAGCACTATGCTCTGTTGTTTTTTGCATGATTGCTTGATTGACGATGCTAGAGAAGGACCATGGATTTCCTTTGTGATGTCAGGATTCCTTAGCCTTCCATGTGATCTTAAACTGCATATTTGCTCTTTAGCAATCCACTGGGATGGGGATTTGAAGTCGAGGCCCTTTGTGGAGTGAGCACATCTTCTGAAGTTCTCGACCACTGATGGTGCCAAGTATACTCCCTTTCCCGTCACTAGAATTCTCTAATTTTACTTCTATATGCATTTAGTGCACATAGGTATCGATTGATAAGGTTAATTTGACCTTATCAATCATATAAAGCTTACCATAACTAGAGTAGCTATAGCATTCAGCAGTACCCATGCCATGAGTAGGTCGAGCCACCATCTCCCAATCCAGATGGGTTAAGCTACCAATTTTAGCTTTAGTAGATAGGTATGGTTGCGTGGAATGAATCAATCTCAGTCGCAATAACTAGGATTCATGTCAAAAATTGAGCCCACAGTAAACTCTAGTTCTATGACTTCATCCATCTAATTGGAGCCAACAATGGTAATTAGAACTAGGGCTTCTTATTCCATCATGTAGATCTTCTTAATGGCTTCATTTTGAGGTGTGTTAGGGTACGTAAAATTATGTGTGCTAGGAGTATTGTAAAGCCCTAATTCCTCATTTGTGGCTCACTCGTGAACATGATGAATAGTTCCGTGTGGGTCGGCCCTGACCCACACAGAACTATCACTAGGTCGCACACTTGGCCCTTTCCACAAGCGGGCCAAGAAAACGACGTGCTTGCATAGTCGTGGTGTGCGTGCGGGCCTTCCTTAAGAACAGTAATGAATTAAATTAACTTAATTCTATTTTTATTAATTTAATAACTTTTAAAATAAAATTATAAATTTATTGAAATTATATACCAAAATAGTCAAAAAAAAATGTAGAACAATAATATGAACATAACTTTTTAGTTTGAAAATCAATTTTGCTAATGATTTGTTAATTGTCATTAAGAGTCATTGATGCATTAATTAGCCACTTAATGTCCAAGTTTACCCTACTCAATGTCATTGTACTTGTTATAACCACTATGTTTACATGATATAGATATCAAATAGAAAATGTGAGTTTTTGACCCTAAATAAATTAATATTAAATTCCCAAAATCAACGTTTTTCTATTTGGGTCTCCTAAACCTAAAGAAATCTTAAGAAACTTAACTTATTACATATTTTAGCATTAGATAATGTTTTCAGTTGGAAAACAAATAGAATAACCTAGGTTTGGCTTAGCACTAATAAACATAGGAAAGAGCCTTAACATAGAGATGAGAGGCTTTAATTAAGAGGTTAATGTGATTCCTTAGCATTTGACATAACAATTGAGTATTGTACCGTAGGTTTGATAGTAATTGATTTGTTTCCTATGATTGTGAGATTCATTAGTAGACCCTTAAAATGTTAGATTGAACTTAGTTTAGCTCCTTATATTCCTTAAGTGTAGGATCAACTCTAATCACTCTAGTGTGTAACTAAGTGATGTTAGCTCATTTTAGTATCCTAATCCCTTAGCTAACTCTAGGATTTCTTGTGCATTGAATAGAACCTACAAACTAATGATTTTGGAACCCTTCCTTAATACCTTTTCACATTTGAGCTACTTTAATAAATAGTTAATCAAATTGGTTTAGTTAATGAGTTAGGATCATTTAATCCCTATTTTCCATAATAAACTTAAGGCTAGCAAACCTCCATATTAGCCTTCTAAATGAGGATCCTAATAATAGCCCATTTTTAGTGGCTTAGGATAGTAAGAGCTATAGTAGTAAGATAGGTTATTACTTCAATTTACATCTTTATTTGTATCTTATTTTTGTAACCTAGATAACACTAAATCAGACTGCTATTTTCTTAAAAACTACATTTGTATATAGTAAAAGTGACTGACCTAGTATTGGTAAACTTAGATTAAATCCTAACTCTTGGGAGAGAGAAGTTATACTTTATATCTAGTTATTGTGAATTACTTAGAGTAGTATTGAGTAATCCTTAGTGTAGCACTTGTGACTAAGAGAAGACTTATAAGATGGTATAATGGGGCCACCATAGAAAGATTAGTGATTTACTAAAATTTAGTAAGTGATCTAAGTAACTTAGGATGGCACACTTAGTATTTCACAAATGGTCCCATCATGCAATGTATAATGCTTAGATTTACTTATAATGAAATTTTATTAAGACTTAGAATTCTCTAAGTGTAAATTATCATAGCAAAACTTAAAACTTAGAGTCTATATTATTAAGACTTGGAACTTTAAGATTTGGAAAAGAGACTTGGTTGTTTAGATTAGAAAACTTAAGTGAGATGAATTTAGATAACTATAACTTAAGTAATGTCATTCCTTAAGTATTGCCATTAATAGGCTAGTAGCCATGCACACTAGTAAGATTAAGGATAATTTAGCATTAACCTACTAGTAAAATATCTAAGTTTAAGAAAATCCTAGTGGTTAGCTAGAAGAACCCTCTTAAGCATAGAACCTTAATATGATAATGAGATGGAGTGATTACAGAATAGTATTAATACTAGAAGTTTGAATAATGTAGTCATATAAATCCTAGAACCTATGTAGTGAGACTTTTAGAGTATGAGATAGTTTAGACAACTGTATTATTAGCAATAGGATATGATGTTTATTTGTAAAATTTCAAGTATAGATAAATTATTTTGTCAGTTAAATAAGACCTTAATCAAATTATTATTTTCAAAACCTCATTAATTTGTATAATATTATGTATCAATTGATTGATACATTTGATGAATGTATAAGTTAATTGAGGGGCTTTATTAGTCCCGATCATAGTATAGATAACTAAAGTAGATAATAATGGATATCACATAGCTTACAATTAGCTTTGAACATCCTTAAATGTTGCAACGCATTAAGACGAAATCCTTGAAAATATTCATTAAGGCTATTGTGCATAAATTAAACAAATAACATTTACTTTAGGGTTTCATATGATGGACTATAATGTACAACTATTACTGAGCCAGGGCAGGCTATAGATTGATCAGGAGACCATACAAATCCTTCAAGGGAGAATGTGTGTGTTATTGGGAGACCCTGCTTATTTTTATTGGGCAGACGTGCTTGACTCTTCATTTGATCTATAATTTTTGCCTATAGAAAAAAATGTATATTTAAATCAAGATAAATAAATAAGATTTACAGTTATAGTTTTTTATGATTGCATTTTGTTATTATAGTCTTTATATAACTACATTTATAGTTTATCCAATCATTGAGACTGAGATCTTCTTACTTTCACATATTATTATGCGCTTGTATTTACAGTTCTTTCACTTACATTCTATAGTAATTTTTTGTTTCAAGATTTATTTTTTTTACACTGCACTGCTTACTTAACATATGACATTTGTGCATATTTCTACTATTTAATTGTACACTTATATGTATAGTTGTACCTACTTTCCTTACATAGTTACTTGATGCAAGTTGTGTACTAGCTTTTCTCTTTTACTGCATTTACCTTTTATTTGTTACTTACAGTCATTACTTAAGTTTCTCTTTCTACTGTTTTGAGCTCTGCTTGCAATAATTGTAAATGACTGATGTGAAATCCATTAAATCATAATAACTTAGTTTCCAGAAAAGAAACTTATATTTTTTAACTGTAATCACTTGTTTTTATTTTGTTGGTTGTACCGTACCATATTAAATACAAAATACACTGGATTAGGAGCACGGAGTAGATCTTGCCCCTGAGGCATATCGAGCTTAGTAGTTGCAGATTAAAGACTATACTCTTACTATCATTTTATTTACTTTATTTATCTCATGAGAATGATTATCATTACTTCAATGTTTGTATAACTTTAATTAAACACTGGATGTTTCACTTTACTGTTATGCGATGTGTTTCTCTTTCTTTTCTAGATAGCTAGAATGGTACATATGCTTATATTATTGTGCATCTAGTCTCCCCCTTTATAGATCTTCAGACCACTGTAGTGCTTAATAGTGGGTTAAGACTCACTAGCCCAATATTAAGTACTATGGTAACACCTAATATTGTATTTGATTACTTAATCCAATATTGGGGCGTTACACAAGCTGAGCTCATTCAATCTCATAATAATGTTGAAAATTTTTTGAAACAAAAATATAGTACTCGGTGGAAACTAGAAGGGAAAAATAATAATAACTTCTATCATAACTATGTTAATAAAAGGAGAACTAATAATAAAATTTATTCTATTACCACTATTGAAGGCTTCAACTTATCTACTGAGCTTGACATTCAAGCTTCTATTATTGATTATTTCACCAAAACTTTTACTGCTGATACTTCTACTTCCAATGATTTTTATTGACTCAGCCTGAAGCTGTTATTTCCATAGTTGATAACATGTTATTAAACAACATGCTTACTAATGATGAAATTTGGGATGTGGTGAAAGATCTCAAGCATAATACTTGTCTCGGTCCTAATAGTTTTTTTGGTGAATTTTTTATCAAATTTTGGAATATTTTAGAAGATGATATTTGCAATGGGATAAACAATTTTTTTTGGAATGTCCCCTCCCAAATATTTTTAGTCATTCCACTATTGGGCCAATTTACAAAGTTAAGAATTCTAACTGGTGGAACTAATTTAGACCTATCAATCTTAAATGGTGGCCCACCTTGCCACTTGCGCAATCAAAGTATAATTTGTAATGGGATGGGATTATCCACAGAATGATAACCCTTGGATCACTGCTGGCAAGGTAAATGCCTGCTACGAGATGCTTACTTTACTCACACTAGTCCTACTAAAATTCCTAGGTGATTAAGCACTTAAGCATATAATTGTTCCCCAAATTATTACATAATGATAATAACAATTCAAAGTACAAAGCTAACAAGTGCAATATTCAATATAAAGTGCGGAAGCTAAGAGAAAAAATTGCATCCATTCATCACATTCATGTAATATAAGAAGAGACCAGTATAAAGAATTTATCTCATATAGTACAGTATGAAAATAAGAAACATAAAGTGTAGAATTTTAATTATTACAGGCCAATATTTAATAAAAATAAAGAGAATGAAAAGCTAAAAATCACTCTCTTCAAAAAAAATTGAAAGCTAAAACTAAGCAGTTGTAGTAGGATTATCATATTACTCATGCTCCTCGCTTGGTGCTGAATCCTCAAACAACTTTACATCTGACATGTTAGTTTTTACACGATAGGGCCCCAGTCAAGAAAAGAAAAATATTATGTTAGACAAAATTGTCTAAGTACATTTTAGGCTAATAAATTATTACTAAATTTTAAGATATCACAAATAGCCTGAGCATTAAGGAGCAGCAATGCAATCAATTTGAATGGAAAAGATATAAACACTATATTTATAACTTAAACAAAATGAGGTAAGTAAAGTAACATACCTCCAAGTTCAATTGCTACAGAAAGGTTAAGCAAGTGTATATAAAACTAATACAGCACAAAGGAAATTCCCTAAATATATATGATGAATTTGTACATGCTAGTTTCATTGAACAATACTGAAATATGTGTGAAAGAAATGAAATATAGCATACTAACATGTATATAGATATAAAGCTAAAAAATATTCTAAAAATACATATATATATAAAAATGTTGAAAAATAACTTTAAACTAAGCAAAAAATCTTCATTAATTAATTGAATTATGCCCAAACTACCTCTCCATAATTGTAACAGGCTAAGCATAGCCAGTGAACAAAAGGTTCCACATGTATCATCTAAACAACTCATGGCTAGATCCAAGCTAGACTATAGAATCTTACAAGTATCATCCAAACCACTCATGGTTAGATCTGAGTTGACTTTATCACAATAAGAACTGAAAAGGTTGACTAACTCGGACATATTCCACTATATTATTTTCTAATTTACTAAACTTTACTTTTAACAAATGCAATTATGTTATGCTTTACACAACTAATATGAAATATTCATCAAATAATTTATATCTCAACTAAAAATGCACAAGGCAATAAGATCAGATAATAAGGAATTTAGAGCATATAGATCAGGAGTTTAAGTAGTAATTAATCAAAAACATGTGATATCTTTTATTTTCTAATTTATTTATTCTAAGTATTTTGGGAATATACAGTCTCAAGATCTCTAATATCCTACTACCTAGTATAAACTCAGAGTAATGATCCTATAGTCAAACATCAGAACTAATCAAGTTCAATTCAAAATCAAACAATATTGCTTACAAAAGTTTAATAAATCAATTAATCATCCTAATTGATATATTTATTTTCCCAAAACTAATATTGATTAAATAAATCAAGATTCAAAGGTTAAGAGCTAAAACTCCAAAATATGGGGTTTATACCTCTTAACTCAAGGTGCTAGCATATAAGATCTAAGCTTTCTAAATTCTACTCTCAAGTGTAATGGGTTAAGAAGATCTTATTGAGTGTAGTCAAACTCAATAAGATAGATGTTTCTAATCCTAAAAGATAGGCTAATTGACTAAAATCAAAAGACAAAATAATCAGAACTAAAGTTTAACTCTAAACAATAAGCTTTACTTTAATCAGGGTTCAATCTATTGAGTAATTTCATTTCTCAATATACTTGAACTAAGAAGTAAGAAATGAAGATCTAAAGTTAAGAATTTAGAGGGTTTGATCCTTAAGGAAAATCATTTAATAATTTACTTAAGGGGTTACTTAAGAAATATATTGTGACGTCCCTCGTTTCTCAAACAAGCAAGGGCACACGATTTGGGGTTTGTTTGACTTGCTGAGGATTGTAGTCAGGATTTGGAATAATAATATAAGTTATCGTAGACATTCATTCATCCAAATTTGAAATACCAAAAAAAAGATTATTTTATTTTAGTATTTTAAAATATTCTTACATATGTACAACTATCTTTTTTCAGACAGAGAGATAACAAAAAAAGAAAGAAATAACATATGAGTGAAGCGGTCGAATATCTCGGGGTTGATCTAGTCCTTCCTCAAAATCCTGATCAGGCATTTTTACTAGGTTGAACACACATTATAGAATACTCTAAGTACTTTGAATATCATTAATTACATCTCATATAAGCGATAAGCAATGGAGCAAATGTTCATAGGATAGAAGAAGGTTCAAAATTTTGTAATATACATTCTACAAAACAAAGATCAATGTGTGATAATATAGAACAAGTAACGATGTACAATTAACAAATAAGTAATTCAATTATTTATCACAATAAATAACTATCACCATTTTAAGATATTAAAAATACATCTTATGTATCACCATCAAAGTTTTTGTTCTATTTAGGCAGCAGGGTATAGAATGGGAGGAATCAAGGTACATCTACTTGATCTATTAATTTGTTCCTTATATTTTACTTAAACCAATACCAACCCCCTCTAGGGTAATTATAAGGTCTCCTTATAACCTCAGTGGGTCTGCCTAACTCAATACCTATACAGGTCTAGTAATAAAGAATCTTATTTTTCAGAATATTTATTTTGATGATATAGCTTCAAATAAGACATCGCAATCTTTCTCAAAATGTGTGACAAACATTATTAAAGTATAATAAATTCAACTTTCCAAAAATGACTACTAACTTGACAAAAATAAAATTTTTGAGGATCAAAATGAAGCAGTAGCAGTTAAAAAATCAGCATATAATATACTTCATGAAATTTGGGTACCTGTTTTTCTTGCTAAGCTTATCTCATGTAAATCTGTGTGTAAGGTTCTTTGATTAGTAAAGAGATGAAGGAATACAAGCTTTCACTATCTTCTCTTGCTCTTGGTGTGTTTCAATATTAGTAAAAATAGGAAGAGAAGAACATGATTGACATGGTAAAAGAATAGGGTAATGCAGATAATAGTAAGAATTATAATGATAATAATAATAATAATAATAATAATAACAATAATAATAGTAATAATAATAATAATAATAATAATAATGATATTTTTATTATTACTATTTATATTTATAAGATAAGAATAAAAATAGGTGATGAACCTCATATCTATAGTTATTTTCATATTTAAAATGCATGATTTTTCTTATACCAGTCATTATTCTTGTGTGTTTTATTACCATTGCAGCTTGGAAGTGATCAGATTACAAAAATGATAGAAATTGATAAAAATAGAGAACACTGCATGCTACGACGTGACACAGTGCATCCCAGCATGCTGCGACGAATTCAAATAGAAAGTCAAGCACCACAACGCGTCAACGCGCATTCTGGCATTGCAGTGCGACACAACAGATTATATATAAAACGTGGCGCTACAACGCACCAAAGCTCCCACAAACATGGAGTGTAGTCCTACAGCGCACAACAGCAAACCCAAGACAAAGAGCTCAGTGCTACAGTTAGCTGCATCGCCTGACACCTAGTGAGCGCAACACTATAGCACGTCGTAGCGCCCACCATAATATTTTCCTAGTAATTATATTCAAAGCAAAATTGGGAAGGCCAAAATACATAATTTTTCCCCCTCCACAATAAGAATTCATTGCATAACATTTAAACCTCCTCAGTTCCAATGAAAATGAAGAATAAAATAGTGATTGAAGTACAAATTTCAAGGAATAGGAAGAGTTGGCTATGTAAATGCTGAGAGAATACTGAGAGATTATAAAAATAAGAATTCAAGACTATGGAAGGGTTCTAGTTTCAAAATTTTATCATTCCAAAGGGTTCTTTGTCCTAGGATTGTCGGAGACCAAAAAGATGGAGAGACCTTTCCCAAGGAAGGAGAAGACCGTTACCTGGAGGAAGAAAAGCACAGAAGACAGAAGAGAAGTGGAGATCCAGGATAGAGAGATCTAGGTGAACACGATAGTTGTTTCCTAGTATTAAACCCTATCCTTACTAGTAGATTTTTTCTATAAAAGCTAGGCAAAGGCTTCCAACTTCTTGTGATTTTTCTTATATTTACATTTCAATGGCAGCCTAAACCCTCCTTGGAGAGAGTTGGGCATATGCATGTAATGACTTAAGAGTGAAAGTGTTTATACTCTTCAATATTAATGAATAGCATTTGATCATTTTTTTTTTGATTGAATGATGTGAATAATGGATTGGATAAGTTATTTTTGAAATGAATATATCTGAGCAAATAAGGATTTTAACAGCGAAAACCAACGAGCTTTAAAATCACATAGAGCCAAGGATTTAAATGTTAAGCATCCACACTGCGAATGTCCGTGACAATATTTGCTGAGCGTTAATGACCAATACAAAACCTTAGATTTGAGATAATTGATAAAACCATGGGATAATTAATAATCTCTGAGCTCTACTGCGCACCATTAGCTTAAGCAAGAAATTTGTGCAAGACAGGTTAGAGCCGTGTGACAAGCTCTGTGAGTGCAGAAGAATTATTTGCTTGCTAAGTTGAGAAGTTGATATATATGAGCTGGGACCCACTAGTTGAGCTCCAAGGCTCATCCCTAAGTTTATGCGAGTATTTAGATGCTTTGTGTGTTATGGGTGATGTGACATAACCCATCTCGCCCAATAGCTCATCTCCTTAGCTGAACCTAGAATTGATGCATGTGAGCCATTAGTGGAATCAAGTTCATATGATGTATAATTAAGACTATTGATTTCATAACATATATGTAGGCATTGAACTCAATCAATATTGATCACATGAGGGTCTACGTGCGAGATTAAACCTTTGTGTGTTCATCTTTGAGCACTAGGCGAGATTCAACACATTTAGGGACTCCCTAGAGAAGGTTGTGCTTCTTGATTATAATTAAAATCATCCAATTCATTTGACACTACATTAATAAAAAAGAGTATTTTCATGAACCATTAATAAATTTCATGAAAAAACCCAACTCTCCCTAATTTTAATCAAATAGTATTCTCATCAAAGAATACCTGACTGCATTAACTTAGGACCAAGCCAAAATTGATATTTTACATTTAAACATTAGTGAACCTAAGTACAATATAGTAACAAAATAAAACACCATTCCCAAAGGACAATAAATCTCGAGATCTTACCTTCCTATATTTTTTCAGATCACGTACACTTGCACGTAAATGTAGACGTGTATTTTCTATTTGTATATAGGATTGTTGGAGAGAGAATAACGTATATATATATATATATATATATATATATATATAGAAAGCATAGATAATAATGATGATAATAATATTATATTATTATTATACCACGTGCACTTTCACGTCAGTGTAGACGTGTATTTTTTATTTGTATATAGGAATGCTGGAGAGAGAAATATATATATATATATATATATTTATTTATTTATTTATTTATTTAGACATATATATAAGTTTAAGCTCTCATTTTAGGGTTTTCTATTGTCGATTCTGTGGCGATCCCGAGGTCTCTCCCTCGGCAGGCCATTGGGCCTATGCTCCAGCCCGTTTAGTGAGGGGTGACATTCCTACCCTGTATTGTTTCTTTTTCTTTCAACCTTTCACTTGTTATTGCTTTGTATATGGTGTTTTGATGGCAGTTCTTATCCCGGCAATGGTCCGATCCTTTAGGGATGTGGTTGAATCATCCTCCCAGTTTTCCGCAAAGCCGGTCGAAAGGTTTAATGGAGTTCATGTGTTATTCTTCTCAGATGCCGAGGTCCATAACCTTGCTTCCCCTCTGGTTCTCACTTTGGTTCGTAAGTTTGCTCGTCCTAATCCTAAATTTGGGTTGATAAATGGTTTTATTAAAGGTCTAAAGTTAGTGGCCCCTGTTAACATTAGATCCTTAGATTCACGCCACGTCTTTCTTACATTTGAATCGAATTTGGATTATGCTAGGCTGTTTTCGAAAGGGTCCTTCGATCTTAAAGGTAATACATTGCAGTTTTGTAAATGGGATCCCTTTTTTGACGTCTCTCACCACGTTCCTATTGCCCCTGTCTAGATTAATCTTCCTGGGCCTAGATTCCACTTTATAACTAAAGATATTCTTCTAAATATTGGAAATGCAATTGGTAGACCCCTGCAATTGGATAAAAATATGGCTCTTCTAAGAAATGTGGCTACTCCTAGAATACTTTTAGAATTAAACATTGAATCCCATCCCCCCTGCTCCATATGGTTGGGCTCAAAGGAAAAGTGGTATCTCCAAGAAATTATTTATGAAAACTTACCTTTCTTTTGCAATTGGTGTAGCACCTTTGGCCATAATACTGATTACTATTCCTTCCATCAAAATAGCCCCATGCCCCAAAGGGCTTCGGCTCACATTGGCTCCGTCATTATTGGGGGTTCCCCTGTGGCTTTAAATTTTAACAATAATCATGTGTCCCCAGATGTAATTGCAAATGCAGTTTCTGCTGGGCCTCCTAATGGTCAGCATGAGAACTTGGTCGATCACAACTTATATCACCCGTCAATATTGCAAAACATTTGCAGGGATGATATTATCCCTGAGCCGGGTTCCTCTGCCCCTATCGTAAATTCTATAGATACTCTTATCTCTGAGTCGGGAAGTTCTTCCCCTCTCGTGAATGAGATTGAAATACCTTTAACTGTCAACCCTATAATGGTTCCTGGTATTACAATTCCTCAAGCCTCTGAGGGTGTGGTTTATGTTAAGGATGGGACAATTGATAATCGGGATGTGGTCCCCTCTTCCCCAAATGTTTTAATTTTCAATGTTAAGGAAGCTAGGAAAAACAATGCTGAATTGGTAAATGGGGAAGAATTTGGGTTTGTTGCAATCAACATTGTAGATTTATCTATTTCTAATATTTTCCTTCAAGTTTTTCAGCTTGACCTAGTCGATATTTCTGCCACATGTGCTGCTCTCTCCCCCTCAGATAAAGGGTCTATTCTGAATCCCTTGGAGGTTGGTAATGCTTCTACACCTAAATCCATAAGTTTATCTCAAACAATTTTGTAGGCGGAGCCCGAACAGAGAGACAAATTCCAAGTCCCAAAAAGTTCGTTAAAGATCATGCATTGCAGATCCTCTTTGGCCAGAAATCCTAATACAACTACAGCAAATAGGTACAAATCCTTATCTACTTTAGCTGATATAGATAATGATGTAATCCCCGATTGCCAATCAACGATATAGTTTATGCCAATAAAAATAGCCAGAAGTCCCTTAATGGCACTTCTTTTGTTAACCAATGAATATTTTTTGCTGGAATATAAGAGGCATTGGCAATGTTTCCGCCAAGAACAGATTTAAGCATTTAATTTATGAAAATAAAATTAATATTGCGGCTATTCTTGAGCCAAAGCTGCCTGCTAAAAAAATTAAAATAATAAGTCGTTTCGCAAAATGTTGAAAATGCTGTGGCTTCGGCCTCTAATAAAATCTAGGTCGTGTGGACTAACCATTAGAATGCTGATATAATTTCCTAATGTGAGCAAGCCATCCGCCTCAAATTTTATAATGATGAGTATAACTATATTATTACCTTTGTTCATGCTCACAATCTTGGAACCGAAAGGTTATCTTTATGGTCCTTCCTTAAAATTTGTGCTTCCTCCTCGACTCCTTGGGCTGTGGGAGGAGATTTTAATGCAGTCATGAAGTCCAATGAATACAAGCGCTACTCTACTGATTACTCTAATTTTACCTTTGATTTCTACATGGCTATGTTAGAATGTGGTTTGGAGGATTTCTAATATTAGGGTGCCCCTTTCATTTGGAATGCTGGCCAAAAATTTGCTCGTCAGGTCAATTTCCTTATTAATAATAATTGGTGTAACACCTTTTCTAATTACTTAAACTTCTCACTAAATTCAACTTTTCTGATCATAAACCAATCATCCTCTTCTCTTGGATTAAAAAAAATCAGCACCCAAAATCCTTTCATTTTCAGTTATTTTGGCTCCAAAAAGAGGAGTGCATGGACATTGTTAAGTCCATATGGAATCAACCTTGTCACTCCTTCGGGATGTACAGGCTGTTGAAAATTCAAAACTATTAGGAAAGCTCTGGGAATCTGGAACAAATCCTCCATAGGTAACATCTTCTCGAACTTGTCCCATCAGGAAAATTTAGTCTCCACGCTTGAATCTATCTTTGATGCTGATCCATCTGATCTCAATAGGATGGAAGTCAATAAAGCTAAAGCAACTCTCATCTCAAATCATAATGATGTAGAGTCCTTTTGGAAACAAAAGTGCTCTATTAGGTGGAATTTAGAAGGTGAGCATAACACCGCCTTCTACCATAATTGGGTAAGGAAAAGGAAACATATAAATCACATTAATGAGATTACCTCCCCAGATGGTCAATCTACCTCTACTCTCCCTGAATTGCAGAGATCTGCCCCCAACTATTTCCAAGAAATCTTCAAGCTCTCTACTCTGCCTACTCTTCTCAGTAGCAAGATTGTTTACCCGGGGTCTCAAATTTCTTCTGACACAAACAATTTTTTAAATCAAATGCCGAGTGATGAAGAAATTTGGGATACTATTAAAAATCTTAAAGACAATTCCTGCCCAGGGCCGGATGGGTTCCCCGGGGAATTCTTCAGAAAATTTTGGGAGATTATAAAACTTGATGTTTGCAATGGGATAAAAGAATTTTTTTGTGATGTTTAGATTCCCAAATTTTTCACTCACACTATGATAACGCTTATCCCAAAATCTGACAAAGCTTCTTGGTGGAAAAACTTTAAACCGATTAGTCTTTGCACCACCATGAACAAAATTCTCTCGAAAATTGTTGCCAAAAGATTTCAAAACATCCTACCTTTGCTCATAGATCTCAATCAATCCGCTGTTGTCCCAGGTAGACACATTCAAGACAATATCCTTGCTACTCAAGAACTTTTCCATAGCCTGAAAAAAAAGTGTTGGGGTCAAAATCTAATTCTTATGCTTGATCTTGAAAAGGCCTTTGACAAATTGAATTGGAACTTTCTCATTCACTCTCTCAAAAGCTATGGTTTCAATGAAAGGTTCATAACAAAAATCAAAAACCTAACGCAACACAATTGGTTTTCTATCATGTTGAATGGCGGCCCCACTGGTTTCTTCCCTGCTGAGAGAGGGCTGAGACAAAGTGATCCTCTTTCTCCCCTCCTTTTCATATTAGCCATGAACGTTTTGTCTCAAAATATAAACATATGACAACTGTAAATACACATCTGCGCTCATACGCAAGTGTACGTGGTCTAAAGTAATAAGTGGAAAGTGTTAATTTCCGATAATTTACCGATCCTCAGAGAATTGGTTGATTGGGCATTAAGGTATATCTATTCTCACTAATGTTTAAGCTACAATATATTTGGATGAGTTGGTCTAAAAATTAGCACAATAATCACAAAGAAAAAAGAGCAAGATGAGAGAAAGAGGAGAGTTGGGACCATCCCACATGCCATGATATAACAATTATGTATATTAATGTCTCAAGCTTTATCATTCATTTTAATTAAAATCAAGTGCACATTGTTTTCCTTGAGTTTAGTTCAAGGTCTTACAAGTTCAAATCTCATGCACAAAATGAACTCATATTCGGTTCTACTTCGGCACAAAGATTCTTTGAAAATATGTTTAAATTTAAGAAAGGAAAATTTCCCCTTAATTACCTCAGAAACCCCATACAAATTGGCCACAACAAGCACATTATTTATAAAAGTCTCATTGAAAACATTTTCAAAAGGCTCCGAGGTTGGGCAAACAAATATCTCTCACAAGGTGGTAGGCTTTTCTTAATCAAACATGTGCTTAATGTTATTCCTCCTTTCTGGTTAGAAGTTTGCTCTCCTACGTCTCTTATTGTGAAAAAGCTATCCACATTTTTCAATAAATTCTTATGGACTCATCCTATGGGAAGTAAGATCCTTTGATGCTCTTGGAGTCAAGTCTCTTTCCCTTATGCTGAAGGGGAGTTTGGGATTAGAAATCTCACAGACATCCATAAGGTTCTATCCCTAAAGTTGGGTGGAAGTTTAGGACCTCCTCCTCCTTATGGTCCAAATTTTGCTTACTAAGTATTGTGCTAATTCGCACCCGGCGGTGTTTAAAAACAAAATCACTAATTCGATCACTTGGAAAAGGAAGCTCAAGTTTAGGGACGCGGTTGAGGAAACCTTAATTTGGGATAGTCTAGATTCCTCCACTTCTTTTTGGTACGACTGTTGGATTAGCAACAAGGCTCTTTTCACTAATCACTCTCACGTCATTTCTCTAAAACTAAAGGTTGCTGATATTTTCTCTCATAACAGTGGCTGGAATTTGTCCCTCCTTCAGGAAGTTTAATCTGTAGAATAGATCAACAACATTATTTCCTTTCATCCTAAGTTTGAATTATCCAAGTCTGCAAACTCAATTTTCTGCATCAATAGGAAAATCAACCTTTCCATTCTTTGGAACAGTTGTAGATCCCATGTGTCCCCCTCCTTTCCCATTTGGATATGGCATAAATGTATTCCCAATCTTATAAGCATATTCCTTTGGAGGCTTTATAATAACTTTATTAGTTTAGACAATAAAATGCAATGTTTGGGTTACTCCCTAGCTTCTCATTGTCAATGCTGCAAGGAATTCAGAAACTTTAAAGCATGTGTTTATCGAAAGTCCCTTCAGCAAATCGATCTGGAATAGCCTTACCTTAGCCCCCGTCCCTCCTGCTGCTAATACTGAAGAAATCTTTTTATGTTGGCCTAAGACTAAGAAGGGTAAGATCCATATTGGCAACCTCGTTGATGCTTTCATCCTTTGGTTCATTTGGGGTGCTATAAATCAAGCTAAGTATACAAATACTAAATTCAATTCTGAGGTTTCTACTTTGAAAATTATTGATGAGGTCAACACCTATATCAATATTAATGATAAAAAGTTGTTTAGTTGAAAAAATCTTAATGCAATTCATATCAAAAGCTTATTTAACTTGGAGTGAAAGTATTATGGCTGTTTCTTATCCAATTTTGTGGGCTCTTGTAGCTAGGAGTGGTCTCTCTTTGGGGCTGCCTAACTGCATTCCCAATTCTAGTAGGTTTGATGCTTGTCTGTTCCTCTAGATGGATGCTATTTTGATTGTTGTTCCTACTATAAATTTATGGTCCTGTCCTTCAGCTCCTTGCTTGAATGGTTCCCTGATGGATGCTGTGGTTCATTTCAATTTATATAACCTGAATTTTTATGTTAGAATTCTCGTTCTCTCCAGGATGAAGCATCTACTTCTTACTCTGTGTGACCTGCTGGTTTTTCATAATTATTTTGAATTATTTTTTCTTTCGGTAATGCTGGTTAATGTTATGTTGTATCTGGATATTATTATGCTGCTGCTGCTGGTTTCTCCAAGAATGTTTTGCATAAATCGTTGGCATAATCTATTCAGTGACGCTGGGTTTGGTTCCTTTAGGCTGGAAATTGCCAAGCTCTTTTTTCTGCCTAATTGGTTTACTGTAGTGTCTCATGGGACAAAGGATTTTAATTATTTATTCAGCTCCATGTTATATGCTGCTCTCTCTTGGTACTGTCTTTCAGCTAGTTTGGATTATTTGTATTGGACAAAGTTAGTGATCGGATGGCCGAGTTGGTTTTATTTTGATTGGGTAATCGATATCCTCGTTTTTCTAGCTAGCTTGGGTGGGCGGTTCGTCGGTTGCCGCCTCTATCTTCTGTATTATGGCCTACTGTTGTATATTGGGGAGGTTCTTTCCGTTCTTTATGCAGGTTCCCATTCGTGCCATTAGTTGTCTGGGCATTTTTGAGAGGCAGTTCGGGTGAGATGGTACTCTAAGTATTGGTCCACATTCGTGAATCTTTGTGTGCAACCTACAGGTATGCTTCTCACTCCTATTTTTGAGTTTATATGCAGGCCCATTTTGCAGGCCCCTCTTTTCGCTTTGACGGGCTGGATTGAGGTGGAAGCTGTCTTTTTTGGTTTAGCTCTTCCTAATAAACTATGCTTTTTGTATTTTCTTTTTTGGATGGATATTTTAGGATTTTTCCTAGGACCATCTCTTTTAAGATTGGTTTTTGGATTTTTAATTTAAGGCTTTGAATGTAACCACCCAGTTCTTTTTGTAATCTTATTTTCAAATTAATAAAACTTATAGGTTTTGATAAAAAATATATATTTAGAAAGCACAGATAATAATGATGATAATAATTTTGTATAATTGTTATCATTATTACTATTTATATAATAATTTACACGTACAGTGTATTACTAATCCCTGTAAGAGTATTTGATAATAAAAAGGAAATAAGGTTACTAATTTTTTTGAATATTTTATGCATATAAGTGTATTTTAGAGAGAGAATATTAAAATAATAATAAGATAATAATTGTTATTATTATTTTCTAAAATGAAAATGAAGACAAAGAATATTTTAATATTACAATAATATTATTAGTATTATGTTTAATAAGTAAGATTAGAATTATTATTATTGTTATTATCATTAGAATAATATGAGAGATATTATTATTATATACATAATAAAAAGTATAATAAATATATACTTATTATTATTATCATTTCTTTCAATGATAATAATAATAGTATTTATAAATTATTATTATTATCATTTCTTTGAATGATAATAATTAATATTATTATTCTTATTATAGCATAACAAAAACAAATATAACAATAATAATTTTAGTATAGGATGTATATATATATATATATATGTTAATGGTGTTGTAGCCCAGTGGTTGAGGCTCAGAATTTGTTATCCAAAATTATTTGTTCAAATTTCACCGGCCACACATAAACAAAAAAAAAAAATATATATATATATATATATATATATATATTAAATAATTAAAAATTAGAAAAATAGAGAACATGAAAATTAAATAAAGATTTAAGAGAAAAAATAAAAGTTAGTTGCGGAAATAAAAATATTAGGAGTAAAAATTAATGTCAGTAGCAAAAATAAATGTTATGGGCAAAAATAGTGGTTAAGTAGTTAGTGATGTTATGAGTCAAATTACTTTTTAATTATTTTTATAATTCATTTGTAACATTTATATTTCAATTAGCCCATAAAATTTTTCTGACTCTTTATTTTTTAAATCTTTGTGGCTCTTCTCCCCATTCAAAGGGAGCTTGCCGAGGGCGGTGGCGACTTACCGAGGAGGCTGGGGACGACTCATTGGAATTTCAACAGAGTGCCAACATTGCGATGTGGCGGGGCAATGGGAGGTTGTTAGCTGGGGAGGACGGAGGAGAGGGAGAGAGGTGGGGGGAGACCATGGTGTTGTCGAGGGAGGAGGGAGATAAAGGTTAGGGGCTGTTGGAGAGATAGGGAGGTGGAGGAGAGTGGTCGGCAGCCAGTTGAAGGTGGTGGAGGAGGAGGATCTTGGGGAAGAAATGAGGAGCGGAGGAGGCCTTTTATAGGCAAAAAGAGGGGCGGGGAGGCTGCCCGGCTGATTGCCTACCGGCCACGTGACCGGGCAGCACCTAGCGAGCAGAGGCACGCGGCCCTCAGGTGGTGGGGCTAATCCCCTTGTTTTCCCTAGCTAGGGCATGCATAAGGGAAGGGGGGCGACGGGAAGAACAAAAAGAAGGGGGAGAGAGAAAAGAGAAATACGAGAATAAAATTTTAAATAAGTAATACTATATGTATTTTCTCACCATTCGATTTTCAAATTTGACCAAACTTAACCGGGAGATCCGACTTGACGAGATGAACATCTTCGATCAAAAAAATTTTCAATTTAGAGCTATATTTTATTTATAATTAAGTTTTGAAAGTAAAAACTTCAAAAATTAATTACGGACAATGCGAAGCTCAAAATTCGTTAAAATTTTTGTGTCCTTATTTTATAATTGTGAATCCAACGGTACCAAAAATTTTAAATTGGAACTTGAATTTTAATTTTCTAATTTTTCGTATTTAAAATATTCAAAAATTAAAGAAGGGGGAGCCCTCCAGGTGGCCTACCCTACTGGGTGGCCCTTTAGGACACGAAGGCCGCGTAACAAAGCACAAATCGGCATAATTCTCCAGAAAGCAAGCAAGCTGAGCAGTTCTCACAAGGGAAAAGCCATAGTGAGTTGTTGTTTAAATTTGGTTTTGTCTTGTTGTTGATACCAGCAAGACCCAACCAGATGATGATGTCTGTTGGTTGGTAGTGAGAGGACTCTGAGTACCAAGGGGCGCACGCTGATTCAAGGAATTTTCTTGAGTTTTTTGCTCTCCCTTAGCACTGAGCAGCGGGAATTGAGTCTATCTATCTGCCTAGCTTTGGTGCTATAATACCAGAAATCCATTACCACTAGATTCCCATACCGGGGTGGAGCACGGTCCACCAAAATCAGCGAGGAGAGAGAAAGGGGAGACAAAAGAAGAAAAAGAAGGGGGGGAGAGGAGAGAGAAAGGGTGGATGAAAATTTTAAATAGAACTTATATTTTTATAATATTCCATTTTTAAAAAATTCAAAAATCAAAGAAAGGGGAGAGAGAAGAGAGAAAGGGGGAAGAAAATTTTAAATAGGTTATACTAATTGCATTTTCTCGCTGTCCGATTTCCAAATTTGACGAAACTTGATCGGGAGGTACGTCTTGATGAGATGAACATCTTCGATCAAAATTTTCGCAATTCAGAGTTGTCTTTTATTTATAATTAATTTTTGAAGGTAAAAACTTCAAAAATTAATAACGGACAATCTGGTGCTCAAAATTTGAAGAAAAATCTTTTGTATACTTATTTTATTATTACAAATCCAACAGCACCAAAATTTTTGAACTTGAACGTATATTTTATTTTTATAATTTTTTGTATTTACAAAATTCAAAATTAATACAAGAGTATCTTGTTGGGAGAAGAATCTCAGCACCACCGAGCACACCCTCTTTGCAATGGAAGCAGTTTTCAGAAAAGCACTCGATTGAGGATCGGGATTGCGTTGACGGATACTAAGAAAATCTGATATCACAAAACTAGATGTAGAAAATCACAAAGCACATGCATGCAAGACATAATAAACATGCAGACATCTAAATACAAAAAATTACATGAAAAACCTAAGAACGGGAAAAATCACGGAGCCACACCACAAAAAATATCACTATGAGAACTTGAATGTTACAGAGTTACAAAGAACTTATTCTTGACTGGAAATATATAAGCTCTTACTCTAATATTGAGAGGAGAGAAAGCAGCCACCACTTGGAGTGTCTTTTCCAACATGCAAGAGAATTATTATACTAAAGCTTCCTTAGGGCTTCACCTTAGGATCACCTCCTCACTTCATTAATCAACCTCCAATATGAAATACCAACACAGTAAACTCGTCCCAACATGTTTGCTTAAGTACCCAGCTAATTTCATACAGAAAGGTCCCAAATGCCCTTTGATATACTTAGGGTATAACCTGAATTAGAGCAGAACTCCGCCAAGTGCTAAAGTGCGCCGTAGCGCCCGTGTTTCAAATGACCTGTCATTTTGACATGTGGTAGCGCCCGCGTTTCTGGATAGAACCCGATGTGGCATGTGGTAGCACCCTCCTTTCAAGATGGAACCCACTGCGGTGCGCAAAAGTACCCGCCATTCATTAGCCTGCGTCTTGGAATAAATCTACTGCGGTGTGCTGATGTGTCCGCTTCTCTATCTGCTGATCGCTGAGGTGCGCGATAGCACCTCTACCTCGAGGGAGGGATCGCCAGGGCATGCTGTAGTGTTTGTGTTATTCTTAGACTTCACACCTTATTTCAAAGCACCTCGGAACCATCTGGAAGCTCATCGGAGCACCATTAGCATCTCTATGATGGACTAAATGGTTTCCACAACACAACAATCTCCCACTTTGAGTTCTTTAGAAAATCACCCCCTCTTCTATCTTTAATTTCTTGGTCTTCTTCTGTTCTTATATAGAATGTGCTGTGGCTCACCCCCGCTTTCTCTTCACATATCGAGGTCAACTAAAACTGCACATAGCTTTAATTTCTCCACTGTTAATGTTTTTATAAGCATATCAAATGGATTCTTAGAAGTGTGGGTCTTCTCCAATTTGAGCTGTTCTTCTTCCAACAGTGTCTGTATAAAATGATAATGGATGTGTTTTGTCCTAGCTTGAAATGCTGCATTCCTAGTTAGGTGAATAGCGCTCGTACAATCGCTGTAGAGCTTTACAGCCTCCTTCTCCTTATCTAATTCGGCCATAAAACTCTTCAACTAGATCATCTCCTTACTTGCCTCTATAATAGAAATGTATTTCTCCTCCATGGTAGATAGCAACAGGATGTTTTGTATCCTAGAGATCCAGCTCACCGCTGCACTTCTCAAGGTATACACATAACCTATAGTGCTTCTTCAACTATCAACATCTGCTACAAGATCTGAGTCTACATAGTTCTGTAAAATAATATCAGTTCTTCCAAAGCATAAAGCTTTGCATATTGTACCTTTCAAATACCTTAGGATCCACTTGATCGCATCCTAATGGTGCTTCTTTGGGCTTCCCATGAATCTGTTGACCACTCCCACTACATGGGTAATATCCAGTCTCTTGTAGATTATCGCAAACATCAAGCTCCCAACTGCTGAAGCATAAGGAACCTTCAGCATATGCTCCTTCTCTTCTTCAAACTTCAACATCTTCTCTTTTGATAAGCTTAAGTGACTTGCTAGGGGAGTGCTCACTGGCTTTGCTTCACTCATATTGAATTTTTCAGCACCTTTTTAACATATTCCTTTTGCGACAGCTTCAAAATTTCTGCACTTCTTTTCATATTGCCCCAAGTCCTTCATGTCAACTTCTTTGACATAAGCTCTTTCAACATCCTTATCTCCTCCATGTTTGATCCTGGGATCAATATATCATCTAAATACATCAACAAAATGATATAAGAGGACTTACACAATAGTGATCTGCTTGACATCTCTTGTACCCCAATTCTGACATGAACCTGTCAAATATTTTGTACCAATGACTTTGTGCTTGTTTTAAGTCATAGAGGCTCCTTTTGAGCTTGCACATAAGATCAGCTTTTCCTTTCTCTTGAGCCTTGTACCCTTCAGGTTGTTGTATGTACAACTGCTCCTCCAACTCTCCGTGAAGGAATGCAGTCTTGATGTCCATTTTCTCAAGATGCAAATTCGCAACTACAATAATGTTCAACATAACCCTGATGTTTGTCATCTTCTTAATTAAGGAAAGAATCTCACTATAGTCGACCCCATTCCTTTGAAGGAAGCCCTATAGTACAAGTCTCACCTTGTAGCACTTGCTCCCTTTCAGTTCTTCCTTCACCTCATAAAACCACTTACTCTTAAGGGCCTTCTTCCTATGTGGTAGAAGTGCCAACACTCATGTACCATCTAATATGAGTTATGCCATTTAATCATTCATGGAAGCCACCCATTTGATTGAATCTTCAACCTGAAGTGCCACTTCCAAGCTTTCTGGTTCCCCACCATCTGTTAGCAATATGTAGAATAAAGAAAGTGTGTACCTCTGTGGTAGTCATGTGACTCTTTTGGATCTTCTCAACATAGGTGTTTGTGGTTCAACATTGACACCCTTCTGAGCTTCTTCTTATACTCCAACATCTCACTCAACACTATCATCAATTTCTATGTGCCGGGGCTCAACATCTGAAGCATCCTTGGAATCAGTCTTGACTCCAATGCAATCTTTGTAAATTTCACTTTCATTGAAAATGACATCCCTGCTTCTGATGACCTTCTGGCTCTTTTTGTCCCAAAATGTAACCAAACTTTCATGTGCCATATCCAACAAATGTGCACTTGATCGCCTTAGCATCAAGCTTGCTCCTGGATCCTTCATCAATGTGCACATTTGATGAGCAACCAAATACCTTGCGGTAGTTCAGTTTCACCTCCTTTCCGCTCCATGCTTCCATAGATATCCCTTCATTGAAGGGTACAGGAGGTCCTCGATTTATCAAGTTAATAGTTGTGTTAACACCTTTAACCCAAAACTGCTCTAGGAGTTCTGCATGCATTCTCATGCTCCAGTCTCTTTCTGTGATTATCCTATTCATCCATTCTACAACATCATTTTGCTATGGTGTTCTTGGGACTATGAACTCCCTCTTGTTGCCTCTCAAGGCATAGAATGCCTTGAACTCCCTATAACAGTACTCATCACAATTATCAGACCTTAAGTATTTAAGCTTTAATCCTGTCTCATTCTCCACCAAAGCTAACCACTTCTTAAACACATCAAATACATTATATTTATTTTTAGAAAGTAAACCCATACCTTCCTCATATGGTTATGAATGAAGGAGACAAAATATGTGGCTCCATTTATGAAAGAAGTAAGAACTGGCCCCCATACGTCTGTATGCACCAACTCAAGTTTCTTGCTTTTTAGCCCTCTTCTAACTTTGGAAAATGAAACCTTCTTCAGTTTGCCCAGTGCATAGTCTTCACAAAAATTCAAATCTACTGACATTAGTTCTTGGAGTTTGCCCTTTGACTGTAGGGATTTTAATCCCCTCTCGCTCATATGGCGAATCCTCTAGTGCAGCCGTAATGGAATATGATACTTTATTGATCAATTAAAGTGTACCTTCCATATTACCTTGTGCAATAATTAGTGCACCCTTGGTGATCTTCCATGAGTCTCCAATGAAACAAGTGTTGTAGCCTTCTCTGGATAATTGGCTCATAGAAATTAGATTTATCTTTAAACATGGCACAAGTCCAACATCGTTGAGCTTCCAAACTATGTTACTTGGTAGCTGAACATTCACATCACCTCTGCCAATGATATTGCATGCCTTATCATCTCTAATATATACCTTCCCAAAGTCACCTTTATTATAATTCTTGAAGGCACTCCTTGACAGAGTTGCACGAAAGAATGCGCCTGAGTCCACTACCCAGGACTCCGTGTTAACAAAAGAGAGGATCAATGCATCCAGATCCTCCTAAGATAAAACATTTATGGTGGGGTTCATCATTTTACCACCACCACTTAGCTTCTTTAGGGTAGGGCAGTCCTTCTTGAAGTGACCTGCCTTCCCACAGTTTCAACGATCTGGCTTTACTTTTCTGGGTCTTGATTTTTTTGATTGAGACATTAACCTATTATGTTTCCTTTCAATGTGACTTCCCCTACTTTCAGTATTCAGTGCTAAGGTGGATGCCTCCCCATGGGATTCTTTCAAACCTCCTCATTTAGCACAAGCCCGACAATGTCATCGGATCTCAATGAGGTATTTTTTGATGAAATGTTGATGGCTGTAAACAGCCCATCCCAACTATCTGACAATGAAGAGAGGATCAACAAAGCTCAAACCTCGTCATCAAAATTGATGCCCATCAAACTTAACTAGCTTATCACGATGTTGAACCTGTTGAGGTGTTCAGTCACTGAATAGCCATTCGTCATCTTCATGTTAAACAATCTCTTCATCAAGAAAACTTTATTCGAAGTCGTGGGCTTCTCATACATTCTCATCAAAGCATCCATGAGAACTATAGTAGTTTTCTCATTAACAATACTAAAAGCAACAGAAGAAATCAATGATAAACGAATTAAACCCAATGCAATTCTATCGAGAACTTCCAACTCTTCGTCAATCATAGTTGCAGGTTTCCTGCCAGCTTCTTTTAATGAAAGATATAACTTCTTCTGGTAAAAAAGATCCTCCATCTGTATTTTCCAGAACGCAAAGTTTGTTCTGCTGAATTTCTGTATCTTGTGTCTCATCTTGTCAGCCATTGCTCCCACTCAAACATCAAACCCTAGGACCAACAAGGTAACCTTCACTCTGATACCACTAATTGGGAGAAGAATCTCAGCACAATCAAGCACACTCTCTATAGATGAAGCAATTTTTAGATGAGCACTCGATTGAGAACCAGAGTTGTATTGATGGTTACCAAGAAAATTTGATATCATAAAACCATAAGAATAAAATCACCAAGCACATGGATGCAAAAGAAACACAAACATGCAAACATCCAAACATAGAAAATTATGTAGAAAACCTAAGAACGAGAAAAACTATAGAGCCACAGTATAGAAAATAACACTTTAAGAACTTGAAGATTATAGAGTTACAAAGAACTTATCCTTGACTAGAAATACACAAGCTCTTACTCTGATATTGAGAGGAGAGGAAGCAGCCACCACTTGGAGTGTATTCTCTAACATGCAATAGGTTTATTGCATTGCAACTTCCTTAGGGCTTCACTTTGGGATCTCCTCCTCACACCAGCAATCAGCCTCCAATCTGAAATGCTAATATAGTAAACTCCACCCAACTTATTTGAATAAGTACCCAGCTAATTTTGGACCCTAAAAGGTCTAAAATGCCCTCCAATTTACTTAGGGCGTAACTTGAACTGGAGCAGAATGTCGTTAGGCGCTACGGTGCGCCATAGCGCCCGTGTTTTGAATGGCCTGCTGCTGCATCGTGTGGTAGCGCCCATGCCTCTAGATGGAACCTGCTGCAGCGCGCAGTAGTGCTTGCCTTTTAGGTTGGAACATGTTGCAGCGAGCGGTAGCGCCTGATTTTCTAATAGCCTGTGTCTTGGGTTGGATCCACTGTGGTGTGCGACAGCGCTGATTTCCGCTGCAGTGCGCTGCAACGCCAATTTCCGCTACAGCTCGCTAAAATGCTCACTTTTCTGTCTACTAACTGCTGATAGCACCTCCTCCTTGAGTGAGGGATCACCAAGGCACCCTGCGGTGTGCCATAGTGTGCTGCAGCATCTATGTTGTTCTAGAACTTTACACCATATTCTGAATCACCTCAAAACCTCCTGGAAGCTCACCATTAGCATCTCCATGATGAGCTAAATAGTCTCCACAATACAACATATCCACTGGTCAAATTTCCTCCAAACTTGGGCATTAAGATCACAAAAATATACTCTTTCCAATAGTATATTTGGTTTGAGTTAATCTTAAATTTGCCTGGGATCTTGATTTTATCCTAATAATGTCGACAATTTGTCTTAATTTCCTTACTTAAAATTTGGGTTGTCACATATTTAAACTTTAAGTTCAACTCGAATTCGACTATAACTAGTTTGATAAATCTCATTAAACTTGTATGGAAAGAAATGTGGACTTATAAATCCACACTTAAGGCAAAAACTAGAGTTAGGTCATTAAAGCTAAATCATAAGTCAAATTAACCTCAACATGGTTCTAAGCACTTAGCTTACTGAGTTTAGAGATAGAGAACAGATTAAAAAATCCCAAATGCACTTTTAACAAGATTTGGCCAAAATTACCAAAATGACCCTCATTAAGGGTCTAAATGGAGACTTTAAGTTTTAGGGTTCCAAAATAAATTCTCATAATGCCAAAATATTTCTGACTACCTAAGAAAAGGATTAACACTTTAAACACTTAAATTAATTAAGAATTAGGGTCAATGTGCTCTAATTAAGGTTTGAGCTCATTAAGAATTAATTAGCAATTTTAATTATGGAAATTAAAATCTTAAGCTATTATTAGGTTCTACTCTATCTAAGGAGTAAATTAACACTAAGATCACCAAAACTAAGGCTCAATTAGCCAAAATATTTGCTAATTAGGGTTTAAGGTGATTTGTGAGTGATTAGTGAAATTAATTGTAAAAAAGAAATTCCATCTTCTCAAATACATTATTCTTTATTTAATGAAGATTTAGATACACTAATTATGAAATTTGGCTAAGGATTAAACATAATATTCTCTAATCATTTTTCTAGAGTAATTAGGATAAATTAAGAAAATTAATTACAGTAATATAAATATTTTTGCATTTTATTATTTCTTATGATTTTCTGATCAAAATGATATATTGGATCACTAAATTTGGATTTAAATTGAATAAGTTATTTCAATAATTTTATTGGAATTATTTCATTAATTGAATCATAGGGTTTAGAATTTTCCAAACCATTTTACAAAAGAGAAATTAATGTGATTAATCAACTCATATTAATAACCCAACATAAAATGCACAGGTCGGGGGATGACCCTACTCTTTACTGTACTCCAGCATTTAAGAGCCTCGATAGAGATGACTAAAGTTAGGAAGGAGACATGATCCTGGGACATACAAGCCACCATGTGCCTTGATTTTGGTTGCAAATCTTTCCTCTCACTGAGACACATCAATTACACACAAAAGCCCCATGGGGGAGTGCTTGGTTTGCCAGCATGGATGTTGCATAATCATTGAAACTAGAGTTTACCATGGGGATCTAATTCTTCCCACAAAGGCTACTAAAAGGCTACCACTCAATCTCAACAAATTTAGCATGTCAAGATGGAGCAAAGCACTTTGCTAGCTAGGCTTGGGACTGGAAGGATCATCGGATCCTTACTCGGGCTCCAGTACTATACAGTATTGTAGCTCTATCAATCGATGTGAAGCCCCTCAGCCAAACCCAAAGCGTAAAGGCTTAGTCGTTGATTCAAAATTCATCAACATATAATTTCGTACTTAACCAAATTGGAGTATAGTGCCAATTACCAGTGAAAAGGCAGTTTCTTCTACTGGTTGGAAGCTCTATGCATATAGTGAATCATCGCTATATAAACTGATCTCAGCAACCCAATCCTTAATCAGATAATGCCAAACCATCCTAGGAGGATCACCTCACAACATAACATTAAATTTAGGATAGTTCAATGAGCATTGAGCCTACTTAGCTCAACAGAAATTGGGTTGGTACCTGGGTGACGAGCTTGTAGAGGCTGCTTGCTGAAAGGAGGTGTCCAAGGACCAAGAAAAGCTTCAGAAGCTTTTGGGGTAGATGGAACTTCTATTGGGGGTCTGAACACTAGACTGCACCCACTGAACACCAGGAAGGGCCCTACTAATTAATTTAAACAATTCAAATTTTATAATTAGATTTAATTCCAATTTATGTCTAAATAACCACCAAAATTTTCCAAAAATTCACTTCTAGCTAATTTGGGGGTGAAAAATTCAAAAACGCAATTAGATTTTGATTTGGTTATCAAATTAATTTAGCTAATTTTCAGTGTCAATAATTTCTAAAAATATCTAATGGATCCAATTGGGCTACAATGAATTCCTAAGTTTTAGGGTTAGGTCCTAATAGTATTTTGAGTCTAGTGGAATAACTTAGGGTTGTTATACTTACTTCCTAGTTTCATTAAACCAAATTAAATTGGTTTTATTCCTGGGAGGCACATACAATATAATTTTATGGCTACTCAGTAAATATTTTATAACATTTATAAAATAAAAAAGGAGCACAAACTTATCATAAAACTGAATTTTACAAAATATTTTGATACGTTTGATTCATGTTTTATCCTAGAATGCTTTATGCTTATGATTTTAATAAATCTTTTGTCACTGAGATTAAAAATTCTATTGCTAATATTTGGTATTCTACCGTGATTAAATGTGCCACGGTTGGTTTATTCAATTCTTCTAGAGGCCTAAGGCAAGGAGATCCTTTATCTCTGATTTTACTCAACCTTTTCATAAACTATTGGTCGTTAAACCTCAATAAAGCTTTATTAGTTGATTATAGCCTCTATTTTAACATTGGTAGTAAAATTTTAGTTTCCTTGCTTATGCAGATGACATCATTATCTTCTCCAATGTGGATAAAAGGACATTAACGAGCAAAATTTCATGCTAAACACTCTTGAAAAGGGCTCTGGTCTTAAGATTAATTGCCAAAAATTCAATTTTTTCATTAACAATAATGCCAATGCCATCTTAAAAGAGTTTATCACCACAAAAATGGGTTTTAAAGAGGGAAAAATGCCTTGTAATTACCTTCGTATTCCTACTTTCAAGGGCCCTAATAAAAATCTGGTTTATCATGGTCTTATTGATTAAATTTTAAATAGGATTTGAGGTTAGGAAAACAAATACCTCTCTCAAGGAGGTAGGCTCACTTTGATCAAACACATCCTTAATCATAAGTAAAATTAAAATCATTCTCAACTAGTTCCCTTAGATTCATGACAAAGGCAATAAGCTAATGTGGACTAATTGGGAAAACATCTCCTACCCTGAAACTGATGGTTGTCTTGGTATTCATAATCTTGAGGCTCTTAATAACACTTTCTTTTTTAAACTTTGGTGGAATTTTGGATCCATGAACACCATTTGGGTGGACATTCTTGAAGCTAATTATTGTGCCACCACTCACCCTATTCTTGTCACCCATAAAATCATGAATTCCTTAACTTGGAAAAGGATGCTAGATAAAAGAGACCTAATGGAAAATATCATCGAATGGGATAACCTTGATAAGTCTTCTTCTTTCTAGTGTGATTCTTGGAATCCTTTCATTCATCTTCATATTTATTACAATTCTATCCTCCATAAGTTGACTTTAGGTTAGTGTATTGAGGAGAACAAATCTTTGAATCACAACTTAATTCTTTATATCACCCTCGCAAGTATCCAGGAAAGAATCGTTGGCTTGGTCCCAACTCTAACTGCTATAAAATATGTAACATCTGATTTGGTTTCCAACTATTAATTTATGCTCCATTTAGCTTGCAATCACTCTAGAAATTACAATTATGTCAAATTTAAACCTTGGTTTTGGTATAACAATCTCCCTACTCATCTTAGTATATTTATTTAGAGATTTCACTTAAATTATGTTAGTGTTGATGAAGAATTAAGCAAAAAGGTTTTCTTGTCCCTTCCAAATGTCATTGCTGCAATTTAGTTAAGGCTTCCACTGAATCTATCAATCTCCTATTTTTTTGATAATTCTATTTCTAATTCCATTTGGCACTATTTTAATATATATATGATGAACAATCAACTTACTCTTAATGACAAAAATCTCATTGCTTGGTGGGGGCCTAATATAGTTAAATCTAATAAACTTTACATCAGAAACTTGATTGACACCTATATCATTTTGAACATTTGGAATGCCTGTAACAACAAAAAGTACCAAAACTTTGATTTCAAGTTTTAGTTGATTACTAGAAGTATTGTTAAAGATGTTTCCTTAATAATCAATACTTTTCCCCCTAAAAATTTTAGTTGGAAAATCAAAATCAAAAATACTTTTTCTTCCTTATTTACGAAAGGAATTTGAGATATTGTTTACTTGCATGTGCTGGTGTTGAGGTGTTGTTTGTTTATTGTTTTTGATCTAGCATTGTTTCTGTTTCTGGCTTCTTCCTGGTTGGCTTTGTTGTTGTGGTGTCTATTATGGTGCTTTGACTGGCTGCTTTATTTTCTTTGGGTTCCTGGATTAGGTTAAGTTGATAATTGTTTGTTTGCTATTTTGCTTTTACTTCTGGTAGTAGTTTTGTCTTCATTTTTGTTCTAATGGCTAGTAATGATGTTCCGTTATCTAGTGGCAGTGGTTTTGGTTTTCTGTGCTATTTGGTTTGGTACTTTGGCCTTTGAGTTTTAATTGGAGATTATGGTTGGTGTGTTCCTTCGTTTCTAGTTATGTTGTCCTGCATATGTTTCACACAAGTTTGATATTTTGTTGCCTTATCACTGTTTCAGATGGATTTGCTGTGTTATGAGGTGATTTTTTGCCCAACTGGAAATTCTTTATTTCTGCTGCTTTAGTCTGGATGCCCATTTTAGGCTCTACAATTCCAGCTACTCTCCGCTATTAGGCTTTTAGGTGTTCGTCTGTAGGCTGTTTGGTTATGTTGTCTGGTCCTACAAATATTAGGAGTTTGTGCTTGTAGCAACCTTAATTGAGTGTCAGATCGAGTATGAGGATCCCATGACCCAGATTACTCCGAATTATGTTGTTATCATCTTGAGGATCAGAACCGTTCTGATCGATAGACTAGATGGCTGTCGCGAGTCCCGCCACTCTGGACTTTTGTCCCGACCTCACTCGCATCCCCGATAGGAAAAATCCTTGTATGCTGGCACCAGAGCCTATCCCCCATTCCTCATCCGTCTCAGCCATACCGTTAAGCTCCTTCCCTGAATTAGTTAGGCCATCCCGTTGGGTCGAGCAGGCTCAGTCTATCCTCAAGTGAATTTCAAACATGGATCCTTCAGCCCGAGCTTAGGCCCACTCCTACTAAGGCCATAAATAGCCTCGAGGTTTCACACAGTGAGCCCATTACTCACTGTGTGCCCTGATAGACTGAAAATATACATTTGTGCCCACACGCAAATGCATGTGGTCCGAAGTATTAAGGAATTGTGAAGTCCTGAGATTTAATATCCACTGAGAATGGTGATTTTGTTACTAAAGTATATTTGATTTCATTGATGTTTGAACAATGCTTTAGCTGTTGATGTTGGATCTAATTCTAATAATCACAATTTCTTTTATCAGAAACTGCTTGTGAGAAAGTATGGAGAGTTGGGTTTAGCATGCAATTCATTAAGGGATTTGTGTAAGTACTCATTACATACATGTGCCCAACCCTCCCAAAGGAGGGTTTAGGCTTCCATTAGAAAATAATTATGAGGATAGCACATAAGAACTGGGAACCTTTGCATGGCTCTTATAGAAAATAAATTTAGAGAGATGAGATACAACACTTGGAACTACTGTCGCATTCGTCGTATCTTCTCTCTATATCAAACCTCCTTCTCTCTTCTGCTTCCCGTGCTTGAACATTTTCCTTCAATGTAACCCTTCTCCTTCCATGGATAGGGGAAACTCTTCTTCTTTATGCTCAGCAGCCTCAATTATTCTGAATCCTTGAATATCAAAATGTGGAACCCCTTTCAATCTTAAATCTGTGCTTTTATAAACTTTTTCAATTAATTCTTAGCATTTAATCTGCCACCTATTTTCATTCTTGAGTGCAGAAATCCCATTAATAATTATTTTGATATGCACTTAGAAAGGGGACTTTTAATTATAATTGCAATTAATCCTTGCAGCGGGAAGAAAAAGAATAATGACTTTTGTCTTTCCCTATGCTGTTTTGAATGCTCTTGCTGGGCAAAGTTTACGTCGGACACTATGACGTGTGGTAGCGATAGAGTCTCTATTTTAAGGGCATTACGACACACGATAGCACCAGAGTCTCCATTTTGAGGGCGCTGCAGCATGGGGTAGTGCCAGAGTTTTGGTCTTTTAACTACGTGTGGTAGCGATAGAGTCTCTATTTTAAGTGAATTTCAATTGCGTGAGACTTTCGAGTTTTGGCTATAATATGAAGTGTCGAGTGATATTTTAATTCCATTGTGGTGCACAGTATCATCAGCATTTTGGCTTTAAGGGCATGTGGTGTTAGCATTTTGGTCTTTGGACCGCTGTAGTGCGTGGTAGCGCAAGACTTATTGAATTATGTGAAATACCGGGCCATATCTTCCATCCGTTGTAGCGTGCAATAGCATCTGACTTACGGTAAAAGGTCGACTATTGCGTGCAGTAGTGTGGTGGTCTCTATCTCAGGTCGGCTATAGTGTGGGTAGCGTTACAATCAAGGTTTGATTTCTGCCACAGCGCGTTGTAGAGCGTTGTGGCGCACCGTAGCGAAATTCTTTAAGTTTTTCAAATTTTTATTCAAGATTTGAATTTAGTTAAAAAAAGTGTTTGTTTTTATTGACTTAAATTACTATAAATCTTAGATTTATCACACCCCAACGTTTAGTTTCTTGCTCATCCTCAAGTAAGCATAAAATTTGACTTTTTTAAGATTTTAATTGCATAATTTGAAAAATGGTAATGGAATTTTTCTTCTTCTAGAATGTTACTTAACAATATGATAAGTGAAGTATGATTTCTAAATGTACTTAGCCCCATATTCCTCTCTTGTTCATGGGGGGATTTCTAGGTTTTCTTTTACCGAGAGGAAACAAGCTTCAGTGATTTTAGAACTTATTTGGTGCTATATGTGTTTCTTCTTATGAATTGCAATAACTGTCATTTTTCAGGAGAGATATTTTCCTTCATCCTGCTTTTAAGTTTTCTTTTGGGAGTGATACTTTTTTTCATCCCTTCATTTTATTTTTGCCTTTATTCCCAAGGGAGAGACATTTTTCTTCATCCCTTTTCTCTTTATTCATTGCATTCAGCAAGTCCCACAGAAACCTAGCACATTCTTGGTATCACCACTTCTTTCTCCTTTCAATAAATCTCCTCAATTTTTCACCTCGCAGTTATGTTTTAGCAGCACATATTTTTGATTTGAAGGTATTATAGTGATTAGAGGATAGTCTTACATCAGCAAAAACACTTTAGAATGAATAAATTTTAGAATACACATTTTGTTAAATACTTTAAATTTTGGAAATTTTCAGCATATTGTAGCAGTTAAATATTTGTGCCAAAGAATTTCAAGGAAATTTGCGCAATAAAAATCGAAATTTGTTGTAGCACAAGCTAATGGAGAATCATTTCACTAGGATTTAATAAAAACAAAATAAAGATATAAAGAAGTATTAAGAAAATAACAAAAAAAAAAGAATTCGCGACCTGTTCATTCATCAACATTATCATCATCTGCCTCTTCTTCTTCTTCTTCTTCATCTTCATCCTCTTTGGGCCATTGTGAATCTGGAGGGAGTTCAAACTCTGGGGGTTGTGGAAGGATAGATTCTCCTGGTTCAGCATGCAGGCTTCAGTTTGAAAACATTGTTCCAAGAGCTGAGTGGAAGTCATGCTGGAACTCATGTTGTTTAGACATGGCAGACTAGTAGTACCACCTACCTTCCTCCAGACACATCCCCATTTGTGTTTGACACGCTCTTATTTTAGACATTCCTTTTTGCAAATTTTTCAGTCTTGACATTATCTCTGAGGAAGATAAAGATGCCTCTCCTTCCTTCCCTTGTTTTTCTTCTCTTACTCTTCTTCCCTTCTTGGTAACGTGAATGTAAGTTGTAATGGGTAAGAGGAACACGAGGATGAATCACTGGGTCACTAGAGATTACCTTGACCCCTTGGCCAAGGTAAATCCCAGAAATTAAAGGTCTAAAAGCTAAGTCTACTCAAGGCCCGATCAAGGCGTGCCATAGATGTTCAAGAATAACCTTAGAAATATGGATATCTTCGTGTCGTTCGATTGCATAGATCCACATTGCACCTAATTGGGTCAACTCACTTAAATGCCCAAATGGCATTATTTTGCTGGAAATAAGAATGTGCCACACATTGTACGAGTCCTTAAGGAGGGCTCATGGAATGTTGGCAAGGTTCCCTCTCTAGTTAGAATCATACGAGGTGAGGGCAACTACGATAGCTGATGGTTCAAATTCAGCATTCAGGCATACGTGGTAGGCACATTCTTCTATCGCCATGTGTCTATAAAATTGTTCAATCTGCTCGAGCCCGAAACTTACTGCCTTCCATCGTACAAAATTTTTTCGTCCTTTTGCATTGAATGCATTGGCAAAAACTTCCTGTACAATGGTTAGGTAAGAGTCAGTCTGTAAGTTGACAAGCTTTACCACCCCTGGTGTGCCACATCATTGTGGCTCACAGGATAAGGGAGAGTGAACCCCCCCTCAGAGATGATTTTTTGCTTCGAAGTTATTTGGACAAATCTTCATTCTGCCTCAACTGAGGAGAACTCTTGTTTTTGAAACAGCCTCCCTATATCTAGGTAGCTGCATCCTTGCTGGAAATGCTCTCCTCTTGGGAAGCCATTAAAGAAAGAAGGGTTTTGGGTCCAAGAGATTTAGAGGCTGTAAAAATTTTACGGTATTGAGTGTGAAGAACCACTACCCCACCTCTCTATTTATACACCTCAGGATTTTATAGCAATTCTCATTAAATCTGAATTCAACTCATTCTAGTTGTTGATCAAATGATCATTAAGGTGTGTCATAAGTGTGCGCTAAAATTAGTCCTTGGAAAGATAAAAATGAGATTCTTTTCAGCACATTTTCAGGTTCCAGCATTTAAAGGCGTGTTGTAGCGATTTTGACTACTTGGGAATTCCCTCCCAATAAAAAAGCTATAGCTGTAAGAATTTATGCCACACACTATAGTGCGCTGTGGCGTGCAATAGCACCTAACTATCGGGATTAGAAATGCTACAACGCGCTATAGCTTCAAATTTGGCTGCAGCGCGCTGCAACGTCGAATCCTGCTCTCGCGCGCTACAGCACTGGAATGTGCTGCGACGCGCTGTAGTGCCTGTTGAAAATAATTTTATGAAGTTTAAAATTTTACAACCCTTCTATTTTCTTACTAAACAGGATGCTAGTTTATTTTGAACTAAACAAACTACTACACTAAACACATCTAAAATAATACTCAAAAGAGATTGGGTTTCCTCCCAAAAGCGCTTGGTTTAATATCGTTAGCCCGACAAATTTAAGCATTCTTTAAATTGCATTCTTGGAGGAATATCCCTCTAGATTATGGGAGTTCTTGGGTGAGCACTAACAACATTTTCAACTATGATGCTCAAACTCAGGCACTAATAATTATTTTTAGGAATTGCAATTTCAGTTATTATCTTCTTCTTTCTTTTTTCACGATGTAATTTGTCTTCAGTTTTTGCTCATTAACACTATCACCTCTAGCCGAGCTACAGTCTGTCTTTTCAAAATATGCATCACTTAAATTATTACAATGAATTTCAAGTTTTGGATCATGAATTTTAATTACATTCTTCTTATACCATTCAGCCTTTATAATTTTTTGTTCGAATATGGTGGGCTTCAAATCTATTTCTTCAGCCACACCATTCACTCTCATAGTCATCATACCCCTCTCGAAGTCAATAATAGCTCTTATTCTGGCAAGGAATGGTCTCCCAAAGATGATAGTGAAATTTTCATTCCATCTGTCTCATTCACAAATGATAAAATCAGTAGGGATTATGAAACTTCTTAACCCCATCGGGACATTCCTTATAACTCCTAAAGGGGTCATGGAGTCTAAATTTGCAAATTCTAAAATGATTGGGGTTTCCTCCATTCCCCTTACCCCAAGCTAGGAATATACATGAAATGGCATGACATTGACGGAAGCCCCAAGATCACACAAGGGATCTCAAGGACTTCACCTTCAAAGACACACAGAATATTCATTCTTCTAGAGTCTATTTTTTTTATTTCTATTATGTTGCCTGCTATATTCCAGCAATAGTTGTTTTAGTTCCCCTTTTAAAAATTTCTTCTGATAAGCTATTTCTTAGGCAGTCAATATTATTTTATTAGAATTAATTACACTTATCATTTCCCTTAGGTTTACTTCAGTAGAGCTAGGAAGCATTCCCTACTAACGAGTAGACAACTGTCGAAAATATTTCATAGCTGGACTTCAATGTTCCTAAGGGACACCTCAATATTGTTGTATCATGCCGGTTTATTATCAATTCAGTTCTTTTCATAAATTGAATGGTTTTTGCCTTGAAAGAATTAAATTCTCCTTCTAATTTTGATTCTTAGGTGTGCTGGTTGTTGAGCTGATGATTATTATTGTAATTCTTCTCCTGCCTAGGCTGTGAAGTGTTTCCATTGAAATTTCTATTAGTGTTATTATTACTCCAATAGAAATTTGGATGATTTCTCCATCCAGGGTTGTTGGCATTGGAGTAGGGGTTGTTTTGCCCAAGGTTTTAATTTGCATTGTTATTCCTAAGGTAATTTACTTGGTCCGTACTAGAAGGTGCGAATGGATTATTCATGTTACAATTATCACTACTATGTTTCCCCCCACATAAATCGCAGTAAATTTTCTGGGTGTTGTTCAAATTCATGCTCTCCCCAATTCTTTAGGTTAAGGCATTTATTTCATGCTGAAGAGCTAGAATTTGATTAGTCTCTTTTCATTATTAATTTCTTTTTTTATTAGTCTCTTTTCATTATGCATTGTTTGTCATTTATTAAAGGAGTTTGTATGCCTCCTCATGAGTTTTGCTGCTCAGAGAACCTCCTGCGGCTACATCAATTAGGGTCCTAGTGGGTGTATTCAATTCGTTATAGAATATTTGCACTTGCATCCATTGAGAGAACCTAAGATGAGGGCAGCACGTAAGGCACTCCTTGAAGCGCTCCCAGCTATCATATAAGGTATCTCCTTCTTGTTGGCATTAATTAGTTATCTCAATCCTCAACCTGACGGTCTTCGCAGGTGAGAAATACTTGGCTAGGAATTTCCTTGCCAAATCACCCAAAGTGTCAATAGAATTGCCGGGTAGGGAACTAAGCTAGATCTTAGTTCATTCTCTTAGTGAAAAAGAGAATAACCTTAGTCTAATAGTATCATCACTGGCACCATTGAATCTAAATGTATCACAAATCTCCAAAAAGTTTGAGATGTGTGAGTTGGGATGCTCTATGGCTAACCCGCTAAATTGGTTATTTTGCACCATATGTAGAGTTGATGGTTTGATTTTAAATTTGCTTGCCTCTACATTGGGTCTAACTATGGCATGTGGGATTCTTCTTACAATCGGTAATGCATAAACTCTTAAAGCTCTATCCCTTTGTTCTCCAAACCCTTCCATAGGATTTCCATCTAAATTATCCATCTCTACCTATGCTTGATTTATTATTATTTGTTCTCTCATAGCTCATAAGTTGGCTTTATCTATTTCAAGATCAAAGAGAATGTTTGAACAATCTCTTCTTCTCATGAAACCTAGATTTCAACTTAATAGAGAGCAGTTCACAGTAGTCAACATAAATAATAGTAGAAATTTTAAAAAAAAAGAAATAAAATTAAAAAATGCACAAAAACTATTTGCAATATAATTACAAAAAATAAGAAAATATAAGCAGTAAGAAAATTTTTAAATCACCAATTACGAACAAATTATCTTTAATATGAAACAATTCATCTTTCCCTGGCAATAGCGCCAAAAACTTGATAGATTGAAAATACACATCTACGCTCACTCGCAAGTGCACGTGGTCTGAAGTAATAAGGGATTGTGAAGTAACGAGATTTATCGTCCACTGAGAATGGTGTGTTTCATTACTAAAGTATATTTGATCTCACTGATGTTTGAACAATGCTTTAAGTGTTGATGTTGGTTCTAATTCTAATAATCAAGGTTTCTTTCATTAGAAAATGCTTGTAAGAAAGTAGGGAGAGTTGGGTTTAGCATGCAATTTATTAAGGGTTTTGTGTAAGTAGTCATTACATACATGTGCCCAACCCACCCCAAGGAGGGTTTAGGCTTCCATTAGAAAAGGAATACAAGGATAGCACATAATAACTGGGAGCTTTTGCATGGCTCATACAGAAAAGAAATTTAGAGAGATAAGATATAATACTAAGAACTGCTGTCACATTCGCCGGATCTTCTCTCTATCTCAAACCTCATTCTCTCTTTTGCTTCCTATGCTTGATCCTTTTCCTTCAATACATCCCTTCTCCTTTCTAAACAAGGAGGACTCTTCTTATTTATGCTCAGCAGCCTCAAATATTCAGAATTCTTGAATATCAAAATGTGGAACCCCTTCTAGTCTTAAATCTGTGATTTTATAGACTTCTTCAATTAATTCTCAACATTTAATATTCCACCCCTTTCCATTCTTGAGAGTTGAAATCCCAATAATAATTATTCTGATCTGCTCTTAGAAAGGGGAGTCTTAATTTCAATTGCAATTAATCCTTACAGTGGGAACAAGAGGAATTATAATTTTTGGCTTTCCCTATGTTGTTTTGAATGCTCTTGCTGGGCAAAGCTTAAGGCGAGCGCTAAGGCATGCGGTAGCACTAGAGTCTCTGTTTTGAGGGTGCTACGATGCGCCATAGCGCCAAGTCGTGGTTTTGATGGCACTGCAGCGTGCAGTAGCGCCAGAGTTTCAGTCTTTGGACCACTGCAGCTTGCGATAGCATGAGACTTTTAAATTTTGGCTATAATATGAAGTGTTAGATGATATTTTAATTCCAATGTTGCACGCAGTAGCGCTAGTATTTCAGCTTTGATGGCGCTATAGCATGCACTAGTGCCCAGTGTTTCAATCTTTGGATTGCTACAGTGTGCGGTTTCTTGATACTTTCAAATTTTGAATTATGTGAAATGTCGAGCCATATCTTCCATCCCCTGTAGCGTGCAAAAGCGTCTGGCTTAAGGTTAAGGGTTGCTATGGTGCGCGGTAGTGTGGAAGACTCTATCTCAGATCTGCTATGATGCGCTGTAGCGTTACGCTCTTAGTTTTATTTTTGCGATAGCACACTGTGGAGGGCCATAGCAAAATTCTTCTAGTTTTTCAGATTTTCATTCTAGATTTGATTTTAGCACTTTCTTGTCCAGAAAATAAAAAAATACATCAAAGCATACAAGTTCTAATTAAATTTGTTTGTTTTTTTTAACTTTAATTAATATAAATCTTAGATTTATCATGCCCCAATTGCCTTCCCCATCTTCCGGATACCCCTCCTAATCTCAATTGAAGCTTCTAGTCCCTCATGTGGTAGCATCTCCCAGGTGAATTTCTAGGCATCCTCCCGACATCGTAATGGGTTAATCTTGATGTTCAAGTTCCAGTGAACTCTTAGGGTCCTAAGGAAGTGTCAGAGATATTTAACAGCTTATAGAATCACTCCTATATTAGCCAGCCAGCTCATCCATTCAGGTACCTCTTCATCCCAAATGAGCTGTGTAGGTTCGATTGTCAATTATTGCACCATATGTTAGTTCTATGAAAAGCTATAGAAATCAATTAAGCATTGGAGTGGTGAAATGGCTCAGTCCAGACATCAAAGGTTTACCTTCTTGATAGAGCTTCAGTGCATGGAAGCTAGATTGCTCCACTTGACTAGAGACTTCCAATCTAATCCTTTTACTAACGCACTAACATGACATGTTCACTGAACTATATCGTAAGCCTTCCATTAGCTATTGGAGCTCAGATTGATCATGTCAATCAATCGAACTCCAATGCCTCGCAGGGTTGGAACCTGGGTAAGGTTCCAGAGGTTTAACCACTCCTAGATCAAGTTGAGCTAGGGCTTTGATTCATCCTAACACCCTAATGGTGTTGGAATTGAGCCACAACCTTGGCTCAGTATTTATGGGGCGAATTCCTCCTCATAGAGGAATCCCAATTTAGGGATTCGGACAATTTGGGGAAAGTATGCCCTGCCAATCTTGGTTATTCTGATTAGGGATTCGGAGTTCAATCGAAGTGCCTCAACCTATGGTAGGAGTGTCGATCAAGCAGAGGTCATGGCACAACTTGGAGCTCAAGAATTGGGCGATTAGAGCTAACCCAAATCTTTAGCTATCGAGGAGTCAATGTAAGGAAGAATGCGACAAAGCGAGTTGGGACGACTCGTGACCCGCGCGGAGCAATAGTAACGGTTCATTAGTCCCAGTTACCCCGTATCTTTTATTTTAGGCTGGGAATTTATAAAGGATTAATCAAAATTATTTTTCTTAAGGAAAATAATCTGATTAATCAATCCCTATGGTTATTTATTTGAAATAATACAAATTAAACTAATGCAATAACTTCCTCATCTTAGCTCCAAACCATATGAAATTATATACAATTTTGTTCAAAAAAGATACAAGGATTAATATTATTCAAAAGTATTTTAGTTTCTTTGGACCATTTTCTTAATATTTCTTAAGCACTCCAGTGGCTTGATTAGCAAATATTAACACTTACACTTGTCCAAATTCCTTGATTTAAGTTTTAAAATGTTAATTATGGCATGTAGAATGTATTCTCAATGCTGATTTAATTTTGTTAAATCAATCTTGTTAATTATACCCTAATCCCCAATATGCATGATTATTGATAATTATGGTTCTTGCTTAACTTAAAAGGCATGTCTTAGTCTCTAAATGCTCTCTTGAATATTTAAAATCAATTGGTTAAGTTAGAGCTACCTTCTTAATTTTTTTTAATTAACTGCTAATCACTTTAGAAATGGATTAGTGCTAATTTAGTCTGGTTGTTCTCTAATTAGTGCTAAGTCTAGTATCTTCATAATTGCTAAACATTAAGAATCATGTCTAAGACATTATAACTTGATTTGGTTAGCTTTAACTGTTCATCTATCCTAATTAGGGTGGGTGAAACCTTAATTAGATTAATTAAGTACTTGAATTAAATAAAATGGAACTATTGCTAATTTTTAGCTTTAATAATAGATAAGTAAATTAATAATAGTTTTGCATTTCTAATTTGGTATGTGAAGCCTTTAGTTATGTCTAATTATCATTAATTCCTTGTAGCCTTAATTAAGTTCTCAAATAATGTAAGCTTAGAATTTTTACATTTATTGATTTGGCATAACTCCTTCTGACCTTACATGAACTTAATTAAATACTTGTTGATTTGACATTGACTCTAGATTTGTAAGTTATATGGGTTACATCTGATATTAGATCATGTGATTAATCATCTTAATTAAATCTTAAGATCCTTGATTTTCTCTTAAGTAAGACAATTAGCATATATTGATCTCTAAAATAGGATCAATTTGCAAAACAATCAAATTCCCTTAATTGTATGATGTTATCTTGCAGTTTAGTGTGCTGGTGAGTAAGATAGAGTTAAGAAGATCAACATGCTTAAATTTGCACTCTTAACTTAATGATTGAATACATAAACCTACATGTAACTATACTATTAGATTTAGGATCAATTCCAGATAAGTAAGGATGTTATGCAGTGGTCAGAATCTATAAATCTTTAAGGTATGAAGATAGTCTTAATTCCAATAAATGCTATATTTTTATAAGGTTAATTTGAGGTAGGAAAATAACTTATTTGTCTCATTTTGAGGTAGGACCTTAGATGGACTTTAACAATCTTGATTATCTCTATACCTTGTGGTAGAATAACCTAATGAGACTTATAATGAGATTATCCCATGTGGTAATATCCTAAGTTGAATGGCTTATATGTCACCTCCTTGGAGCCTTTTATGTACAACTCACCACAATGGAGAAAGGATTGATTAGATTGTAAATATTTATTCATTAAATAGATTGTTAGAATGAGAACTTTAGTATTATCATATGGAAATTATAGTGCATATCCATAGAACTGATTATTCAGTTAAATATGGAATTGGTTGGTTTACCCTGAATAGAACTGTAAAAGGATTATGTCCAAAGTGTGTTAGAATGAGAGTCTCGATCTTATCATTGGTAATTAGATAAATAAGGTTCAGTTCATAATAAACATCCCAAGTTCAAAGTGTGTTACAAGTTAAGGATTTAACACTTAATTTGAGAGAATAAACTGTAAAAGGATTATGTCCCTTAACCTTGTGTGCATTTGTAAGAGCAGTTAAACAAACTAAGTGTCTAGAATCATCATTCCTAAAACATAATGATCATGCATATGTACTATTAATATATGATGAATTAGGATGTTATGATATGGAATGAATATTGAATACAGTGGAACTAGAATAGATTGATACAGATCATACAATTAAACTCTTGATTAGTGGAGGCAAATGGATATTTATGTTGGTTTTGATTGTTTTTGTGGTTTTTAAATGATTTAAAAGCATTCAATTATTAAAACTTGCATATTATGAATCGCATAAGCATATCACTGCATTAACGGAGCATTGTGCTCACCTAAGATCTTTTAGTAAAGCATTGTGCTCACCTATGATCTATTAGCGGAGCATTGTGCTCATCTTGGATTTGCTAATGGAGTGGGTCTGCTCACCTTGGATCTGTGGGATATCTTGAGATATCAAGGTTATGCATATTTTAGGCATAATATTTTGTGGCATATTCAGTTCCATATGTATATTCATTGGTATACGACACAATTTGATTTCAGTATATTATTCAATTTCAGATGCTTTATAGATTCTTATTTTCAGCACCCTATTTTTTAATTACTACCTTACTTAGCTTTCAGTTCTGCACAATTTTATATCTATCTATTATTTTAGTGCTTTTTTGCAGTATTGTTTTATTTTATTTAAGATGTTTTTAACCAAAATAAGGTATGTTGTAGCTTTTGATTCAGTAGACTTATTGTCTATCATGAGCTGCATATATAGTACTCTCTCAAGTGAGAGACAAATAAAGACAACTTTGTTCACTACTTACGAAAATTGTAATAGCTATGAAACATTTTGCAAATTTTGCAAGTATTATTAAGCAAAGTGAACGTTGAGAAAAAAATACCAAATAAAATTGTCAAATACAAAAATTAGAATTTAAATGAAAGAGATTACAGTATTAGAATAGAAAAGAAAGAATAAGCTTATGAAAATAAGAGAAAAAGTGTCAAATGATAATTAAGAGAACAAATAAGAGATTTTTACAGATGTAACACTATCATCTCTTGAATTCTAAAAAGCGTGCTACCTCATATATACCAAAGAATAGAAGAATTCTAATATTGTTGAATGGTAGTGCTTTATTTGTCAAAGATTAAAATTTGGGTACAGGATGTTGTATATTATAAAGATTTGAAGCTATGTATGTAAGAAGCCAAGAAAATAATAGTTCTACTTTAAGGACAACTTTGGAATGGTACACAAACTCATGCTTCGCACCTAAATTGCTCCAAAACTTTCCAACAAATCAAAATAGTCCCTCAATTTTAAAAACTTAAATTATGCTTACTTTCTCACATGGAACCAAGGACCAAATTAAAGCACTATTATTGAAATCTTTTGAATGGTTTTAAAGGTTTCAAGAAGTTTGGGATCCATTAGGGATAAAGTGATATGCAGTAGGGCATTTTGAGACATATTACCCTGTACTTAAGATTGGATGAGAAATAAAGAGAATGCTACTCTAAAGCCCATTCCAAGTAGTTCAAACATCAATTCAGAAAGAACTTGGGGGCTATTTAGTTCGATAAAAAAAATGCTTAAGCAAATTAAACCCAATGTAAGCATTTTGGGATCCGACAATTTGTCAGATCCAGTGCAGTTTGAGGAGCAGGCTTTGGACGCTTCCAAGAAGATCCAGGAGGAGTTTTTGGAGCACTTGCTAGCTCAGAGTTGACTTACTATTTTAGTTTACTTTTTATTGTGAGTTTTGAGATATTTGCTGCATTTTTATTTTAAGCAAATGGTCTCTAATAACTTAACTCTGGATGTATTTTCTCTTTCTTTTCTGAGATGAATGCTTTTTGACTTATCTTTTGTGATGAATGTTATGAATGAATGTTATAACTTCCACACTCTATTATTATTATTACTTGTACATAGTATTGTGATAAGATCAGCATGTAAGTGATACAAATACTCATATACATTGGATTCTTATTAAAAATCACCTCACATAATCTAATGTATGTAAGTACCTTATTTAATACTTAAGATAAGAATTTCACACTTATCTTAAGGATTATTCCTTAGTTCTAACTTGGTTAGAGCCAAAGCAGTATTCAAGGAGGTTCAGCAGTCCTTTCCAAGTAACGTATTGTTCCGTCGCAAATCATTTTGTCTTTACTATCTCATTTGTTCGCAGTGATGAGACGGGGCATGGCAGTGCTAGTTCAGCAGGGTCTATTGCCATCATACTATTTTTCTCTCTATGATGATACTTGGTCTTACACTTGTTTAGACTTGGTGATGGTTCTAGTTTGTTCTGTCGGCTCTCTATTTTGATGTTTGGTGTTGGTTCTGTTGGCATTAGGTTCTGCAATTTTCAGCTGCTTTTCACTATTGGGCATTCATCTTCTGGCAGTTGCTTGCCCTCTATTATGATTATTTTATCTTGCAGTTGTTCAAGGCTATAATCCTTTAACAGTTTTTGTCTACTAGCTCATTATGTTGTTTGGAGTTAGTGATGTTTCTTTCGCTTCAAGTTGGTTTGTAGAACCCATTTCTTTTTAGTTTTGCTATTTTTAGTTTGTTAAGTCTGTTTCTCTAAGCTTTCTATTTACTATGACATTTTAGGTTATACCCTGGGACCTAGTTTGTTTTGGGGTTGGCTTTAGACTTTTAGATTTAGGTTTTTTGTAATCTCACAACTCCATTTTATATCTTAATTTTGCCAAGAAAGCTTTTCCTTTATATATATATATATATATAAGGTACAAATATGATTTTCATATTACAAGTGTATCATAATTCCTAGATAAATAAAAACTTAAAAGAAATTTTTGTGAACCCAAAAAGACCACCTAGCGCATACACCTAAGAGGTGGTCAAAAACAAAAAAAACACCACCAAATAAATAAAAAACACAAACAAGCCAAAACACACAACCCCAAAGCTTCAAAATGCTCCAACTAAAGGAAGAGACCATTACTAGGCAGTAATGAAAATAATCATAAAAGAGAAAGATGATGACCATCATAAAAGTAACTTGCAACAAATCTCACCCACCATGATAAGAACCTACATAATTCAAGCCAATGATGATCATATTGCAATGCCTGACATCACAAGAACTAGCCATTGAGATAAGCCATGGGTGTAATGACCCATGGTCATTAGCGAACTTATTAAAGCTTAAAATGTGTTGTTAAGACTTAATATCACTGCTAGTTTGATTTAGGGAAATTTTGGATGAAAAGAATAAAATAAAATATTCTAAATAATTTAATAAATTGAATAAAAAATTAAAAATTGTTTATGCCATCAAAACTAAAAATAATTGTATATTTGGATTTATCACATCAAACTAAGTAAGGAGAAAAACTTTCATCAACTTTGGGATCCAAAATAATGAGCAATATGTTCAAAAAGAAATTAATATTGATGTTATTATTTCATTGATATAAGGATTAAAAATACTATTAATTGTGCAGATATCCCAACTCCTGAGACATCTAACAAATTACTATGAAAATTTATTGGATGTCACTCATTGCATTTATTAATGTTATGCTACTTAGTACTACTTTCAAACCTTTAATGTAATTCAAGTTGTTATCTTATTTTAATTACTATTTTATTAAAAAAGTCACAAATTATATTGAGATGTTTTGAGAATGTGTGCAGTAAAGGCACCCAAAATGGTGGCATTGGGTGGGGTTTTTTATCATGGAGTTGATCTTTCTTGAGCGATAAAGAAGACTATGTGGGGCACAGTATAGATATGTGATATGTTTTATGAAACTAAATATTATTTGACCCCATGGTTCTGAATTTGCCTAGTATAATGATCATTTATGTACAACTAATGTACGATATATCTTATATTCTGATTATTTTTTGCAAGTAGCACACTCTTAATATCTACTTATAGAATTTCCATATGAAATGTATCCATGCAACCTAATAAATTATTTTGCAGTGACAGAATGTTGTTGCATGCCCTTTTGTATGATGTTATATTTTTTTTATTTTCTTTGCATTTTTACTTATTGCACACCGCTTACTATTTTGAGAAAATCTAATGTTTGATATCATTCAATATCTTGTCTCATGACTAATTGGTATTCAAATGCCTGTGCTTTTGAAATGTGTCAGATCACGAGCTAGTGGAAGTGCAAGGAGAAGAAGCTTGAGGAGCTTATGGAGTCGATAGACTTCTACGCATATTTTAATTTTTATTTGCATTTTTATTTGCATCTTTTGTTTTATTTAAAAGCCATGTAAGGCTACTTAAATTTTGTATGGGATATCATAGATTCTATTTTGCAAATATGAATTAGTATGAATGGATAGATCTTTTATTTTCTAAATATGCATGGCTCTTGAATATTTTATTTTGCTAAATTATGTTATCTTACCCAATAAAATCAATGGCTCAAAGAGCTAATGTTGAATTATCATGTGTTAACCCAGTATTGGGTCTTCAAAATAGAAGAGAAAGACCATTTTTGTAATAGTAGGATAATAGCAACCAACACATTTTTGTTGCCTGTCTCTAGTGAATGTAAGGACTTTTGTGCATATTTTTATTTGCATTTTAATCTCAACCTTACATCACTAGAGACAGGTAACAACCACTAACCAAATAACAATTCAGTCTATTAATATAAACTATTTTTTTCTCAATTTCATCTTGGTGTTTTTTCTTACTTGGTTTTTTTTTATGGATCCCTTTGATGAATTCTAAAATTATCATTAGCTCTCTTAAGAAGGTGTTGGAGGGGAAACACCTCCAACATCTCTATAGAAATTTCTAACCTAAATATGTGTTTGACTACTTTTTTTTAGTAGAAGAAATTTTTTATCAAGCTTCTCCTTGTCATTTAACTCTTATTGGAAAGTTTGCTAGCTTTACTCTGAATTACGACAAAATCATTTTCTTTATAAACCAGTTGAAGCTGAATTGACCTGATTCTATTAACTTTTTTGACCCTTTAAGGGTATTTTTTAATTTTCAAATGAATTCAATTATGTTCATATTCTTGCAAAAGGTTCATATGACATTAATGGAGTTTTTTGTTAGGTTCTATAAATGGAACCCTTATGTTGACGTCACCAAAGATGCCCCAATTGATCCTATTTGGGTTAATCTCCCTGGGCTATAACTTTAATATATTATAAAAGAAATGCAATTTGCAACTCTATATCTATTGGCAATCTCCTTCAATTAGACAAAAAAAAATGCTACTCAAAGGAACTTGTCGACCCTAAAGTGCAGGTTGAAGTGGATCTCTTGAAAAATCTTCTTGATCAAATGTGGCTAGGTCCGATGTATACAGGATATTTTCAAAAAATCATCTATGGAAAGGTTCCTCTCTATGATTGGGATTGTTCTAGAATGCTTCCATCCATGGTAATGTAGAAAGCAAAATCTTGAAACCTAAAACACAAAAAGTAGAACGTACTACACTTGAGATGAAGTAAGCGAAGTGAACCAGATTTGATGTACCAGATTCCAACAATTGCGTAGAATGAACTTTTCAACTGCCAATAACACTTAAAAGTAATCTCTTGCATTTATTCAATGGTCTTGAAAGAACATATTTTGTTTGAAAAATACTGAAATTGTGCTCTTTTTAAATAGAATAAATCCTAATAGGTAATGCAATAAGAAAATCTTGTTTTAGTATTTTGTTCACATCATTTGATAGAGTCTTAGTTTATAGTAGTTTTAGCTCCCTCGGGTGAGAATTATGTGTTATTAAATGTTTCCATGTATATTTTGTGTGTGCAGTGATTTGTGGAGAGTGGTTGTTCTTAAGGAAAATGGGGGCTAAAGAGCAACAAACCAAGTGCCCATGTGTGCTTGAGCTCCTCTTACCAGCAGAAACAGTGCAGCCAACCTGAGACCTAGGCACCCCAGTGTGTCTATGTGTCTAGGGGTACAGGGCAACGCTGGGGGGAACAATGGTGTCGGAGGAGAGGATCTTAACCCGTTGGGCTTCGCATAACCCAGAAATCAAAGAAACAGAGGCCAATGCTGCGCATGAACCTTTGAGAGCTTTCCAAAGCTACTCAAAGATAATGTTTGAGATGCAGATTTTGCCTGCCCTAACCAATGAGCACAAAAGGAGTGCTCGGGCATGGGTCACTTCAAATAAGTGACTCGAGGGCATGACATAGCTAGAAATGAAGACTAGCCAAGCACTACTCATCTCTGTTAATTCAAAGCGAGGAATGTTGGCGAGTCCCCCTTCCCATTTGGTGTCATCATTGATGATTTCTGCAACAAGAGCGTGGGGGTCAAAACGAGAGTCCAAGAGATCAGAGTATGAACAAGAGCTTACCTCCTCCAACCCATAGAATTGCTCTATTTGAGTAATTCCTAGGGTGACACCCTTTCCCCAACAGAAGATCCGCTGCCCGGATGCATCAATTGCATTGGCATACACTTCCTGGACGATTGCCGTGTATGTGGGAGCTCTCTTGGCACAAACTCTTGCCATCCTCTAGGATTGACCTGTTCATGAGGGACGGGGTAGGCAACACTGAAGCTTTACTCTGGGATCAACTTCCGTTGGGAAGTGATAGAGGTGTAACGGTGCTCGGCCTTCACCGAGGAGAACCTCTTCGTGTTGAAAGTTCCTCCAGATCAGGAAGCTTCAACATCCTTCCTAGCAATTGCCTTCTTCCCGGAATACATTGCCTTGGATGAGAGTTTTAGGATGATCAAGAGCTCAAGGAAGATAAAGAGAAGGTGCAAGGATAACCCCCCATTTCCTCCTTATTTATAGCCAAATATTCAAGGCAAGAGAAGATGGTCAAATGGTCTTCCCCATGCCATTAATGTGGTGATCCATGTGAAGGGGGGGGGGGGGCAGCTTTTTCAGCAACTTTTCATTACCTTGGGAACCCAATGGTCATGACTTGTTGACTGTATTTTCCTAAGGCAAAAAATTTGGGCAAACCGCTGCAGCGCGCTGTAGTGTGCGATCGCGGGTAAGGGTACGCCTAGGCAGAAAATGGTTCCGCACTGTCGTGATGCCATTTATGCATGGTTCACCCGCTGCAGCGCGCTGTCATGGAATTTCCGCTGCAACGCGCTGTCGCGGAATTTCCGCTGCAGCGCGCTGGAGCGCACAATTTTTTTTTTTTTTTTTTTTTTTTTTAGTTTTTGATTGATTGGGTTGCCTCCCAGTAAGCACTCCATTTAACGTCCTAAGCTAGACTCTCTTAAGATTAATACGATGGATCCGGAAGTTTCATTTTCCATAGGCTAAGGATGTTCAAGTGAGCACCTCCCTCTTGGTGGCTCGAACCCTGTTCATCCTCAACCTCAACCAAAGGATCCCTTCTTTCAACTTCATGATTTGTAGGAGTTCTTTTCTTTCTTTTTCCCCGTCGCATTTTTCTCTTCTTCACTCCTTCCTTGCTCTCCTTTTTAGTGGAAGGAGTCGAATAGCCATCAGAATTTTTTTCTCTTATTGTCAGGTCTCCTAGAACATTATCTACCCACAATCTATCTTCTCTAACTCTTTTCCTAATTTCTTATTCCATTTTTTTCTTCTTAAAGAGAGTGGATTTTAAATCAATCACTTCTGTTTTTCTTTTAACACTGACGCTCATTATACCGCGACCTACATCTATAACAGCCTTAACACTCATCAGAAAGGGTTTTCCAAAAATAATTGTTGGATTTTTATTCCATCTGTCCCATTCACACATCATAAAATTAGTTGGAACAATGAAATTTCCTAGTTCCACAACAACATTTTTGATTATTCCCAGAGGAGTATGGGACTCAAGATTAGCAAACTCTAGAATCATTGAGGTGTATTCCATCCCTCCTACCTTTATTTGCTCATATATGTGGTAGGGCATAACATTAATTGAGGCGCCTAGATTGCACAAGGGATCTATAAACACTTCATTTCTTATTATGCATGTAATGCATAACCTCCCTGGATCATCACATTTGGGTGCGGTTAGCTTTTCATTATCATTCCCTTTTATTCCTTCCTTTACTTCTAATCCAAAATTTGTTGCTCTCTCAGTTTCATCATTCATTTCTCCCGGTACCATTTCAGAATAGATCACACTCACTAATTCCCTTGGGTTTATTTCAGTAGAACTAGGTAAAGCCCCCTGCTACCGAGAAGTCAGCTGCTTTGAGATTTGTCCCAATTGAGTTTTAATATTTCTAAGGGAGGCTTTTATTCCCTGGATAGAAGCCTCGTGACGTGTGATAGTTGCCTTAGTGCGGCGCATGAATTGGGTTGTTTCAGCCTTAAATGCATTGACTGCCCCTTCTAGATTGTGCTGGTAGTTGTGGTTATTGTTACTATAATTCATGCCTTGTTGGTTGGATGAGTCCCCCCATATTGATTTGCATTGTTGTTATTATTACTCCAGGATAAATTTGGGTGGTTCTTCCACCCTGGATTGTATGTGTTGGAGTAGGGGTCATTTGTTTGGTTGTTGTTTCTTAAGTAGTTAACTTATTCAATGTTGTTTTGCACAAAAGGGCTGTTCAAGTTACAGCTCTCACTACTATGTCTCCCACCGCACAATTCACATTATACTTAAGAAACCACGTGTACGTTCTTCCTTTCTATCTTTTCGTTCAAGGCATGAATTTATTATTGCAAAATTGTTATTTGATTTAACTCATTTACCTTGATGGATTCTTTTTTAAGACTTTCAGAAGGTCATTGGTAAGCATTGTTTGCCATTTCTTCCAAGAGGTCATAGGCTTCCTCTTGGGTTTTTCCACTAATGGATCCCTCGACTGCTGCATCAATGAGTGTCCTCGTCGGAGCATTCAAACCATTGTAAAAGGCTTGCACTTGTATCCAGAGAGGGAACCCATGATGCAGACAACATCTGAGGTACTCCTTAAAGTGTTTCTACCCATCATAGAGAGTCTCACCTTCCATCTGAGTAAAGTTGGTGATCTCAATTCTCAACCGTGCAGTTTTAGTCGGAGGGAAGTATTTGGCTAAGAATTTATTAGCCAAATCGTCCCAAGTACGGATAGAATCGCTTGGTAAAGAGCTAAGCCAACTCTTGGCTCTATCTCTCAGTGAGAAAGAAAATAGTCTCAATTTAAACTGTGTCTTCGGAGATGCCGTTAATGTTGAAGGTATCACATATTTTGAGGAAGGTTGAAATATGTGAATTTGGATCTTCAGTGGCTAATCCTCCAAATTGATTGTTTTGTACCATACTCAGCGTAGAGGGTTTGATTTTAAAATAATGGGCTTCTATCTTCGGCCTTACAATCGCATGGGGAATGCTCCTAACTGTGGGTAGTGCATAATCTCTCAGTGCTTTACCCCAGGCTCTTCTAAGTTTTCAGTGAAAGTGTCCATCACAAATTGTTGGTTTGATAAGTTTTGTTCTCGCCTAGCTTGTAAGTATGTTTGTTCTATTTCAGGATCAAACAGATATTCAGTACAGACTCTTTAACTCATACAAGTTTCGTTAAAGCTTATCAAGAACGATTTAGCAATAAAGATCAAACAGATATATTTTGGAAATGAAAATAAAGAAAAAGAAATATAAAATGTTAGCTTGATAATTTCAATAGACAATGTAAAGCAAAAAAAAAAAAAAAATCAAATGCTTAAATCGCTAGCTACTTATAGATTATCTTTAGTTCAAATTAAAAACCAGTTCCCCAGCAATGACGCCAAATACTTGACAGACTGTAAATACACGTCTGTGCTTGCACGCAAGTGTACGTGGTCTGAAGTAATAAGTGGAAAGTGTGACTTTCTGAGAATTTATCGAACTACAGAGAATTGGTTAATTTGGCACTAAAGTATATCTATTCTCAGTAATGTTTAAGTTATAGTATGTATTGGTTAGTTGGTCTAAAATTAGCACGAATATTCACTAAGTAAATAACAAGATTTAAAGAAAGAGGAGAGTTGGGCCCATCCCACATGAAATGATATAATACTTGTGTAGATTTATTTCTCAAGCTTTATCATTTAGTTTAATTGAAATCAGGTGCACAATATTGTCCTTTAGTCTAGCTCAAAGGCTTACAAGTTCAAATCTTGTGCACAAAATGAACTCACATTCGGTTCTACTTTAGCACAAAGATTATTGTAAGATTCTTGAGATTTAAAGTTAATTCATTTTCTCCTTATTTAAGGAGAGTTTAAATTTTCTTAAATCTTAGGATCTCACAAGCATTGATTTTCCACTACGAGCATCACTTCACATCTGACATAGCTAAGATGAGAGAATCACATGTTGGGCTCAACGATTATGTCACTTAGTTCATGAGCACTCAACACTTCATTACTCAATCTCAATTATGTGGAGCTAAGGAGCTCATTTAGTGGGTCTTAGCGTCACTTGCATCAACTCTTAGATTGAGCTTAGGTTGAGGTGCATTGAGCTCAAGAACCTTCTCACATGGTTCTAAGCTTCCATGCACTCAAAATCTAGCATCCAACGTAAGGTGAGCTAAGGAGCACAAGATAATTAGATCTTAGATTTTTTTAGTTCTTTTTTCATAAACACATCAAGACTAATTTAGATGAAAATTTCTTAGTAAGGGTTTAAAATCACAACTACATTATGCTTGAGGGAAAACACTCATACATTAATATTACATCATGCATCATTGGAATTCATCCTAACCTTCCCCAAGGGATGTTTAGCTACTCATTACACAAGAAAATAAGGAAGACACATACATAAATAAAAACCCTTTCGTGATCACTAAAAAAAAATACAAGATTGAGTTTAGAAGATATTAGGAACTCTCCGTAGAAGTTCTCTGGAATTCTTCTTCTCCTTAGGTTACTAGTGCTGCCTTCTTCCTCTTCTCCCTTTGTAAAAGCTTGTCTTGCCACCCTTGGGGAGTTCTCTCTTCCTTTGGCTCTCCTCCTTACTTAGGGAATTTTTGCTAAAATTGTGAGCCCTCCTCTAGTCAAGAGGAGGGGTATTTATAGGAGGGGGGGGGGGGGGCTGCATGCTCCTCTCCTCCATAAGCAACCAGAATTTCCATAAAAAAATATTGAATTCATCATTGCACTAATTTTTAATTTAGGGTGAGGTGATAATAATCTCATTTCTTTAGCCACAACATCGCCTCAAATCTTTCCTTTTTTAGCTGCAGGAAATGATGGTTGGAGACAACATTCTGGATAAAGGTCATATCTCTAGCTGCATTAAATGCATTGTCTGGGAAAAATTTTGGCAGGCCGCTCCAGCGTGTAGCATGCTGCGACGTGCTTTAGCATACCCTGGGTCCTAGCAATTTAGCCAAGTCCTCCACTGTAGACCGTTGCAGCGTACGATCGCGCGTTGGAGCGGTCGATTCCGCAAACACTATTCAATTTGTTTTTTTCCTGCATTTTATAAAGTTAGAAATGTTTCTGCGACAGACCGCTGCAGCGCACGACCGCGCGCTGTAGCGGGGCATTCCGCAAAATTAACTATTCAATTAGTTGACCCCTTGTTTTATTAATGTGAAATATTTCCGTGGCAGACCGCTGCAGTGCGCGACCACGCGCTGTAGCGGGTCATTCTGCGAAATTCACTATTCAATTAATTGGGTCCCCTTATAAATATTTTCACTGCAGACCATTGCAGCGCGCAACTGCGCGCTGTAGCGGGTCATTCCACAAAAATCACTGTTCAATTAGTTGGGAGCCTATTTAATATAGTTTAAATGTTTCCGCTGCAGCCCACTGTGGCGCGCGACCGCGCACTGCAGCGCGCTGTAGCGGAATTCTTTGTTTATATTTTTAGAAAAATTGCAGAAATGCCCTAGAGCTCCTTTGGTTTCCATTTCCTGAAAAAGATAGAAAATTTTGATTTAGGAGCAGCAAAAAATATATTAAATAATGGAATTTTCCCCTTTATGGATTCATCAATAAGTCCTGGTGTTACCCTGAGGTTTACGCATGCCTGGGCATTTTAATGTCAAACTACACCCACTTCCCAGCTTAGGAGTTTGAACCGAGCTCCACTGATGGCTGAAAAGAGCTGTAGGCTGAGGAGTAAAGGGCAAAGATAAGGAAGGCAATGTGACTATAGGGAATGCACCTTCAGTGTGCAAAGGTTTTTCTTGCTGAGCTCCTGAAGCTATTTATAGCTCAAGAGAAAGCTCGTAGGGCCATTATTGAGCCATAATCCTTAGCCTGCAGCTGTGAATTAGCCTCAATTTAAGAGAGGGTAGATCTGAGAAAATAAGAAAATTAGGTTGTTGGGGTGTGAAGGAGGTCGTGAGGGACAAGATCCTATCCCCGTACTGCCACGATGGCAAGATGCTAGGATCCTATCAGGGCCATACCATGGCTAAACACCTGGGGACAAAGATGAATAGGGCAAGGCGTAGGCGCAATTGTCTAATCACGAGGATGTTGGAAACAGATGACTTGATGCAATCCTTGGCTAATATGCTTGCAAGGTTAATGCTAGACATTAGATCATAAGCTTGATCTAGTTACTGATAATCGATCTTGGCTCTGCCTCTTAGCACCATCTGATCAAGATGCTAAGATTCGTGCAGCGACATCTTGGTGTAGAAACTGTTGCACCGCTGTTGGGTCCCCACAGCGACCCTGTCGTGATCTAGACAACAAATCTTGATTTAAAAAATATTAAAAAAATTATTTAAGAACTTACAGTAATCCTTTAATCAATATAATTAATCCTTCTAAATCTAATTTAGGACTAGATGAGCTTCAGAAATTTCCAAAAATTCACCCTTGACTAATTTGGGTGTGAAGAAATTCAAATATGAAATCAAATTTTATTTTGAAGATCAAAATATTTTAGCTAAAATGAGCTTCGATTATCCAAAACTTCTAGGATTAGGTTTAAACAACCATTTGAGTCTAATTGATTGAAAACTAAGGCTTGGTTTGGCTTAAATTAGCTTGGATTAGCTAGAGTTATAATTATGATTATTACAGTAGTCAACCCCATGCCTATGCTAAAAGCCCTTTACTACAAGCCTCTCCCTATAGCGCTTACTCCCGATTGCTTCTTCCTTCACTCGATAAACCACTTGTTCTGAAGGGCCTTTTTCCCAATTATCAGAGTTGCCAACTCCCATGTCCCATTTGACATGAGTGATGGAATTTCATCATTCATGACTGCCTCCCACATGATTGAATCTTCAACCTGAAGTACCTCTTCCAAGGTTTCTGGTTCACCTCCATCCATTAGTAATAAACAAATATGGAAGGATAGGACATCTATGGTGGTCTTGTGACTCTTGTGGATCTTTTTAACATATGTATTTGTGGTTCAACATTAACACCATCTTGAGCCTCTTCATGTATATATATATTTGACTCAGCACTATCATCAATTTCTATATGTTGTGGCTCACCATTTAAAGCATCCTTAGAATCAATCTTAACTCCAATACAGTCCTTGTATATTTCACTTTCATTGAAAGTGACATCCCTTATTCCGATGACTTTCTAGTTCCAATTGTCCCAAAATCTGTAACTGAACTTGCATGTGCCTTATCCAATGAATGTGCACTTGATCGCCTTAGTGTCAAGCTTTCTCCTGGATCTCGCATCAATGTGCACATATAATGAGTAGCCATTTACCATGAGGTGGCTTAGTTTCACCTTTTTTCCACTTCAAGCCTCCTCAAGAATCTCTTCATTTAGAGGTACAGAAGGTCTCTGATTAATCAAGTAAATAAATGTGTTAACAGCTTCAGCCCAGAACTACTTTAGAATACCTGCATGCAATCTCATGCTTCCTGGATCTTTCTGTGATTATCTTGTTCATCCATTCTGCAACACCATTTTACTGTGGTGTGCTTGGGACTATAAATTCTTACTTGATTCCTCTAAAGGAACATAACTCCATGAACTCCTTATCACAGTACTCGCCGCCATTATTAGATCTTAAGCACTTAAGCTTTAATCCCGTCTCATTCTCCACAAAAGCTAACGACTTTCCAAACACATCAAACATGTCAGATTTATGGTTTAGAATGTAAACTCATATCTTCCTCATATGGTCATCAATGAAGATGATGAAATATATGGCCCCTTCTATGATTGAAGTAAGAGCTGCCCCCCCATACGTCTGTATGCACCAAGTCAAGTTTTCTACCTTTCAGCTATCTTACAACTTTGGAGAACAAAACCTTCTTCTGCTTGCCTAGCACATAGTCCTTATAGAAATCCAAGTCTACTGACTTCAGTCATTGGAGATTCCCCCTTTACTATAGGGATTTTAACCTTTGCTCACTAATATGGTTAAGCCTCCGATGCCATAGATCTGCATCTATCTCTATAGCAGTTATAATAAAATCAGACACTTTATTGATCAGGTAAAGTGTACTTTCCATATTTCCCCATGCAACAATGAGTGCACCCTTGATGACTTTCCACAAATCTCTAATGAAATAAGTGTTGTAGCCCTCTTTGGCTAACTGGCTCACAGAAATCAGATTCCTCTTTAGACATGGTACATGTCTAATATCTATGAGCTTCCAAACTGCGCCACTTGGTAGCTGAACATCCACATCACCTCTGTCAATGATGTCACATGCCTTGTCATCTCCAAGATATACTCTCCCCAAGTTACCCTTGGTGTAGTTCTTGAAGACACTCCTTGATAGAATTGCATGAAAGGATATGCCCGAGTCCACCACCCAGGACTCCATGTTGACAAGTGAGAGGATCAACGCATCCTAATCCTCCTCAGAAGAAAATTCATAGTGGAGAACATAACCTTGCTTCTACCACTTGGCTTCTTCAGTATAGGGTAGTCTTCTTGAAGATACCTGCCTTCCCACAATTCCAACAATCTAGCTTTGCATTTTCTGGTCTTGATTTTCCTCATCGAGACATTGACCTATTTCTGTTATGTCTCATTTCAGTATGTCTTCTCCTGCTTTCAACATTATATGCTGAGGTGGATGCCTCCCCATGAGATTTTTTATGCACCTCCTCATTTAGCTCAAGCCCAATACTGTCATCAAATTTCAATACCGTCCAAAATAGTTACTAATGGCTGTAACCAGCCCATCCCAACTGACCGACAATGAAAAGAGGAACAACAAAGCTCATACCTCATCATAAAAAATGATGCCCATCGATTTACTGGCTCGTTACCGTGTTGAACTTATTGAGGTGCTCAGTCGCTGAATAGCCATCCATCACCTTCATGTTGAATAGTCTTTTCATCAAAAAAACTTTATTTGAAGCCGAAGGCTTCTCATATATTCCTGTCATGGAATCCATGAGATCTACAATAGTTTTCTCATTAATGATGTTAAATGCAACAAAAGAAGATAATGATTCTATCGAGAACTTCCTATTCTTCATCAGTCATAGTTACAGGTTTTTTGTTAGCTCCTTTCAATGGAAGGTACAACTTCTTCTAGCAAAGCAAATCCTCCATTTGTATTTCTCAGAACATAAAGTTCAAATCATAAAATTTGTCTATCTTGTATCTCATCTCGTCAGCCATTTCTCCCACTCAAACAGTAAACCCTTAAGCCAACAAGGGAACCTCTCTCTATTACCACTTGTTGGTAGAAAGACCTCACCAAGCTCACAGTAGCAAAAGTGGTTCGGAAGTGCACTCAATTGAGGATTGGGGTTAGTTTACAGTTACCAAGCAAATAACAAAAGTATAAAATTCACAAGCAAAAGATCATATTTCATGCATGCAAGACAATCCCAAACATGCAAACATCTAAACACAAAAATTTACATGGAAAACCCAACAATGGGAAAAACCACATAGCAACACCACATAGAAAAGTTTTACTATGAATCTTAGAATAGACGGAGTTATAAAGAGCTTCACCTTTAACAAGAAACACAAGCTCTTACTATAAGATGTAGAGGAGAAAAAGCAGCCACCACCTAGAGTATCTTCTCAAACATGCAAGAGCACCCTTGCACTATAGCTTCCATAGGGCTTCACCTTGGGATCTCCTCCTTATAGCATCCAAAGCCTCCAACTAAAATATCAATACACATTGGAAACTCCTCCACATGTTCCCTTAAGTATCCAACTCTATTTTGGACATCAAATGGTCAAAAATGCCCTCCAAATTCTTAGTGCGAAACCTGAACTGGAGCAGAATTTTGTCAAGCGCTACAGTGTGCTGTAGCGCCTGAGTTTTGAGTAGTCGGGTGGTAGGGCGCAATTTGGCACCCAATTCTATATTTTCATGCCGCTACGGTGCACTGTAGCACTTGCCTCTTGGGGTAATTACCACTGAGGCACGCTGCAGGGCCGTATTGCGTTGCGGTGAAAAGCGCTGGATTCCACTATGGCAAGCTATAGCTCCTGCTTCGATGTCTGCTGGTCGCTAAGGCACGCAATTGCACCTCCTTCTCAGGCATGGGAGTTCCAAAGCATGCTGCGGTACTCCACCATTATAGTTAGCAATGTTTAATCCAGTGAATCTCTACTAAAACCAGATATATTTAAAAGAGCAAGCATTAAAATGTTGGAATCCATTGTTAGCTCAAACAACAGAGCCAATGGATAACATAAATACTTTCCATCTGACCAAGCCTAGCAGGTATCACATGTTAACAGCATGCTAACTATAAGCAAAAACCCGTGAACATTAAGTCCAACCAATTTGCTCTTTAAAAGTCATCACATTAATATGCCTCAATGCAAAACAATTTGCATCAAAGGAATTTATGATAACTAAAACATCAGCATGAATATTGCACTAACTATTTTATTAGGCTGCATAGGTATGTTAGAATATTTGACTTTATTTCTAGTGTTCCAAAGATGCCATAAAGTATAAGAATCGAGAAATATTCTAATGAAAAATTTTCTTGTTTTTGAGTAGGCCATTTAAAATAAACAAAATGAGGGGGAAATGGAGTCACCTTATCTAAGATCTCTTTTAGAATTAAAAAAACTAGAAGGCTGACCATTTATGAGAACAAAAAGCCAATTATTTCTAATGGAGTCTCTAATTTTATTAATGAAATTGTTGTTAAAATAATAAACATTAAGCATCTTAATGAGAAAATTCCAATTGATTTTGTGAAAGAGCTCTTGGGTGGCAAGAATCTTGTCCTGAATTTGTTGACCAAGCACAAAACTAGATTGGTTGGGTAAATTTATAAAAGGTAGCAATCTTTGAAGTTTTTTGGCTAAAATTTTTGAGGTGACCTTATTCAAAGTGGTACAAAGGCTAATGGGATGGAAATCAGACCACCAAGTGGCCTTATCCTTCTTAGGCATGAGAGAAATCATAGTGCGAGAGAAAATTTTTGTAGGGGGAACATCACAGAAAAATTCTTTAATACCAATGCAAACATCCAGTTTAATTATGTCCCAAAATTTACAAAAGAATTCAATAGGCAAGCCGTCTGAGCCAAAGCACATATCGCTTTTAAGATCCTTGACCACATCTCAAATCTCTTAATTAGAAGGCATGAGATTAAGCATACAATTATTAGCCATAGAGATTTGGTAGCCATTGAAGTTAAAATTGGAGTGAGTTGAGGGAATGCAAGGAGAATAGAAAACATCCTTAAAAATGTTAATAGCGAAATCATGCATATTAGCACTATTACTGAGCTTGGATCTAGTAGGGGTAATAATCTCACTAATATTATTAGTGTGTCTTCTCTTATTAACCTAGTTATGATAAAAAATAGTATTTATTTCTCCTTTCAATTTTCAATTTAAGCTACATTTTTGCTTCTAGAAAGTTTCAAGGTCATTATATTTTTGAATAAGAGAAGCTTTAGCTTTATTGACAACAATTTTGTTAACATCATTGGGCTGAGATTCAAATATAGATTCAAGCAAGTTTACAAAACTTTCCTACTGCTCCAAGTTATTATTAGTATTACCTATAAATATTATGTTCCAAATGATGAGGGCTTTTTTAAGCTTTTCAATTAAACGAAGAAGACAAAGATAATCACAATGACCATACCAAAATGTATCAACAATATCATAGCAGTTTTCTTTGTTGAACCAAAATAATCAGAATTTGAATGATTTTGGAAAGGAGGTGGCATGTATCAGAGATGAAAAAACAATGGGTTTGTGGTCGGAGATTGTGGAGTTCAAAGAAATTTTTTTGTAGTGGTTAGAAGTGCTACACTAGATATTGTTTATGAAAAAATGATCAAGCCTAGCAAATTTCCTACCGCTATTCCAGGTGAAAGGCGCGCCAGAATACTTAAAATCATCAAAACCAAAATCACAAATAACAGAGTTAAAATCAAAAGTGGAATCAACGTAGTTTGATTTATAACCTTTATACTAATTAGCATGCAGCAGGACATTGAAGTCGCCACCTACCACCGAATGAAAATAATATTGGGTTCAATTTTTAGAAAATGCCATAGAAGAAACTGGTCCAATCTAGCATCATTGGCATGAACAAATGTAGCAAAAAACTACAAGTTGGAATTGTAAAACTTCATGTGGATAGCTTGGTTGCATTGAGAGATAACCTCAACTTCCTAAGAATCAGACCAAAAAACCTAGATGCAATTAGAATTCGAAGTCCTAGCATTACCAAGGTTGACAAATTTTCTTAAGGCATCAGTGGAATAAGTTTTTATTTTAGGTTCAAATATTGTACGAAAATTGATTTTATTATCCTTAATTATATGCTTAAATCTGTTCTTGTATGAGACATTACCAATGCGTCTGATATTCCAACAAAGAATATTTATTATTAAATTGTTAATGAACCCTTTGGGGCCAACTGATGATTAGCATTGAATAAAGAAATCTTGTTTTAAGGACATCAACGTGTCAAACTTATTTGGAATGAGAACATCATCATTGTTTTTCTTATTGGCAGGATAGCTTCTTAATTTTTCTTTGTAAGGGCTGTTAGAATACTTAGAAGCCTTATTTCTAAGTTTTTCAAACTTTGCATTGTTTGATCTAGGAATAGAAACAGTAGTTTTAAGAGAGTCCAAATGCCTCTTTTAAATGATGCTTTTATCAGGATCAATGGAAGATTCAATAGAAGAGTAATCCTTAGCAAACCAAACAGTAACACCAATGTCAACATCAACATGTATCTCCTCAATACTAATAGTGTTATTAGAAGGATTGGGAGAGTTAATAAAAGTCTCAATTTCAATATAATTAGCATTTAAAGCAAGATAATCAAGCTTATTTGTAGTATCATATGTTTCCTTAGAGTTTCTACATTACGCAGAAGAATGAGAAATATTATTGAAAATAATATTTGAAGCATTAATGGAAACAAAGATATCATTTTTATCACTTAAAATAGAGGCATCTAAAGTGATAGCAAGATTATCAATATGATAATTTGGTTTAACGATCTTAAGACCTTCATAATTAACATTATCTTTGGCACAGGCAATAATGCTATACATAATAACATTTTCACTCACAGTAGTATCTTTAATAGTATAAAAGCTACCAGCAATAATATTTATGACATTTATAATAGCATTATCCTTAACCACTTTTTCCTCAACAGTCGATTCATTAACAGAATTGGCAGTTTCATTTACAGTAATATCCTCAACATGAATTTCATTAACATTAATAATATTCGTACCATTAGCATCAGAATAACCACTGGCAACATTAGTTCTAATAATAGAAATGTCATTAACAACTTCATCAACAATAGCATTTACATTAACAATAGAATCATAAATGTTTTCAGCATTAATCTTAGTTTTATTGAAAATAGATAATGAATTAAGATTATTATATATGCTCACATTCTCAATCGGGTTTTGCAAATCTTGTTCATTATGTAGCTCATAAACATCAATATTGACATGCTTTTGTAACTCTTCTTCAGCATTCTAGTGTTCATTAACATCATTTTCAATAATACTTGTTAAGTTTTGAGTAGTATTCTGTAATGTAACGGCAGATATAAATGCTTTATCGTATTGCAAAAGATTCACTATATTTTGATAATTAGCATTTTGTGGCTCATTATTACAGCAGTTTGACCTTATATTGATATTGTGATTTTGCACATCATTTTGAAATGTCTAAGTAGTAAGAGATATACTTGAATCTCCTTGATTCCTAGAGATACATAAGTTTTGAGTGGACTCAGTAGGGTTGGAATCATGATTAACCTCCATAGGGACAACAATAGAAGTTGCAGCATTGTGAGATAATTCCTAGGTCAATTCACAGTTAGTGGAAAGTAGAATAACAATATCAAAGTTCCCAAAAGTAATTTCAGATATAGCTTGACTAGAAGCCTGATCACTTTGCAAAACATTAATTCCATTTTCTAAGGTTTCAGTAAAGTTAACCTCAAGAGATGAGATGTTTGGAAGAAGCAAAACTTCTCTGTCTCTAGTTCTAACATGGCTATTATTGTTTGTGTGAACACATTGGGAAGGACCATGTCCCAAAGTTTGATAGCAAGCACAATTGAGAGGTGAATTTTCATATCGAATAGACTGATAATATTTGATATTGGCCAAAGCTAACCAAATTTTGTTTTAAAGTGAGAGAGAAAGGTTATGCTCTACCAAAACTCTCACAGTAGTAACATTCCTCTCCAAGGTAGAGTTTCTATCCAGTTGGAGAGGAGTACCAATTTCTTTAGCTATGTTAAAGAGAATAAATTTCTTGATAAAGTGATGACGGAGCCCTGGAACATTAACCTGAACATGAGCAATTGGGGAATCAACGATAACATCAGTATAAGATCCTATTTTTCAAATTTCATAGTGTACTCTTTTATATCATAGGATCCTTTGGCAAAGACCCTAGCATTGTCCAGATCTAAGGAGAAGTCAAGAAAATCTTTGTGAGAATCAAATGCCCGGATGGAAATCGGTCCAATGGCTCACTAACAATTGTACATTATAATCCACCATATGACACCACTCAGAAGTATGTTTAAATGTTTAATTTTTTTTTTTATGCACAAAGATTTAATGTATGATTCAAGGATTTAGTCTCAATTCATTGCATCATTCAATAAATTTCAAATTATTGTAAATCACATGATATCTATTATTTTCAAATTTAATTTTCTACCTTATTGATTGGGGCTAATCAAGCCCACAATTCACTTAGACAACAATGATTTCAAAGTTAATTGAATAATATTAGTATGATAATATGGTTTGGAAAATAGGAGCTTAATTAATAAAAATGTAGGTGACAAAATAATTTATAGATATAGTTGAAGAGTTATTAATAAATATCATATTCTATTACTAATACTACATTATATAATCTATATCACTTTCTATGAGTTTCTCTATTTAGGTTATAGTGTTTCAATTACAACACTATTCAAGCATCTACATTATCCATATTCTTTAATTATCAAACCTCACTAACATCTTAAGTGTTCTAGACTTAAGGATGTTTTTCTATCCAACCACTTAGATTGACTTAATCTTTTGTGTGATACTAATAAGTCAAATCTAGCCTATCCTCAGAGTTAATGATTTTACAAGGTTACTAGTCTAATATGGTCAAGGCTAATGAATGGCATTACTTAAATTATTATTATCTAGATTTATTTCACATTATTTTACTAATTTAAACATCAAGTCTCCTATGTTAATCATAAAGATTTCTAGTTTTAGTATTACTATCTCAAAATTCTTAAGTTAAACTTCATTACTTAGCACTTAAAATGTTCTAGATTTGATATCACCTAGGACTAAATCTAGTCTTTGATTACTCACTAACCATCCTAGATAAACTTAAACCTCACACTTAGCATGATGAGGTAGCCTACACTTCACTAGGCAAGTCACACTTAGTTACTTAGGTTATTACAGAGTTCTAGAGGAATCTAAACACTATCTATTTATTAATTCTCCTAAAATGATTCCATCTTATAGTCTTAGTATTCCTTTCTAACTGCATGTACCACACTAAAGCTTATTCACTACTATCCTAATGATTAATCACAAGATCATGGTATGAAATTGTCATAAAAATTTTCTCTCCTAAGAGTTAGGATTCAAACTAGGTTTACAAGTGTTAAGCCAATTTAAGTTAGTCTACTTATTTTTCCACTCAAAATAACATTTAATAATGAACCATGTCATAGACTAAGTTTACTAAGGTATCCTAGGTTTTAGGAAACTTACAATTGCAATTTATCAAGCATTGGTTTTAATATTAATTAAATAAGGTGCCAAAAATGCAAAATCTCAAAATGATGTCCAAATGATACAAAATTAGTGGTTATAGATTCCCTATACCATAAGGAGTAAAATGACACTGAGTATTCTCAATTTGAACTTCAAATGGCTTAATTAGGGTTTTATCATTCTTAATGATATTTAACAAGGGATTAGTAAAATAAATTATAAAAATAGAAAATTAACTTCATATTAATGTTCAATGTATTTTTCTTGATCATTTTGGTATATAATTTTAATATATTTGGATTTATAGTTTAAAAGTTATTAAATTATTATAATTTGAATTTTTATTAATTATACTGATTACTGTTCCTAAGGATCTACTCGTATGCGCGGCCCGATGGACAATGCTGCACTGGTCGGGCTAACCTGCCTAGCACTGTTCACATTCTCTATTGGGAACCGTAGGGTATGGAACTAGGGCTTACAAATACACTTTGCATAGACTAATCCAAATAGCATATAATATACTAAAATGAAGCTACAGTCAAGACCTATCCAATACTTATGAACTCCGTAATTCTAATAACACAAATTGACATAATTTATCAAATATATTGGTTAGGTCTAGGGTTCACTGTGGGGTCAAATTGCAACTCCGCAGTGACCGGGTCCATTAGCACTCTTAGGTTCAAACCTATCCTTAAAGCATTTCCCCAACATTTGGTATTTTTGGGATCAAGAGAAGAGATTTCAAACTTCTTTGCTGCTTCGGGTTACTATGCGACACTACCGCAACCCGAGCCGCAATTAGCCCAAGAGGCTCGATAGGGTTCAATTGACCTTAAAAAATGTTACTACAATACATGGCATGTAAAAATGAAATCTAATTTGCTAGAGGCTCTATGGTCATGGAATGATGGTACCTTAATCTTGGGATTAAGGTCTTCAGGAAGTTTGATAACAAGTAGCTACAATATCTTGACTCTATATAATATGATCCTAGCCAATGTACACATAACTTAGCTCGCTTTTGAGATATTAATGGAGTTGAGAGAGCCTCTAAAGAGACAGGCATGGCAGTTGCCGCGGTCTGTGTTGGCCGCAGACTCATGCAATTGGCACATGCTGCTCGCATGTAAAGCGCTGAGGACGATAGGTGCCAGCCGTCTGATGTGGACAACTGGTTTGATCGAACGGTGCAAATTCTGCGCGTTCAATCAAATGGTGGAATGCTGTTTAATAAGAAGGGAAACAATTTTTTAATTAATTAAATTAATTAATACTTAGCTATAATTTTAATTAATTAGATTAAGCTATCAAACAGGTTCCAAAAAATCCCCAAAATGTACATTTAATTAATTTAGGGGTGAAGAACTCAAAAATAAAGTTAGATTTTTAATTGAAGGCCAATTTACTTATATTAATTTTCTTATTTATTAAGTGCATTAAAATATTTGCAAAATTCAAATGAACTTTATACCGAACCAAAATTCAGAGGTTAGTTTTAAATGATATTTGGAGATTAACAGAGGTATTTATAAATAGATTAGACTAATTAGGTTAATTACTCTAGATTGTTATAGACTCACCCTCTTAAGAGAGGTGTCTCCTCGATACCCTAATGATTTTAATAAATATAAGCAAGGATTTTTTAAAATAAGTAATCACAAAGTACCTAATTAGGTAATGAAGTTGGCAAATCTTTTCTGCATGTACTCTTCTTTTTCCCAAGTAGCTTCATCAACAGATTGATTTTCCCTAATAATTTTAATCATAGGAATGCTATGCTTCCTTAACTACTTGAGGACATTCCATAGAATTTTGATAGGTTTTATCACAAAGGTTAGATGTAGATGTAGATTTATTGCATTAGTCTAAGTTTGCTGATTTGAATTTATAAACACTTCCTAAAAGGGAATACATGAAAGACATTATGAATGATTGTGAAATCTTCAGGTAGCTTCAAATGATATGATGATGATCCCACTTTTACAAGTACTTCAAATGATCTAACATATTTAGGGCTTAATTTCCCAGAGACACTAAACCTCTAGATTCCTTTGTAAGAGTTACTTTAAGATAGACTTTATCCCCAATCTAAAATTTAAGGGATCAATGATAAGCATCGTGATACTTCTTCTGTCTATCTTATTCTTCTAACATTCTTGAATTAATCAACTACAACTTCTTATTAGCTTCTTTAATTAATTCAAATTCATATAATTAAACATCTCCTACTTTTATCCAAGCTAAAATAGTATTACACCTTCTGTCATATGATGCTTCATAAGGTTCCATACCGATACTGGCTTGGAAACTATTGTTGTAGGCAAATTCAGTTAGAGCTAGGTGCTCTTTTTAGCTTCCACAAAAATCCAACACACATAAGTATTTGATTTACTCTTACATTTTGCTCATCTATTTGAGGATGGAAAGCTGTGCTCATGGCTAAGTTAGTCCCTAAGTCTTGTTGAACTACTTCCAAAAGAGAGTAGTAAATCTATTATCTCATTCTAAAACAATTGAATTTGGTGTGCCATGAAGGCAGATGATTTTTTTTATATACAACCTTGATGGCTTTTCGACTATATTGGTCTGTTGATTAGGTTTAAAGTGAGCTATTTTCATTAACTTATCGACAATAATCCAGATAACATTAGATCCTGATCTAATTTTAGATAGTCCCATAATGAAATTCATAGAAATATCAGACCACTTCCATTCAATGATCTCTAAGAATTTTAAGAGTACACCTAGCCTCTAATTATCTGGCTTCAATAAGCAAAATGAATGGAATTTAGACATAAATACTACTATGTTTATTTCATTCCCAACCACCAAAAGATCATCTTGAGATTCTAATATATTTTAATATCTCTAGAATGATTAAAATAACCAAAATTATGTGTTTTAAATAAAATGTCTAATCGAAGGCTTTTAGGAACCCACAATATCTTTCCTTGATAGATAGATTCATTAATCAACTACAACTAAGATCTTTTGCCACTTTCAATATCAACCTTCAACTTACCAAAATCTCCATCTTCCTTCTAAGCAACTAGAATTTTGCTTTTCAAGGTTGACTTGGTGTTGCTTTTATCCAACAAGACTTTCAATTTAGCTGATCTAATAGGTTCGATCATTGGCTTATCAAAATCTTTTATTAAGGACTCGATGGTTGAAATAGAAGACAAAACTTCTTTTCTACTTAATGCATCTCCCACTACATTGGCCTTTTTGAGATGATATTGGATCTCTAAATCATAATCATAGATAAATTTTAACCACCTTCTTTGCTAATAATTCAATTCTTTTTGAGTGAAAATATATTTAAGGTTTTGGTGATCAGTGAATATCTCACTCTTCACCTCATACAAGTAGCGTCTCTAGATTTTCATGGACAGGGTAGTTCTTTTCATTTGGTTTCAACTGCCTTGAGGCAAGGGCAATGACTTAATTTGCTACATCAGGACATAGCCAAGACCTAGCTTAGAAGCATCTGTGTAAACCTAAAAGTTCTTTTGTTCTTGGGGAAACACTAGAATAGGTGCAGATGTCAAAACTTTCTTTATCTTATGAAAGGCTTCTTCACAATATTGACTCCAAACAAATGGAACATCCTTACTAGTTAAGTTCATTAAGGGAATTGTTATATTGTGAATACCTTGCACAAACATTCTATAATAGATTCTAATCCTAAAAAGCTTTTGACTTCAATAATTGACTTGGGTTGAACCCAATCTCATATAATACTGATCTTCCTTTGATCTACACTTATCACTTGAGTGTGAAACACATGCCCTAAGAAGGCAATTGAATGCAACCAAAATTCACACTTAAAGAATTTAAAAAATCTTACTAACTCTCAACAGTCCTAAAATTGCTTTGAGATGATTTTCATTCTCTTCTTTATTCTTGGAATAAATCAAAATATCAGAGACAAAAATGATAAAAATTCTTCTAAATAATGCTTTGATATTCTCTGCATCAACTTCATAAATATAGATGGTGCATTAGTCAAGCCAAAGGATATGACTAAAAACTCATAATGCCCATACCTGATTCTAAATGCAGTTTTTGGAATATCTTCATCATTAACCCTTGCCTGATAATAGCCAGATCTTAAATCCATTTCTTAGAACACTTTAGCTCCAGATAATTGATCAAAAAGATTATCGATCCTTGGTAAAGGGTACATATTCTTGATGGCTACTTTATTGAGTTCATGGTGGTCTATACCATGCACATATAATTGTCCTTCTTCCTTACAAAAAGTACTGGAGCTCACCATGGGACATACTGAACCTTATAAATCCCTTATCCAAGAGCTCCTGCAATTGCTCCTTAAGTTCATGCAATTCCTTATGAGCCATCCTGTAAGGCGCTTTACATTTTTTTTTGCGTTTTAGAAAAATATTCAATCAAGAACTCCACTACTTTAACAGGTGGTAAAGTAGACAATATACCAAGAAAAATGTCCTAAAATTCTCTTACTGCTTCCACTTCTTGTATAAGTTTGTCTTCTCTAACTTCATCCATAAGAGTTACTAAATATGCTTCGCAACCCTTACTTATCAACTTCCATGCTTTTCTTACATTAATCATCGAAGCACTAATGCCTAGCCTTCCCACAAAGATTTTAAAATTCATTTCAAATTTTACAGTAACCTTCTTCTTAAGACATTATGTCACAACATTATGCTAACTTAGCCAATTTATACCCATAATTATGTCAAAATTATTGATCGACATAATGATGAATTTAGCTTAAAAGAACTGGTTACTAATTGGAATATTTAATAAACAGAATTTGTTAGCACATATTTCAACTCTAATGGCATTTAAACACGCAAAGCTTTGCTTAATTTAAATTGAGGAAGGCTTAGAGATTGCAAATATTGTCATATTGATTTTGATTAACTTGCAATTCTTAAGAGCTCAAAAGACAGAGCTCGGCGCTACTGCATGCTGCAGCAGATCAAAACAGAGTGCTTGGCACTACCATGCACTGCAGTGGATCAAGATAGAGAGCTCGATGCTACCGTGCGCTGCTGCGGACCATGATACAGAGCTCGGTGCTACCGTGTGCTGTAGCGGTCCAAGACAGAGAGCTTCATACTATCGTGTGTTGTAGCAGTCTCAAGACGGAGACTCTGGTGGTACAGCATGCCATAGCAAAACCAAACATAGGCTTGGGCACTATCGCGTGCCACATCGGAAGCAATTGCTGCTCAGACTTAGCAAAAATTCAAAAGAATCCTGCTATACCGATCTCAAGATAAAGACTCTGGCACTACAGTGGGCTACAGTGCTATAGAACTTAAAACTCACATGCTACAGCATATTATAGTAGTCTCAAATAAAGATTCTGGCACTACCGCACACCGTAGTAGTCTCAAGATAGAAAATCTGGCACTACGGTGCGTTGTAGCGCCCATCGCAGTCTCAGCCAAATAAGAGCATTAAGGGCAGCATAGGGAAGGCCAAGAATATCAAAATTCTTCAGCAACCCACAGCAGCCATTAAACCAAAATTCATTAAATTCTCCTTTTTCTCAAGAGAATAAAAGAATATTCAACTAGAGTCATTTAATTTCTGAGGAGATGAAAGGGTGGTCGCATTAATGCATAGGGCATTATTCAGGATCTTTAAAGGCTGAGAAGAAAGATTAAGAAAGGGTTCCCTATTTTTACATTCAAGGTTTTAAAGTATTTAAAGTTGCAGTAGCTAAAGGAAAGGGAGAAACCCTACCCAAAGAAGGAATAGGCTCCACCAAAGGGAAGAGGAATCAATCTCAGAACACAAAGAGGGGAAAGAGGTCTGTGATTGATTGAAGACTCGGTGAACATGACCGTAGTTCCTAGTATTGTATCTTGATATTTGTCTTAATTTCTTATTTGCAAGAACCATGCAAGGGTTCAAAGTCCTGATTTTCTTTTCTTGTATCTCTTTTATAATGGCAGCCTAAACCCTCCTTGGTGAGGGTTGGGTATAAGCATGTAATGATTTTAGGGATTTAAAAGTGTTTGTACTCAATGTTGTCAATGAATAATTTCTTTAATCATTTATTTGATTATTGATATGAAGAATGCATGGGTGAATGATGTATCATGAATGTATTTTATTTATGTTAATTCTTTTAAACTAGGAAAAATATCAAGCTAGTTTTGCTTTTTAGAACTAAGGATATGCACTTAAAGCATTCTCACCACTAATATTTGTGATATAATTCATTGTGCAAAGATGATCAATGCAAGTCTTTAGGGTTTAAAAAGATGAACAGAGCAACGAGAATATTAAATGATCTTAGAACTCCACTGATCACCATTATCTTAAGCTAGGAAAAGTGCACAATTATAGAGAGCCCGATGACAAGCTCTTGAGCATTGTTGCACTGCTCCCTTAGCTAAGCTGAGAGTTTGATGCGTGTGAGTCAAGCACCACTAAGTGTGGTCCATAGCTCATTCTAAGTTTATGCGAGGAAGATGAAGCGTTGTTGTGCTTGTGGGTCACATGACATAACCGACTGTGGGGCCCCGTGCTTTCCCGCGGCTACGCTAATACTTATATTAGCATAACTGCGGGGAGTACGGTGCTCCTCCCACCAATACTTTGCTTCCGCATGAAACAGGTGGGGATGGACAGCTTCAGAGTTTGGGATCTTTAGACTAATCAAATCCGTCTCTACTGCTTTCAGCCAATCGGCTATGTCCATTGGCGATAGGTTTCCATCGAAGGTGGAAGGCCTCAGTCTTAAGAAATTGTGGAGAAGACTATCCATAGAGTGATGGAAGGGAATGTATGTTGTGGAGCAAGGATAGCAGGAACAGCAACAGCGGCTGGAACAGAATGATCACTCAGCATCTTCTGCATGACGATCGCTTATTGGGCTTGGTTTTCCAGCAAGATTGCTACCATTACCCGCAAATGAGCCACTTCATTGGTAGAACTACTGGATGCGACAGTATTCTTGATAGGAGTGACAACAAGTGGTAATCCAGGATTCATTCTAATTAAACATTGCGAATCATATTTTAGAATTTTCTTAAATAAAGATAGTTGATAGATATCAAAACTTTTCATTACTTGTTGAAATAAGAGATTACATAAAATTTAGAAAATGAAAAAAAAAAAGCATAACTCTACTAGAATCATGTTAGTCAAGAGATGATAGTTGTTCTAACTAATGCTCAGACATCCTTAGTATACTCAGCCCTAAAGGCTACACAAAAGTCCTCAAAAGTCACTTCCTGACTCTTTCTCTTACGCTTCCTTTAGAGCTTTGCAATGGTGTCGTACCACCAAACTCCTACGTAATCGAACATCAGATCCATCACAATGTCCACGTAGAGTGACTCGAGATACTCTATATGTATCAAGATTGACTCCACTCGGCTCAACCATTCCTTTGCGTATATAGGAAAGTCAAGCCCTCGGTACACTGCTTGATGCAGAAGTTTGTCCAAGACTAACGTCCCTTTTGTTGAAACTCCTTCAATTTGTTAGTTACTCTCTCATCTCCATTTGAAACTATAGCTCCAAGCCATCTTGAAGGTGTGCAGATAATAGTCCACTTCAGACTCTCCAGAATCCATTTGACTCTAAAAGGAGAAGTTACTAAGATTTGTTAAATTAGAGATAATGAGATTTTCAAGATATGAGTATTTTCATTCTACAATTATTCAAAGAGTTACCTATAATACTATGTTATGAATGCTACATATTGATGTTTGCACCCCAGAAGAATGGTCCATTAGGTATAAAGGAATCATAGATCCCATTCTGATACCTTATGGTGTTCTCTGATACCAACTGTGGGGCCTTGTACTTTCCCGTGGCTACGCTAATACTAATATTAGCATAATTGCAGGGAGTACAGTGCTCCACTTCGGTGGCAAATCCCCAACTCAAGTAGAGTCAGGTAGGACCCAACTCGCCTTAAGCCAAGGACTTGTCACCCTGTTGAAGAAACTGTGAACATACATCAATACATATCAAAGTAGCGGAAGCAAGAAGCAGAATAGTATAACATCTACAAGCATAACATAGTATAAGAGAGTAGAAGAAATAGTAACTCAGATCAAATGCAAAAAAGTAAGTACATTCAAAATTTAATTATTACAAACTAAATTTAATAGAAAGTAAAGTCTCTCAATCTCACTGCAAAAAGGGAAAAATCTATCTAAGCAGCAGTAGGACGATCCTCCTCCTTCATCGGCTCCGATCCTGCAGCACTACCGATAAACAACTCTGAATCTGACATTTGTCGGCATCACAAATGTCAGGGCCCCAGCCAACAAAAGAAAAAGGTTACAGTTAGACAATTGTCTAAGTACATTTTAGGCTATTTAAGTGAACTGAGTATTTAAGATATCACATTTAAAGGGTTTTAAACATACAAGCATTATAAAGGTGCAACAAGCTACAAGAACGGGGTAGCTATAACTAATCATTTATAGCTAATCAACAGGTATGTAAAATAACATACAAAAATATCAACTAAACATGGTGAGGCTAAAAGCACAAGTAACTGCAACTGCTAAAATAAATCTGATCCTAACATGCTTATGATCACATGGAGACATGCTGAGAATAATAAGAACATAAGTACTAAAAATAGACATATAATTCTAGCATCCTAAATATGCCAATATCTTAGTAGTAACCAATGAGAGCATATATATAAGCATGCAGATTGACATAAAAAAGAGGATACTGAGACATATGGCAAAAGTAAACTATGTACATGTATGAGAAAAAGTAAGGCCACTAAGACAGCTGGCAAAGCAAGTCAAGCACTAAAAGAAAGGCCACTGAAGCATGTGGTAAAGTAAAATAAACACTGACAATTGAACTAAAGTAGCAGTAAGCCTAAGACATAGTGCTGCCATAACAAAATAGGCTATACAGGGCCTCTGAATTGAAAGTTCAACATGTATCCATCCTAAGCATTCACAGAGCTAGGTCCGAGTTGAACTTATAGAATAAGACATGTATCCATTCTAACATCCGTTGAGCTAGGTCTGAGTCTATTCCATAAAAAAACTAGAACTGAAGAGGCAGACTATGCTAGGACATACTTTACTAATTGAAAGCACTGAAAGAATGGAATGAATGCTAGGCTTTTCAAATACTAACTTAGATGTATCATCCATATCCTAGGTTTACCTTCTATGCTCAAGGAACAAGGTCCACTATTCAAGGTGTGTAGAGCAATCAAGTCAAAGTAAGCAAGAGACTCAATCTAGACTCATGTGATATCCGTGATTGTCTACTTTATCCAAATCTAACTATTCTGAGAAGATACAAGTTTAGGATCTCCAATATCCATCTATCAAGTAAGATCTCAGATTTATGACCTTAATGTTAATATTATTACTTAATAAGTTCTAATTCATAATCATATAATGACTATAAAGATTTAAAGTAAATGAATCAATGACTTAATTATTATTATTTTCCTCTCTTAACCCAAATCTTGATTAAGTGAATCAAGAGTAAGGATTTTGGATCCAAACTCCACTTTGGAGTTCAAATCCTGAATCTAAGGTAGTATCCTCAGTAAGGATCTTGGGTTCATACTCTAAAACTCAATATAAAGATAAGAAATCTTATAAGCTGAAGAATTCAAAAACTATGATCTTTATAAAATGTTACTATACTGGTTATAAGATAAAATAATCAAAAAGAACAAAGAATCTAAGATCTATATTTAATCTTTTAGGATAATTACCTTATCTTATAGATTGAATCATTCCTATACCTACATGGAAGACTTCAAAAGGATTAAACAATAAATCACTTAAGGAATTCCAAATGGAAGTAGTTCAATTCAATTAAAAGATCAAAAGTCTAAGATCTAAGATTTGATCACTTTAGACTTAAGCTAGGTTTGGACTTAGAATTGAACCAAGGTGTTTCTTTTAGGATCCAAGCCTATGGATCAGCTTAATTAAGTCATTAAATAAGGATCTAACATTTTAAAATATTTTAGACTTAATTCTTAAGACAAGGTGATTTTGAGTACACTTAAGATCTTAAGATTTTAAGATCTTAATAAGAACTACTTAAGGTTTTCTTTACTTAATAACAACAATATTAACCTAAGATTTTAGAGAGGTGTTAAGTGTATTAATTAGAAGTATTTTATTAAATTTTTAAGGTTCAAGGGGTGCTTAAGCATATTTTGGTAAAAGTGACCAAAATACACCTCTTAAGGCTAAAAAATGAGATTTTAGGATTTAACTATCCAAATTGATTCAAATCTATTTTAATGAGTTTCATAATGATTAATGAAGTAGGAAATATACTTATTTTGGGTTTTGGTAACCTAATTTACTTAATTATCACTAATCATAATTTAAGGCCCATTAGTATGATTAAGGAAGCTCGGGCATCCTAGGGCAATCCAACCTTATTCATAGGTTCTACCACACGTAAGAAAGCATTAGGAACTAGATTTACTAAAATCAGAGGCTTAATCATAGCTTAATTCACTAATACTTAATTAAGGTGATTAGGGGATGATTAGAAAATTTAGAGTTCCTAAATCACTTTTAATGATCTAAATAGGTTTTCTGGGGTCACAGGAGTAATTAGGGACCTTAATCAACCTTTTTGAATAATTAATGAATTTAATATGATTTAAACAAAAATAGAAAAGGATTAGGTAATTATTTAAAATCTAACTATTTGATGTGTGATCTTATTTTATATTTAGGTTCCTTACATTTTTCTGATTAAAATAGTATATTGGATCATACCATTTGGATAAGAATAGCCAAAGTTATTTAAATAATCTAATCTGTATTTTTATTTAAATTAAAACCATAGGATTTATTTTTTGAATTTATTACCTTAAGGAAATTAATTCAGAAATTCTTTTATTATTCTGCCGGCCCAATTGCAAAAGGCACGGGTCATGGGTCGGCCCAACCTGCGACTTCATCTTCTTCCTCGTGACAGACTCCACCCCAAAGGATCTTCAGCGCCCAAATTCTCGAGACTTAGGTGACAGCGGTGGCTCTACTCGATCCCTACGCGTTCCTATAGTCGAGGTGCATCGATTGGACTATGAACCCCCATCAGGGAGGCACCGGATCGCTGGGGTGCTACTCGACCGAGACATCAACTATGGCGCTTTTGTGAGGATCGAATTCTCCTCACAGAGCTGATTGTTCGAGCTGGGTTCTAAGCCTACATGATCATAGGCTGTAGGGGATTCGATTGGTCCACTTGACAAGCCTTAAGGATGGGTGGATCACTGAAGTGCTACTTACTGTGGAACGCAGATGGGTGCTCTCCTTGGGTCAATTGGTTCCTAGTCGAATTGATCGATTTAATCGAACCCATCCATCAATACAGGACTACTATCATTGACGAGAGCTACTATCACTAATTGGCTGGCTAAGTGCTCGAATGCAGTGCAGGAATTGGTGAGTCAGAGGCTGACTGGTAGTACACATTTAGACGGCAAATTCGTCTTCTGGTCCACTGCCAAACCTTGCCAGAGAGCTAGGCGCCTGCTAAGGAATCAAGGATGGATCCTAACGCAGCATCTAGGGCTAGATTGGAAGCGAGCTGAGCTAAAACCCGCTCGATAGAAGAATTAGGACAGAGGCTGTACCTGAGGATGGATGAAGCGACAGAGGCAAAGCAGGCAGCTCGAATCACTCTAGATGGTCACAGAAGCTCTTAGCAAGGGGGTCTGAACGTCAGACCTCGCCCTCAATCGGCTGTACTCATAAGGTCCAGTCGCCGGGTCGCCGAGAACTTCGGACCAAACAGCAGGGACTTGAGGGGATCACAGTGAGCAAAGGGACTCACTCTGATTCTCGAAAGGTATTTATAGACTCTAGAGAGCTTTAGGTCAGTAGCCATGGCCTTAGGTTTGGACCGAGAGGTTTCTCTCCATCTTCCACCATTGGGAGGTCCAAGCCTCCAGGTCACCCTACTAGGCTCGGCCTCAACCAGAAGGGTCCTAACGGCCTAAGGGATAAGGCAGGAGGGAGTGGGGGACAGCACTGGCGTGGCACGGTACGAGCAAATTTTTTTGTCGGCCTGGCGATCGGGCAAAGACGATGATCCACAGTGGCGGGGTCCATCTCCATCGTCTGATCGCAAGATCGTTGAAAATCGACGGTCTGATGCAGCTCCCAATTAACAGAACCACGGGGTAGATCTCGTGCGTCAGATGCTAGATGTCGATTGGGCGGATAGTATTAGATCACGGCGCACGCTATGTCAGCTGTTGGATCATGAGCGTTAGGATGCGTGCTCGATCATCCATAAGACGGGTATGGTGCCCCACTATCGGGACCCCGAAGCGGATCGCCGCGGTCCTGACAGTAAATTCTAGGGATTTAAAAATAAAATAAAAATTTAATTTAATTAATTAAAATTCCTTTAATTAATTATTTAATTTTTATTAATTTATTAAATCCAATGTAGGACTAGATGAGCTCCAAAAATTCTCAAAAATTCACCCTTAGCTAATTAGGGTATGAAGAATTCAAAAATGAAATCAGATTTTTATTTGGAGATCATTTAATTTAGGTATTTTCTAAAGCTCTAAAATAGGCAAAAATACCAAAATTCTCAATTTAGTTCTGATTGATTTCAAACTTCTAGGGTTAGGTTTAAATGACTCATTGAGTTTAATGAAATCAAAATCAAAGCTTGGTTTGGCTTAATTAATCTAGATTTAGCTAGGATAACAACTAGGGTTGTTACAGATTCCCCCACTTAAGAACGATGTCGTCCCCGACATCATTCAAGTGAAGGAAGTCCTAAAGGGATTGAAAATTTAAATGGAACAGAAAAGAATGGTACCTGGATTTGCAAAGAGCTGTGGATATTTATGGCGCATATCCACTTCTTTCTCCCAAGTAGGTTCTTCTAAGGATCTATTCTTCCACTAGATTTTGACCATAGGAATTGAACGATTTCTTAGCTGCTTCTGATCACGAGCTAAGACTTTGATTGGTTCTTTGGCATAAGAAAGATCAGGTTGGATCTCTATTGCTGGAAGTTGAACGAGATGAGCAGGGTCATTGAGACATCTTCTTAATGACGATACATGAAACACATTATGGACAGTTGCAAAGTCACCAGGAAGATTTAACTGGTAGGCAGATGATCCTACTTTGGCTAGAATCTCAAAAGGTCCAACATAGCGGGGACTAAGTTTCCCTGCTACACCAAATATGTAGACACCTTTCATTGGACTGACTTTCAAATAGGCAGAATCTCCCATATTGAATTCTAAAAGATGGTGATGAGTATCATGATACTTGCTTTGACGATCTAGAGCTGAATGAATTCTCTACTAAATTAATTGGATCTTCTTGTTAGTTTCCTCAACTAACTCTAAACCAAAAAGTTGAATGTTTCCTGTCTCTGACCAGGCTAGCGGAGTACTGTATTTTCTACCATACAATGCCTCATAAGAAGCCATTTTAATACTGGCTTGGAAACTATTATTGTAGACAAACTCTACTAATGGAATATGATCTTCCCAGGAACTAGCAAAATCAGGAACACAAAGTCTAAGAAAATCTTTCAAGACTTGATTCACTCTTTCAGTCTGACCATCCGTTTGAGGATGAAAAGCTGTACTCATGGCTAGAGTAGTACCCAGATCTTGATGCACAGCTTGCCAAAACTTAGAAGTATACGTGCTAACTCTATCGGATACGAATGATTTTGGAATCCCATGCAGTATGACAATTTCCTTGATATAGAGCTTTGCTAGCTTCTCTACTGAGTCAGTCTGATGGATAGGAAGGAAGTGCGCTGATTTGGTTAAGCGGTCTACTATAACCCAGATTGCATCGGCATCGAATTTTGCACAAGGAAACCCCATAACAAAATCCATAGATATATCGAACTATTTCCATTCTGAAATTTCTAATGGGTGCAGAACACCACCAGGTCTTTGGTGCTCATCCTTTACTAAATTACAGGCATGACACTTGGCCATAAAATCGGCCACATTCTTTTTCATACTGAGCCACCAAAACAATTGTTTTAGATTCTGGTACATCTTAGTACTGCCTTGGTGAATATAATACCCAGAATTATGGCCTTCAAGTAACACTTCATGATGCATGGACTTAGGAATCCACAAATGATTACCTTAATAAATTACGCCATTCTACAACTGCAGATCATGATGAAAACCACCTTCAGTATCTGCCTAGAACTTCAGATAATCATCGTCTTTAATCTGCGAGATAGAGACATCTCTGTGGAAGGTAGGTTCCACTTTGATATTTACCAGAAGCGAACTTAGCATATTGCCACTAACTGGAGAAATTTCAAGCTTACAAAATTCTTATTCTAAGTAACTGGAGGCGATCATAGATGATAATAGAGTAGCATGACGACTAAGAGCATCGGCCACTACATTTGCTTTTCTAGGATGATACTGAATACTGAGATCATAATCACTGATGAGTTCTAGCCATCTTCTTTGACGAGAATTCAGTTTTCTTTGAGTGAAGATATACTTCAAGCTTTGATGATCAGTGAAAATTGAACACCGTACTCCATATAAATAGTGACGCCAAATTTTTAAGGCAAAGATCACAGTGGCAAGTTCAAGATCATGAACTGGATAATTTCTCTCGTGTGGTTTCAACTGATGAGAGGCGTAAATGATTACATTACCCTCTTGCATTAACACACAACCCAGACCAATTCCAGAGGCTTTGGTGTATACCTGATAGTCCAAGCCTTCTTTGGGCAAGACAAGAACTGGAGCGATAGATAGTACATCCTTCAGAGTTTAAAATGCTTCCTCGCATTCAGTACTCCAAACAAACGAAACAGATTTTCTGGGTTAACTTAGTCAAAGGTGAAGCGATCTGGGAAAAGCCCTTAACAAACTTTCTGTAGTATCCAGCCAATCCTAAGAAACTTATAATATCGGTGACTGACTTAGGCTGAACCCAGTCCTGAATAGCACTCACTTTACTCTGATCTACACGAATACCCTGGGCATCACCTACATGTCCCAAAAATGTAATGGATTTAAGCCAAAACTCACACTTGGAAAACTTGGCATACAACTGATGTTCAATCAGAGTTTCTAATACTAGTCTTAAGTGTTCTTCTTTATCTTTTAGGGTTTTAGAATAAATGAGGATATCGTCGATAAAGATGACCACGAACTTGTCTAAGTATGGTTTCAAAACTCACTGCATCAAATCCATGAAGATTGATGGCGCATTAGTGAGCTCGAAAGACATCACTAGGAATTTAAAATGACCATAATGAGTACGGAAACCAGTCTTCCTTATATAATCTTCTCTTACTTGCAATTGATGATATCCAGAACTTAAGTCAATCTTAGAGAAAATGACAGCTCCAGATAACTGGTCGAATAAATCATCAATTCTAGGCAATGGGTACTTATTCTTTATGGTGACTTTATTTAGTTCACGATAATCTATGCACATTCACATAGATCCATCCTTTTTCTTTACAAATAAAATAGGTGCTCCCCAAGAGGACATACTTGGCCTAATAAAGCCTTTATTCAAGAGCTCTTGCAACTGTTCGTTAAGTTCTTGCAATTCTTTAGGTGCCATTCTGTATGGTGCTTTAGATATAGGCTAGGTACCCAGAACTAGTTCAATAGAGAACTCGACTTCTCTAGAAGGAGGTACACCAGGCAAATCTTTTGGGAATATGTTAGCGAATTCCTTAACTACTTTGCTATCAGAGAGAGGGGTACTTTCCTTTGCCTTACCCATCATAGTGACTAGATAAGCATCATAACCCTTGCTGATCAAATTCTCAGCTTTGATAGCATTTATTAACAATAAATGTGTGCTAGACTTTCCTGTAAAAGTCTCAGACTTGCCCTGGGAATGAAGAGTGACTTTCTTTTTCAAATAATTTATCACGGCATTATGGTCACTGAGCTAGTTCATTCCAAGGATGATATCAAAGTTTGCTAATGGCAGGATGATCAATTTGGAGTTAAATTTCTGACTATTTAATGGAATTTTGATGTTATAAAACTTATTGGCACTTAGTTGGGCTCCAGATGGAAGTCCAACGCTCAAGGATTTTGATAAGTTGCACATTTATGGTTTAAGGATGTTGGCAATTCGTTCAGAAATAAATGAATGACTAGCATCGGTGTCAAACAACACATTGCAGGGTTAGTCATTAAAGTAAAGTGTGCCTAAATTATTTATACGAATTATATTAACAAATTTCCATAATTAAAATACAGGAATGCAATTAACGAAGGGGAAGTTCAGAAATGTGCACCTGCAACCACATTGTTGTCCTCCGCGGCTTCGAGAGCTGCTAAAGCATAGACTCATGCAGGATCGGCAGGACAGTTGTTTATCTACCTCTTGGAAATATTCTGGGAACTAGGAGCAGACGGCTGTGCTGGAGCCACTTCAGGTGCGGGAGCTAGCATAATGGCCATATTTGGCTTTCTCCTATTTAGTAGAGTAGCCCTGAACACCTAGTTCTTATGATATGGTTTCATTGGAACTCCATCAACTATTTTTGTCTGAGCATAGTGGTAGAACCTATGGCTTGTACGTCCACAATTGTAGCATATATGGCCAAAGTGATAACACTTGCCATATGGATGAGGCTTATCGCAACCTTGATGCCACATTGCATCTCACAAATCCTGAGTGTGCTCCAAATTGCATCGCTAATAATCCTTTATGTGCTCTGAATAACACCGCTAAAAATTTTTAGGTGTGCTCCGACTCGCAACGCAAACAGATCCTAGGTGTGCTACGAATCGCACCGCTAACAAATCTTAGGTGTGCTACGCATCACACCGCTAGTGATATGATATGCTTATGTGATTCATATTATGCAAAACTGAAAGGTTAAATATTTAAATCCAAAAAGAAGAAAACATATCCCCTCTTTTGTTGTTTAGCTATTTATCATGTCACTTTCTAACATGCATATTAACTAAAATGCCAAGTTATACAAAATTCTAAAATCATAATAATATTCTAATTTATTCATAATTTAGATCTTAATCATCCTTGATTAGATAGGTTTTATAATCATAACTCGAAGTCATCCTAATTTCTTACAAGAGTATAAATTTAATATAATTCTATTTAGGTTATTACTACCACAAGAATATAAGATTAAATCCTTAGAGTTTACAACATAAATCTAGAATTCTACCTCAAAATATGACAAATAAGATACCTTACCTTGGTGATATATCTTAACTATAGTCCTAACAAATATATTATTTAACCTTATCTATTAAGGATACTACTAAAGTTCTTAAGTTATTCCAACCAATAATGCAAGTTTCTAAGATTGAAACAATAATCAAGAAAATTCTTAATTTGAGCAAGGACACATGCAATTCTTTATTACTAAATGAATTTGAAAGAGAAAAATTAAGGATTTAAATCTCTTTTAATTTTCTAATAGTTAACATGTTATTCTACCAAATGAATCCTATAATAACAAAACTTGGTTATTTGAACAACTAATATCTTTCATGGAATCAATATATGACATTAAGCATGCTAATTCACTAATTTAGTAGGAAATCAATAAGATATAAGGGTTTAGCACTAATCCTTAATTACGCTAATCCTCTTTAAAGACTTAAGAGTCCAATATCTAGAATTGAGTTCAAGAAGTAAATCAAAATTTTTTAAATAATTCCTTACTGTCTAATGATCATTTATGCAGTAAATAGACCAAATTTGACTAAATAATTATCTTAATATTAGCTAATTATAATTTTGAGCTAATTAAGCATAATCAACAAATTTAATATCCAATGTTGAGAAATTAGGTTATCATTAGGGTCTATATAGTTTAATGAATTCATAGGCACTAAATTTACTAAAATTAAATCATAAATGATGCTAATATTCATTAATTAAGCACTTAGATAATTAAGGAAGGATTAGCATAATTAAATTAAGGAAAGTGATTTTAATTTCATAAATACATTCTCCTCTATTTTTTGAAGAGGTGAATTGACTAAACATACACTCTAATAATCACTAATCATGCAATTGGATAATTAGGGCACAATTACGAAATTCATCCATCGAAGGTAAAATATTATTGCAGCTTATTATTCTACATATTTTCTAATCAAAATAGTATATATATTTATTGATTTGGATAAGCATTGACTGAAAATCATTAAACCCTAAAACTCATAAATTTTCTTAATATTATAACTTTAGGAATTTCATTTATCAAATTGCATAATTATATTTAATGGCTCGGGCCCTTTCACGTAGACCCAACCTATGCAAAAATTAAGATTTTAGGGTTTCTAAGAGACCCTAAATTCTAGGTATCCTGAACACCATCTTAAGCATTCCAAAGCTGTAATCAATCACATGGCTGAGATCTACACAGAGATAGAAAGCTTCAAATGGGATGGACTAAAATGCTCCAATCCTATTCAGCCATTTTGAAAGTCAGTGTTTAATGTGGAGGGGAAATTCCCCCTTCATAGACCACTGCCCAAATAGGGATAAAACTATACAAATTCCTTGGGTCAAGGCTGACCTAAGAAACATTCTCATGGATTGAGAAGTGGATGAAAATGTGAGATGGTTAATGGGGCTTAGACACTGTACCCCACTGTATAAGCTCAAGTTCGTAGCCACTCTATTGGGTTCTATCGAATTTGATCAATGCTATGGACCAAATTCTTAGCAATAAGGAAAGCAAATAGGATTCCCAATTACATTGAAAATAAGACTGGTCCCCTTGAGTTCCTGATCCTACAATTGTCATCAAGAGGACACCAGGGAGAACCTAAATGGCTTGATCGATGTAGCATGACACTGGTTTCGATGTTGGAGTTCTGAGTTCCTTGGAAAAGAAGAGAAAGAGAATAAGAAGAAGAAGAGAAAGAAGAAGAAGAAGAAGAAGAAGAAGAAGAAGAAGAAGAAGAAGGAAATAAATCAACAAGTTCTGAAGAGGCTACAAGAGAGAAATATGTAGGCACGGGAGTGGGAGATGCGTGCATGGGTACTCATGGCGCTAGATCAGGATTACAAGGCATAGTGCTATATCGATCTAGGCCACTGGATCAAATCTAGTAGCCTCGATTTGATCTCGAGGTTTATAAAATAGTAAGTTTAATGTCAAACATAAGATCTGGCTTCTGATCCAATTCCCAGATCTAGATCGGGTTGTAGATGCCATCTAATCCGATCCAGATGAATCAAGAGATAGCTTAGATCATGAGATCTAGTTGTCCTATGTTCGGGAGACACGGCGAATCCTACGCAAGCAATTGGATGTCGGAGCCATTGGAAGTAACTAGTAAAATATTAATTTAAATATTTGAAATTTCTATTTAACTAAACAAACTCCGAAAAATACCACAAATTCACCCGTAGCTAATTTAGGTGCTAGGAATCCAAAAATGCGATCACATTTTTTATCAAAGGTAAGAATATTTATTTTATTTTTTTAATAAAATAGTGTTGCTCCTTTTAGGAGATTTGCAAAGCTGTTGTGGTGCTGAGACACCAAATGATTCTTGATCAGGTCTCTTAAACTCTTAAGAAATCGGCTACACATTGTAGCGTCAGACCTTACTAGATCATGAGTAAATCTTGAAAGTTTCCTAAATTCTACCCCATACTGCAAGGCTGATCTATTTCCTTGAGTTAATTGTATTAACTCATCTTCTAATATCATATGGGTAGAAAGAGGAAAGAATTTATTTCTGAATATTGCCATAAATTTGTCTTAAGAAATACTTCTTACCTCACTTTCTATGAAGCAAAAATTTAAGTCGTTATCCCACCAAAATTCTGCTTGTTTTGAAAACATAGGTGCAGTCAAGTACAATTATTTAAGAGAATTGAAAGTTACAATTTAAGAATTTATAATGAGCAACTATTTACAAAATTGAACAAAGAATATTATTTTAAAATCCTGGAAAATGGGAGAATGCTGATTATTCTTACATTTTCTAATCATTTCCTAGTAAGCGTGTGTCCCCCAATCTTCAACAGATTCCTCAAAGACTTGGTCTAGAATTGAGAAACTAATAATGTTGGGACATTTTATAGCACTAAATGCTTCATATACTAGATGAAGCCATTCCTTATCCAATTCAAGAAAATGGTCTCCTCTAAAGACTAGATTCTTCAAATTCTTATTGAACATATCACCTTCTGTTAGAGATACTCCAAAATAAAGTTTTTTAAAGGAAATTCTGTTCTCATAGTTACTATTCCAATAATGATAGAACATTTTAGAATAGTAGCCTAGGTTGGAACCTTTGCTTGCCATCTAATATAGTATTATGTTAGAATATAATTATACTAGGTTATTTTATAAGGATGCTTTAACTCTTTCTTTCACTATGGATTAAATGGAATATATTTACTTTAAATTTGACTTTCCTTCTTATTTCCCAAAAAATCTACTCTATGATAACACTATAATGCCCCATTATTAGATTAAACAATCTTAACCTAACAATGAGTATTATAGTAGTACTTAATACCAAAATAGTATATTTTAACTCACTATTGAGTACTACCTTTGCTTGTGGATCTATATGGGGAAAAATCATCGTCCAATAAACTTTCATCATATAAAGCATATATATATATATATATATATATATATATATATATATTTATATGAAAGAAAGTTTAAAGTCATCGCAAGGATATAAAAGATAATCATCACAAAGTAATTATTACAAATTTTATAAATAGATCACTCATCCTCATGTATAATATAAGAGATAAATAGCTGAAGTCTTCAGGTAAACTTTTACAGCTCAAGCACTCCTTTAGGTACCAAATATGCTTCATGCTCCTGATCTACTATATTTGGTTTATAATATAGTAGGGCATAACTAACAAAAGAAAAATAAGTGGTTAGACTATAATAAGTCTAAGTACAATTTAAAGGTAAGCATTGTTATTTTATTTAAGCGAATATTATAATAATTACTTTCAATTTTAATTAAGTGGAGCAAAAATGTAAGAAAATGAACTAGAAGTAAAGATAGTATTAAAATCTATAAGATGTGTATGTGGTTTATAATTGTAATAATCCTAGTGTTGTTAACCTTTAATTAGAAGCCGAATTAACTCCAATTCACTTCTTGTACCCTTATAATAGTATTAGGAGCATTCACCTCAAGATTAATGTTATTCGGAGATCATTTGCGATTTATAAATATTTCTGATTTTTTTCATAATTCTGAGAATGCCTATTTTATTTTGATCTTAGAATCAAAATCGAAGATCGTCATTGGACTCCTCACCTCCAAATTAGCTAAGGGTGGTATCTTGGGAATATTTGGAAGTTGTTGGATCTTTTTCGAATATTTTATTAATATTTAAATGCTCAGAAAAATAGGATAATTTAATTGACCTCCGATCATAAATCTGATTTTATTTTTGAGTTCCTCACCCCTAAATTAGACAAGGGTGAATTTTTAGGATTTTTTGGAGTTCGTCTGATTATTTAATTATGAGTAATTAATTATGTATTAATTATTTTTAATATTTCTATAATTGTTAATTATTAATTATTAATAATTTTCCTAACCCTATCAGGCATCATGATCCTTGCCGCTTGATCGCTCTTGCAATTAGATCGGGTGGCTGCAATCTGTTCTATCTCGAGGACCATTTCATCGATCAATCGGATCAGACGACCCGCTCGCTTCGTCCGTATACATCCCTCTGCACCATGATTAGGTGCAAAGACATTCACTGCACATTGCCAGAGTGCCAACTAAGACCTCAAGGCTCATTAGCATATTCTTCATTTGCATTTTCGCTCATCTCCTCTTACCTTAACATCATCTGGGAGCCTGGAGGTTCCTTGTAGCAAATTCCCTCATGGAGTCCAAACCCTAACCCTAGCCGATTGAACATCAACCAGGTATGCTCCTCTAGATTTCTATATTCCTTCTTTTATGAAATTACTTATTCCTAACTCTATTTCACATCCTAAATCACGAAAACAAACTAAAATTGGGCTCAATCGAGCCCAATTTTGAACTTAATCGGTCTTTGATCCACAGTGCTACACAATGATCTCTCCCCATCCCATCCTCGGCCACAGGGTTGGACCTAGAGTTCAATCTTGAAGCCGCTAGAGTAGATTAGGTTAGGGGTTTTTGTGTTCAGATGGAGGGCCACGTCAAGGTCATCAATTTGCGATGCGGCCCACAGGCGGAGAGGCTCAAAACCACCAGAACGGCGATGCCCTAGATCAGTTCCTCTTTTCCGTAAGGAAGATGAAGGAAATCCATGACTTGTGCTTGTGGTTCGAGCGTCGCACCTGTCAAACTGGGCTGGGTTTGACTCCTCCAGAACCGCCCAGCCTTGCTAGATCCTTATGCGTCTGGAAGACGACACTGACAGACAGCGCCTGGGAGTCAGTGTCAGGTGACACTAAAAATGAGGGAAGTAATCATGCAGAAATAATTTGATTTAATTTCAATTTTATTAAATTCATAATTTATAAAATACTTAACCAAATTATATGAAATTACATATTATTTTATTCAAAAAAAATGAGATAAACATGTTGGTATAATTCAATTTAGGATTTGAATCCAAATTTTCATAATCACTTTTTAACCTAATTAGTAGTCCCATAATGCCTAATTTTTCAATGTCATCTGATTTTGATCTACTTAGTGTCATTCTTCTCCATATTCCATGAGGAATTTATATTTATTATTATCTTTGTGATTGGACAAAAATGGTTAAATTAGGTATTTGGCTCCTTAATTATTCAAATTATGTGATTTTGTGACTTTATATTTTTCATGTTTTAAGCTTTAAAATCCTAGGACAACAAATATGCCTCACTATTTTTAACCTTTTGTCACTTCATTTGTGAATTTGATCTTGGATTAGTGTAGATTATATGCTTATAAACTTAGCAAAATTATTGATTAAGCCCCCAACATTAGGAGAATTATTGTAAGAATGATTTTATAGCCTTGATTTGATTGTAATCCTAAGAGCTAGCTAACCTTTCCATTTAGTATATTTAACCTTAGCACATATCTCTTTATAGGATGTGAACCTAGTTGGACTAGTTTCCAACACTTAGAAATGAACATGGAAATCATTCCCTTTAGCTCCTAAACTCTGCTTTAAGACTCTAGCATTTAATTAGAAATGTTACTTAGTTCCTTAGTGTGAATTTTCTTTAGGTCTCCTCTAGGCTTCAATAACCTACAACTTTTAGTGAACTAGAACTTGAAGCTAGTAACCCTTCCTCTCCTATACACATAGACCTCTCATATTAATGTTCTTAGTTAGTCTAGTGTTTGTTTAAGCTAGAACCCTGAAAGTGCAAGTTACCTTAGATAAGCTATAGTAGTGGACCTCTTACTTTCACTTCTTAAGTGTAATAAGTCCTTAGCCCATACTTTCCTCCATTTTGTTCTATAAGCCTTGAATCTAGTAACTAATATTTATTATGTGGCTTAAGATTAGTGTAGGATTGGCATCATTTTGCACCAATATACTTATAAATTAGTTTATCATTTCATAAAATTAAATCAAATTACTATTTTTCAAAACTCAATTGACTTATAATATTACTTACAATTGACTTAGAGATCAATATCTCTAAGACAATTGGGAGCTTAATCAGCTCCAATCTTTAAGTTAAATAATCTAAACATTAGACAATTTTGGATATCACATAGTTTTCTATTACTTGAATTTCGTGAATGCATGCTTTGCTTTGAGATTACGATCTTGAATATACATATAAGATATTGTGCATAAATAAAATATCTATAATAAAACATAGGGGTTTCTTAGTGGTGGCTAGGGCAGGCTTAGGGGGGATATAAGGAGACCTCACATATTTTAGAGAAGGAATGAGAGTATTTATTTTTTATGAGACCCCATATTCCATACTAGTTTGGAAAACATGCTTAAATCCTCACTCATTTTGTAACTTCGCTCGCATAACGGAAAATTAAAATAACTTGAATTATTGGGTTATCACAATATTATTGATTGTGAGGACTTGTCATAGCCCTTAATCTATGCTTACTTTTCATAGTCCTTGACTATGTCTTCTTAGCCCAAGAGGCCAATCTTCTTCTTACTTTACTTTACTGCATAATTCTTATTTGTTGTACTATAGTTTACTTACATACAATATTATTTTCATATAGTGTATGTTACTTTACTTACTTTCCTACTTCACTACTTTAGTTTACTGTTACTTAACATAAAGTCTATTGAACTTATCAGTGCATTTATTTTATACTTTCATATGCACATTTGTAGGATGTCTTTTCCCTTACTTGCTACTGCAGGCTAGAGCAAACCTACTTGTGAGTTTTTACTTCTTACTTACTATCTTCTTTACAGTTATTATTACCTTTACTTTGATGATTTAATTGCTCCACTTTTAGCACTTTATTATAAATTGCATATGTGATATACAATTAAACTATAATAAAAATTTATTCAATCATAAAATGTACTTAGACTCTTTATTCTAATCACTTATTTTTCTTTTTTTGGTTGTGCCCTACTATATTTTATAAACCAAAAATATGATAGATCAAGAGCATTTTCTAAATAGATTTGTTGGACCTAGTTTTGGACTTTAGTAGCTTTGAATATTCTTGCTTTCACATATTTTATTTTATTAAATGTGTGATGAGAGAATTCAGTTTGTAATAATTTCTTTTTTGTGATATTTTTACTTTATTCTATGATAGATTTACATTTATTATAATTGCTTAGTTTGGATAGTGGATTAATGCACTTTACTACTTGCTTATTTCTCTATTTATACATTTCATTTCTTAACTTACACCCTCACAAAGATTCTTGGCCACACAGCACTCAATGTTGGATTCATTTCCTTCTAATCCAGTGTTAAGTGATGTGGTAACACCCTAGTATTGGATTTGATCCTTGATCTGTATTGGGGTCGTTATAATAATTGACTGTTCAAACCTACTTCAAATATATTAATAAAGCAAGTATGTGATGTAAAGGCTTATGAATAAAATAGAGAAAATATATATGTCCAAGTAGAGCAAATGCTAAGCGCTAATGAAAGACAGTATAGGAAAAAATATAAGTGATAAGTAAAGCTACACTGCACAAGCTATAAGTAAAACTAAAGTGGTAAAATATTGTAGTATAATAAGTAAAGTAACATCAGTCTTATAGATTGAATGATCAGAGAATATAGTCAATAAGATTGTGAGATATGCAACATATGTTTATTTATCTTGTAATTTGTTCTGTAGGCACAAAATAAGTGAAGAGTCAAGTATGTATGCTCATCAATAATGCAAGTGAGATCTCTTGTAAATACACATATTCTTCCTTGTATGAATTATGTGGCCTTTTGATACTCTAATAGCCTGCCTTGATCTACAATAACTATACAATATAATCCACCAGATGACACCCCTGAGAAGTTATTTAAATGTTTAATATTTATTTTATGCACAAAGTTTTAATATATGATTCAAGATTTAGTCTCAAAGCATTGCAGCATTCAAGGAATTTCAAGTTATTATAAACCATGTGATATCCATTCTTTTCTACTTTAATTATCTTCCTTAATGATTGAGGCTAATCAAACCCCCAATTAACTTAGACATCAAAAATTTATAAGTTAATTGAAGTATATTATTAGTATATATAAGGATTTCATATTTACTTACATTATTTCTCTTGAACAACAATTGAATATTTTAGGTATTTGCCCCCTCGATTAGTGTATTTTTGTAATTTCCAAGTTTTTTAAATTGCATGTTTTAGGCCTTTGAACCCTAGGATAGCAAAGATGTCTCATTTTATTTAATTTCCATAGCTATTCAATTGTAGTTTTGAACTTTAATTATGTTGAATTAAGTGCATGTTTACTTAACACATTCTAGAATTTAACATTTCTTACTTGTATTGATCCTTTAAAATTTAGGAACCTTAGCTTGTTTGATTTGTCATCATGATCTTAGCTAACCAATTCCATAATTGAGTATACTATTAGCATACCCTTAATGTTATAATGTGAACTTAATCGAACTTAGTGCCCATCAAATAAGATGAATATTGTGTACATTCCCTTTAGATTTTAGTCTACTTTTAAGCTCTCAAGTGTTTGAATTAGAAATCCCTTAGCCCACTCATTCTGTTTTAGATACCTTATATACTTTATCTAACCTACAACCTATAGCAAACTATAACTTGTAGCTTATAATCTTACCTCTCCCATATACTTAGGCACCTTTTATTAATTGATCCTAGCTAGGTTAGTAATTGATTTGGTTAGAAGCCTTTTAATTATAAGTTAGTTAGATGAAGTTAGTGAGTACTTTGTTGACATCCAATTTCCTTTAATTTTAAGATTCCCTTAATTTTAAGATTCCTTTAATCTTACCTTTCCCTACTAGTTTCCAAGACCTTAAATCTTATAACTAATTTTATTTGGTTGGTTTAGGATTAATGTAGGTTAAGTCCCATTTTGTATAAATATATTTATAAATAATTTTATCATTTCATAAACTTAAATCAAACTACTACTTTCCAAAACCCAATCACTTATATTATTACTTATAATTAACTTAGATATCAATATCTATAAGCCAATTGGGAGCTCAATAAGCTCCAATCATAAGTAGATCGTTAAAATTAGATAACGTTGGATATCACATAGTTTAAAATTACTTGAAATCCTTGAATGTTTGCTTTGCTTTGAGCCTATATTTTTGAACATATATACAAAACATTATGCATAAATAAGACATTCATAAAATATTATAGGAGTTCTTGATGGTGGCCAAGGGCAGGCTTAGGGGGGATATAAGGAGACCTCGCATATCTTAGAGGAGGAGAGTGAGCTTTTATTTTTCTTGAGACCTCGCTTTCCTTACTAGTTAGACAGACATGCTTAACTCCTCACTCGTTCTGTAAATTAGCCCGCATAACTGAAAATTATAAAATAACTTCAACTAATAAATTATGAGTCCTTATAATCCTATTGATTGTGAGATCTCATCATAGCTTTTAAGCTATATTTTCTTATATAGTCTTTGATTATGCCTTCTTAGCCCAAGAGGTTAAGGTTATTTCTATTTTATTTACTTTGCACTTTCATTTGATTACTTACAATTTCTTACTTACGTAGTGTATGTTGATTTAATTTCATTTTATGCTTCATTGCTTTAGTTTCCTTTACTTAACATAATAATCATTGAACATATGCATGTTTACATTTCATATTTTTATATGTACATTAGTAGATTTTAGCTTTAGTAGGACGCTTTTTCCCTTACATATTATTGCAGGTTAAATGCAAACTTACTTATGAGTTCTTACTCTTTTTTCTTTTTCACTGTTCTTCTTTATAGTTATACTTTCTTCCCTTACTTTGATGCTTTACATGCTTTGCTGTAGTTTTTAATTGTAAATTAACATATATGATATCCAACTAAATTTTAATTAAAATTTAGCAAATCTTAAAATGTACTTAGACTTTTTAGTCTAGCCACCTGTTTCTTTTTCTTGGTTGTGCCCTACCGTATTTTAAATACCAAAAATATGGTGTATTGGGAGTGACAGACTGTAAATACATATCTGCGCTCATACGAAAGTGTATGTGGTCCAAAGTAATAATGGAATGTAAATTCTGAGATTTATCGTCTACAGGGAACAGAATGTTTTGTTACTAAGGTATATTTACTTTTAATAATGCTTAAACAAATGATATTTTGTGATTTTGGTGGCTCCTAATTAATAATATAAAGTTCTTAATTCAAAAATATTAAGTTGATAAGAAGAGAGAGTTGGGTTTTATCTTGTAATTTGTTATGGGATTGGTGTAAGTACTTGTATTTATCAACTTTTAATGAGATTGTTCACATGAATATTATTATCAAGTGCTAGTAACGTTCCTTAGGGTGTCCTCTAATTCCGACTATATCATGCCTAGTGCTCAAGATGAACTCAAGAAGGTTCAATCTTATAGCATATAAACCCTTATGCAATCGATATTAGCTAAATCCGATTTATTATGTCTCAATTATCAAATTCATAATTTTAATTACAGCGATCACATAAACATAATTTCACTCAATTAGCATCACGTGCTTCCCTTGTAGTTTAGCTAAGAAAGTGAATTAATGGGCTAAGTGGATTATGTCATATTCATCCACAGCACACAATTCTTTCTCTTCATCTTTTAACTTATGATGAGCTACGAAGCGTAATTGGTGGCTCTTTGTTCACATGCATCAACCTATCGACCGAGCTCAAAGAAAAGTGCTATTAGGCTCAAAAACTTGTCATTGGGCTCTAAGCACTAATGCACATATTTCTAGATTTATGCTAATTGGTGAGCTTGGAGCTCTAAGAGAATCAAGTTACCAAGTTCAACAAATCAAATCAATTTTAAGGTGTTTACACCGAGAATCACCGTATAGCGAATATATATTTGCGGCAAAAACCTTTTATGTGCATTTCCATAAATTTAATATGATTAGTTGGCTTGTCATTTTCCTCATTAATAATCATTTAATTTAAGAAAAACATTCATTCACACAATATGCATACAAAAAGATTTATATATAAACCAAAAAAAATTATGAAGACTTTATTCATTATGAAATTTAGTATGAACACCTGTTTATACCATAATCTATATTACATGATTATCCCAACCCTCCCCAATGAGGGTTTAGCCTTTCATCACAAATGAAATGCAAAAAATATTAGATAAGGAAATGAAACTTTGCATTATAACAGCAAGGAATAAATATGGGATTAAGGAAAAATACAAGGAACAACATTTTACGTTATCCTGATTTTTTTTGCATTGCTCTCCAACTTGCTTTCCTTCCTGATCCTCGAGTTTTATTTCCTATTTCTCTTTGGTGATCACATTCTCCTTCCTTGGGTAGGGTTCACCTATCTCTCTTATAGCAACTTTTGAATTTGTGAATTTGGAATGTTAAAGAGAGGAACCATTTCTAAATCTTTTTCCTTTGATTTTATAGATGCAGCCTCCGCCCCTTTGAAATAAATTCTTCCTAACCATTCAACTTCCTTTCCTTTAATGGATTGCTAATAAATATTTTTATTATTTTTCTTGAAAATGAAAAGATTAAATGCAATTGGAGTTAAGGCAGCTGTGGGAAGACCAAGAATTTGAATTTTTAGCCTTCCCTATGCTGAATTGAATACTTGTTCCTGACTGGAATTCTGACAGGTGCTACAGCGCGGCACGCTGCAATAGTTTTGCTTTAAAATCTTTGTTAAGTAAATGCCCGATGCGGTGCATGCTAGCGCCGAGCTCTCAGGTTTGGGCCCGCTGCGGCGCACGATAGCGTCGAGCTCTTTGTTTGTGCCCGCTGCGGCACACGATTGCACCAAGCTCTTTGTTTGTGCCCGCTGCGGCGCGCGATAGCAGATTGTTTTCAGATTATGCTAAGTGATCTTTCGCTGCGGCGCGCAATAGCTCCAAGCTCTCAGGTTTGTGTCCATTGTGGCGCGCGGTAGCGGATTATTTTCAGATTATACTAAGTGATCTTTCGCTGTGGCGCACGGTAGCGCCTAGCTCTCTAGTTTATGTTCATTGTGGTATGTGGTAGCGCTGAGCTCTCTGTTTGTACTCGCTACGGTGGGCAGTAGCGCCGAGCTCTCTATTTGTGGCGCGCTACGATGGTTTTCTTCCATATTTTTTGTTTCTGCCCAGATCTAGCTTAGCTCCTCTTTTTCCCTGAAATCAGTGAGAAACCCAACAAAGTATACAATTCTAGCTTAAAATTATTTGTATTTATTCTATTATTTTACTATAAATCTTTGATTTACCAAGAAGCATGGTCAGAGCAGTGGAGCAGGTCTTTAGTGTACTTGAACACTTTTTCTGCTTCCGCATTTTATTTCCTTTACGCTTATGTGAGAGAGAGACTCTTATGTCATTTAATTTCTAAATTCAAAGTTTGCAATAATTTAATTTCTGTAATATTATTACTTCTTTCTGTGATAAATTCCTTTTTATATAAATTTGCTAGGTTTGGATAGTAGATATATTCAATTATACTTGCATATATTTCATATTCTTACTTTCACTTATTTGCATTTTTCTTAACTTAACACTCTTACAAAGATACTTGGCCACACGACACTTAATAGTTGGGTTGGTTTCTTTCGAGCCCGATGTTAAGTGCTGTGGCAGTGCTCCACTATTGGATTGGATTCCTGATCTAATATTGGGGTTGTTACAAATATCTCCCATATATTAAGAATGAGCCATGGAACTCTATAGATGGGTCTCAGCTCACATGTATCAAGTCCATACTTTAACTTGCAGTTGACAATGGCTACGTAAACTATATCACCTCATCCACAATCTAACATGCCTCATCCAAATGTTATGGACTAAGTTATGGAGCTCATAGAATTTATATAATTTTCTCATATCTCAAATGATTAAGCCTTTGTCCAAAATTTGTGTACATGCTATTTTCACACAACGAATGAGGTCACATTCATTCATGGCATTAACGCTCAATAATGCACAACTTTTTAACAATGTGATCATCAAACTCAATGATATTTCTATTAAGAATATTTAGTTTTAATTAGTATTCTATAATAAGTACTATTCTACAACACATTCCATTCAATTTTTACATACAAATCTTTTATATCAAATAAACATTTCAGTGATAAGTTATGAAAATGCTGAGCACATACATTGCTCTTACAATGAATGAGATAAAACTGAGTAAGATATACTACGCATGAATATCTGTAGGCGTTCTCTCCGATTTCTCTTCTCTTCAATCTCCTTCTTCCTTGCACTCAGTGCTTATCTCCTTCTGAAATTGTTGCAGCCCATTGGTCCTCCCTAGGGCTAGGGCTCTCTTGATAATGGTATTTTCCCAAAATAAAAATTAGAACACTCTAAGCTTTTCTTCTTACTTTTTATAATATCCACCTCAGCTCCTCTTTCCTCCTAACTACCATAAATTTTCCTTTGAAACTTAGAGTTAATTAATTTCATTCCTTTATTCTTCTTGGAACTGAGGGTATTGATTGCTTGTAATTACTTTTTGATGTGAGAAAATAGAAGAATTGAGTTTTTGGTATTCCTAATGCTGACTTAGAGCAGGTTTCCAAGACAGAATTTTGGCGCGCTGTAGCGCAGTATTCTCGGCCCATCTGACGCTATGGTGGGCTTTAGCGCCTAGGTCTTGGGTGGACAGGCGCTTTGGCGCCTTGGTCTCGGGAACACGAGCGCTGTGGCTAGTTGCGACGCCTTGCTCTCAGGAACAAGGGTGCCGTGGCGCGCTACAGTGCGTTATAGCGCGTTGCAGTGCATTATAGCGCGTTGCTGTGTTTTTTTTTCACACAAATCTCTTCTTATTTGTAAATTGATCTATTCATAGATGAAATGACATAAATATAGACTAAAACTACAAATAATATTAATAAAAAAAATGAATTATAACAAGAAAATTACTATATTTATTGAGTTCAACAAGATAAAAAAATAAAAGGGATAATTATGCTTAAAACTTGACATAGTGCTTTTATTTGAGAATATGATATATTTGCCACTGATCAAAAATGGATAAAATGTCTTATGTCAAAAAATAGATATATGAAGATTACATTTGACACTTTACTATTGTCTGTACTTGAAAATGTGTCATAATTAATGCACTAATCATATATTGGAAAACATGTCTTGCGTGGGTACACTTAGGAGGAAATGTGTATGAACAAAATGCTTATTGTTTGATGCTTGACATATTGATTGTATTTGATAACATGATATAACATAAAACAACTTAACATTTATAGAATATTGCCACTTGAAGAAAATGCAAAAGCTTACAATGAAGTATAAACAAATGTTGCTTAATGAACTTGTGTTGCCATGGAAGGAAATGAAATTGCCTCCAAATGATGCTTGTTACATGTATTTCTATTTATTTTCATATTGTTGTCTTTCCCTTGCAAATTTGCATTTATATCTTTTTTTGGTTTTGCACACCGCATGTGCTTTTATAAGAATATTAATTTTGATATCTATTAGTACTTAGAATAATTTGATTGAGATTCAAATCCCAGCACCTTATCAGGAGTTAGAAGGGAAATGAGAGCAAGCTTGAGAAGAGAACCATTATTGCAGTTGACATTAGCTTAAAAAAGAGTTAATCGCTTTAAAATTTAATTTTATTTTAAACAGTTACTAATGGTATGTGATGACTTAAATTTGAATGAATGTTTGAATACTTATCATTTTTTGAAATGCTCAATTGTGTAGTGAATGATGTAAGTAATGTGCTAATTGTTTAATGAATACATCACTAATATTGAATTAGTGCACTAATTTAATATTAGGACATTATAGTTGATATTAGAATTATATTCTTAGTTATAGTTACAACTATAGGATGTTACATATTATTTGAAAAATATGTTAATTTAATAATATTTTATATATCATCCAAAATATCAAAGAAATAAATTACTGACTCAATATCACCCAAAATTTTTAAAATTTTCAAAATAAAATTAAATATTTAATTAAAATTTTAAAATTAAAATAATGATTGTAATGTCTATAATATTGCTATCTCAATAATATATTGTTTGAATATGTTAATTTAGTTATATTTAATACTACATGAAAGAGTATAAAGAAATTAATTAATGACTTAATCTCACTCTTATTTCTTTAAGTTTGAAAAAAAAATTAGTATAATATTTAAAATTTAATTTTAAAATTAAATTTTAATTAAAATTAATTTAAAATTAATTTAAAATTAGTATAATAATTAATTTAGTAGAAAGCCACCTAAAAAATCTAGTATAATATTTAAAATTTAATTTAAAAATTCAAATTAAATTTTAATTAGACATTGAGGAAAAGTGAGAATAATGAAAAAATTAGTTTATATTTATGATTTTTTTTATTGGATCAAATTAAAATTTAATAATATCAAATTTAAAATAATAAAAAGTAATTTTTATCATATATGTATATATAAGTTTGTTTTTTAAAATTATAATACTTTTCATTTTTTGTTATATTACTTTTAAATTTTGGATAAAATCAGGGTATATATATATATATATATATTAAGATTTTTTTGATATACGTATATTACAAGTATTTTATTCTTGTATATAAATATGCATTATAACGTTTAGCCCTAATTCCATCGTTTTTCATTGTGCTCGCTCCCGCCACTCGCTCGTTGAAGGTTGGAAGGCTTCGCTTTTTGCTCTTCTGTCTTCCTGAGTCTGCGAGGCGGTGACGGCGTGCCCTGAGACGTCGACGAAATCGCCGCGAGACTTCCCTGTGATCTTCTTGTGCACTTTATCGTTCCTCTATCTAGGTCTCATTCGTGAGACTGACTTCAGCTTTCTCCTCCAAATCTGATTCAGTAAGACGACCATGACTCATGAGAATAAATTTTTTATCCAACCTTGCATGCCATTATTCACTTTGAGGACAATCATTTGCTTGTGATATTCTTAAATTTTTGTATTATTTTATATTTGATTGTCTTGATTGATGCTTAATACCTGCCTCTGTAATTTGTAGAAAGCCAGAGTGATGCAAATACTTTTCTTTTAGATGATTAGGCTTTAGCTGAATCTCTTTAGGACATTTAGTCTATTCACTTTCAATGTCCCTCCATGTTATATTTTGAAAAAAATGGTATTTCTTATCAAACACTTCTCATAGTAATATCTGATGCCATTGAACTGTTTCAATTAAGTGTCTTCTTACTTCTTGGTTACCAACATCTGCACAATTATTTTAGAGAGTTCAAGCATTACCTGAAATAGTGGAAAAAGCAAATAGCTCAGTAGATATTCTACTTGTTTTCATAAACCCTAACTAAAATCCCTAAACAAGAAGACAAAAAGTTATTAAATTTCTGGGTTGTCCAATCTATTCAGCCCAAAAGAAAGTCTTTAATAGTCCAAGATTTGGCTAATAATCAATTTGGAACGTCCAATTCAAGCACAATTCGTTAGATTTCTCTCATGTGTTTTAGGATCGTTCGGTGAGTGCAGCCATTCATTCAATGAACTCTCTCTCGAGATTGGATCATTTTTTTCGTTCAAGACATATTTAACAGGAATTGACATGTCCGTTGAACAAAATGATATTTGTTTGACGAAATTTCTTGTTATTGGAGATCAACTAGACTTAAACCTAGGTGGGTTTGAACCTAAAAGATTAGGATGCTACCTAACCGGCTTTCTGGGTTTGTAGTGACCCTTGTAACATATTTGTTGCTTTTGGGAGGCGAATATGATGCGGGGTGCCCTTTATACTTTCCCTAGATTACTCTAAATTGCGTAGCTTTACCTATTCAAACCACCATACAAAACATAAAAGAGAATAAATAAGCAACTATTAACATTGTCTTTATGTGCGGCTTCTTGATTCTACCGTTTAAATTTGTAACACTCGATTTTTTATTTTTAAATAATGTGTTCTTCTTGGATGCTTTTACATTGGCATTAGAGCTCAAGAGATCAAAGGCAATTGTCTTCAATCTATTAGAAGGACAATTATCTCTAGCAAAAAAATCATTATAATGCCATGATTTTCCATCTTTTGATTAATCATGACAAATGGCTTGACATATTTTATAAGAAAGCATCATGCATTAATAACATATTTTTCTTACATCTATTACTCATGGCTTCACCTTTGCCATTCATTATTTCATCATCATAGTTATAGTTAAAGAAAAACTTATGAGTGGTTGCACTTCCCATTGTTCAAAGTTTTAGCAGAAGGGAAGTTAGGTAAAGGAAAATCAATGAACTTAAGTTATTGAGACAATGTAGGTTATTTTATTTATTTTACAAATTGGGAATATGGCTTTGAGGAATAATGTGAGAGAAGGGCAACATTTAGAAAATTGCTCTACGTAATAACATTGTTAGATATTTATCATCAAATTATTTAATTAAACAAAGATAATTTAAGGTTCTCTAGTTAAATCCTTCAAATCATTACTCACAATCAATTCAAATCATGATTACCAATGATTAGATCACAGATTATCACTGGTTTTCTTGATATATTTAAAAAGCAAACATAAAATAACATTTGTTTTAATTATCAATTATATACCATAGTTTTTTTGCAAAGACTAGTTGCCCGACCAACTACACCTTGTCACATCAATAATTGCAATCATTTCTTTTGTCGGACGATCAATCATATAAATTTTTTTCTTTTCAAAACAAATGAATCTTCTTCATGCTTTTGGATTTTTGGGCCACCTTTCAAGCTCAAGCCCTGTAAGTGCTTAGAGAACTATGGCTTGAGTTCTGAGAAACTCTCTAAGGTACTTGCATAAATCGCTTCTCCCTCTCCCCTACCTCTCTTGCTCATTGTAATCCCCACATATATAGTTATTATTTGGAGAGGAACTTTCCAAAAGTGGATATAGGGCCATCCTTAGGCAGAACCATTGTAAAATTCTCTTTACTTTTTTTGTTTATGCTATATTGTTTGTATCATTTTCACTCTTCATCCAACTTGGAATCTTGACTTCAAAAACTTGCTAATACATATTGACATCTGATTTACAACAAAATTTAGTCACTCATTGACCTTAGGGTTCAAGAATCAGCCTACATTATTTTGGGGGTATTCCAAAAAGTTTTTTAGATCAAATATCTTTGCTTTATTACATTATGATTAATCTACCTTTCTTGCGCTATAGTTAGCTGAAAAAATAAAGATCAATGGCAAAATCACATCACCGATCTCTACTGAATCAAAACTGCAATAGACAGAAATTGCATATCAACAAGTCGGATTGACTCATCAAGAGAGGTTGTTTTTGACACTCTGGGGTTCTTTATCTCACTTTGGCATTTGAATCTCATCGCTCAGGTTGGGGCTGCGAGTAACATAAGATAAACCATTGATGCCATTTTCCTTTCCTCTAGCTTAATTGCAAAATGTGCTGATAGGACATATTTTGTGAGAAATTGCAATGACATTGTTTTCACATCATCTCAACCCCTCTCATACAAAACAATGTCAAACGTTTGAGGTCAACTAAATGTCGTATGATTGTTGCCTTTCAACGGGAAAATGACACTAGATAATACATAATCCATGGTATCAGGAGATTTATAGACTAAGTCCCTTGGAGATTTAATTCAACTATGGTTTGAGATGTATAGAGGCTAGTTCGATCTTACCCATCAAGTGGATCATTTTAAGACCCTAATCTAATTGTACAATGTTAGCAAAACATTAAAATTCAATAATTTTGCTATCTCACCCATGGAGAGCATCATACGTTGGTTTAAGTTGCATCTTTAAGGAAACATATTATGGTTGTAAATGTTTTGAGTCAAGCTGAGCTTTGCTTGATTCAAAATCAATATTGTTTCAACTTTTTTCAAACTTGGTTTGAGCTTGATTTGAGTAATTGGAAATATGTTCAAGCTTGGATTGTTTAATTATGCCATATTAAGGTTTGATTTGGGCATTTCATTGAAGGATTATCACTCTTTTTGAGCCGTTCATTAATTTTTGAAATAAATGAGCAAATTTATGAACTGCATGTCGTGAACTAACCCAAGTGATATCATGAACAAGTTATTGATACCTTAAAATATTAAATTAAGCTCAAGAGCTATTTTCACTGCATTTTAATAAGAAATCAATCTACTAAATATGTTTATGAGATTCTATAAAAAGATCATATTGAGTAAATTATATGAATTTGAAGATGAATATTTTCATTCAAGCAAAATTGTGTAAGACTTGCAAAGAGTTGAAGAATCCTTCTTGCCCCATTATGGCTTCATTTCTAAATTCATGAGAGCCACATAATTCCATGCAAACAATTTATGTAATAAAAACCTAAATAAAGCAATATATTTTCACTTAAAGATAAGAAGGATGAGACGAATGTACTACATTTGGGATGGGAATATTGCTAATCAGCTAATTGCAAAGATTTATTAGTTACTAGAGTTGCATAACTAGCCTATCAGTGAGTCTTACATAAGCTCATGTAAGCTTAACTTCACTTTCTATAGTGTAACAATGTTGTAAATTTTTATTTATAATAGAATTTTTCGTTAGTAGAGATATGTGAGGCTAAAGCTTATTAGCAAAAATAAATTAAGCAAAAAAGAACATTTTTTATGCCACCTTATTTATGCATATAAGAGATTTTAAAGATACGATTGATAAATGGTTGGGAAAAAGCGATTGAGCCTAATGCACAACCTTTTAACTTATTATACCCATTGCATTATTAACTGTCCTAGAAAATTCTAAGCATCCACAAGAACTCACTATCATTGCATTTAATGATAAACAACTCTTTCTAAGTTGCATAAATATTTAAGAACTCATATTTTGGTTAAAAATAACAAAATTTTTGAGTTTTTCAAACATGTTGAGTTAGACAATAGAATATCTAGTTATTTATCTATGTGAACTAATAAAAAGTTATTTTCTCTTAACATGATAACTTAGTGTTTTATCATAGAGATGTGTTTTAGGTTGCTTCTCAAAATAAGGACAAATGCGAAATGTAAGTTGTGGCTTTCAGGGTTAGCTAAGCTTTTTGATGTTTTCAAGCCTTTTAGCGCAGGTCCACCAACTCATGCTAGACGAAACATTGAGGAAATTATGGGACATGAAATTGGTGCCTTGTAGCATAGCCTAAGGAACCTTTTGCTTTACAGCGTTGCCTCAACTTTGAGGTAGATGAACAAGAAAAGTGGAATATAGAATTTCTAAATTGTGAGAATTGAAATATACTTGGTTGCTTACTTGATTTTGATGGCACATGTATAATTATAGCCGAGGTGAGGGGTGAATCAAGTTTGAAACTTTTTAGAAGTTAAGTTTGAGAAAATTGTGCGATTGAGATTTTATATTTATGTATCAATTAATCACATAGAAAGATAGAGAGGAAATTAAGAGTTGCTAGAAATAAAAGAATTTGCAAATCAATCATTAGTGAGTCAAGTTGTTTTGATCATTTGTCCACTCTTTGGTGATATGATCATTATAATTGCTACTCAACTCTCCAAGTAAATCTCATTCACAAGATGCAATTGGTAAGTCGGTGCACCCTCATTTGCAAGCTTTATCGGTGAAACAATTATATAATATCTTTTCTTGTCGTAGCATTACCTAGACACAGCTGTCACGATCACTAGTGTAACTTAAATGAGGAAGAGCGCTGAATAAAAGACATTTGATCATGAGCTTGGTTTGAAGTGAAATGCTCATGATTTTTGATCTTTAGTTTTTGACATGAGCTTTGAGAGCTTAGACAAGATTTAAAGAGCTTTAAATGTGAATTGGATGTTGCCTGTATTTTGGCCAGAAGATTGGTGAAGCTCATACATGAACGATTTTTATTGAGCCAACTACCAAATAAGTTGTAATTACAAAAAGTACTTTCATAATTACTAAAGGAATGTAGCAAAAAGCGACTTTGTGGTTCCTGTGTATTGATTATTTGATTGTAAATATGAGTTTGCTAGTTTGTAATTATAATAAATATTTGGTACCATGACTTCTGTTTAAGACTTGCCTAAGAGTCAATGTGAGTTTGCAATTATGAAATATAGATTTTGTATTTATGAAGTTCAATTGTAATATCGACTACATCAGGTAAAGCAAGGTTGTTTTGAACATACATCCACTCTTTTTGGTGATATGAAAATTCTAAATTAGGAAAACCATTAATTAATTCAAATTTTAAAATCTTTTATAATGAACACATGCTTGCATTATACAAATCTATGGTGCCAAAATCAAGATTATTCATAAGAAAATCTAAAACATTTTATGTTTAGATAATTGTTAATTGAGTCAATACCTAATATATAAATATTAATCTTTATAAATCTTTCAGTTAAAATTTTATCATTAATCTTATTTGACATTTTATTTGATAAGAATGTAAGATGAAAACTTTTGTAACATGCTTGATTAACACTTTATACCTAAGGTCAACCACAAACAAACTATTTTCAAGTCATGAAGTTTTGATGTAACTTTTATTGTTGCCTTTGATTGTTATTTTTGTGTTGTCTGCAAGTGTTATCTTGTTGCTCTTAGGTTTTAACACCGTTAACTTCTTTGGGTCATCCGATCATATGTTTGGAGCAACTACTTTCACCACATCTTCATCGCTTCTAGTTTGAAGAATGCTACCTGCACTAGAAACCAAATGTTAAATTTAAGGAAATACACTTTATCGGGCTTGATTTTCATTACACTATTAGAAATAGCTTTGGTATCTTTTGGATCCCAAGTTTTTTTGTGCTTATTCAATCGGCATTGTGGCATTATGTGACTCAATTACACCTTAGGCAAAGCAAGCCTTAAAAGCATCCCTTCCCTAACTGTTGGATAATAGTTCAATGGTCTTGTGGAAATATCAGGATTGTCTCTTGGTCTTGTTAAACATAGTTCATATTCATGCATGAGAGTGCTAATTCAAGATTGTTATGTTGTGTGCCCTCATAAATTGTAAAAGAGTAACCAATTTTTTTTTTGCCTGTGGCACAAAGAGATGCTCCTCATGTTATTCTTTTGCTTAGGTGCACATGAGACACATAATTAAGTGCCTATGTAGTTAAATACGTCTCACTAATCTCTCTATCAGTCACTCTCTAAATGGTTTGTTTGCTTGATGCAATCAATTTGTAATTTCATTTTGAATTCAACCTATTGAAGAAATTTTTCATACGCAATTTTCAAAAGTTTAAACTAGTTTTGTTAAATAGCGATTGTATGAAAATGTGACGACCCCAATATTGAAAATCACTTAACCCAATATTGATACGTCATTACAATACCTAATACTAGATTAGAAGAAAACTAATCCAAATCATTAAGTATTGTGTTTGGCCAAGGATTTAGGAGAGCGTCTTAAGTTAAAGATGGAAGGGGAATTATGAATGGTGTTTAGAAGTTTGTAAATAAAGATGCCACAGATGGATTTAAGAATGAAAGTAAAATAGATTTGAACATGCAAATTATGAAAGAATACATGAGATTTTAGTTTAAGCAATTGACATGAGTACAGGCAATAGTAATCTAAAATAAATGAATTACTTACATTTAATCCTAGACATGGGATTCTAATTATTTATGGGGAAATTAACATGTGAATTATGGGTTTATATTTTTCCCATATATTTTAAGTCTAGATTTTCTTAAAAATTTTGTCAGAGTCTCCTTTATAAATGGTTAAGGAAACACATGTAGAAGTACATGCAATACTCCCATTCCAATGGGAGTTATAATTTAAAAGAAAAGATAACCTAAACTATCATACATTCAATCCACTTTAACTCCAATTCTAATATAGAGTTCAATCATTTTTATAGGATTGCTCACTTTCAATTCTACAATAGAGTTCAATCCTTTTTATAGGATTGCTCATTTCCAATTCTAGATAGAGTTCAATCCCTTTTATGGGATTGCTCATTTTCAATTCTAAAAGAAAAAGGGAGAGAAGTACATGTGTAATAATTGTCTACCCTATGATTTATTTCATCAAGACATTCAATATTCATAGGAAGATATGCAAAGACTTAATTAATACATAAATTTTATACATTTAATTCTCATTCATCTATTCATTTACTCATCCATTCATTCATCACAAGCATATAAGTATATTCTAAGCTCCAACAAGTTTGGTAAGTTAAAGTAAATGACATTATTACAAAACAACAGTAAACTAAATAAGAAAAGAAAATTTACAGCTCACTTGAAGTTCTTAATAAGCTATAAATTTATAATATATGATAGGCGGAAGCAGTTTTAGTTTTTAGCGCTTGGTCCAGCTCCACTAGCATCCAAGTGCACATAATCTCACATTTTGACATTTAAATGTGATAGGGCAAAGCCAATAAATAGAAAACCGGGTTAGACTAAACAGTCTAAGCACAATTTAAGATTGGCTAAACATGTTATTGTTATAATTGGATATCACAGTTCTAGTTACAAAGCAAGCATAAGCATAGGTGCAGTGTGGTAAGCATACAAATAAGGAAAGGAAAAATAAGTGAGATAGAATGCTCACTTAATCAAACATCCTAGTCTACAAACAATACAAGGGTAAAGCATCCTAAATAGGCTAGAATGAACTAGTGTGGATATGAAATTTAATGAAATAAAGCATGTATATGTTCAAATGAATTTATGCTAAGTAAGGAAAAATAAACAGTGAAGCATTTAAATGGAGTTATACAATATTCACTGTAATCTAAATAAACTGTAAACAAGTAAAGTACAGTCCTAAATTATAGAAAATGCATAATAAGAAAATTGAAGAAATAATCTTAGACTTAAATCTAAGATACACATAGCCTAGGACTATGTAAAGTAGTATAGCTAAAAACTATGATGAGTCTTAACAATCTATAAGATTGAAGATCTCACATGTTTATTAATTGAAGTTATTTTAATCTGTGCTTATTCTGTGGGCATATTAAGAATGAGATGAGGAGTTAAACATGTCTGTTTAACATCTAAGGAAAACGGGGTCCATACCTAAAACACTCACATTCTCCCTCTAAGAATGCGATGTCTCCTTATTACTCTATTTCAGTCCTCCCTAGACTGGTTCACCATATAGAACCCCTAGTAATTTTATGTGAAAGTTTTATTCATGCACAATATTTTTATGAATGATTCAATGAATATGACTCAAAGCTAAGCAAGCCAACAAGGAAAATTCAATATTTGCAACTAAGTGATATTTAAAGTTATTTAATTTTAATGATCTACTTAATGATTGGAGCTAATTGAGCTCCCAATTAACTTTGAGATATTGATTTCAAGTTAATTATAATATAATAGTAGTTGTGATTTTTGAAAATAATAGATTCAATTCATTGAATATGATATGGCAAAATAATTTATAAGTATAATTGTTGTTATTAGAAATTAGCTCTTAATCTCATCCTAAACTATAAGATCTAATTGCATTAATTAAATCAAGGTTTAGGTACTTAGTAGGTAGAGATTGATATAAGAAATTATCTAACTTAAGAAATTTAAAACTTAAGTAATTCTACTATTTTTCATTATAGTTTTCTAGCTAAGTTATATTTTGAATGTTCTAATCAAACAATATTAATCTAGCTAAGTTACAAGTAATTGTAAGGTTTAGGATAAGTACTTACTAGACTTAAGAATTATAAGTTCTATATTTACTATTAATATATGTTTAAAGAATTCAATAGGATTTCTAAACTAATCTAAGTTAAGGATTCCTATTACTATATCTTTAAATAATTAAAAATAAGTTTTAGGGATTAGAATGAATAAGCTAAGTCCTAGACAAATCTACAATTACTAATATATTAAGACTATCTATTCTTAATGGTTGTAACTAATCGACTTAGAATTCAACTATAGATCAAATGCAAATCAAATCCTAGGATTTCTACCTTAGGGTTGAAAAGTGAATTAAGTACTTGACAATTAATTCACATAATTAGGAAATTGAGAACTAAGCTCATAAAAATTGCTATTTAAGTGCTAAGGGAGATAATAAATGTGACAAGTTAGCTATCCTAGGTTTTATAAGACCTAAAGTAAGCTACCTAAAAATTTAGGTTAACCACAATAACACTAAGTGAGAGTCAAAACTTATTATCATAATTTATTGTCCAATAGAAATATTTTATAAAAAATGAAATCCTTATTTCATAAGGAGAAGATTGACACTAAGTTTGTCAATTTTGGACAACATTAAAAAAATTAGGGTTTTAATGACTCCTAATTAGGTTAAAAAGTGATTAAGAAATTTAGTATTCAAATATTGTATTTTATTTCATATTATTATTCCTCATATTTTTGTGAGTGAAATGGACTATTTGATCTTTTGATTTGGAAATCAAATGATCAAATTAGGTCACATGAAAGATTAATATTAATTTGACATTAATTGATTAATCCTAATTATTTACCCAACAAAATAATTATTAAAACTGAAATTAAATTTTATATTATTGATCTACTCGTTTTTGTGATCAAATTGATATAATATTGCACATATTGGGTAAATATTTTATAAGATATGTTTTAAATGAAACTCATTAATAATTAAACTTATAATTTATTAAAATCCTTAAGTCATTAATAACGTCTCTTTGCTGAATAAATGAACCACACGGTTCAAAATAATTGAATCGCTCGGTCCGACAGCGAAGGCAGCCCGAAAGGAATTAGGCTAGAGCGTCGTCTCCTTCACATCGCACGGTAAGGATTTTAGGGTTCGATTATTGGTTGATCCCACTCATCCTCGGGGACAGCCCCACGCTGGCGAGTTGATCTCGCCGAAGCTGTCTTTCCGGGATCGAAACTGGGATCGTCCCGAATAATGACACCAAAGAAATGATGCCCTAAAAATTTCAGGTATGAAAGATTTGCCAGAATGTATGGTTTAAATCGATCTTAAACAAAGTCGATCAAAGCTCTTATACAATCTGGAATGCTAGAGCTTAAGTTAGGATGCAAAAATCTCAGGACAAGAATGAAGAGAAGGTACCTGGAGTTCACGCTCAAATCGGTTCGTCGACAATGGCTTAAGGTATGCAAAGCTTTCTTTTCCCCTTCTCACGGCTTGAGCAACCTCTCCTTCAGCTGGCGGCTTCCACTCGCACCTTCAGCAGAAACTAGAATGCAAAAAGGCAGCAAGAAGGGAAATGAGGCAATTGACGAGATCTAAAGGAGGAGGGAGGGACAGCTGGCCGCAGATCAACGTACGCCTCTGCGCCCGGTAGTGGCGCAGAGAGACGTACAGTAGAACGCATCTACGCCATCCGTCTCAAATGGCGATCCAACTGCTGGATCGGGAGATGGACTTCGGATTGGATCTGAATCGCTCGATTAAATCTAAAGAGAGCGCAACGGCCTGGATTTAGCTGACCCGCTGTTCCACGTTTGGGACAAAACAGCGGATCCCCGCCGTTTCTAAATTTTAACCGTTGGATTTAATTTAAATTTTACTTCTATTATACAATTTATTTACTTTAAAAGCTTATTTAATTAATTGCATTAGGAGGCTGTTACAGAAAACCTTTCACATGTTAACATTTTCTCTCTTATTTGTGCCATACAGGATCTTTATTCCGCAAAATCAGACAATGCTCTGATAACTTGTTGTGTTATATGGCATAAATGAAGAGGGGGATGAATTGAGATTTAAAACTTTTTTAGAAATTGAATTTGAGAAAATTATGCAATTGAGAAATTGCATTTTAAATATGCAAGTTGATCTATAGTAGTTTGAACTTGCGTAATCCCACATTCACTCTTTGGTGATGCAACAATATCTTTCAAGATACAAGTGGAGAAGCTAGTACAATGTCTCTTTGTTGAAGCTTTTTTTTACCTTGGTAGAGCTGCTACGATCACTTTTATAACCTGCAAGTATAGAAGAGTTTTGAGCAAATGAAACTTGATTGTAAGCATGGTTTGAGGTGTTCTTTTCAAATTTTTTGTGATGTATGTAGGTTCATTTTAAGGCAAATTAAATAAAATAGAAAATTATTTATTCATAGTAAAAAGTTTTAACATCCAAGCTTCGATGATTAATCCAGAGCTAGGACCAAAAAATTGCTTTAACATTATTGCAATCTTTTAATAAAAGAAAACAAATGAAATTATGATAGTATAAATCCTTGCTTTGCCGAGTAGATGATAAGGCTAGCTTTTCCCCAGGTATATCGAGCAGTAATCTAAGCTTTAAAATTTGGTACATGAAATCTGCTAGAGAATTGAATATAGTTAGTGATGAACTAAAGCTCTTAAATTTGACACATGAAGTATGTTAGAGAGTTGAATCTAGTTAGTAATGATTTAAGTACAAAACTTTATCATAAAAATTTCATTGAAGTATGAATGATATGCATTGTTACTGTTATTGAGCACATGCTGTTATACTTAAATATATAAATGAGAAGAGCATTATAAAAATATTTTCACTTAAATGAATAGTAACCATTGTATAAAAAGTGAACATAGCATTTTTTTATAATATCAATAATCATTAAGTGCACTTTATTGAGATTCCAAATGATTATTCTATAACATTTAATAATGGTAAATATTATAGTGGGGTCGAGTTTTCCATATGAGTACCAATGTAGATCGTTGAGATTCATACATTTGTCAACAGGCTCTCCATTTGGACATTCTTACCCATTGAAACTCATACGGTTCATTTCTAACCCTTAAATTAGTAAAGTGTATAACTTATTGGGTTCTCCTTGCTGTAATAATGTACAATTATTTGAGATACCAAGCAATTTTTTGATTTAAACTAGACTCTCCTAACGTCATTCAGTATATTTTATTGGAGTTTTGTGGAATCCTAATAGGTTATACTGGATTCCCATATAACCATATTGATAAGGTACTTTAAGACATGCAATAGTAAAATTTATAAGACAGAATCATTGAGCAATATGCTTTTTTGCAATTACAATGCTGTAAACTAGTATATGCTTTGATTCAATAGAATTATAATAACATTATATACCTAAAAGATAGCAAATAGTAGTACACAAATAGGTAGTCTTGGGTTCTCACACAAATTTAAAATTTTGTTATAGTTTGGGAATTTTAAAATAATTAGTTTGGATTATCTCATTTTATATGTTTGGTGTTTAAGTATGCAAATTGTGAACGTATTAGTATAAAGAGCACAAGTGTGTTTTCTTCAAAATTTAATTTATATACAACAACAAAATAACAATAACACCAAGCCTTAAATTCCATTAGGTGGGGTCAGCTATATAGTCTTTGTTTTCATTGTGCACGATCAAATAGAAGCCTCTCCCTAAGTTCCAAATAGAGAAGATTCTCTTTAATGGTTTCTTCCCATGCCTATTTGATCTTCTTTTTTCATTTAATTTGGGCAAAATTCATAAACTCATTTTCTACTGGGGGTATTGAATGATCTATTATGCTTAATATGCCCTAACCATTTAAGGTAATGTTCTCTAATCTTATCTACTATTGGAGCTACTCTAACTTTGCTATGGATAAACTCATTTACCATTGTATTTTAACGAGTATACCACCACTCATTCACCTAAGCATTTTCATCTCTGTAATACTTTACTAGCAAGTTTCTTCTTTGTTGATAAACTTTTAGCCCATTAACATAGCTGATTGTATAGTTGATCTATAAAACTTCTTTTGATTTAAATGGAATTTTTTGTTCACACAGAATTTCAGAAGCGCTCTATTTCATTCAGATGCACTTCTCCATTTCATCCAACCAACTTGGACTTTATTAATCACATCGCTCTCTATTTCACTATTATTTTGAATAATTGACTCAAGGTATTTGAACTTCTCGCTTTTCTTGATCACATGGTTATCAGGTGTATATATATATATATATATATATATATATATATATATATATATATGCACACACACTTCTATATTTATTTTGATTCACTTCATCCTACACACATACCAAGATTTATGTATGTTTCTTTTTTGATCAATCTAAATATATTAAATTATATAATTTTATCTGCAAATTCAACCTTAATTATGTATATGTATGTATAAGTTTATATATACTTATACCCTTTGCCATCATTTTTTAAATGGCACATTTATATATATATATATATATAGAGGCACATTTATATATGTTTTGTTTGTGTAATGTTTTGTATCTTGCTTCTTATTGTTTTGTTTGTGTAATGTTGTTCTATTTTTTATTTACTTTGGATCAGTCTCATTAATATGATTTTGCCTCAATTAAATGCAAGTAAAAATCAATATTGTGGAATAACATTGTTTCAATTTCAATATTTGTTTTTGATTAATATAAAGAAAGATTATTCATAAATTTATGCATGTACATCTATGATTGTTCACATGATTGTTACATACCTTGTATGCTTCACCATGCACCACTCATGCACTTATATACATATTGTTTCCTCTTCATGGGTGGTATTCTTAGTAGGCGTTAGAAGCTAGTGGGCTTTGGCTCATTCTTGTTTATAATAGTTTTGTTGGTGATGGCAGAACTTAGGATAACGTCAAGAACAAGGGAAAGGTCGTTATGGATTGTTATGTAGAAGAGTGAACGGGAGGTTCTGTTTTGTTGTAAGAAGTGTGTTGAGGGCTTGGTGATAATGCACACTATTGGGAGAGATTTTGAGAGGTCATTATTGTATTACTTATATTTTGGTTGGTAATAATTGTCATGTATCATGGCTAGAAATTATTTTAGGTGTAGAATTTACTTGTACTATGTTGTGTGGAAATGAGTGTAAAAATATTTGATGATGTGTGTGAGAGGTGATGTGTTATTACCTATATCCGGATTTGATTCTAGGAGATCCTTACAATATTCTGCTTTTTCCAGTCCTTGTTCATATTGCTTAATTATTTCTCAAAGAAATTTTATCTTCATGCCCTTCTCAATGTTTTTGTGTATAATAGGGAAGCTAGATTTATTTCCTATGTTTAGAAAACTCTTAAAAAACTATTTGGCATAAAATTGACATTCTCTTTAATTTTTCATCAACAAATTTATGACCATTTTAAGGTTGTAATTAGGTCCATAACTTACACCTTCCTGCTCAGAATTCAGCTATTTGGGGCACAAATGCTATAACAACTATGCAATCATCGTTCAAAGTTGTTTATTGATCTATGTAATCTGTCTCAACATATATTCTTTAATTCAATATTTAACATCTAGAGAGCTTAACTTAGATAATTTTATGCTAATATGAAATTGTTTAGAATGTTGTCTTTTCATGATACAAGAATCTACATGCTAGGTCATGTACTTGTTACAAAATTCAAAAATAATAGACAACACATATCACCTTCAATTGTCAATTACATGTGCAATATCATGTATATAATGTTGAAAATATTTTTTAATATATGAGTTTTAAGTAAAAAGAGGATTTGTAGATTTCCTTTTTGCTAGGGTTGTAAACTTTTCTCACATGTAATTTCACACACGCCCAAAATTCTTGGAGGTGGAAGCAATCACTAGTTATTATTGATTTTTTATTAGATAGAAGAGCCAACTTTCCATATATAAGATACTTGGTTAATTAATGTTTTTGAAAAACTAGCACTAGGCTTGGTAGCAAATTACTTTGACTTCAACTCTATGGTTAGATTTTCTTATAGTTTGGGGGAGTCGATGAAGCATATAATTGAAGTATTATGTAACTATACTCTTGAAAAGTAATATTAAAAATTGTGACTATAGATGGACTTAGTTATTATCTATACTTATTTTTTTAATTGCCATAATGTTATAGATTATAAAGTTTTATTTAAATTTTAATTCAAAATATGAATTTCGGGAGGGGGTAAGAATATTTTTTTCCAAAAACCATCATCATTACTATAATATTATATTGGTGATTGTTTTCCAAATTCAAGTTTTTAGGAGGAAAATAGTTTTAACCAAGTTATATCATTATAATCAAAAAATAATCTGTACATAAACTTGGGATTTACAAACCCTCTTTTATTTGTTTCTTATTTATTTTTGTAATTAAGAAATTTGTTTGTTTTGTCATACCTCTAAAAGTTTTAAATTCAAGTTATATATTAAGGGACTTTATAATATCACCCTGAAGGTGTATTGAAGACAAGATTTGGAGGAATAAGAATTATTTTGGCAGTTTCTCTCTTCTATTTTCTCATTCCCAATATCTTACTCCCTTACCTCCCCCCCTCCCCCCCTCTCTTCCCCCTCTCTGTTTTCTCCCTTCTGTCTATCGTTGACTATCTTTGCATCCCATAGGTAGTTGTTTTCTGCGACAGGAAATACTTGTAGGAGCCTTCCCTTTAATTATTTTGGTGAGCTTCACTCTTCTATATTCTCAGTCCCTATATCCTACTTTCTTTTTTCAACTCCCTTTCCCCCTCTATCCTCTCTGTTTTCTCCCTTCTCTCTCTTGTTGATTATCTTTTCATCCCATAAGGTAGTTTTTTTCTGCAATATGAAAAACTTGTAGGAAACTTCCCTTTCCAACATGCCCTGATGTCCCTTTGTTGTGGCACGTTTCCCAGCTAACTGTTTTTTGAGTGGCGTCTTTGCTGTCCTTGTGAGTGACTGCAGTTCAGAATAATAAATGTCATCTAAAATTAGTTTCCAATATCTGGATACGGCAGTCTTACTATCTACCTGATCAACAGTTGGTTGTATTATTCAGTAGCAATGTTTTTTGTTTTTTTAAAACCAAAAATCCTGGGCATATATTGAAGCTCCTTAATCCATAAAATAATTGAATTATCTCCTTTAAGCCTCTAAACCAATATATAATTTTCTTCATAAAAAACATTAACATGATGTCCAAACTATAAAATTTATGATGCACACCTCACATCCACAGAAGCTTGCACATGCTCACCTTGAGTTACTTTTTTTTTTGTTCATATTTTAGTCGATAATTTTTGATAATATTTTTAATAATTAATATTATGATGTGTTTAACAGGTTTAATGTGCAACTCTTCATCACGGAAGCTAATATAAGATAGCATTGAAATAAACTGAAAACTATTTGGGTGTTGCCAAGTGAAATTTAGTTGCTAAACTGGGAACTGTTTCTTATATCAAACATGCAAATATTTTTCTTAATGCTTATAAAATTATTGTAACAATTCTGAATCCCGAACTTCAGTTAAAAGCATTGAAAACAAACTTAACATTTACTTCTTAATCTGTTGATGCTGCAAATGATGGCATTTTTCTTAAAAGTTTACTAGCAGAATACCTTACAAGGTTTTATTGAATTTGAATATTCATTTTCTGTATCTTTCAAGACTAGATGCTTTTGAGAGTCAACCTTCATGCAAAATTGTGTTGTTTTGCAGTAGTTTCAGCATGTCATTGCAAATTACTCAGCTTCTTTTGTCTGCACAATCTGCTGATGGGCTGATTCGGAGTGCCGCGGAGGAGAATCTTAAGCTATTTCAGAATCAAAACCTCACTCACTTTCTGTTTTCCTTGTCCGTAGAATTATCCGATGATCAGAAACCTCCTGAATCACGAAAACTTGCTGGTATCATCCTTAAAAACTCTTTAGATGCTAAGGATGCTTTAAGAAAAGCTGAGTTGACTCAGCAATGGGTCAATGTTGATGCTTCTATCAAAGTCCAAATCAAGGAATCTCTACTGCTAACGCTACGATCACCTGTATCCGAGGCTAGTCAAACCACATCTCAAGTGATTGCCAAGATTGCGTCCATTGAAATACCCCGGAAAGAATGGCAAGATCTTATTGGCCGGCTTCTAACCAACATGACCCTTCCCGATGCTCCAGATACACTGAGACAGGCAACATTAGAGACGCTAGGATATCTTTGCGAAGAGATTTCTCCTCAAGATTTAGAGCAGGAAGAAGTAAATGCTGTTCTTACCGCCGTTGTACAGGGAATGATGAGCGGTGTGCAGGAGAACCATAAAGTTCGTCTAGCTGCGGTGAGGTCTCTATGCAATGCTCTTGACTTTGCACAAACTAATTTTGAGAATGAGATGGAGAGGAACTATATCATGAAGATTGTATGTGAGACCGCTGTATCGAAAGAGCCTGAGATCAGACAGGCAGCATATGAGTGTCTTGTTTCTATAGCCTCCATCTACTATGAATTTCTTGGACCTTACATGGAAACACTTTTTGGTTTGACTGCAAATGCTGTGAAAGGGGATGAGGAATCTATCGCACTTCAGGCTGTCGAGTTTTGGAGCTCGATATGTGACATGGAGATTCAAATGCAGGATGAATACGAGACGGCTGAGGCTAGTAGCTCAGAGGGTTACCATTTTATACAGAGAGCTCTTTCCATGCTTGTACCTATGCTGCTGGAGACGCTACTCAAACAAGAAGAGGATCAGGATCAAGATGATAGCATCTGGAACCTTTCCATGGCCGGGGGCACGTGCCTTGGGCTTGTTGCGAAGACTGTAGGTGATGATATTTTGCCTCTCGTGATGCCTTTTGTTGAGGGAAATATAACAAAGCCTGATTGGAGGAATCGTGAGGCAGCTACTTTTGCATTTGGATCTATTCTTGAGGGCCCTTCTATTGAAAAACTTTTACCCATGGTTCACGCTGGGCTTGAATTCTTTCTGAACGCCATGAAAGATCAAAATAGCCATGTAAAAGATACAACAGCTTGGACTTTGGGCAGAATTTTTGAAATTTTGCATTCTTCTATTAGTGAATACCAAGTGGTGACGCCTGCAAATCTTCAGAGGATCATATCCGTATTGCTGGAAGGCATCAAGGATACCCCGAACGTAGCCGACAAGGTTTGTGGGGCTATTTATTTTTTTGCTCAGGGATATGAGGATGCGGGATCCAATTTGTCAATTCTCACTCCCTATCTTGGTGAGATTATTTCCGCACTCCTTTGGGCTACAGATCGTACCGATGTCAGCAACTCCAGACTTCGAATCTCGGCATATGAGACACTGAATGAGATTGTAAGGTGCAGTCAAGTTCCTGAGACTTTGAACATGATTGCCCAGTTACTCAATGAAATCATGAACAAATTAGGCCGGAACGTGGAGCTTCAGACCTCATCATCTGAAGAAAAGAGAAGCAGAGTGATCTGCAAGCCTCGCTTTGTGGAGTTCTGCAAGTAATAATACAGAAGCTGTGTAGCTCTGACGAAGCCAAAAGAATCTTTCTCCAGGCTGCAGATCAGCTGATGATGCTGTTCCTCAGGGTCTTTGCTTGTCGCAGCTCCTCTGTGCATGAAGAAGCCATGCTCGCAATTGGAACTTTTGCGTATGCGACTGGCCCGGAGTTTGCCAAGTATATGCCAGAGTTCTATCAATATCTAAATATGGGTTTGCAGAATTATGAGGAGTATCAGGTCTGCTCTATATCTGTTGGAGTTGTTGGCGACATTTGTCGTGCCCTGGATGATAAGATCCTTCCATATTGTGATGGAATTATGTCCAATCTCCTGAAGAATCTTTCGAATTCTATGCTTCACCGGTCGGCCAAAGCACCAATGTTTTCATGCTTTGGGGATATTGCACTTGCTATTGGTGATCATTTCGAGAAGTATGTTCCGTATGTAATGCCAATGCTTCAGGGGGCTGCTGAGCTCTGTGCTAATTTGGACAGCAATGATGAAGACATGCTGGAGTACGGAAATCATCTGAGGCGAGGCATCTTTGAAGCATACTCCGGCATTCTTCAAGGATTCAAAACTAACAAGGCTGAGCTGATGACCCCTTTTGCAAATCATCTTCTGCAGTTCACCGAAGCTGTATTTAAGGAAACTAACAGGTATCTAACATTTGCATACCGAATTTAGAGAGTTATTTCATAACAACTCGTTGTTTGCAATTTCTTATGTTTGTCTTGTTATGGAGCTTCATATTTGAAGTTTGATTCTTTATTGAGCTGCACATAACATTATCATACTCAATTGTGTTCGGCTTGATAATGGCTGAATCATAAATTTTGTTGATAAAATATTACCCAAGCTTTAATATTTAAATACATATCTACCACTCCAACTTTAATATTTGCAGATAAAGCACCATAGTTATAATTATTTCTCAGATGTGCATCAAAGTATAGATATGAGTGTGCTTCTTTGTAAATATTAAACATTCGCAATTGAGTAACTGTTATTTAAAATTTTGGATGATATATCTATAAAATTTTTATTTTAATATATGAATATTATTATTTAATATCAAAGTATGAGCTTGAGCTCATACTTTTCAAACATAATTGTATTTCAAACATATCTCAAATTTAACATGCCAAATATGAACACAGGCTAAACATCGCTCAAGCTCGAATCATATACAGCCATACTCAAAAGTAGCCTTTTTATGAGGTGGCAAGCCAAATGCAAACAGGATTTTGATGTAATGTATTTGGATAGGGGACTTATTGTCTATATGTATTTTTAGTAGCATCTCTCCACCTTTTTGGGGAAATTGGGGGAAAAATTTAGGGTAGGATAACATTTTCTATTTGTTACTATTTCTTACCTTTTAAATTTCATTATGATATAGGGATGATGCTGTTACAAAAGCTGCAATTGCTGTGATTGGTGATCTAGCTGATGCACTTGGTCCCAGCATCAAACTTCTGCTCAAAAATACTGATTTTCATGTTCATTTCTTGGGGGAATGTTTCAATTCTGAGGATGAACAATTGAAGAAAACTGCTATGTGGGCTCAGGGAATGATTGGACGGGTACTCTCTTCTTAACTTTTTTTTTTTCTTTTTTGCAATTTTTTTAGATTTTCACCCCCAATTTCATTATTAGTATATATATAAATATATTAGGTGTCGTAGAAAATGTTCATGATATCAGTGCAGGCGCATCCTGTGCCTGTGTATTGATCTTTTGTATCCCTTTTTTTCTCATTTTCTTTTTGGGGGTTGTAGGAAAAACATAAAGCGTCCATCTTCTTAGGGTTAATATGGTGGTGATGATGATGATTTTGAACTTTAATGAGAAATGCTACCACAGCTGTGGTTGCTTATGTTTTGGAGAAAAAAAAATTATAAGAGGGATGTTTCTGATTTTTGTATTAGCAATTCTTGCCTTTTTATTCATCAGCAGTGCCACTGAATGTCCTCACTGAATGTTTATTCACATAATTACCACCCTCGTGTTCTATTTGTTAAATTACTATTCAAATTCCCTGCTTCATTTGCTGCATTCATAAATGTTTGTGTTGATTTTTGTTTGTTTGTTTGTTTTCTTGTGCTGACAATTTATTAAATACATTTATTTTGTATTACTTTCCTTGGGAATGAAAATATTCAATAGAAATAGATAGTTATTTTTATATAGTTTTTAACCAAGTTTTTAGCAATGCGAGAAACATGAGTAACAAAGTTAATATTAATTGTTATTTTATTTGTTAGGTGAGTGAAAAAGTTATAGGATCAGATAGTATTTCTTATGGATGTGGATATTTTGAGGAAGTAGTTTTTGACTCACTAAGCTATTTAGTATAATTTGAAGATTAAAATGAAGCCATAGGAATGTGTGAGGTGATAATTGATTTTAAGAACAAATGTGATATGGAGTATTGTGCCAATTACGAAGGAATTAATTAGATAAGCTATTTTTTTTAATTTTGAGAGTTTGATAGCCGCTAATTACATTGAGATAAAGTGTAGGTAAATTGGTTGTAGAAGCCGTGCTTTTGTTATGGTATTTTTAGTAGAGAATTTCAAAGAGAAAAAATATCTTCATCAATTTTGAAAAGATTTGTGATAAAGTGTAATGAGATTCATTGGTGGGTATTGGGAAGAAAAGGAATTTGTTTACATATATTAAAGTTATTAATGACATGTATGATGGAGTAGTTATATGTATTTTTATGCAAAGTAATTTTTTATAGAATTTCTGAGGTGTAAGTTTAATCTTAATTGAATTACAATATTGAGATTATGACAAGAAAAGCAGAAAGAATGTCAGAATTGTTGAAACATTTAGTTTTAAGAACTAGAACCAGGTAGGCGAAAAAAGAAAGTTCAGTTACTTTTACTTAGTTAATTTTTGGATATTTATAACTTATTACATGCAGCAATTATAGTAAATTTCACTTGATAAAATAACCATAAGCTATGCAGGTGTGATATATTAGGCTAATGTTCCATGAGCCGCTTTTATGGCAGTTATATGGCCCAATGATTCCACCGGCAAGCTTTTGTTGTTTTGTCTACAGGCAAAGCCTCTGATGGCTGCTGCTTTTTGGTTCGGATAAATTTGATGCTCTGCTTAAGCAAGTTTTCTTTCTTCATGGTCAGCACTATCGACATATAGCTACTCAATAGATGGTTGATTGGGAGCTAGTAGCCCAATGTTGACCTTTTGATCATGCCTGAACATCCTTGAGCTGGAAGAGGGAGCTGTCTTGAGAGTTTAGTTTGGGAAAATCTTGTCATTTCTTTCCTCGCCATGATTTTTTCTTGTCTTATAAGGTTGTAAGCTAATATATCTCGAGCACTTTATCTTTAGACTGCTCTTCTTAGAGCATTACCATTTTTTCTACTTTGACCAGCATTGAAGTTTTAAAGGGCTTCATATTCTTGACTTTGACAACTGAGTACATCTGCATGAGCAGCAGGATTTCTAGCTGATAAGCATTGTTGTTTGTCATCCTTATAGTATTCAGAAATATTTCTGTTTAAACGGCTTAGTCTTCCTCACTTCTTCATGCTGGTAAATTTTTATTGCTATCTCTTGGGAGGAAAACTAGGGGTTCACTTTATTTGTCGTTGCTGGAGCAATGCTTTTGTTGATACATGATCTTTAGCTCTTTCTTTCTTTTTTTTCTTAGAAGAAGCTGAGCCTCAACATTATTGTGACTGATAGGATTTGAACTTTTAACATAACAAGACTTTAAATCCTTGAGTTCAAACCATTAAGCCACTACACTATACATTCAAATCTGCTTTCAACATGCTATGCACTGTCTAGTTATAGTTGGGCGGCCCTTAGTTAGATACACTTGGAGAAATACTGTAGTTATTGTTTATCCCCCGATCACAAGAACAAAGATGCTTGAATAGCTTGCCAAAATATAGAGAGCCTTGAAATCAATCATGATCTTAAGTTTGTGCTTGGTCATATATTAAACAGAATAAACACAAGATCTATTAAAAGCTGAAATTTGGGTGTTTTCGGAAGGGCCATTAGTTATAGGGCTGGATTTGATTCGAGTTCAGTCAAGTTAACTCAAACTATAAATTTGAAATTTTCGAGTTGAGTACGATAAACTCGATTCGAACTCAAATCAATTTCGATTAAAAAAAGCTCCGTTCGAGTTGACTCGAATTTGATTCTCCTTAGGGCCAACATTGTGTTTTTAAAAAAATATATTTTTTTAAAACATCAAATCCTGTGGAGAATCGAACCTAGGATTAGATGGATGAAATAGAGAAATCGTTACCACCGGGCTGGGCATTCTATTTTGTGGATGATACAAAAGCTTATATATATATATATATAAATATCTATCTCAAGTGATTCAATTTTAAGTTCCATTAGAGTCAAACCCAACTTGAACCTGACTCAAATTGGTTTTGAGTCAAACCGTTCAATTCGAGAATCAATTCAAAATTTCGAATCGAGTTCGAGTCGACTAAAAACTTGACCGAGCTTCGAGTTTCGGGTAAAATTGATGATTCTGACAAGTCATTTTAGAAAATTAAAATTATTTGCCTGAAAATGCAATATGATGAAGTGCTGCCCCAACACTCTTCTTAATGGCAGTTTTGTAAAATTTTATTTTCGATGGAAACTTTCAAAAAGTTTTCGATTCCAAATCTCGATGATTATATTTTAGAAGAATAAAACTTAGCGGAACATGTTTAATTTGCTTATAAAGCACTCAATATAATATTTATAAAATAAAAATATACTACTATACATAAGTTAGAAATCTTCTTTATATATATATATATATATAATTATTGACAAACGTTTTTCGAGTTGATTGGTTCAAAGTTGTAAAGTTTGAGTAGACGTTGGGCTAACTCAAAGTTGACTCTATGCCAACCTTAATTGTATAGTAGATTTTTTTTGGCATCACAGTTAGTAGGAGGGATTTTATATTGTGAAGTGTTAAAGTTTTGTAAACAAAATAATTTGTAATAGTATACAATATCAAAATTACCAAGATTTGTGTTATTTTTTGAATTAGAATGGGTGTACTATTGTATTTCTAAAATGTGGATGCTGAATTTGTAAATTACAAAGATTTAAGTGTTGTGCAATTAATTTAAGAATAAATGACTGGAATAGCTATCAAAACATTGAAACAATTATTATTTTTTCGGCTGGTAAACATCAGAATCGAATCATATTTATACAAATTTGTACAACTTCTGCAAGCATACATTTATTTTTTCCCCTCATGCGATGCATCTTGGAAAAATGTATTCTCTACCTTTTAATCTGCTGATGACTACTTTCAATCTTCTTATGTTCTGCCTACTCCATGAAGTGGCACTTCTGTGTAATTTGTTTCAGTTTGGGTGCGGGAAAAGGTTTTGGAAACTCAAATGCACTTCGGAACAAATCTCTTGATTATTTTTTTATTTGTTGAGGTTCAATTGTGAAGAAGACTTTGGTATGGTTAGAGAAGGTGGACTATTTATTCTCCGAGGACCCTCGTGTGGAATTGGAATGCTTCCTTTGTGCCATTTTCCCAATCTTACTCCTCACCTCCAATATAGATCAGACTTCCTAGTCCTCCCCTTGTTTTATGGAATGATTTTGCTATGTGTAAGATTTCTACTGTTAATGGGTTGCCTCTTATGATGGGTTTTCTTATTAGGCTCGCCTTAGCTCAAATATGTGTTGAAATTACTCCTAAATTCACTTCTTGAATGTCATATTTGATCTAAATGGAGTTTCTCACAAATTGTTTTTTGATTATGAATAGAAACCATACATTTGCAAGGATTGCCCCCCATTTCTGCTTCCCTCCTAGTCCCATGTGAATGCTCAAAAACAAATCTACTAGGAGAGGGAGGACCTTAAGATGTCAATCTCAAAGGTGAGGTCCTTATTAGGATCAACCTCATAGAAATAAAATAAATACAAACGATAAGGAAATAAGCAACCAAATTTAATGGTCAAGCCACCAAAATTTACTCTTTTTAATGACAATCAATGATCAAGCTGTCAACATTTACTATCATTACTGAAACTCAATATCAAAGTTGCTAAAATTAACTCTTCTTCCATCTAACATCTAGAAGCTTAAAATTTGTGCTTGCACCTTTGAGGCAATTTGTCTTCTAAATGAGTAAAAAAAAAAAGAAACTAAATCCCATAAGATTTTAGACAAAGGTATTTTGCTATTTTGGAGAGACATTGAATTTGTTTTTCCAATGAAAGAATCTTAAGAAAGTGAAAGCAAGCAGTAGGTTCACAATGTCCTTGTTTACGAGTTTCTATTGTTTTCTTCACTATTCTATTATTCCATTTTTATGATTCAAGGGGCAGCCAAGTGGGGGGTTCCACATGAGGTGAACCATCATCAAACTTCCCCTTCAACTCATGTGGGGGGCTCCTAGAGCCCCGCATTTGTCTACTGTAAAACAATTTCTCCTGCGCAAGTATCTTTGTCATGATATCCAAGGCATTGCCAGTTGTAGTTGCTTCTCTTCAAATATGTGCAGTACCAATGGTAACAAACTTCTATATGCTTGGACCTCAGATAAAACAAAGCATTCTTTGAAAGATGTATTGCATTTTGACTAACACAATACAAAATGAATGTCTTACTTCACTTCAACCTCTTATAAGAATTTCTTCATGCATAGTTGTTATTTGCATCACTTAATGATTATTATTTATTCTGCTTCTGCTTCTGTAGTAGAGAAAGCTACTCACTTTTGCAATCTTGAATTTCATCATATGGATTTTTGAGTGTTTATATTGCTAGCCATGCCTGAGGCTGTAGAAGCTGTGAGCATAGGTTTACGACACAAGTTTGTCGATCTACACAAGTGCCTCATGATCCACTTCATCGCTTCACAATGCTCTTTTTCTGGATTAGCGAGGTAGCGACTAACTACCCCAATGACAGAGCAATATCAGGTTGAGTACATACTATTGCATACATCAGACTTTCGACTTCGACAGCACAAGGGACCTTGAGCATCTTCTGCTATTCTTTGTATGTGCAGGGGTGCTGCTCCGTCGTCAGCTTAAAATGAGCAGACAATGTTGTATTGATCGATTTCGGCTTTATCATATTAAATCGTAAAAGCACAATTGAGACAGATTCCTCTTGCGATAGCCATATCAACTTTATAACCCTATCACGAATGATCTTCATTCCAAGGATTTTCCTTGCGGCACCAAGATCCTTCATAGAAAACGAATTAGACAACTCCCCCTTGAGTTGCACACTCCATTTGATGTTCTTGTCAATGACTAGCATGTCATTGACATAAAGCAACAAGACAATGAAATCCTCTTCTAACCATCTTTTCACGAACATACATTGGTGAGCATATGTTCTTGTGTACTTCATTTTGGACATGAAAGCCTGAATTTCTTATACGATTATCTCGATGCTTGCTTCATCCCATAAAAGCCTTTTTTGGAACTTGCAAACGAGATTTTCCTTCCCTTTTTTCTGAAAGCCATCTGGGTGCTTCGATTGCTCCATGTAAATTTTTTCCTCTAGGTCCCCATGATTAGTGCCAAGAGTGATTTTGTAGATTTGAAAAAGATCCTATGATGGATTGGTCAAGACTAATAATCATTTATTGTAATGCATATTCTATTAGGCATAGTTGGTTATTGTAAGAGGTTTGTTAAGGGGCTCACCCAAAATGTCATTGCCTTGACTGGACTTGCTCAGTTGAATGCATCATTCATTTAGGATTCTACTTTGTAAATTCACTGATTTTGTCCTACTTTATGGCTCATGTGATTTTTCAAATGTTTAGTGACATCATTATGGGGTTCAAGTTGTACACCCATTCAATTTTTGTTTGTAATTGATTATATCTTCCTCTAGATCAAACCACTTGCATGGCCTGTGCTATGATATCATCATGAACCATGATAATGTACATTGAGAGGATGGAACTTCAGCTTTTTCTCATTTGGGTGCTTATGCTCTATGTTATAGTTCTTATGTTTAGATTTCCTTTTAAGGTAGCATTGTTTCAGCTCAACTATGAATTTGACCACTTTGCTCTATTCTATTATGTATATTCTAGCCTCCATTATGATCTTCACATTGATAATATAATGATTTTGTATGGTGGTGATCACCTATAGGTGCCATCTGATGATCTTACCATTCTGATGATGTACACTATTTTTTGTATATCCTTCATCTTATATCTACGAAGATGTTTCAAGATCTTCACTCAATAATTTGGTTGTAAGATATGGGGATTCAAGATAAATAATATAAATAAAAACTAAATAAATAAGAAATATAATTGTATCTATTAGTATATAAATTAAAATGCCAAAATTTTAAAGAAAATACCCACAAACATAAAATTATACATAGCCTCTAATTTTTTAATAAATATCCAAACTCTGAATTATTACAAATTGTAATTATTAAATATAAAATAAAATAGAATAAAATAATGATTCTTTCTAATGTTGGATAGGAGTAAAATTCATCAAATCTCCAATTTACTCACCAAAAGTATAAGCTCTCTTTCAAAAGTTATATCCCACTTAAATAATCATAGCACTTAAAAAATAATACTTATTAGACAGTAGTGTATAGAAATAATAAGAATTACAACAAAATATATCTATGATAAATAGCAAAGCAACAAGTGTCTTAAAAGTAAATATGCTAATACAGGATTATAACTGAGTAAAATAAGTTGTATTAAATAAATAGCCAACCTAAATATGTCTATCACTATATCTATATCTAGCATCAATATGGGACCTTCATCTGTTGCTTCACTAAGAAACCCAACTCATATGCATACTAGGAATGCATTCCCCATCTATCAGTAAAGCCCTAGTGTTCTGGGTCCTAAACCATTGATCATCAGCCCTTTCAATAAAATAGCTATTTAGAAATGCTAATCACAAGGAAATTAAAGAAAACACAATAAGTAAAAGTAACACCAATTGTATCAAAGCTTTAATATAAAACAAAATAATTTGTGAAAATTTGATATCTTTCTTGTGACATTATAAGTCTTTGTTTGAGTTATGCTTGTGAGTAGAGAATTTAAAGTATAATTAATTTATTTCAAACAAGTGATGTTCTTGGTCAAATATTTTACTTACTAGTTTAGTTAATATAGAATTCACCAAATATTTAGTATTTATAAAGACTTTAGATTCTATATCCCCTAAGCATGTAATTTCTAATCACCAATATTCAATATATATATATATTAATTATTAAACTTTTAGTGGAGTATTTTCTAATATAATTGCTATGTCATATGTAATAGCTTTGTACAGGTGACATCCCATAGTACATAATTATTGGCTTTCTCTTATTCATTCTCTCTAGGATTAGAGTTTGAATGTTTCCATTGCCCTTCTTCTATTCTGAATAGGGTAGGATTTCTAAGTTCTGGCATATAACTAAAACAATGTTATTCTTATATAAAATAATTTAATTAGATTATTTTGAACATTAATTGCTTTAGATATTTACTGACCTTATTCATAAAACACCTTTGTCTAGTTTAATAAATGGTTAAATTAATCCTAAGAAACTCATATACTCCCACTCCCTTCTTTAAAATATTATCTTGGGTTTAAGATATGAACTACAAATTTCTAATCTCATAGATATTAATTTATACATTAGTCTAAAATATTCTCCAAAAGATTGAGTTTTGATTTGGGGTTTAGAACCTTAAAAATAAAAAATAAAATCCTATTTTATTGTTTCAACACAAACCTAATTGATTCATACATCACCCTATTTAATCATATCGTTTGCATAAAGATTTGTTAGTAGTTATACATGATTAATGTTTTAATCTAAAAGGTTTTTGAATACATCATGCATGATTTAATCTAAAAGGTTTTTTACAATTTGTGGGTAGCCAATGCTTAGTTTGGATTTGTTAAATGATGCTACCACAAAGTTTCCACTAATTCTTAATTAGATACATGCTATCCAGAGTTATCAAAAGAACTACTTTGGTAAGAAGCATTATTCAATAAAGTTTTCTTTTTGGTAATTTCATTATCCTCTGCATTAGCCCTATGAATAGTCACCCTTGTCAATTGAGAGGGAAAACTTAAACCTTAATATATTGAATAATATGAGGTTGTATAATGTGTTGGACCTTCTATAGACGGACCAATTCATTCTGTCTCATGAGCTGGAAGATGTGCACAGTGTCACGAATCTCTATTTCAATAAATTATTTTTTATTCTTATATGAGGGTTTCTATGGTGAAGTGAAATTTAGTTAGATCTAACTTGTGTTGAGAAAAGAATCTATATTATGACTTTTGACTACTCCGAGTTGCACAAAAATATTACAATGGTGCATATCTAGTGGAAGAGTGACACCAAGCATGTGAAACTTGGTGGGTCTAATGAAATGTTCTATTTTTCTCTTAATTTTTAAATTATGTAATTTCAATTTTCTAATTTAGGTTGTTCTTGTTGGTCATTGAGGCTTTTTGGTGTTGGTATCATATATTCAAAACCTATCCTAATCATAGTTGTGATTAATTCATAATCACAAATGCTTATATGAATACTTTAGAATCAAATGGGACTGTACTCTATCATTATTTTGGTGCTTCTATATTCTAAATTTCAGATTATACTGTGTTAGTATTATGTAGAGTATGTAGATTCAGCCATATCATGTGTGGGGACCCGATGTTAGGTTAGTGGGAGCTAATCCAACACCAATTTTGGGGTAAGTTCTATAGCCACATGATCATATTGAGTGATTTAAATGACATAATATTTAGTCATCAAATATAATTCATTTATTCATTAATTTAAAAATATCACAAAGTTTTGATCACAAAGATTTGAATAAAACAAAAAAAGTTACAAATTTTAAACACTCATAAGTAGTAAATCAGCAGGTAGCAGTATCATCACACTCCTTGATCCTTAGCGCCTTTCCTCTAGGATGAGCGCTTAATCTGGATACATTTCAAAAGTGCAGGCATTTGAATATCAGTTAGTTGTGAAACTAAGTATTGATAGATGTCAACTTTATAATTATTAAATAATAAGCAAAATAATCATTAATTTGATAGAAAATAAAAGATGTACAAGTTTATGCATGCAAACTTATTTTAATTGCACTGAAATTTTTGTATAAAAATAATTGCAGTCAAAAAAATAAATATAGAATTTTAGCATTTGATATCTAGCATAAAATAGAATTTTGTTGAGCAAGTATAAAATTAAAAAACAATGGGGTTCAATTTTGGGTTACATCTCTTATATTCCTTTTATACCTATGTAACAGCCCAAACTCTTAAGCACCAAGGTATTGTCCGTTTTGGCCAGAAAGGCCTCACGATTTTGCCCTCAGAAGATAACTTCCCAGTAGGTCACCCATCCTGGGAGTGCTCCCACCTGAACTCCACCGTTATCTGAAAAGGCGCCTCGATATTTAAGAGTTTCACTTATTATTACTTAAATGGGTCATCACAATCTCCCCAACTTAAGTAACTGACGTCCTCGTCAGTATCCACACACAGATCCAAGAAACATCCATTGGATAGATAGGACTATAGGTGACCCCTACAGGCGCAAGAGGTACCCACAACCATGTAGCACCTTAACTTTCATGGGTTCAAGAGGCTGCTCACATGAAGTGGTACTTTGCCCTGTATGGCACTTAACTCCTATCTGACACCCTATTGTTTGCTCTGATACCATTTGTAACAGCCCAAACTCTTAAGCACTAAGATATTGTCCACTTTGGTCAGAAAGGCATCACAATTTTGCCATCAGAAGATAACTTCCCAGTAGGTCACCCATCCTGGGAGTGCTCCCACCTGAGCACGCTTAACTTTGGAGTTCTTATCAAGAACTCCACCGTTATCTGAAAAGGCGCCTCGATGTTTAAGAGTTTTACTTATTATTACTTAAGTGGGTTATCACAACTTATCCCCTCAAAGGTTTTCAGTAGAGGCTCCTTATGCCTCTTGATGTTAGATATCCCCGTCCTAACAGTTGTCTGATCAAACTAAAAATAAATCAACAGTGAACCCTGCTACTCAGTTATCCAAATTTTTTAATATATCATTTTATGATTTTTAAAAGCATTTTTATCAAATTTGTGTGATGTTGAGCGGAAAAATATATTAAACAAGAGTAATAAAAGATATCTTGTACATTTCCTTAGTGTGTAAATTAGAAAGTCAAAAGTCAAGTATCTGCACAAATTTGTACTTGAAAATCAATTACTCGAAAACTTAATAATTAATTTATTTAATAATGATAGTTATTTATATGAATTACAATTACCAAACAAAATAATATTTATAATAATTATATAAGAGAAATAATCTTTTCTCATTCTCTTATTTTCTTTTTGAATTTATAAGTTCTCTTTCTTATATAATAATTATAATAAAAATGATATTAATAATAATATCTTTATTAATTTTTATTATTATATAATGAAAATACTAACTTTATATTATATATATATATTTATATATATATATATTTATAATATGTAGCAGAATAATAATACCTTTATTATTACCATTAATAATAATAATAGTACTAATGTTATATATATATATTTATTTATTTGTTTATATATATATATATATATATATATATATATATATATATATATATAGAAAGAAAATAACTAAAATAAAAGTTGTAGAAATTAAAAATATTTATATATTGATAAAGAAAATGATTGAAATAAAAGTTGTAGAAATTATGAAACACACACATATAAGTTGAATAAATTAATATTATATATATATATATATATTATAATATATTATTTCCTATCATGTGTGGGGACCCGATGCCAGGTTAGCGGGAGCTAATTCTACACCAGTTTTGGGGTAAGTCCCATAGTAGCATATTCATACTGAGTGATTTAAAAAATATAATATTTAGTCATCAAATATAATTCGTTTATTCTTTAATTTAGAAATATCACAAAGATCTAAATAAAACAAAAAAAATTACAAACTTCAAACAGACTCAAAAGCAGTAAATCAGCAGGTAGCAGTATTATCACTGCCTGATCCTTAGCGCCTTTCCTCTAGATGAGCGCCTAATCTGGGCACATTTCAAAAGTGCGGGCATTTGAATATCAGTTAGTTGTGAAACTAAGTACTGATAGATGTCAATTTTAATTATTAAAAAATAAGCAATTAATCTTTAATTTGATAGAAAATAAAAAGATGTACAAATTTATCCATGCAAATAATTTAATTGCACTGAAATTTTAGCATAAAAATAATTATAGTCACAAAAATATATAGAATTTTAGCGTTTGATATTTGGCGCAAAATATGATTTTGTTGGGTAAGTACAAAATCGAAAAATAATGGGGGTCAATTTTGGGTTACATCTCCCATCTTCGTTCTATATCTATCCCCTCAAAGGTTTATCAGTATAGGCTATTTATGTCTCCCCGATGTTAGACATCCCCGTCCTAACATTTGTCTGATCAAATTAAAAATAGATCAATAGTAAATCATGCTATTCGGTTATCCAAACTGTTTCATATATCATTTTATGTGACTTTTAAAGCACTTTTATCAAATTATTGCGATGACGAGAAGAAAAATATATTAAACGAGAGTAATAAAAGACATATGATACCGTTTCCTAGTGTCTGAATCCGAAAGTCAAAAGTTAAGTATCTGAATATTTTGTACTTAATAAGCAATTACTCTAAAACTTAATAATGTATTTATTTAATTGTATTTATTTAATAATTATTTCTATGAATTATAATTACGATATAAAATATTATTTAAATAATTATATAAGAGAGAAATAATTTTTTTTTCATTCGTATTTTTCTTTTGAATTTATAATTTCTCTTTCTTGTATATAATACAATAATAATAATAATATTAATAATAATATCTTTATTAATTTTAATTATTATATAACAACAATACTAAATTTATATTATACATATATATATATATACATATTTATAATATGTAGCAGAATAATAATACCTTTATTAATAATAATAATAATAATAATAATACTAATAATAACATTAGTAATATTATATATACATATATATACATATATTTATAATATGTACCAGAATAATAATACCTTTATTATTACCATTATTAATAATAATAATGCTAATAATAATAGTAGTAATATTATATATATATATATATACATATATTTATAATATATACCAAAATATTAATACCTTTATTATTACCATTATTAATAATAATAATGCTAATAATAATAGTAGTAATATTATATATATATATATATATATATATATATATTATAAATAAGAAAATTTGAAATAAAAGTTACAAAAAATAAAATATTTATATATAAATAAAGAAATAAAAGTTGTAGAAATTAGAAAATACACACACATACACACACACAGACACACACACACACACACACATATATATATATATATATATATATATAAAAATGATTGAAATTAAAATACATTAAAAATATATAATAAATAAATAAATAAATAATATGTCTATCTATATATCTCGCCCTCCCCTGCTTGCCCGGCCCTGTGTCGCCCTCGCCCTCTCCTCCCTCCTCCCTCCCTCCTCCTCTACTCTCCCTCTCCTCTCTCTCTCTCTCTCTCTCCCTCCCTGCTTGCCCGTCCCTGTGCCGCCCTTCGGCCCTCTCCTCCCTCCCTGCCTCCCTCCCTCTCTCTCTCCTCTCTCTCTCTCTCCCGCCCTCCCCTGCTTGCCCGGCCCTGTGCCGCCCTTCGGCCCTCTCCCTCCTCCCTGCCTCCCTCCCTCCTCTCTCTTCTCTCTCTCTCTCTCTCTCTCTCTTCTCTCTCCCTCTCTCTCTCTCGCCCCCCCGCCCCGCCTGCCGTTCCCGTTGGCGCTTCTGCCTCTCCCTCTCTCTCTCTCCCGCCCCCCCGCCCCTCCCCCCCTCCCCGTTCCTGCCCTTCTGCCCTCTCTCTCTCTCTCTATCTCTCCCTCTCTCTTCGCGCCCCCCTTCCTGCCGTGCCCGTTGCCTCCCTGCCCCTCCTACTCCTGATTATTATTATTAATAAAAAGATTCATATATTTCTCATTTTTAACGATTGATGAGGCTTTATTGTTGGTCGGCGAGGGTAACCCGTGGTGGTCGAGGAAGAAGAGCAGGAAGTAGAGGGGAGAAGAGTGGGGGAGGAGTGGGAAAGGGGAGAGGAGGTAGGATGATGAGTGGGAGGAGGAAGGGGGGAGGTGGTGTATTTTTAAACTTTTCTTTTAATTTTCTCTCCTCTTACTCTTTTCATTTCTCTCTCTTCCATTATTCTAATATGAAAATTTTGACTTCTCTTCCTTTTAAATATTTTAAGTGTTCAAATTGTTTTTCTCTTTCTTATTCTCTCTCTTCTTTCTCTCTTATTTCTCTTTTCTTTCTCTCTCTTCCATTATTTCCAAAAAAATTAACAAAATTTGACACATATGTGTATATTGATGAGATGAACACACTCTCATATTTTTTTTTAATTTAGAGCAATATTTTATTTTTTATTAATTTATGAAGATAAAAACTTCAAAAATTAATTATATTCAATTCAGAACTCTAAATTCGACGAAACTTTTTATGTATTTTTTTATAATATTCTTAATCTAACGACACCAAAGTCGCTGAATTTGAACTTGTATTTAATTTTCCTAATTTACTGAATTAATAAAATTTTCATAAATTAATTCATGAGTATCTGTTGTCCGGATTGCTCCCAAACTTGGGCATTATGATCACAAAAATATACTCTATCCGACGGTATGGTTGGTTTGCCCTAATTTTGAAGTTGCCCGGGATCCTGATTTTTGAGTCGAAGTTGGTCATAATTTGGATGGTAAACGACTTGAGACATTACATCATGGGTCCCTTAATTTGTGCACACCCTCTAACTTATAATGCTAAGAAATACATTATTCAAAAGAGGGGTTTACAACCCTATAGAGAAAAGCTCTGAGTCTCCTCCTCTCTTCTTTGAGGAAGCGTGAAGCTCGTGGAGATGCTAACGGAGCTTATGGGTATATTGCCATTGAGGTGTGAAGCTTGGTTCTTTCTCTGTCCCTTCCATTCTTTGTGTAGTAAATCTTGGCATGTGCTAACTTCCTTACATCGTTTTCCCAATTATTCATTAGGATTAAAGAAACATTTATAAAACATGTTTTTTTTTGGAGGTTTAACAAACTTATGCCTTGTTTTGACTTATGTGGTAGATTTAGTTTTTTTAGACCTTTGCTATTGTATCTCATTCCTCTGCTATTGCTCCCACTCAAACTAACCCTAAAGCCACTCTCAGATACGACTTATTAGAAGATGGAGATCGATATTTGAACGATGAGAGTCAACCGAAGCAATACTTGATATATGAAACCAATACAAATAAGAAATAAATGTAACACAACAAAACTAAGGCACAAACCACAAGCATATAAGCACAATAGATTTTACTTATAAAATTCAAGAATGAGAAAAATCATGGGGTCACACTATCATAGGGAATACTATTAAAGATATGAATACAGAGTTATTGAAAACTCTTTAAATCACTTAGAGGAAGAAATGAATAATTGCCTTTGTGGGTTCTTCTTCTCCTCTCAAGTTTTTTTTTGGTCTCGTTCTAGGGTTTCAAGCTCCTTAGCCATTATAAGACTTTCTCACAGAAAATAGGACACAACAAACTCAGTCATATACTTTAGACTTATATATGCGACACTAAACTAGCCACATAGTGCCATAAATAGTCCATATTACAACGCCACAAATAGGATACTTTGCCGCAGGCGTCTGGGAACGCCTGAGCGCCTGACTTACTTTCTGTTGGATGATGCTGGGTGCCTGGCCTATTGTCTGCTGCTTCTTTTGGGCACCCAGGGGTGCGCTTGGGCGCTTGGCTTACTATTTGTTCCTATTGTTGGGCTCCCAGAGGCATACCTGAGTGCAATACTCTCTGCCCAGCTGTTGTTGGGCGCTTGGCCTACTGTTTGCTGCTTCTTTTGGGCACCAAGGGGTGCGCCTGGGCGCTTTGATTACTATTTGTTACTGTTGTTGGGCTCCCAGAGGCATACCTGAGTGCAATACTCTCTGCCAGCTATTGTTGGGCGACCTGGCCTACTGTTTGCTGCTTCTTTTGGGCACCTAAGGGGTGCGCCTGGGCGCTTGGCTTACTGTTTGTTCCTGCTGTTGGGGCTCCCCCCAGAGGCATACCTGAGTGCAATACTCTCTGCCAGCTTGTTGTTGGGGGGCGCCTGAATCTTGGCATGTAGCTGCTATTGGGCGCCCAGAGGAACACCCGAGCGCTTGTCTTGTTATTGGCTGATGTAGTTTTGCCTTGAAACTAATCGAAACTCCAATTGCACTTTCCCTTGATAACCCAAATGGGCTCCGCATCATAACACAAATAACCCCTAAACCTTGGCTCATGTTAAGGCAAGCCATTTTCTCTTAGTGAGAATAATCAAGCCCAACAATTTCTATCAAGCAACATTTTTACTCAGGAAACCAACAACTACGTCAGGTAAACTCAAAGGGGAAAAATTCCTGCGACATAATTATATTTCTCGAGACAACTATTATTCTTTAGAAAGAAACTAAGAAGAAGATTTATCGGAGCTATATAGTTCCAAGCGCACTTAGAATTTTCCTTCATATGTCTAAGAACACACCATAGAGCGATCAAAGAGATTTGTTGGAACTTCGTGAAGGCTGCTCTTAGGAATAGTTGGTAGAGATAGTTGCTAAATAGTTAAATGAGTTTGTCTTTAGGGTTTTGTTTTGTTTTTTTCTATAGCATGTTCAAAATAATAAATAAGGACATGTCATATTCCTAGTCTAATTAGTTCTTTTACCACATTTTTTTTTTGAAATTGTGCAAGAGAAGAGCCCGTGTTATCATATCAAATCAAATATAAGTATCATTGTAAAAATAGCAAATTAAGAAAAGACATTAAACCAAAACATAACCAAGATAATTTGAATTTGCAAAATAAAAATTGATTATGGGATTTGGGAATCAAAACTCTCGAAGGAAGCAAGATGGTGCCCGTGATGCTTCGAGGTTGCTTACTCACGTAGTATCACAAAGCCGAATGGAGGGAGTATTTCATTCATGGTTTAACTAGAAACATATAATTGAAGAAAAATCAAGGCTCTCATTGGAGAATCATTTCCACATCTCCTTCACAATACTACTTTAGAAGGAAACAATCATAACTTTTTCATAACTTCAAGCAAGGCTATGTAAGAGTGCGTCTTACCTAGAATAAGTCCAACTATGCAATTTTTCTACTATTGCTCGCCATAGAAGGAGATGAGATCAGAAGTCGGAGGAACATATGAGAGAGCTAGCAACTTTGATTCTTCTTGCACCAAGAAAAAAAGAGACTTTCAAGGCACGCCCGTGGCAAGTGCAAAACCTTGTCATTGTGGAGAAGGGGTTTGACTCTTTAAGCCCGCTTGCTATCAGCGGTGATCCATAAGGGCGCCGCGCCGTCAAGAGAAACCCTAAGAGTCCCTCCCGTTCAAGGAAAACCACGAATTTAAGCAACTATCCAAACTCCTAAAATTAATGCTCCTCGTGTGTATTATAGTAGTTTTATTTAGTAACATTTTCCTTCTCTACTATTATTGGCCAAGTCATAAATCTTTAAGCAACTATCTTCTTCTCCCTCATTTAGATCCCAGCAAGAGTGAGAGAACATCTAGTGGTAATATACAATTATCTCTAACAACATTACTTTTCTTGTATATAATATTTTTTATTTTAATATAAGAGTATTGTTACATGGCTCCAAAATATCTCCCAAAATATATTGATGATTAGAATTTAGAGAGTTAAGTGAAATAAAATTAACAGTTAAATCTCATTTAGATCCTAATCATCCATATTTTTTGAGAGATATTTGAGAAGTAACATTTTTTTTAATATAAAATAAAGAGAAGCTAAAATATTGGGCATTACATATAATTTAAAATAAAAATGTTGATGGAAAGCAATTGATTTGCATGGGATCATAGGGATTTTATTATTGGATGGCCGACAAAATAAGACCCTCAAATCTCCCACCACATTCAAAAAGAAAAGTATTGCCAATATTCTTTCATTTTATCCATTTTGTATGGACTGAACTCAATTCATCCAACTTTTTCTTGTTAACTGAATCAAATTCCAATCATTTAATTTAAAGCAAAAATCAACAGCTAATATTCGAATAGCATTATATATTAAGATTGAGCTAAACGAATCCCAATTTTTCTTTTTTGATTTTTTCAGATTTAAATGAAGAACTCCTCTGTCTTTTTTTTCTTGTTTTCTGTACAAAATTTAAATGCAGAAGAAGTGTGATGAAACACAGAATCAACGCCAGAAAGAAGCTGTGTACGTGCATCCTAAAATATGAATATATGTTGAGAAAATTAATTAATCTGCTGCTTCAAATACGGCACATACACATATATAGAGGGGAGGGGAGGAGAGAGGTAGCTATACCCCGGAGGCGGCGGCAGAGTCGTGAGGGTGCTGAGAAGAAGGTTTGGGGGCGTGCCTCTTCCTCTTCTTCTTCTCGAAGGGGATGCCTCTGGCCTTGGCTTGGGACTCTCTGACCTCCCTTAGATAGACCCGGACGACGCTGGTGGCGAACGGGTTGGAGTCGGGCTGGCCGCCGGTTTCCTCGAAGGCGGCCCGAAGGCGGCCTATGAGGGCGTCCAGGGAGCCCCAGGCCTGGCGCAGCGGGCAGGGGCAGGGCCCCGCCGGGTTGGGCTGCCCGAAGTGGGGGCACCCTTGCGCGTGCACCTTCGTCTTCCCGAACTGGTCCAAATATTTAAGGAACTCGATCACGTGGGTCCCGCTGCACCGGGCCAGCGACAGCGGCGGCTTGTGGTTCTTCAGGTGCTGCAGGAACGTGTTCCAGTCCCGCCGTTTCTGCGACTCGTAGCGGCTGGGCTGGGCCGGGCCGGACGACGAGGCAGCCCGCGACGGGGCTGGGGTTGGATCCGGTTCACCTGGGCCGGAGGCTGTGGCGGCGGGTGGATCCATGGGACGGATCTCCGCCGCCGGTTGCGTGCCGGGTCTGGCTTTTGATTCCGAGCCGGGATGGATTGACCCGGTCGAAACTGGGGACGGGGAGGGGGGGTGTCGAGGGCGAAAGTCTTGGTGGAGAGGGAGGGCTGATGGGCTGTTTTGAGAAACAAAAAAAGGGTGGGGGTGGGCCCGATATGATGGGTCGGTCTGATGGGATTGCCACCGGTTCGGACCGCAGCTCTCCCTGCTGCTTTCGAGATGGATCGGATTAGCGCCGCCCCTTCATCCATCAAAAATCGCCGCAAGTTCTTAAATCTTATGGTCCCCGTAAGCCTATGCTGTCCGATTTCATATTTATTTATTTATTTATTTTTTTAATAAAAAAATAGAATCCTATTATTCAACTGATTCTCGTAACTTTAATAATAGTTGTGAGTTAGAGTTGACAATTTGATCCGAAACTTGAACTCGAGATAATGTTAGGGCATAGCATTACCCTAACAATTGTTTTGTCAAGCGATCACAATCGTTTGTTGCTCCCATGTTGCCTCTCGTGAGTGCTCGTGTTACCTGCATTTAGTGCACTTGCAGGCGCAAATGGTGAACACATGGTTTTGTTGGCTCCGATTCAGAGCATGATTCTTGATCCTAATTGCAGATACACATGTGAGCGGGAGATTATTAAAAAACTACAGTTATGTATTTGTTCCATGTTGTTTGTGGATGCAAATATAAAGTGGTTTATATATAGAGAATAGCTCTAAAACTTGCTGGCTATATATATATATACTTATCAATTAATTTAAGACCCATATCTTAAGTTAATTAGGGGTTCAATTAATTCTAATTATTAAGGTAGATAATTAAAATAAAACAACAAATGGATATCACTTGCTATCTTAGATTCTTTGGCAAATTTCCTTAAATGCTGCTATGCTTTGAAACTTTAACTAATTGTTCATAAAGCATTGCATAATAATAACTATAATTACATGAGTTTCACTCAGGGTAGATTAGTCTATACAGATATTGAGCCAGGGCTAACTAGACTGCACATATTCTTGAGGGGGAATGTGTGGCTATATATAAGAGATCACGATACAGATAGTTGGGTAGACGTACTTAACTCCTCTACTTATTTTGAATGAGCCCACAGAATGTACTTGAATATTAATTAATAATAATAAATTGCTTACACATTGCTTTACAGTTAATTCTTAGTGTAATTCAATTTTGTTTCCTTTACTATAATTACATATAAGTTGCTAAAAATATTTACTATAGTTCATATATAAATGTTTATTGCTTAATCACTCTTTTGTAGGATAACCTAGTGTACTTAGCCTATTTACTTACTTTACTTTACTATCATTTACATATAGTTTTAGATTTGTTTTCTTTCTTATATTGCATTGTGCACCTTAAATTGCACAACCTAAAATGTAATATCCTTAAACTAAAATAGATAGAAACTTTAAAATGTGCTTAGACTTTATAAGTATAACCATTTATTTTCCTTTTATTGGATGTGCCATACCGTATTAAAAATCAAATATTACTGATCATAAGCCTGGAGTGGAGTTAGCTGGTGAGCCACAAGAGGACCTAGAGATTCAGGAGTAGATTTGAAGACCCTTGGAGTTTCTTACTTTGGTTTTCATTTTGGTGAGAATGAGAGTTTATTTTTTTTTATTAAATGTTGTAAACTTAAGTTATATGGATTGTGTTATTTATTAAATCTGAGGCAAATAATTTTCTTTTCTTGTTCTGGGATGAATGTTATGAAATGAATGTTTATTTTTCTTATAAATGCATATGTGTTTCCTATCTTATAGATCCTTTGCCTTAGTAGGGCTCAATAATGGATTATGAAACACTAATTTAGTATTAAGTACTACAGTGGAACTTAGTGTTAGGGTAGGACTTTTAATATATCACTTGGCCATTACAGTTGGTATCAGAGAAGGTTAAGATAAGAGGAAGATAGATGCAAAAAAAATTCCATTACAATCACATCAGTAAAATATGGGGAAAATGAACTATAAAAATATTAGGATAAGTTAGTGACAATTAGTTAGAGTAAACACTAAGAGTAAGAATAATAAGGCTTAATGGTTTTGAACAGAAGGCTGACATTGAGACAAACATAAGTTATTACACTAGACTATTCAATTTATGTTGGGATACTGCAAACCAATAGTACACTCAATTTGGAAGACCAAACTCTGGAGTATCCATGGCTGGATTGTAAGTTCTCAGTAAGATACTCAAATCTTTTATCTACAGAGGAACTGACCTAGTTCCATTAACAAGAGAGTGGTTGCATAGAGTGACAGACAACTTCTATGTTATTGGAGGTCTAGACTCTGCCCAACTCCAAATACTGGATCAACGGTAGGAGGAAGCTGCTGATGATTGGTGGAGAGATGCATATATAGGGATGGTCAGAGAAGGCAGGAGACATCATCGTCCACCAAGTTTCATAGATTTTTATGTTCTTTTCTATTCAAAATAATTCAAGTGAATGTACCATTTTGATGATTAATCAAACCTTAGTATTTTTTATTTATTTCAAAGTATTCAGTATTGTACTCAAAATGATTTGATTAATAAAAATATCATTTCCTTTTTTCTTGAATTAATTTATTATTTCATTTTCTAGAATGAATCCTGATTCAAATCCTCTTCTACTTCCATTAAACAATGGTAACCACAGAGTTCTCATCCACTGCTGATGTGATTAGGATGATGGTGAAGTTGGTAAAGGTCCTAGAAGAGGCACAAACTCAGGCTGCACAAAGATGTCTAAACCCACCGAACCAACATGTTATTCAAGTCAACTCTACTATAACTCAAGGATCAGTTGTGGATGAATTCCTTCATGCATTCTTTCGCTTAATAATCGGGATTAATCGAACCCCCAATTGACTTAAGATATGGGTTTTAAATTAATTGATATTCCTTCACTAAGTTAAGGAGCTTCTAAGGTCTTAGCCTCACAGATGAATTCACTAACTAAATAAAACCTAACTATGGTGCCATTCACATGATTCTAGGAATTTTTTTAAGAGTTCCCCAAAGTTTAAACAAAAAAATCTAATACTACCAACATAAGAACTCATGTTTAAATGACTTGGCTTTCCACTGAACCTTCATGTTCACTAATAATTCATAAATCATCTGAAATGGAATTTCAGTTCAATCTTGTCTCCCTCATGACCTAATCTCTTAAACATTCCAATATGTAATATTCATATATTACCTAAGCTTTCATCCACCTTCACTCACTCACCTAAGATGATTAAATAATATCTAAAGGCACAAGCTACTCTACTCTAGGGTTTAGAGGTCACAATTGTATGCAATTCTCAACATGCCAAAATTAACATATATTTTGAGTCCCAAAAGTCAACTTCTTCATTTGTTATCATATTTGAGTAAAGTCAGCATGATTACACTCCCTATAACATAATATGAGCATTGATAGTGAGTAAGATTAATTTTGAGTTGATTTAATATAACTAGTGTTTTGACCTAAACTATAGCAAAATTAATATTCAAATTGAAAAATAATATCACCATAGTAATCTTAACATTTTTCTGAGTACTTTGAGATATAAAATTGATATATTTGGATCAGACATTAAAAGATATGAAACTTTGAAATTTGAACTAAATTAACTAATTTATAAAAAAATATGCCCATTACTGTTTCTAAGCACTGCCTGCACATATGGCTGCTTCGCGTGTATGCTAGCAGCCAAACGCACGTACACGATGATCGAGCCCGGGCATGAAGCTACGCGGGTCGGGCCCGACCTGGCCAACCCACACTGTAGTTCTCCCTCATCGAGGCAACGGGGTTCGAACTAGGGCCTCATATTGCTTGGCGATCGGTGGGCCCCAGAAGGTGAGTCTCATACCAATTCGATGGGTACCTAAATCCCAAATTGATTCCTCCTATAACACCATGATTCATGATTCTCTAAGTTAGGGCTCACAGGCATTGTTGGAGATTTTTGCTCCAAAGAATGTTGGGCCTCAATCGGGCTCGATCAAGCCCGATTGAGGCATGATGATCATTCATAAGGTATTGAAATGGATATTCGAAAATCAATGGAAATGAGATTGCAACCGAAAGCAAGGGAACATGGAGTACATCGTCTCTGCTGATCGTCAGTTGCACAAGTCTTGATCTGAGCCTGGACCAGTTCCTCAAGTCCCCTATGTCATCTAATCCCCAAATAATATGCTGGAGTGAGCTTGGCCTGACATTGAGCCAGAGAATCAACGGTTCTGCCGTCAATTCAAAGCAAAGCATTGCCCCATCCTCGGCTTTGGGAATGATGGTTTAGATCGGATCTGGACCGTCTGATTTTCCTTGACGATCAGCGGCTGATCTTCTGTTTTTCGAAGGCTAAAAGTCGAATGAATTAATTAATTATTAATTAATTAATTGATAATACTAATTTAATTAAATGCAATATATTATCCAAATGATCTCTAAAAATTCTCAAAATTTCACCCATAACTAATTTGGGTGTGAGGAACTCAAAAATAATTTTTTTTTGTTTTGAGGTCTAAATAATTATCTCAATTTTTTAAATTAATTAAATTTATCAAATTATTGATTTCACTCAAATGACTATGATTTCCACCAAAACTTTAGGGATTAGTATTAAGAATATTTTAAGACTAAGGGCTAGTTTCTTAAGCTAATTTGGTGATTAAAATTCAAGTAATAACCACAGGTTGTTACAGACCCCCCTCCTTAAAATAAGTGTCATCCTCGACACTACCTAGCTAAAATTTAAATGTCATAGAATATTTATGTGTTTAGTGATGTATTTGCTTACTCAAAATTGCTCTGGATACTTTTCCTATGCTTCCTCCTCTTTCTCCCAAGTTGCTTCTTCAACTGTGTGATTTTGCCAATGAATATATTGGCTTGGATCTAGCAAATGCCTCCTCAAAGAGGATACATGAAATACATTATGTACAACTTAGAAGTCTTATAGTAGATCTAGTCTGATTATTTTAGCTGATATACAAAAGGGTCCTACATATCTAGGACTTAGCTTCCCAGAAATTCCAAATCTTTGCGTGCTTTTCATAGGTCTAAATTTTAGATAAATCCTGTCATTTTCCTGAAATTCTAGCTGTTAGTGCCTAGAATTATGATACTTCTTCTGTTTATCCTGAATTACTAACTTTCTTTTCTTAATCAGTTGTATATTCTTATTTATTTCTTTTATCAATTTAGATCCATACAGTTGTGTATCAACCACTTCAGTCTAAGCTATGGGGGTGCCACACTTCATGCCGTACAATGCCTCATAGGGTGCCATCCTTTTTCTATACTGAAAACTATTATTATAAGCAAATTCCACTAAGGCTAAATGTTCTTCCTCATCTCCACCAAAGTTCCGAATACACAAACACAATAAATCTTCTAAAATATGATTTACTCACTCTATTTATCCGTCTGTCCGCGGATGGAATGTTGTAGTCATAGCTAGATTGTTTCCAAGATCTTGCTGCACAGCTTGCCAAAATTGTGAAGTAAATCTTTTATCATGATCTAATACTATCATCTTAGGAATTCCATGGAGTCGAATGATCTCCTTGAGGATATCTCAATAAATAGGAATATCTCAACATACATATGAGTTCAAATTTGAGGATACCTCAACAAACATGAATAAATGGTTTTTTTTTTTTCAAAATATTCAAATTGATTCTATTTAAAAGGGAGGGTTGGTGTAATATGCACCCTCCATTGCATGAATGTTCTTATGTTTGAATAGTGTCATAGAACTTGGATCCTTAGAAAATAAGAATTTTAAATTTTCATAGAGTAGAAACATATGACGACCCCTAACAGTCTCCAGAATAATACTCTTACTAATTCAATTATGATTAGGTAGTTGATCACCAAGTACAATTTCAAATTAGATGCTAAGTATATGAACATGAAAATACAAAGTCTACAAAGTGTAGAAGCAAAAAGGGAATCATCCATCCATACATTCAGCCTAAAATAAAAAGGGAACATACATCTAAGAAAGAAATAAAAAATGCATCCAGAACAAGTTATAATTTTATAAATTAAATTTAATTGCAAGAAAAGTTTCTCTCTCTCATTAAAAATAAATCTAAAAGCTATAAATAGAAACTAAGTAGCAGACTCCTTGAACACCTGCTCCTCATCCACACCTGGCTCTTCGAATAACTTCAAGTCCATTGTGTTGGGTTCACATGCCAGGGCCCCAACAAAAAAAAAAAAAAATCTTATGTTAGATATTTGTTTAAGTACATTTTTGACTAATTTAATAATTTAATACTATTTAAGGATATCACATTTATGCATTTGTGTAATAATGCATAAAATAATGTAAAAGGTGAAGTTACAACTAAATCAAGTTATAACTAGCAAATTAAGGTAACTAGATACGTACATTATTGACCGTGAGATGTAGAACGGTTAGGCATAACACTATATGCAAAAAAGATTGAAATGAAAACTGGCATGAATATGACCAAAAGACATGCTAAATAGAGTATACTATAAATGAGTACCGATACAACATACTAGCAAAAGTAATAGAAGTAAATGCTGTAACATAAAGAAATGCTACTATAAATAAATATTGAAAGAGTGACTGCATAATAAATTGTAAAGAAACTAAATGTAAAACTGCATTAGCTGATCTGAAATATGAAATCATCTAGCTACTCATAGTTAGAGCTAAGCTGACTTGAACTGAACTAAAATAGTCAGTAGTACATATGCAATGTTTATTTTATCTTGTTTTACCTCGCAACTACAAGTATGCATAGAAGCAGCTGAGGAGTCAAGCACATTTGCAAGACTAAGTGGGGGTTCTTCAAATTTACACAAATCTCCCCAATGAGTATGTGTAAGTATCATTATTTCCCCTTACAATCTGCCTGTGGTTCATAATGTGCACGCATAGTCCCTACTACTATGTTTTCATTTTCATGCACAAATCTTATTTTAATATTTTATAAGGAATTGACTCAAAGAAAAGTGACAAATCAAGGTTAAATCAAAGCAGTATAACTGAAAATATGTGATATCCATTATTGTCTAATTATCTAATCTAACTACTCTAAAAATATACAAGCTCAAAATCTCTATCATCCTACTATCTTGTACCTTTTCGGACTAATGGTCCTAAGATCACAAGGTTATAATTGATTTAGTTTTAACTCAAAAATCAGAGATGATGCTTATTAAATTTGACTTCTCAATCAAAGATATATGTCCTAACATTTTTGATAAAGAATTTCTATCTTCTATAACATAAATAGACCAAGCATTAAGTGTAAGGTTTAATATTCTTATTTAGGATCAAATCTTCTGATTCTAAGACTCTAGCTACTCAAACTTAGACATTAATAAGGATTAAGACTTAATGGGTGTATACAATTTAATTAAGCACTAAAAATTATCCAATCACTAAAGAGGAATTAGGGGTCTATACTAAGGATTTTAGCATTTCTTTAATTTTTATGATTAAAATATTATTATATTAAGAGTAAAAATTGACTTTGCAATTTAATTATCCAATTATTGATACTTCTGCTTAATCCAAAAAGCTATTGCCTAAGTAGTCAAATGACACCTTTAGCATCACCTTTGGGTATCTAAGTGTGGCGCCCCGCCCCCACCGTGGTCTTGTTAACACATATGTTAACATGATTATAGTAGAGTGGTCATCAAGACACATCCCCCCATTTAAACTAAGATTAGATTCTTACCTAACCCTTCAATAATTGAAGGATGTGACCTATTTAAACTGAGTATCTCTAAATGATCATACAGAAGATAAAGTGCGGAAGCAAGAAATGAGACATCCATTAAACCATAATTATAGTCAAAAGTAAACATCCAACCATCTCAGAACATAAGTACAGTAAATAAAAGTACATCTAGAATTATTACAATATTTATTGAAAATTTATCAAAAAGAAGAAATAAGTGCTCATCCTCTCAAAAAAAGAAAGATAACTAAGCAATAACAGGTTGCTTTTCCTCCTGGCCAAGCTGCTCACCAGAAGCAAGCTCAATGAATAGTTCTGAATTTGACATTGTGGGTATCACAATGCCAAGGCCCCAACCAAGAAAAAAAAATTTTAGTTAGACAATTATCTTAGTACATCTTTGGCCGATTTAATGAAATTTACATTCTTTAAGACATCACATTAAAAATTTAAACCAATAATAGCTAAATAGGGAGTAGTAAGCTACAAGAAAACTAGAGAGCTATGAATCATACATTTATAACTCATAAAAAGAGATTATGTAAAACAACATACCTCAAATTAGGAGCTGCAACAAGGTCAGACAATAAATATACATATAACCGCAAATACTGAAACTACTGAAAGAGAAGCATATTCTAACATGCTTATGATCATACAAATATATGCAAATTTATAGTAAACTGAACTGATGTATTTTAATATACTAAAACAAGCATCTAGTATAGCTAGCATCCTAACATGCATAGATAAAACAAGTATTGTGAAACTGAACAGAACTGATAAATACGCTGAAAATAGAAAGTAACCACAAAGGTGAAAAAGAAGAGAATTGTCCAATAAAGCTACTGAAACTAATTGAACTAAATTGGACTAAACTAAACTGAACTAAATAAACATATACCTATATTAGTACTACCTTAACAGAGATTGAATATCATACCACTGAAACAAAATTAGTCTTCAAGAAATATCTAGCCAACCATAAAGTAAGATCTGAGTCAGAATAAAGAATTAAACATATGGCATCTAACCAACCACAAAGCTAGATTCAAGTTGATCCTCTAGAAAAGACATATACCATCTAACCAACTACAGAGTTAGACCCAAGTCATTTCTATCAAAGAAAAACAAAACTAAAGAGGCATACTAATTAGAACACACTCTATAAATTTGATCTGACATCTAAATCATAGAACTAAAATGCTGGACTTACTAAATTATTGTGAATATAATTTATGCATTCAAAACTAATGTAGAATACTAATCAATTATTCTATGTTAAATTGATATGTTGAAAAGTATAAGACTCAAATACAAGGAATGCAAAGAAACAAAGTTCAATAGTGAGCAAGATTCTACTAAAAACATATGTGATATATATTGTTGTCTATTTCATTCATTCTATATATTCTAAGAGAATACAAGTCTAGGATCTCCAATATCCAACTATTGAGTAAAATCTCAGATTTACGACCTTATAAAGTTAAACATGATAGGTTTTAATTTAAAATTAGAAATGTTGCCTACAAAGGTTAAATAAATAATCATTTGTCTTGATTTGATATTTTATCCAACCCCAAGCCAATCTTGATTGAAATAATCAAGATTAAAGATTTTAGAGTCAGAATCCAAGTATGGGATTCAAACTCTAAAATCCAAGGTGCTAAAATTTAAGGGTCTAAAGTTCCTCACAATGCTTAATCAAGAGGTTGGGAAGATTAAAGGAAATGAAACTAAGATCCAAAAATGGGAATTTCAATACTTAAGATTGGCTGCAATTAACTAAACTCAAAAGATAAATAAATTAGTCTTAAGATTCAAATCCAAAAATAAAAATCAAGGATTCATCCTATTGAGCAACCCATTTTACTCAATAGAATGAAACATATCCTATTTATACACATAAGCATTTAAGAAGGAATTTAGGTCAAGGAATTCAATAAGAGGATCACTAAAGGATTTAAGTTAGGCAAAACCTTAAGAGAAGTCTAATAAATTAAATATTTAAATTTCTACTAATTTAGTAAGCAAATGAAGAGTTTAAAGATGACATAGTGTAGACTTAGATTCTCATAGGGAATTTAAGGACTTAACTTAATTAAGGATTGATGAAAACTAGGGTTTCTAATTAAATCAAGATAACAAGCCTATAAAGATCCAACTAAGATTATAAACACTTAATTTACTATTCTAAAGGCAAAAATATAGATTTCTAGGGTTCAATGGCACTTAAACTTACTTTTGGGCAAAATGACCAAAAAGCCCCTCCTTAAAGTGAAAAATGAGACTTTTGGATATAGGGCTCCAAATTTGTTTAATTAATGCCAAATGGTTTCTTACTGTCTGATAGATAGAAATAGATGTTTGCGCTTGCACGCAAATATACATGGTCTGAAGTAATAATGGAAGGCAAGTTCCAAGAATTATCGTCCTCAGGGAGTGATGAGTTCTGATAATAAGGTGTATCTACTTTTAATAATGTTTAGAGAATTATGTTTTCGGTTTTTGTGGCTCCTAGTTTAATAGATCAAGATTTTGATTTAATATACTATTTGATAAAGAAAGGAGAGTTGGGTTTTCATCATGTAAATTATAAGGGATTGATGTCGTACTCGCATTCATGCAACTTTTAATGGACTTGTTGTCATGCTAATTAATCAAGTGAATATAATGTTCCTTAGATTGGCCCTCTAATTCTGACTATTTCAAGTCTAGTGCACAAGATGAACACACAAGGGTTCAATCTTAGCACTTACTCTCATCTAATTGTATTAAATTATTACGATTTCTTACATTTAAGTTATCAAAATAACATTTTAGTTCAGCGATCACACGAGCTTGATTTGCACTCAATTAGCATCACATGCTACATGCGCAGTCTAGCTTAGGAAGTGAATTGTTGGGCCACATGGACTATGACACATCATCCGTTTGCTCTCAACAATTCCTCTTCCTCCTTTGTCGTATGCTGAGCTACGGAGCTTGATTGGGTGGCTCTTGGCTCACACGCGTCGACCCCTTGAATGAGCTCAAAGAATAGTGCATCTAGGCTCAAGAGCTTGTCACTGGCCTATGAGCACTAAAGCACTTATTCTTGGCTTCGCACTAATTGGTGAGTAATGGGGAACAAGAGGATATAAGTTATCAAATCACCCTTACGTTTCAATCTCAAGGTGTTTTTCACCGAGAATCCTCGCGCAGCGAACATGAGTTCGCGGCAAGGACCTTTATGTGCATTCCCTTTAAGTTTGAAATGTGGGAGTGATTTAATGTATTTTGTTATAACCAGTTTTTAAAATAGAAAGACATTCATTCCACAACATGCGAGCAGCAAGTACATATCTAGGAAATAAATTGAACTATATTTTATTCATTGAAAGAAATTCATACAACACTGAGAGTCCATCATACATTTTACATGATGTTGGCCCAACCCTCCCAAAGGAAGGTTTCGCCTTCCATTACAGCAGAAACAAAAGAAGAAATATACAAGAACAAGAACCATTTCATGGTTTTATTAAAAAGAAATCAAAAGGAGGTCGAGAAAAGTACTAGGAATAGCTCTTGTTTGTCGTTCTCTGGTTTCTCATTTCTTCTTGTCTTCTTTCTTTTCCAGTTCTTTGGCAATGTCCTTCCTTCCACTCTACAGCAACGATTATCTACTTCCTTCCTTGGTGAGGACCTCCTCTTCTTTTCTTACAGTAGGCTTCTGATTTAAATCTGAGAGTGTTAAAGAGAGGAACCCCATCTTAGACTTTCTTTCTTCTATTTATAGTGCAGCCTCCCACCCCTTGGAATTAATTGTCGTCCAACCTTCCAACTCTTTTTCCATGATGGCTTGCCTTATAATTTATTCTGTTAAGCTTATTGAAAATACCAATATTAATTGAGTTTGGAGTTAATACAACTCGAAAAGGCAAATGGTTTTGAATTTTGTGGCCTTCCATAAGCTGGCATTCATGTTTGAACCTAACAAAACTTATGATGGGCACTGCGGCGCGTTGTGGCGCTTAGCTTTTTGTATGCAATCCGCTCGGGCGTGCTATGGTGGATGTATTAAATTTTTTTTGATTTATATGTTACCCTTTTTTGTACCACTACAGTGCGGGGAGTGGCTTACTTGCGTTCGGACCCGCTGCGGTGTGTGACGGTAAAGATATTTATGAATTTTTGCCTCTCGCTGTAGCGCGCGGTAGCGGTCGAACTTTCGTGTCACCTCCGCTGCGGTGCGCTATGGCGGATCAATAAATTTTTATTTCATTCTTATTCCGCTGTGGCGCACCGTAGTAGTTGAACCTTCATATCTGATCCGATGCAGCGTGTGGTAGCGGATCAGCAAGTCTTCAAATCCTTTTCACTCTATTGTGGAGCGCGGCAGCGGTTGGACTTTCGTACCAGGTCCACTGCGGCGTGCTGAAGCGGTTCTATTAAATCTTCTTATGCAGTATAGTTTTATAAATGCCGCTGTGGCATGCGGTAGCGTCCATACTTTCGTATTGGATTTAATATGGCGCGCTGGGGTGCGCTACAGCGGTTTTCTTTCAGAAATTCAGTTTCCTTCCAAATTTTGCTCACCTGTCATTTTTTGCCTGAAAATCATGAAAATCCTATCAATGTTGGCCATTCCAAAATAAATTTGTTTGTATTTTTCCAATTATTTTGTTACAAATCTTGAATTTATCACACCCACACATTTAAGCTCTTGCTTTTCCTCGAGTAAGATCATCACATGCTTTTTTGATTTTTATTATTTATGGAATTCAATTGTAAAGTGTCAAGCATTTTATCTTTTAATGGCTTGCCTAACAGTGTGATTTAGAAAATTTTAGCTTCTAGTAGATTCCAATATCTTGTTCTTCATCCCAACTATTTTACTAGTCTCCAATTTCCTTAATCATGATGCCTTCCTCTTAATTATCGAGAATAAAATTTTTAGGAATTCACCACTAGGATATGTTGGAATTAGTGAAGTAGAGCTTAAGTGCCATATGTGCTTCTACTTATAAATTGTAATGAACAATGCTATATTCAGAAGAGATTATTTTCTTCATCCTATTTTTCTTAATTTTCTCATGCCTAAGGAGAGATATTTTTCTTCATCCCAAAAATTCTTATTTTACATTCATTTTCAAAGGAGAGACATTTTTCTTCATCATCCATGAAGTCCTACAGAAGCCCATAACATTCTTATGTTCACCTCTTCCTGCCCTTCTTTCTTAAGTCCTTTAGGTTCCCCACCCCCACACTTAGATTCTTAGCATCATTTCATTTGAACTTGTTTGGGGACTTAAATTAGTTGGAGATGAACAATTGGGTTGGAAAGTTTTAGGGCTGGCCATTTGTTTGATTTCAAGTTATTTCACTTTTGGAGACGAACAATTGGTTTGGAGCACATTGTCAAGATAAGGTCTTTCACTTATTAAATTAACCTTGAATCCATAGCATTCAAATATTCAGAAAAGTTATAATGCGAGCAATTTTCAATATTTTCACAAGCAAATGGGATAGTGAAATTCCAAAACTTATTCAAAGAAAGCAAAATAGCACAAACAGAGTACAAACTAAACTAAAGAAATAACTAAAATAAAAGAAAAGAAAAGATACAACCTTGTCAATCATTGTCTTCTTCATCGCTGTCATCAAATTCTACGTTATCCGGCCAAGGTGTGTTTGGAATCGGATCGCCGGCTGGGAGTTGCGGCAACACAGTCTAGCCCGGTTTTCCTTGCAAGCTCCAATTTTGGAACATGGTTCCAAGAGCAGCATGAAATTTCGTTTGAAATTGCCGTTGTCGGGCGATTTCAGATTTACAAAATTGCATGTCAGTCACCAAGGATTTCCCCAGTGCTACCTGGTAGGTGTGTATCCATGCCAATTCCTTTCCCAAATCAGTTCAACTAGTGAAGGATGAAGCTTTCCTTCCTTTCCCCTTCTCTTCTTGCTCCTCTTTCCTTCATGGGATCGAACATTTATGTTCGTGCAAGAAAGAGGAGCACAAGGAGTGACAACGATGTCATAGGGTAATACCTTGACCCCTTGGGCCAGGCATATCTTAGAAATAAGAGACCCAAATGCAAGTGCTCTGCATGACCTGATCAGGGCATTCCAGAGCTACTCTTGTATGACCCTAGAGTACAGATTTCTCCAGGTTATTGAATGGCAAACATGAGCAGCGCCTATGACCAAGTCACCTTGCTCAGATTCCAGATGGCTTGATGAAGCTGGAGATGAGAACATGCCATGCAATGCTTGAGTCTGCGAGAAGGGCTTGAGGTATATTGGCTAAGTTCCCTCTCCAGCCCGCATTGTTGCGGATAAGGGCACTTGTGACTTCCACCGGGTCATAACTATGTCTAATGAGGGATTGGTAGGCTCAGTTCACTACCTCCCTCAACTCATAAAATTGCTTGATCTGTTCGAGCTCGAAGATCACACCTTCCTCCGCACAAAAACTATATTCCCCGACGCGTTGATGGTGTTGGCATAAACTTCCTGGACAAGGGAAGGGTAAGAGTCGGTCCTCAAACTGACCAGCTTGTCCCATTCAAGGTCTCTAATTCGACTGTATGGCATAGGGAAATGATGCGTGAAGCCCCTCTCCATAATGAGCTTTCTATTAAAGGTTACTTGGTTGAACCGTTGTTCAGCTTCAGCGGATGAGAACCACTTTTTGTTGAAACCTCCCCTTGAAATGGAAGCTCCTGCATCCTTACTAGCCAAACTCTTTTTTTGGGAAGACATAGTGAAAGAGAGGGTAGTGAAGAGTTGAAAGAATTGGGCAGAAATTTGTGTAGAATAAGTAGTGGAAACTTTTGCTACCCTAACTTAGCCTTTATAGAGAAATTCTGGAAGCTTTTAGCACAAGAGAATGCATTAAAAACATGATTATGGGCCAAAATTTTTTCAAAGTCATGCCTTTAATGTGATACCAATTCAATTTTAAAATAAGTGGGAAAAACAGCTTTTCATTACTTTATTTCAAATTTTAAGTCCATAGGCGCGTTGTAGCTATTTTGTCTGCTTGGGAAATCCCAAGCAGTTAATAGATGCTTCAGCTGTGTGCCAAGCGCTGTGGCAAGCGGTAGCGCCTCAAGATATATAAAATTTTTCACTCAAGTGCTTAAGTTAACCACAGCGCACCGTAGTAACAAATTCTACTGTAGCGCGTCATAGCGACTAAAACTGCTGTGGCGCGCTGCATCGCCTTTCTATGAAGTTTTTCCCATAATTTTGAGTATTCTTCCATAATTGTATGTTGTGATCAAGTTGTATATATATATATATATATTTGACTAACTACTCCTAATGGTCAAGAAAGCAAAAAATATTAGGTTGCCTCCCAATAAGCGCTTGGTTTAATGTCGTCAGCTAGACACATTAAAATTCCACAAGTAATTACATTAAGCGGTGGTTTCCTTTTCCAAAATTTAGAAATACATGGGTGAGAACTAACAAAAGTTGTGCTCAAACTCACAATTTCATGAGTTATTTTATCCTCTACCCCTACTTCAAACCTTGCCAAGAGGCTCCCTTCTTTTTCCTCTTGTCCCTTCTCATTTTCCTCTTCTTATTCCTTTCCTTAGCTTCACCTCCAGATGCGGTGCTAAGGTTTTGTTCAGATTTCCAATCACTCAAGGTTAGATTCTCCAGATCAATTACATCAGGTTTCAGGTTTAAATTGGGGTTCTGGGGAAATTCTTTTTTTTTTCCATTCAGCTCTTATAGTTTTTTCCTTAGACAATGAGGGCATTAAATCTATATTTTCTTCCAACCCATTTACTCTTATCGTCATCATGCATTGTTCTACATCAATTATAGCTCTCGAGCTAGCAAAGAAGGGTCTCCCAAGTTTGACGATGGAGTTTTCACTTAATCTATCCCATTCATAAACAATAAAGTCGGTTGGAATCATAAAACTTCCTATTCCCACCTGAACATTCCTTAATAATCCTTAGGGGGTAATGGAGGCTAGATTGGCAAACTCAAGAATCATGGAGGTAGTTTCCATCCCTCCCAATCTAAGAAGCTAATAGATATGGTATGGCATGCCATTGATCGAAGCTCCAAGATCACACGAGAGATCTAGAAGAACTTTGCTCTATATCCCGCATGGGATATTGAGTCTACCAGGGTCCTCATGCTTTACTGCAACTAACTTTTACCTTCAGATTTTTTACTCTTTCTCTTGTCCCCCAATTTTGCTTTATTTATATCAATCTTATTATCAAGATGGTAACTCTCAATCCTATCAGAGTAAATGACGCATCGTTTCGCCAGGGTTCCTTTTAGTAGAACTGGACAAGGCTCCCTACTGCCGGGTGGACAAATGTTGGGAGATTTGTCCTAATTGTACTTCTATGTTTCTAAGGGATGCCTCTATCCCTTGGATGGAGGCATCATGCCGAGTGAGTGTTAATTCACTCCTCCTCATGAATTGTAAAGTTTCTGCCTTAAAGGCATTAAAATCTCCTTCAAGGTTTGATTGATTGGGTTGTGAATTATTATTATTATTGTATCCTTATTTATTGGAAGAGTTTTCCCCATTAAAATTTCTAGTGTTATTATTATTACTCCAAGCAAAATTAGGATGATTTCACCATCCCAGATTGTAAGTGTTGGAGTAGGGGTTGTTTAACAAGTTGTTCTATTTTGAATTATTATTTCTCAAAAAATTTCTTGTTCAATATTTGAAGGAGCAAAGGGATTGTTTGAGTTGCAATTTTCACTAGAATGCCTTCCCTAGCAAAATTTAATTTCATTTTGTAAGGTTATGATTTGTTTGGTTTCATTAATTTGGTTCGCTTCCCTTTTGTTTGGTTTAATCCTTTCAATAGGCCATTAGTAAGCATTGTTAGCCATTTCCTTGAGCAAATCATAGGCCTATTGCTGGGTTTTATTACTATGTGAACCTCTAGCTACCGCATCACTGAGTGTCATGTTGGTGCATTCAAACCATTGTAAAAGGTTTGAACTTGCATCAATTGAGGGAACCCATGATGTGGGCACCACCTTAGGCACTCCTTATATCTCTCCTAGCTGTCACAAAGAGATTCTCCCTCAAATTGGTTGAAGTTGGTTATCTCAATTCTCAACTGGGCGATTTTTGAGGGTGGAAAGTATTCAGCTAGGAATTTCCTAGCCAAATCGTCCCAAGTGCGAATTGAATCGCCTGGCAGTGAACTGAGCCAACTTTTGGCTCTATCACGTAATGAAAATGAGAATAGCCTAAGTTTAATGGCATCTTTAGAAATGCTGTTAAATATGATGGTATCACATATCTCCAAGAAGTTTGAGATATGTGAGTCTGGATCCTCCGTGGCCAAACTCCCAAACTGATTATTTTGAGCCATGCTTAATGTGGAGGGTTTAATTTCAAAATTGTTGGCCTCTATATTTGATCTCACAATTGCTTGAGGGATTCCTCTAATAGTGGGTAAGGCATATTCTCTCTAGGGTCGCCCTACTTGTTCTTTTATTCCCCAAATTAGCTCTTCTTCTATGTTTTCTATTGCAGCTTGATTTATATTTAACAAGTTATCTTCTCTCCTAGCTCTTAAGTAAGTTTATTCAATTTTAGTATAAAAAAGAATGTCTATATTTTCTCTCCTATTCATGCATTAATAATCTCAGCTAGATAGAGCAAGTAAAATAGTTCAATTTAGTAGTTCAGCAAATGCAAAAATGAAAATAACTAAATTAATAATTTAAACTAAAAATTAAATGCAATTATAATTACTGAAAAAAAAATTATATGCAAAAAAATAAGTCTAAATCACTATTGACTACTAGATTATCCTTAATACAAAACAAATACCATTCCCTGGCAACGGCGCCAAAAACTTGACAGACAGAAATACACGTCTGCGCTTACACGCAAGTGTACGTGGTCTGAAGTGATAATGAAAGGTAAGTTTTGAGATTTATCATCCTCAGGGAATGGTGTGTTCTGATACTAAGGTGTATCTACTTTTAAAAATGTTTTAGAGAATTATGTTTTCATTTTTTGTGGCTCCTAATTTAATAGATCAAAGATTTTGATTTAAGATACTTTTTGTTAAAGAAGAGAGAGTTGAGTTTTATTCATGTAAGTTGTAAGGGACAGGTGTCGTACTCGCATTCATATAACTTTTAATGGACTTGTTGTCATGCTAATTAATCAAGTGATTATAGTGTTCCTTAAATTGGTCCACTAATTTTGACTATTTTAAGTCTAGTGCACAAGATGAACACATAATGGTTCAATCTTAGCACTTAGACTCTCATGTGATCGTATTTAATTATTAAGATTTCTTACATCTAAGTTATCAAAATAATGTTTTAGTTTAGCGATCGCACGAGCTTGATTTCCACCCAATTAGAGTCACATGCTACATGCACAGTTTAGCTAAGTAAGTGAATTGTCAGGCCACATGGACTATGTCACATCATCCATGTGCTCTCAATAATTCCTCTTTCTCCTTTGACGTATGCTGAGCAATAGAACTCTGTTAGCGGGTTTTAGCTCACACGCTTTGATTTCTTAGTTGAGCATAGAGCATGGTGTGATTAGGCTCAAGACTTGCTTGATTGGGTGGCTCTTGGCTCACATGTGTTGAACTCTCGACTGAGCTCAAAGAATAGTGAGTCTAGGCTCAAGAGCTTGTCACTGGCCTCTGAGCACTAAATCACTTATACTTGGCTCCATGCCAATTGGTGAGCAATGGGGCACAAGAGAATCTAAGTTATAAAATCACCCTTACGTTTCAATCTCAAGGTGTTTTATACTGATAATCCTCACGTAGCAAACATGAGTTTGCGGCATGGACCTTTATGTGTATTCCCTTTAAGATTGAATTGTGGGAGTGATTTAATGTGTTTTATTATAATCAATTTTTAAAATAGAAAGACATTCATTCCAAAGCATGCGAGAAACAAGTACGCAATAAATTGAAATAGATATTATTCAGTGAAAGAAATTCATATAACACCGAGAGTCCCTCATATATTTTACATGACGTCGGCTCAACCCTCCCCAAGGAAGGTTTAGCCTTCCATTACGGCATAAATAAAAGAAGAAATATATGAGAACAAGAACCTTTTTATGGTTCTATTAAAAAGAAATCAAAAGCAGGTCGAGAAGAGTACTAGGAACAACCCTTGTTTAGCGTTCTTTGGTTTCTCCTTTCTTCCAGTCTTCGTCCTTTCCAGCTCTTTGATAATAGCCTTCCTTCATCTCTACAACAATGGTTATATTCTTCTTTCCTTGGTGAGGGCCTCCTCTTATTTTCTTACAGCAGGCTTTTGATTTAAATCTGAGAGTGTCAAAGAGAGGAACTCTAACTTAGTCTTTTTTCTTCTTTTTATATTGCAACCCCCCAACCTTTGGAATTAATTAGCATCCAACCTTCCAACTCCTTCTCCTTGATGGCTAGCCTTTTAATTTATTCTGTTATGCCTCATGAAAATACTAATATTAATAGAGTTTGGAGTTAATATAGATAGGAAAGACAAATTATTTTAAATTTTGTGGCCATCCCTATACCGGCATTAATGTTTAAATCTTATTGAATTTATTGTGGGTGCTACGGCACGCTGCAGCATGCTTGGGTGCATTGTGGCGGATGTATTAAATTTCCTTTAATTTATCTGTTACCCCCTTTTGTACCAATGCAGCGTGTGGTAGCGCTACTTAACTTGCGTATCGGATCTGCTTCAGCGCGCGACGATGGAAATATTTATGAATTTTTGCTAAATCCAATCTTGCTGTAGCGGCCGAACTTTTGTGTCGCCTCCGCTGCGGCGCGCTATGGAGGATCAATAAATTTTTATTTCACTTTGGCGCACAGTAGCGGTTGAACCTTCATATCTGATCCACTGCAATGCGTGGTAGCGGATCAGCAAGTCTTCAATTCCTTTTTACTCCACTGTGGTGCGTGGTAGTGGTTGGGCTTTCATATCGGGTTCGTTGCAGCGCGCTGTAGCAGTTCTATTAAATCTTCTTGTGCAGAGTCTGGTTTTATAAATGCCGCCAGGGCAGACGGTAGCGGCCGAACTTTCGTATCAAATCCGCTTTGGTGTGCTGTGGCGCGCTGGGGCTCGTGACAGCAGTTTTCTTCCAGAAATTCAATTTCCTTCTAGATTTTACTCAGCTGTCATTTTTTTGCCTGAAAATTATGAAAATCTTATCAAATTAGGCTATTCTAAAATAAATTTTCATGTATTTTTCCAATTATTTTGTTGTAAATCTTGGATTTATCACTGTCTAATATGAAGATAGACACTGAGCACCCAATTTGACCAATGATTAAGGCTAATGAGCTCAAATTAAGGTTTTAGCTCATTAAAAGTTGATTAGCAAAATTTCTTAAGGAAAACTAAATATTTTTATTATACTTAGGTTCCACTCTGTCTAAGGATTTCATAAATATTAAGTTTGCTAAATGCTAAGATCAATTGACCAAGTTATGGGTAAAATAAGATTTAACATAAAAGGATAATTAAGGAGAGTATGACTAGGGTCTAAAAACCTAAGTTTACCAATTAGTGTCAAAGTTGAGCAAGGCTAGGGCTATGAGTTTCCTGTGGCACACTGAGTATAATGATAATGTGTTTACTTAATTTGGACTTCAAATAATTAATTTAGGCCTTAATTAGGATTTATGATTATTAGTGAGTGATTAGTAAAATTAATTACAAAAAATTTTATTTGATTTTGCCAATGCATTCTACTCTACTTTTTAATTGATCAGAAACTTTAAATTTGAAATTTGGATAATTAATGAGCTTAATATACGTTAATCCATTTTTTGGGTACTTAGGGCTAATTAAGAAATCTATAATTAAAATTAAAATTTTCTTGCAATTTATTGATTATTATTTTTTTTTTGATCAAAATGGTACATTTGATCATATGATTTGGAGTTAAATTGGCTAATCTATGAGCTAATGAAAATCTAGAGCTTAATGGGGGTTTAATTAGCCTAAAATGGTCATTGGTAGAAATGAGGATCTCATAGAAAAATTAACATTTCCCAAATGATTATCATATTTTTCTGAGCAAAATGAGATAAAATTTTGTTATATTTGGATTTGTAGATTTCAAGTTATGAGGGTTTAAAGTTTGTTAATTAACTAAATTAATTGAATTAACAATTCATTAATTAGTTAACAATTCTGCTTATAATCCTTAAATATGATAGTGGCGGGTCCCACTCCACGGTTTGGTAGAGTATGTCGCGAAACTCACAGCCTCGGCGTCAGTAGTTGACAGCGATCGGGGCCCGGTCGAAGAGACGCGGATTGGGTTCGTCCCGACCCGACCTGAGGCAGAATCTCCTTCCTTGACACAATCTGGAGATGAAAAGCTAGAGCACAAAAAATGGGGGCTTTCCCAACGTCGTTGAAGGCTGGCCCGCATGCTATTGGAAAGGTCTTAGAGAGATCCTTCAAACGGCAGTCAAAACGTCGCCGGAGGTGGTCCGTAGCTCTGGCAATGGCTAGCCCTAGATGATTGGGTTTGGGTGAGGACAATTCTACTGTAAATTATTGTATATGACATGGCAAATCCATTCTATCGTGTTTGTTGGGTGAAACCTTGATCTGGCTTGATTGAGCTCGGATTAAGAGACTCATCCATTGTTGTCTACAGGAGACACCCGAGTCCGCCCCATTGGGACCTAGGGTATCACCCTGTCAGCTGCTCCGTCGACCCCATAGTGTCAGCCTCGGTGAGAGCTACCCATTGGTATGCGGTAGCACCGTTAGACTCCCAAGTTTGACCGATAGGTCAAACCCTAGGGCGCCCATTCAGGCTTCTGTCGGGGATGGAGAAGTCCAGTGTGTTCGCATCTCAGCTCATGTTTTATTGCAGGATCGAGAGTTTCCAGTTAGGGCTGACTGTGCCATCGCGCATTATCGACGCCTGAATCTCGTGCCGACACATGCTAGCCTCTAATCCGAGGGCGACGCGTGTCCTTTTGTGCAGCTTTGATTAGGACACACTTCGGCCTCGGATTAAGGAGCTTGTCATTTCGAATTCTGCATTGACAGAAGGAATTATTTCAGCGCTGTCTGCCATTCTAAATTTTTGAGCCCTAAATTTCTATGCCAACGATTAAATGATATATAATTTATTTTAATTGATTATTTTAAATGCAAATCTTTTTTCCTTTATAGCTATAAATATACACATCCAAATTATATGAAATTATATCATTTTATTTGAAAAAATGAGACAAACATATTGGTATAATTCAATTTAGGATTTCAACCCTAATTTTCATAATCACTTTTTAGTCCTAATTAGGAGTCCCGTAATCCCTAATTTTCCATCGTTGTCCAATTTTAACCTACTTAGTGTCATTATTCTCCTTTTGTTAGGAGGATTTAATATTTGCAATAATAATTATATTTGAACACCATTTAGATAACTTGAGTTTTTGGCTCTCTAATTTTCTTGATAAATTTGATCTTACTTAAGTAATGGCTTGCATGTTTAAGTATTTCATTCCTTGGACAGCACACATCTTCATTTAATTAAGCATTCATGTTACTTCATTTTGTGAGATATGGAATAGATTAGAGTAGTTAGATGCCTTGCTTTGGTAGTAAACTTGTATTTTCAAACCTCAATATTAGGAGAGATAATATAGGAGTGAATCCCTAGCCTTAAATTAATTGTCCTCCTAAGTGCTAGCTAACCTTTCTAATAGGAGTTTTTAACCTTTAGCACATTTCTCCTTGTAAGATGTGAGTATATTAGGACAAATTGCTAACACTTAGAAGTGAACCTAGTGATCATTACCTTTAGCTTCTAACCTCTATTTTTAAGCTCTCCAATAAGTGAAAATTATCATTCCTTAGCTCACTAGTGTGAATTTGGTTTCCACTAAGATTTAGTAACCTACAACCTTAAATCAAATTAAAACTTATAGCTTGTAACTTTCCCTCTCCAATACACTTAGGGCTTTCCTATTAATGTTCTTAGTTAGTCTAGTGATTGATTAAACTAGACCCATAAATTGCAAGTTGTCTTAGATAAACTATAATAGTGAACCTACAACTTTTGCCTCTTTTGGTGTATTAGATCCTAAGCCTTTGCCTTTCCCCATTAGTTCTTAAGCCTTAAATCTAGTAAACAATAATGATTATGTGGCCTAGGATTTGTGTAAGATTAGCATCATGTTGCAGCATTATACTTATAAATTATTTTGTCACTTACATAAACTTAAATTAATTTACTATTTTCCAAACTTATATCGCTCATAATATTACTTTTCATTGACTTAGAGATCAATATCTCTAAGCTAATTAGGAGCTTAATTAGCTCCAATCATTAACTTAGATAATTTAAATATTAGACAACTTTGGATACCACATAATTTGAAATTAATTGAATTCCTTGAACTGCAGCTTTGCTTTGAGATTACAACCTTGAATAATAATATAAGACATTGTGCATAAATAAAGTATTCATAATAAAATGTAGGGGTTTCATATGGTGATGACCGGGGCAGGCTAATGGGGGTAATAAGGAGACCTCATATATTCAGAGGAGGAATGTGAGTGCTTATTTGTAACAACCCTAGTTGTTAACCCTAGCTAAACCAAGTTAATTTGGCTCGAGAGTGCTGTCCCTCTTCGGCCTGTCGAAGAATGAGGTAGGGACGATGACACTGTCGCATTGGGCTGGGCCAGCCCAGGCCCGCGCTGTGCGACAGTGCCGACCCAGTCGTGCCCCGACCCAACCCACTCGGTTTGATAAACGGGTTGGGCCATTTAATTTAATTAGGAATTATTTTCCTTCTAAAAATTAAATTATGAATCCATTTAATTAAATATCATATGGTTTGATAAATGAAAACAATCAAACTAAATTAATTGAATAACTTAATCAATTCTTATCCAAATGGTATAATACAATATACTATTTTGTTCAAAAAAATATAAGGAACAATAATATGCACACAAATTCTAGATCTAATGGCTAAATTTTCTGATTTAGTCTAATATTTCTCTAATATTAATTAGTGAATAATTAATTCATTATATCCAAAATCCATGATTAAGGTCTCTAATTGTTCATAAAATAGATGAGAACTTAATTATGCCTTTAAAAATAATTTAAGAGTTCTAATTTGTTAATCACCTTATAATCACCCTAAATCTTGACTAATGATTAATGACCTAATGAATCCTCTAATTTTGGTAAACCAAGTTCCTATTATCTTCCTAAGTGAATTAGAACTTGCCTATATGTTTAGATTCCCATTTTAAACCTTAAATTCCTTAATTAATTTTCCTAGCCTTAAAAAGTGATTAGTGCTAATTAATCAAATCTTAAGTTCAAACTTAAATTGAGTGCCTCATTTCTCTTGTTAGTCAATACTAAGCCTATTAGAATTGATTAGAGTCAAGTTGGATGCTTAAATCTTAAAATCATAATTTTAGCCTTAAAAAGGGTATTTTGGTCATTTTGACCAAAAGATTGTTTAAGAACACTTAAACCATAAAAATGTCCTTAATATGCTTTTAATCAGCAACATAATGTATTAAGATCATTCATTTAGCTCTTAGACCTAGTTGAATTATTTAAAGTATTTAAACCTTAATTCTTCTTAAAATTCACTTAAGTAAATTATAAGGATCTTTAGGTGATCTTAGACCCTTCATCTAATTTTGAATAATGAAATATAATCTCATGGAACCAATCTTAAGTTCCTTATTAAAATTAATCATAATATAATTTTGAAGGAAGTGTCTTAATGAAAACCCTAATTCTAAATCCAATATGAAGTCTTAAGTGATTAAACCTACGACTTAGATCTTATATCCTCAGTGAGTATTCATAGTAGTCCATTTGAATTATACCATCTTATTCTTGAAATTCTTATTTAATTTAATCTTTTTGAATCCTTTTAGTTGGCTTAAGTTAATTCAGCTTATAGAATAATGTGATTATTCTATAAATTGAACTTAGATCTTAGATTCTTATGTTTTTATTTGATTACCTTATCTTATAATTATAGATTTAGCCTTTATTTAAGATCATAGTTCTTAATATTTCAACTTTTAAGATTCTCTACCTTTAGAATAAGGGTGGATGTGAACCCTTAGATCCTTAGGAGATTAGTATTTTGGATTCAGGATTGGACCCTAAATTGGAGCGAAAGTTCAGAATCCTTAAATCTCGATTAGCACAATCAAGATTGGGTTTGAGTTATTAAAATACATTAAATAAGTCATTAATTTATTCACTGAACCTTTTTAGTCATCACTTCTGATTATGAATTAGAACTGTTAAGTTCTAATATTAATTTTAAGGTTGTAAATCTGTGATTTTACATGATAGTTGGATATTGGAAATCCTAAGCCTGTACTAGCTCAGAATAGATAGAACTAATTAAATTAGATAATAATAGATATCACATATGTCTAGTTGAGTCCCTTGCTTACTTTGACCATTGTTGTGCCACACACCTTGTGTTTAAGCATTTTTCCTTAGACATGTTAGTTTAACATAGGATATTTGATGAGTATTCTATGTTAGATTTAAAATTGCATAAGCATAATTTAACTTCATTCAGTTCATTTAGTTCTCAGTCCAGTAGAGTGTTTTCTAACTTAGCCTGCCTCTTTAGTTCAGTTTTTTAGATATATAATAGACTCGGACCTAGCTTTGTGCTTGGCTAGGGGGATACATGTCTAATTCTATAAGTTCAACTTGGCCCTAGCTCTGAGGATGCCTAGGGAAATATATGTTGAACTTTCTATACATTGGCCCTATTTTAGTCCATTTTTATTATGACAGTACTAACTTAGGCATACTTCTACTTTTCATTTTAGTTCTAATTCAGTGACTTGCTTAGCCATATATTTTTCTTATGTTTTTACTATTTTCTATACACTTTCGTTGTTCATTTCAGTTCAATACTTTCAGTTCAATGTTTTGGTTCAATATTTTGGTTCAATATTTACATATCCAGGATGCTAGTCTTATTTCAATTCTCTTAAGCTTATATTTAGTTTCCTTTTATGTAAATCAATATGTATTCATGTGATCATAAGCATATTAAGATGAGTTTGTATTATCTAATGCCTAGCCTTGTTACAGCTTCTAGTTAAGGTATATTAATTTACATATTTTGTTTTATTTAGTTATAATTGTTTAGTTTATAGCTATCCTATTTCTTGTAGCTCCCCTTGATTGCTTGAATGTTCTTTAAATGTGATATATTAAATGTTTAGTTTCATCTAAATTGCCCTAAAATGTACTTAGATAATTTGTCTAACTGTAAGTTTTCTTTTTTTGGTTGGATCCCTGGCATTGTGATGCCGACAATGTCAAAATCAGAGCTGTTCGTTGAGGTTGCTTCTGAAGAGGAGCTTGGCCAGGAGGAGGACCTTCCTGCTGCTTTAGCTTAATTAGCTTTATTTTTAGCTGTGAGGACAAGTGTTCATTCTTACTTTTAAATTTCATTTTGTAATAATTTCATATTCTGGATGTATTTATTATTTGCATTTTTCATGTTGAGCTAAGTTATTGTTTCTACTTTCCTTACTATGCTGTGATGTGGATGTTATACTATTTTTTTCTTCCGTTACTTTGATATTTTGATGCATGATTTACAGTTTTGAGTGACAAGTCTTCTAATTAAGGCGGGTTGGGTTTATACCTAACTCGACTTCAGCTGGGAGGTTTTCCATTGTTGGAGACCGTATTCGCTGTAATCATGTAATCTTAGTATTAGCATGACCACGGTGGGTATGGGGCCCACATTCTTATTTTACGAGACCCCATTTTCTTAATTTACTATGTAGACGTGGTTAACTTGTCGCTTGTTATGTATTTTGCCCGCAGAACAGAAAACTTAAAATAACTTGAACAATTAGATTTTTGGGTTATCACAATCTTATTGATTTTGAGAACTTAACATATCTCTTGATCTATGCTTAATTTTTATTGTATTTGATTTACATTCTTAGCCTATGAGGTTAAGCTTTTCCTTACTTTACTTTACTATTTAGTTTTACTTATTATACTATAGTTTACTTACGTACTATCTTCTTTTATGCAGTATATGTAGCCTTATTTACATTTCTTGTTTCACTACTTTAGCTTCTCTTAATTATCATAATATCAGTTGAACATATTCATATATTCAATGTATGCTTTCATATGCACATTACTAGTTTCTAGCCTTATTAGGATGCTTATTTTCCTTTGTTTGTTATTGCAGGCTAGAGCAAACCTACTTATGAGTACTTACTCTTTACTTATTTTCTATTTTACTTACAGTTATTTTACCCTTACTTTGATGCTTAGATGCTCCAGTTTTAGTCTTTAGTTATAAATTTACATATGTGATATCCAACTAAACTTTAATTAAAAATTAACCTAATTTTAAAATATACTTAGACTTTTTAGTCTAATCATTTATTTTTATTTTCTTGGTTGTGCCATACCATATTTTACAACTAAAATACGGTAGATCATGAGCACTTTCTTGATAGTTGAGCTGTACCTAGCACTGGACAGTAGTAGACTTGAAGATTTTTTTCTTTCACACTTTCTTTTACTGCATTTGTAAGGATGAGAGAATTTACTTTCATTAATTTTAAATTCAGTTTGTAATAGCTTAATTTTTGCGATATTTTTAATTTATTTTTGTGATGAATTTACTTTCATTATTATTGCATGCTTGGTTTGGATAGTGGATTGAATGTATTTTCACTAGTTGAATATTCTTATACTTGTATATTTTATTGCTTAACTTAAACCCTCACATAAATTCCTGGTCACTTAACATTTAATCTTAAATTAGTTTCCTTCTAATCTAGTGTTTGGTGTGATGGTAATACCCTAGTATTGGGTTGGGTTCCTAATCTAATATTAGGGGCAATACAATTGGTATCAGAGCCAAGGTTGAGGAAGTTAAGTTAATAAAATATCCACTTATTCAAATTAAGCAAAATAGAGAAGCAAAAACACTTGAACTTTAAATCGACTCTCAGATGGCAGATTGTGAGTCCAACTTAAAATACTATACTTGATTATTCTTCTAATATAGGGATGAGGATTATCAGAATGGATTGAAGTACGGTAGCCTTTACGTGGGAGTGCCGCAAGCTGGAGGTGACATCCTAAACAAGATCTTAAAGTCATCAGTGTTCCATGGTGAATACATTCTTGAGTTGGTAAGGGAATTGCTATCTCGTGTGATGGAGATGTTTGAAGCAATCAGTTGCCCTGATCACATCAGCTTCAGGGTAATGGATTATCTCTTCGACAACTACGCTGAGGAGTGGTAGGACCATGCCTTCAATAGACTCGTTCGAGAGAGCAGACGCTTTCAATGTTCTCCAAACTACCAGGACTTTAAGATTATGTTCTATGCGAAGTTTTGTAGATAATCACATTAGCTCCTTTTTTTTCATACCTTTAATCTTATCGTTGCTTTTCTAGTATCTTTCCTATTGTATCTTTTAAAATCTTTCAGGCTATAATGAGAATCTTTTATATATTCTTTGTTCCTAAATTGCATCTCCTTCCTCTTCTTAGAATGAACCAGAACCTTATACTCCCGTTCCTTCAGTGGCAAAGGAAGACGCTTCCACCACTTCATCTCCAACAGATGAGCTGAAGACTCTCATGGAGATGATGAAGATGATGGTCGAAGCGCAGACTGGCACTGCTGAAAGGATTGCTTCGGTGTGCACCTGACCACTATGGTCTCCTACTCCTCCACAAACTCTTGTCTCAACACCTCCAAGAATAATTACTCCTCAACCCGCTCCTAGTTCTTTGTTGGATACTTTCCTTCTTACCTTCTTACAATTAAAACCTTGACATTTAATGGCTCAGCTTCTGACATAGAATCCTATAGCTAGTTAAAAGGCGATCAAGAAAACCTTAGATAGTATTAAATATCATGAGAGCAAATGCATTCGCCTCGCCACCCATCTGTTTTAGGAGGAAGCTAAGTATTGGTGGGACAGTGAACTCAAAGCTCATTTCTCTGAAGTTTGTGTTGACGATATTCCTTGGGAAGAATTTGAGGAAGTCTTCCGTGAGGAATTTATTCCTCCTTCCACTCAATCTATAATCGAGGATGACTTCATGTAACTCGCTCAGGTGAATAAGACTGTCCATGCTTATGAGATGGAGCTTAAAAAGTTGTCCCAGTTTGCTCCTAATCTAGTCCAAACTGAGACTACTAGATACAATAGATTTCTTAAAGGATTGAAGGACTCGATTAAGAGTCATCTGATGTCCCAACACAATGACAACTTCCCTAAGCTTCTAGATGGAGCTAGAATGATTGAGCACCATCAGGCATAAATAGAGCTTAAGAAGCGATCTTATCCCTTGACTTCTAGATCTGAACCATTGAAGAGGAGCCATTCTCATAAACTTAAGACCTAACAGCTTACCCAAAGCTGGAACTAATAAGGGAGGCATGGAGCTCGTTGTCCAAAACCGCATCCATATGGAAAATGCTATCATTTTAGCAATTGGTGCTACATTTATGATAGGATCAATCACCGTTACTGGGAATGCAAAGCAAGCTGAACCATGGATAGAGTAAAGATCAACCGCCAGTCTACCACTTAAAACTCTATTTTAATTAATTCTCAAGCTCCAACGCTTTCTTTGATGCCTCCTCTAGCAGGTGGAAGTGCCCAAAGCCAAAAGGGAGCACCATCACTTGTCCAAAAGCAAGTGCATGTCAGAAACATTGCTAAGGGCAAGGTTGTTGCCTAATCTTCTATCGTACCCCACGTGTACGCACTAACTTTCATTATTGCCCAAGAGGACAATGATGTCGTTACCGATACGTCTTACATTTAATTTCATTATTCTGTCTTTCCTTTCACATGCATTTATTATTCATACATACTGCTTTCAATTATATTAGTTTTACTTAAGATTTTACTTTCCTGCTATAGGAACTCTTATCATTAAAAACCAATTTTGCTACACACACTTTGATGTGGGTGCTAGTTACTATTTTATATCCAAGAGTTATGCTGCCACTCTCAACCTCCAACATTTCTGTTTGGGTAATGCCTTACAAGTACAGATGCCATCTGGAATTGAAATGTGCACAAACAAGTTTTGTTTGGTAGATATTCAGATTAGTAATCAATTTTTTTAATCTAAGCTTATTATTATGCTGATCACAAAGTTTGACATAATTTTAAGCATGAATTGTTTAATTAAATTTAACGCTGTAATAGATTGTCATCGAAAAAAAGTGTTGCTAAGGGTAGGAAAGAAACCCAAAGTCTTTATAAGTAAACTTGGCTTAACTGCATCACTCATTAATGTGGTTGAAGCTGAGCGTCTCATTAATAAAGGTTACGATGTAATTCTATTAACCTTAATCGGCAATGATAAGAAAGATAGAACCCTAGAAGGTACCAGTGTTGTTAGAGAGTTCCTGGATATGTTCCCTTAAGACTTGTCTGGACTACCTCTTTAGTGTGAGGTAGGGTTTTCTATAGAACTGATACTTGGAACTTAGCCCAAATTCAAAGCCCCTTATAGAATGGCACCTAAAGGAGTTGCAATAGCTTTGTGAGTAGCTGCAAGAATTATTTGAAAAAGGTTTTGTTCACCCTAGTATTTCACCTTGGGGAGCTCCCATTCTGTTCGTCAAAAGAAAGATGGATCGATATGGATGTGTATTTATTACCGTAAGCTTAATAAGGTGACTGTGAAGAACAAGTATCTTCTACCTAGATAGATGAATTATTTGATCAGCTTGCTGGAGCAAAAGTTTTCTCTAAGATTGACTTGAGATCTGGTAACTACTAGATTAAATTCAAAGATGAAAATATTCCCAAGACTGCCTTTAGGACCCGCTATGGTCACTATGAGTTTCTAGTTATGTCTTTTGGATTGACAAATGCTCCTTCCATTTTCATGAACATGAAGCAGCAAATTCTTAAATAGTATCTTGATGAATTCATTATCATTTACATCGATGACATCCTAATCTATTCCAAGTCTGCTGCTGAGTATGAGAAGCACCTGCATGCCATTCTTGAGTTGTTAAGAGAGCAGAATCATTTCCGTGGCATTTCTCGATCACATGATTGATGCTGAAGGAATTAGAGCTGACCAGAGAAAAATTAATGTTGTTTAACAGTGGGTGCAACCCAAGTCTGTAATTGAAATTCATAATTTCTTGGAACTCGCTAGATATTGCTGAAGGTTAATTCCAAGAATTTCTCAAATTGCCATGTCGTTAACTCAGTTAACTGGAAAGAAAGTTTCGTACATCTGGAGCATAGCATGTGAAAAATATTTTTAGAAGTTGAAACATTTGTTAGCTTTTGCACCCATTCTTGTACTACCTCAAGAGGGTAAAGATTTTCAGGTTTATATTGATGCCTCTAAGGTAGGGCTTGGTTGTGTTCTAATTCATGATCATTGAGTGATAGCCTATGCCTTGATATAGCTTAAACCCAATGAGAGAAACTATCCAGTGCATGACCTTGAACTTGCAGGGGTTTTTTTCACTCTTAAAATCTGGAGACACTATCTGTACGGAGTTAAATGTGAGATATTTACTAATCACCGAAGCTTGAAGTATATCTTTACCCATAAATAACTTAACTATCTTTAGCATAGATGGTAAGAGTTAATTTGTGACTACGGCTTGCAAATTTAATATCATCCGGATAAAGCTAACGTAGTAGCTGATGCCCTTAGTTGTAAAGCAACATTGTCTTCTTTTTGTAGCAATGAATCTTTGATTGAAGATTTTGAAAGGTTGAATCTTGAGTCGATCAGATCTGCTGATTTGCGCATAATGATGTTTTTTATTCAGTTTGAATTATCTCTAAGGTCAAAAATTTTCTAAGCTAAAAAAGAAGATGCTGGTTATTCCAATCATATTTTTGATATTACTAGTGGGAAGAAATCCGAATTACATCTTGATACCAACGGTGTGATCTTTTAGAAAGATAGGTTATCGGTACCCAAAAGCCTACAATTGTAAATTTAGCTAGAAGCCCATAACTTTAGTTATACTATCCACTCTGGTAGTTGTAAGATGTATCAGGATCTGAAGAAATTATTTTGGTGGTCTGACATGAAGAGAGATATTGCTATTTTTATTTCTAAGTGTCATTCCTATTCCTTAGTTAAAGTAGAGCATTAGAAGCATGGTGGAATTCTCAAGCCCTTGGATATCCTTGAATGGAAGTGGTCCAATATTTCCATGAATTTTGTCATGGGTTTGCCAAAGAGTAATCCTGGTTTTGATTCAATTTGGATGATTATTAACAGACTCACTAGATCATCTCATTTCCTTTTAATTCGTCAAACTGATTCTGTAGAAAAGTTAGCCAAGCTCTACATCAAGGAGATCATCCATTTGCATGGTATGTTGAACTGCATTATTTCAGATAGAGACAATAGATTTACTATTAGATTTTGGGTTGCTATTCAACAAGACTTGGGGACCAGCTTAGCTTTGAGTACTGCTTTTCATCCCCAGACTGATGGTCAAACTAAGCAAGTTAACCAGTCTTAGAAGATATTCTACGTCTATGTGTTCTTGATTCTGGTGGGTCATGGGAAGATCACCTCACCTTAGTTGAGTTCACATACAACAACAGTTATCAGTTTAGTATTGGCATGGCTCCTTATAAAACACTTTATGGTAGGAGGTGTAATACTCCTATTGCTTGAACTAATGTAAGAGATTCTCAACTTTATGATTTGAATTGATCAAGGAGACTAACAGAAAAGTTCTTCTGATTAAGTGTGATATGTTGGCAACTCAGGATAACTAGAAGAAATATCATGATGCTCATCATCATCAGTTAAAATTTCAAATTGGAGAGCGTGCTTGTTTGGAAGTTAGCCTAATGCGTGGTGTACAGCAGTTTGGAGTGTCAGAAAAATAGAGTTCAAGATATTTGGGACCCTTTAAAGATATTAGAAAGGTTAGAATATCTGCCTGTAGGTTGGAGTTACTTGAAAAATTTTCAGCCATGCATAACGTGTTTCATGCTTTGTCATTGCAAAGGTGCTTGCTTGATCAAAGTCATCAAGTTCAGATTCTTGCAGTCGAACTGCAGCCTTACTTAACTTTCATTGTTAAACCTATCACAATTCTGGAATGAGATCTCAATCAATTGAGGAGCAACAATATTCTTATGGTTTAGTCCACTGGCAGAACCACTCAGTTGAAAAAGCCACGTGGGAAAAAGAGGAGGATATGCTAAAGAAGTTCCAAGAGTTCTTTCCTTAATCAGGTAGGTTACATTCTTTCATATTCCTTCCATGAATTTTCATATTTTTATTCATTTAGGCATCGAGGGCAACACCTCTTTTAAGGAGGGGAGTCTGCAATAACCTTTATGTTGTTACCATTTATTGGGAAGCTTGATTAGCTCCTTATTAGTTCTAGTAGTCTTATATTAGTATTAGGAGCCTTCACCTCAAGTTTGATGCAATTTAGAGATCATTTGTGAGTATCAAATATTTATAATTATTTTGATAATTCTGAAAATACCTATTTTATTTTGACCTCAGAGTCAAAATTGGAGTTTGCCATTAGATTACTCACCCCCAAATTAGCTAGGGGTGGCATTTTGAGAATATTTGGAAGTTTTTCAAATTTTTTTGAATATTTTAATAATATTTAATTACTTAGAAAAATATGATAATTAAATTGACCTCTGATCAAAAATCCAATTGAATTTTTATTTCCTCATCCCTCAATTTGATAAGGGTGAATTTCTTAGATTTTTTGGTGTCTGTTTGATTATTTAATTTTGAATAATTAAATGTGTGAAATTAATTAATTAACTAAAGTATTTAATGTAAATATATTATATTTAATCCTAATGTCTAAATCATCAGACAGCATGGATCCCGTGCACGAGTTCAATGCACAGGACAACCGTGCGGCTTAATCTAAGCTATGCGTGGGTTTTTGGGTTTGATCAGGCGACGAACAATTAATTCTTCGATCGGATCGTCAGATTGAGATCCCAATATGATGGTCAAGGTCAAATACTGTATGTCCCTACCAGCTGAGGTGGTCATGCGCCTGACACGACTGCTTGTCGTACCTCCAGCTAACCTCCCAATTCCTTACTAGTCTCCCGAGCTGCTTTTCTCTATCTTATTCCTATTCGTGTGGTCTGTGGGAGTTAGAGGCTGCTGTTGAAGGAACTTGGCTGCGGAACCCTAACCCTAAGCTCGATAGAATCGATAACCTTCGATCACTTCCAAATATTGATCCCCACTTCTTCTCCTTCAATTGGCTACACTAATTGTTATTCCAAACCCATGCCTGTCGGGTCGAGCCTCGATCGGGCTCGATCGAGGCCGATTGAGCTCGGATTAAGCAGCTTATCAATAATTGCCTACAGGAGACACCCAGGTCTGCCCCATTGGAACCTAGAGCATCACACTGTCGGATGCTCTGTTTATCCCACTGGCTAGGTTTGGGTCCGTCGTGTCGGCCTTGGCGAGAGCTACCCGTCGGTATGCAGGCCACGCCGTGAGACCCCTGGGTTCGGCTGAGAAGTCAAAATCTAGGGCACTCATTCGGGCTTCTGTTAGGGATGAAGCAGTTTAGTAGATCCACATCTTGGTTCAAACTTTATTGCTGGACCAGGTCGGTCTAGTGAGGTTAGATTGTGCGGTCGCGCATTGTCGGTGCACGAATCTTGTGTCGACATGCGTTGGCCTCGGATCTGAGGGCAACACGTGTCGTTCAGTGCAGCCATCACGTTGTCATCCCCAATTTTGCAATGATGGCTGCGATTATATCTGTGTCATAAACTGTCCTAAATTTATGTGCTCTATTTCTGTAATGATGGTTAAATGGTATATAAAATTTTTAATTATTTATTTTAAATGCAAATATTATTATCTTCATAACTTTAAATATACACGTTCAAATTATATAAAATTATATGTCATTTTATTTAGAAAAATAAAACAAACACATGGTATAATTCAATGTAAGATTTTAACACTAATTTTTATAATCATTTTAATCATAATTAGGTGACTCAAAAACCCTAATTTTTCAACGTTGTCCAATTTTGACATACTTAGTGTCATTCTTCTCTTTATGTAATGAGGATTTAATATTTGCAATTATAATTAAGTTTGGACAACATTTGGACAACTTGGATTTTTGGCTCTCTAATTTCTTTCATAAATGTGAATTTACTTAAGTAATAGCTTGCATGTTTAAGTATTTCATTCATTGGACAACAAGCATCTTTATTTAATCAAGCATTCATGTTACTTCATTTTGTGAGAATTGGATTATATTAGAGTAGTTATATGCCTTGCTTAGTTTAGTAACCCTATATTTTCAAGCATTAACATTAGGAGAGATAATGTAGGAGTGAATCCCTAGCCTTGAATTAATTCTCATTCTAAGTGCTAGCAAATTTTCCTAATAGGTTAACCTCCTACAAGAAGAAATGTGCATTAGGATTCCAATAAGCTTTAGTAACCTACAACCTTAAGTCAACTTAGAACTTATAGCTTGTAACTTTCCCTCTCCCATAACCTTAGGGCTTTCCGATTAATGTTCTTAGTTAGTCTAGTGATTGATTAAACTAGAACCCTTCAAATGCAAGCTGCCTTAGATAAACAAAAATAGTGAGCCTACAACTTTCACCTCTTTAGGTGTAGTAGATCCTTAACCTTTGCCTTTCCATGATATTTCTTAAGCCTTTAATCTAGTAACCAATAATTATTATGTGGTTTAGGATTTGTGTAAGATTAGCATCATGTTGCATCATTATACATATAAATTATTTTGTCACTTATATAAACTTAAATTAATTTACCATTTTCTAAACTTAAATCACTTATAGTATTATTTTTAATTGACATAGAGATCAATATCTCTAAGCTAATTAGGAGCTTAATCAGCTATAATCATTAAGTTAGATTTTCTAAATATTAGATAACCTTGAATATCACATAATTTATAATTATTTGAATTTCTTGAACTGCTGCTTTGCTTTGAGATTATAACATTGAACATTCATATAAGACATTGTGCATAAATAAAATATTTATAATAAAATGTAAGGGTTTCATATGGTGATGGTCGGGGTAGGCTAATAAGGGTAATAAGGAGACCTCATTTATCCAGAGGAGGGATGTGAGTTTTTTTTTTTATGAGACCCAATTTTTTTTAATTAGTTAGGCAGATGATGTGCTTAACTCCTAGCTCATTCTATAATTTTCCTGTAGATGAAAAAACTTAAAATAAGTTGAACAATTAAATTATTGGGTTATCATAGTCTTATTGATTGTTAGAACTTATCATAGCCCTTGAGCTGTGCTTAATTTTCATTGTCTTTAACTATGCTTTCTTAGCCCGCGAGGTTAAGCTTTTTCTTACTTTACTTTACTGTTCAGTTTTACCTATTGTACAATAGTTTACTTACTTACAGTCTCTTTTATGTAGTGTATGTTGCTTTACTTATATATCATGCTTTACTACTTTAGCTTCTTTTACTTAACATAATATATGTTGAACATATTCATGTATTCTTTAGTACTTTCATATGAATATTAGTTATTTCTAGCTTTATTAAGATGCTTATTTTCTCATGTTGTTGTAGGCTAGAGCAAACATACTTGTGAGTTCTTACTCCTTACTTGTTGCATCGCACATGGGGTTCATCGGCAGGGACGCCTCATGAGCCATCCGATCTCATATTGAGATCAGATTGGGTGGCTTAGAGGAGATGCTATCTGATCAAATGACATAGGAAAATGGTGCAGGCTGAAGTAGACAGTGATAGTTAGGATTTAATTAATTAAGATTATTTAAATAATTAATCTCAATTTTCCTAATTAAAATTAAATTTTAAATGACTCTAGAACAATTCCAATAATTCACCCCTTGATAACCTGAGGGTGTGGAATGCAATGACAAAGTCATATTTTGGTTTCAAGATCAATTAAATTATTTTTATTTTTTTGGGGTTTTTAAATATACTAAAATATTTGGGAAAATTTTGATGACTTCCAAATAATTTCAAAACATCACCCCTAGCTAATTTTTGGGTGATGAGCATAATGATGAAATCAACATTTCAACATGAGGTCAATTTAATTATCTCATTTTTATAATTATCCCTATTTTCTATAATTAGGGTTTGGTCCGATTGATTCTTGATTTGTACCAAAACTTCTGGGTTTGCTCTAAATGACTAATTAAGATTACTGGAGCAAAGAGTAACACTTGATTTAATCCTAATTAAGCAGGGTAATAACTTTGGGTTGTTATAGACTCCCCACTTAAAAATGATGTCATCCTCAACATCACTTAAGTAGGAATAAGAATGTAGGAATAAAGATGATAAGGAAATTAAAGATGAGTTGAGGAAGTACTAGAATTTTCAAATAGCTTTGGGCACTTATGACGCATATCAAATTCTTTCTCCCAAGTGGCTTTTTTAGCACTACGGTTTTGCTATTGAACTTTGACCATGGGAATGGAACAATTCCTTAATTGCTTTTGATCATGGGCTGAGATTTTAATCAGCTTTTCTGCATATGAAAGATCAAGTTGAATAGCAATTGTTAGAAGTTGGACAAGGTGAGAAGAATATCTAAGACATATTCTCAAAAAGGAGATATGAAACACATTAAGAAATGCAGATAAATCTTCAGGGAGATTGAGCTTGTAAGCTACAGATCCTACTTTTGCTGATGCTTCAAAAGGTTCAACATAATGGGGACTAAGCTTCCTTTCTACACCAAATCTGAAAACACCTTTCATTGGACTAACCTTTAAGTATGCAAAATCATCAACACTGAATTCTTAAGGACAAAGATGAGCATCATGATACTTACTCTGTTGATCTTGAGCTGTATGAACTCTCTATTGAATGAGCTAATATTTCTTGTTGGTTTCTTCAACTAAACTTGATCTAAAGAGCTGAACACTTCCTGTTTCTGACCAAGCTAGAAGAGTATTAAAACTTACCATACAGGGCTTCATAAGAAGTGATACTGGACTAAAAGCTGTTATTGTATGCAAACTCCTCAAATGGGATATGATCTTCCTATGAAATAATAAAATCTAAAACATAGAGTCTGAGCAGATCCTTAAGAATTGGATTTACTCTCTTAATTTGATCATCAATTTGAGGATGTAAGGTCGTGCGCATAGCTAGGGTGGTTCTCAGATCATGAAACACTGCTTGCTAAAACTTATAAGCGAATCTGTTGTCTCTGTCAAAAGTGATGAATTTAGGAATACCATGTAGCTTGACAATTTTCTTAATATAAGGCTTGGCAAGCTTTTCGTTGGATATAGTCTGATGGATTGGGATGAAGGGCATAGATTTAGTAAGATGATCTACGATGACCTAAATTGCATTAGCACCAAATTTTATGCGAGGAAATCCCATCATGAAGTTCATCAAGATGCCAAACCACTTCCACTCGGGAATTTCTAGCGAGTGCAAAAAGCCTACAGGACTTTGATTCTCGGCCTTAAATATATTTTATGCATGACACTTTGTAACAAATTTAGCTATGCTTTTCTTCCTACCAGGCCTCCAGAAATACTACTTTAAGTCTTGATACATTTTTGCACAACTAGGGTAAGCTTTGTATCCATTATTATGGTTTTCAACAAAACCTTCTTGATGCATTGATTTAGGAATTCAAAGATGATTTTCCTGATAAACCACACTTTCTTGTAGCTGCAGATCTTGACGATGACCGCTTTTTTTCTTGGCCTTGAACTTAAGATAGTCTTCATTTTGGTCTAGGAGATAGATACATCTCTATGAAAGTTGGTTCTATAAAACTTAACTATATTAATTGATTGAGCATGTCACCTCTGACATATTCAATACAATAATAGGACTATCCATAATCATGGCAGATAATGTGACACGATGGCTAAGATAATTGACAATGACATTTGCCTTAATGAGATGATACTGAATATTTAAATCATAATCACTGATCAATTCTAACCATCTTCTCTGTCGACAATTTAGTTTACGCTGAGTGAAATTGCAGTTCAGGCTCTATTGATCGGTGAAAATAGAACACTGGAACCCAAATAGACTGTGACATTAATTTCTTAAAGCGAAAATGATGGGCACAAGTTTGAGATCATGCACTGAATAATTCTTCTCATGAGGCCTTAATTAACTAGAGGCATATGAAATCACTCACCCTTCTTGCATTAGCACGCATCCCAAACCAAATTTAGATGCATCAGTGTAGACTTGATAGTCCAAACCCTCCTTTGGCCGAACTAACATTGGGGTGGTTGAGAGAGTGTCTTTGAATGTTTGAAACTCTTCTTCATAATCAGAACTCCAGATATAAGGTATAACGTTTTATGTAAGTCTGGTCAAAGGAGATGCAATCTGAGAGAATCCCTTAATGAACTTTCTATAATACCCAACTAATCCATGAAAGTTGCAAATATCTGTTACTGACCTGGGCTGCCCAATCCTAGACTGTGCTAATTTTTTGTTATTCCACACAAATTCCTTGGGCATCAAATACATAAACCAAGAATGCTAATGACTCTAGCCAGAATTTGCACTTGGAGAACTTAGCATATAGCTGATGAGCTCGCAATAATTCTATAACTGCTCTCAAGATCTTATAATATATAAGAATATCATCAAGGAAGACGGTGAAAAACTTATCCAAGAACTACTTCAAGACTCTTTGCATCAAGTTCAGGAAAATAAATGGTGCATTAATGAGTCTGAATAACATCACTAAGAACTCAAAATGACCATAATGAGTGCAAAACACTATTTTCTCCACATCTAAATCTTTTACTAAGGACTGGTGACATCTAATCTTAGATCGATCTTGGAAAATATGACAACACCAAATAACTGATCAAATAAATCATCAATTCTAGGCAACATATACTTATTCTTAATGGTTACTTTATTAAGCTCACAATAATCTATGCACTATGGATAAATCCATCCTTATTCTTAACGAATAAAACTAGCACTCCCAAGAAGACATACTGGGTCTGATGAAACCCTTGCTAAGCAATTCTTTCATTTCTTCAGTGCCATTTTATATGGTTCTCTGGAGATTATATGTGTTCTCATAATTAATTCGATGGAGAATTCCACATCTCAAGCTTGTTGTAAGCCAGGCAGATCCTCGAGAAACACATTGACAAATTCACACACTACTTTATTTCTGGAGAGCAGGTCACTCTTCTCTACTTCTCTCATCATTGTGATAAGAAACTGATCATCACATCTCTTAATGATTAGTTTCTCAGCTTTTAATTGCATTGATCAACGAAGCATGAGTACTGATCCTCCCAATGAAAGTTTTTGGCTTGCTACAAAAATGAAGCACGAACTTCTTCTTATGATAGTTGATGGTCGCACTATGCATACTAAGCCAATTCATTCCAATAATGATATCAAAATAGTCTATTGGTAAGATGACTAACTTATATTCAAATGCTTGGTTACTTAACGGGATCTTGAGGTCCCAAAATTATGCACACTAAGTTGGCCTCGAGAGAAGTTCAACACTTAACAGTTTTGTTAACTTATACGATGACAGATTAAGAGATTTGGAACAATTCTTATAGATGAAAGAATGATAAGCCCCAATGTCGAACAACATATTGCATGGTTTGTCATTCAAACCCAAGGTTCATATTATTTAAACAAATGCAAACGATTAACTGCTTGTAGAAATAATGAATGGGAAATGAATAAACTTTGCAAAATAAAATAAGTTTAGAAGAGTGTACTTAAATTCATTCTAAAAAAGGTAAACACCACTCAGATTTGGAAAAAGGCCATTCAATAATCATTGAACTTTATTACTTGAATAAACCTTAAAGAGTACAATGAAGATGAAAAGCAGAACATGAAATTACTAAGATAAGAAAAGATACAATCATATCAAAAGGCTAAAAGAAGATGATAGTTAAGATCTTCTTATAAATTTTACAATGAAGGCGAGACAAAAATTGACATAAGTAACAGCATGGTGCTTCCTCCTACACTCTTTGGTGAGCTTCCAACTGGTAGAGTTCCACCAATCTTCAGCTTCATCTCGCAAAAGGAAGGACACTAGATAAATATGTACGTGATCAGATCACTCGATGGCATCCAAAGTAGAATCTACATGCTTTAGCCACTCTTTGGACAAAATAGGTAAGTTAAATCCTTCAAAGATAGCATGTTGAAGAAGCTTGCCCAACACTAGCACTCCTCGAGCTGACACTCCTTCTACAGATTTTCCATGGAGCTAACCAATATGGAAGTCATTCACCCAAGAGGTATTGAACCTACTAGTGAAATAATCTTAGTCCGACATTCCAAATTCCATAATTCCTACAAGAATTGAATTTTTATGTTATTTGAATTAATTCCCCTCTTTACTTTGATTTTGATCTAGATACCCTAAGTGCATTTTAGGAAAGTATTTTGATTCCATACTTGTATTTTGAGAATGTGAACTTATGGTAACATGGATGTTTCAAGTAATCACTTAGTGATTGCGTATTGCAAAAGAACTTTCCATTAGGTAGATTAGAGATGAACTCCAATCTAACACCTAATAGTGTTTTGTGATACCAAATGTGGTGCCCTGCCCCCGCCGTGGAACTATTAACATGTATATTAGCATGATTACGGTAGAGTGGTCACCAAGACACATCCCCATTTAAAGTCAGATTAGATTCTTGCCCAACCCATCAATAACTAAAGGATGTGACCCATTCGAATTGAATATAAAGAAAGCTAACTAAGTAGTAATAGGAAGCTTTTCCTCCTGTCCAAGCTCCTCACCAGAAGCAAGCTCAACAAATAGCATTAAATCTGACATTGTCGATATCACAATACCAGGGCCCCAGCCAAGAAAAGAAAATCTTGGTTAGACAATTGTTAAAGTACATTTTTGACTGATTTAATGAAATATACATTCTGTAAGATATCACATTAAAAACTTAAAGCAATAATAGCTAAACAAGGAGCAGTAAACTTCAAGAAAACTAGAGAGCTATGATTCATTCATTTATAACTCACAAAAAGAGAATATGTAAAAAAACAATGTACCTCAAACCAAGAGCTACAATAAGGTCAGGCAATAAATATACATATAACTACAAATATTTAAACTACTAAAAGAGAAGCATATCCTAAGATTCTTATGATCATACAAAAACATGCAAATTTATTGAAAGTAAATTGAACTGATGCATTTAAATATATTGCAACAAGCATCTAATATAGCTAGAATCCTAGCATGCATAAGTAAAACAAGTACTGTGAAGCTAAATTGAACTAAAAAATGCACAGAAAATTGAAAGTAACCATAAAGGTGCAAAAACATAGAATTGTCCAACAAAGCCACTGAAACTAACTGAACTAAACTAGGCTAAAGTAAATTGAACTAAATAACTGTATGCCTAGGTTAGTACAATCTTAAACAAGATAGACTATCTAACCCATTAAAATAAAATTAATCCCTAGAACCATCTAGCCAACCACAAAGCTAAATCTAAGTTAATTCCCTGGAAAAGACATATACCATCTAAACTTTTGCAGAGCTAGATCCAAACTAATTCCTCAGAAAAGACATATATTATCTAACTAACCACAGAGTTAGAATCATGTCTTTTGTGTCAAACAAAAACTAAACTGAAGAGGCAGCTAACTAAAACACACTCTATAAAATTGATATGATGTCTAAATTATAGAACTTAAATACTAAACTTATTGAATTATCATGAATATAATTTATGCATTCAAAATAAATGTAGGATACTCATCAATTTATCCATGTTCAACTGATATGTCCAAGAGTATAAGTCTCAAATTCAGGAAATACAAAGCAATAAAGTTTAATAGTAAGCAAGTTTCTGCTAAAAATATATGTATCTATTATAGTATATTTTATTCATTCTATCTATTCTGAGAGAATATAAGTTTGGCATCTCCAATATCCAACTATCAATAAAATCTAAGATTAATAACCTTATAAAGTTAAATATTATAAATTAATAAGTTCTAATTTAAAATTAGAAATGTTGCTTATAAATGTTAAATAAACATCATTCATCCTAATTTGATATTTTATCCAACCCCAATACAATCTTGATTGAAATAATCAAGATTTATGATTTTTGAGTCAAAATTCAAGTATGGTATTCAAACTCTAAAATCCATGGGCTAAAATTTAAAGGTCTAAAGTTCCTCACAATGCTTAATCAAAGGTTTGAGAATATTAAAGGAAATGAAACTAAGATTTGCAGATGGGAATTTCAATACTTAAGATTGACTGCAATTAACTAAAGTCATAAAATAAATTAATCTATCTTAAGATTCAAATCTTGAAATTAAAATCAATGATTCATCCTATTGAGCAACCCATTTTACTCAATAGAATGAAATTTAACCTAATTATACACTTAAGCATTTAGGAAGGAATATAGGCTAAGGAATTCAATGAGAGGATCACTTAAGGATTTATGTTAGGAAAAACCTTAAGAAAAATCTAGTGAGTTTAACATTTAAATTCTAACTGAGTTAGTAAGCAAATGAAGAGCTTAAGCATGACATAGTAGAGACTTAGATTCTCATTAGGAATTTAAGGACTTAACCTAATTAAGGATTAATTAAAACTAGGGTTTCCAATTAAATAAAAAAAACAAGACTATAAAGATCCAACTAAGATTCTAAACACTTAGCTTACTATTCTAAATTTAAAAATACATATTTTTAGGGTTCAGTGGCACTTAAACCACATTTTAGGAAAAATAACTAAAATGCCTCTCCTTAATGGTCAAAAATGGGAGTTTAGGATATATAGCTCTAATTTGGATTTTATTAATTCATAATGGTTTTTGTAGTCTAATATGAAGATAGACACTAAGAACACCCAATTTAGCCAAGGATTAGGCTAATGAAATCAAAATAGGATTTTAGCTCATTAAGAATTGATTAGTAAAATTATAGAGGGAAATCTAAAACATTTTACTATACTTATGTTCTGCTATATCTAAGGATTGCATAGATACTTAATTTACAAAATTTTGAGGTTAAATGATCAAGTTATGGGCAAAACAAGATTTAAACTAAAAGGGTAATTAAGGGAGATTAAGAGTAGGATCCAAAAACCTAACTTTGCAAATTGGTGTCCAAATTGAGCAAGGTTACTAGCAATGGGTTTCCTATAGCACACTGAGCATAATGACAAAGAGGTTACTCAATTTGGACCCCAAATAGTTATATAGGCTTTAGTTAAGGTTTAAAGTGATTAGTGAGTGATTAGTAAAATTAATCTTAGAAAATTTATTTTGACTTTGTCAGTGCATTCTACTATATTTTATGAGCAATCAAAAACTTAAAATTTAAAATTTTAGTAATTAATGAGCTTAATATTCACTAATCCATTTTTATAGTAATTAGGGCCAATTAAGAAATCTACTCACTAGAATTGAAATTTTCTTGCAGCTTATTGATCCTTACATTTTTTTGATAAAAATATATATTTGTTCATATGATTTAGAGCTAAATTGGCTAAGCTATGAGCTAATGAAAACATATGGTTTAATGGGGTTTAATTAGCCTAAAATAGTCATTAGAAAAAATAAGCATCCAACAGAAAAATTAACATTACCAAAACAATTCTCATATTTTTCTGAGCAAAATGAGGTATAATTTTGCTATATTTGGATTTGTGGATTTCAACTTATGAGGTTTAAGATTTGCTTATTAACTAAATTAATTAATCTAACAATTAGTTAATTAAATAACAATTCTGCTCCTAATCCATAAATCAGATAGTGACAGGTCCCACTCCAGGGTTTGACAGGGTATGTCGTGGGACCCACAGCCTCGGTGTTAACAGCTGACAGCGATCAGGGCCCGGATGAAGATATGAGGGTCAGGTTCGACCCGACCAGACCCAAGGCAGGATCTTCTTTTCCGATGGAACTCAGAGACGAAGGGCTAGGGCATAAAAAATGGAGGACTTCCTGACGTCACCAGAGGCTGGCCCACTCATCGTTGGAAATGTCTTGGAAAGACTTTTCAAACGGCGGTCGAAACATCACCAGAGGTGGACAGTAGCTCTGGCAATGGCCAGCCCTAGGTGACTGGATTTGAGTGAGGATGATGCTACTGTAGATCACTGTATACAACCTGACAAATCCATCCAATCAAGCTCAATCTGACTCAATCAAGCAACATACATGATTTGAAATAGCATTGCGAATTGAAAATGAAAGAAATGGAAGATGAGGAAGGTAGCTGAGTGACAACTGAAGGCTTTTGGGACCGAGCTGAAGGCCTTAGAATTTGATTTGGTTTCAAATAAGGTGTTCCATGGATCCAAAATGACCGCAGCCTTAACTCGATTTCTAATTGAGCTTAGTTAGGGCTTAGGCAGTGGAGCAAACTTCCTACACAGCTGTGGAGGGCACCACGTGCAAGCCAGAAGGACATGCGCAATGTGCATGATGTTCAATAACAGGGACAGCTTGCAAGCCGTCCGATTTATTGCTAAGATTGAATCAAATGACTCAGAGAAGATGCTGTCCGATCAGAGGGCATGGGGAAATGACACTCTCTTAAGTAGACATTGACCATTAGGACTTAATTAATAAACATTATTTAAATAATTATCTCATTTTTGCTAATTAAAATTAATTATTAAACCACTCCTAAAAAATCACAATAATTCACCCCTAGCTAATTTGAGGTGAGGAACACAACAACAAAGTCAAATTTTGGCTTAGAGATCAATTTAATTATTATTTTTGGGTTTTTTAAATATATTAAAACATACTAGCAAAATTTGATGACTTCCAAACACTTTCAAAAAATCACCCATAGCTAATTTGAGGGTGATGAGCGCAATGGGAAAGCCAGATTTTTGATCTGAGGTCAATTTAATTAACTCATTTTCTTGATAATCTGGATTTTCCAGAATTTGGGTTTGGTCTGAATGATTCCTAATTTGGACCAAAACCTTAAGGTTTTCTCCTAATGACAAATTAAGAATACTGGAATGAATATTAGGACTTAACTTAGTCCCAATTAATTAGGGTAACAATCTTGGATAGTTACACTAGGGGGCCTAATGTGCCCTAATTGGGATTACTTACTACTAAGTGGTGATTAACAAATTCACCCATTAAATCTTAAATTTTATTTTATATTTAGGCACCTTTCATATTTCTAATCAAAACACCTTATAATTTCATTTATTTTAAATTTATATTCATCAAATTATTCTATTAAAACATTATGTATTCCCAAAGTTCTAATTTAGTTAGCATATTTGCGCCATTATTTAATTTAGAATATTCTTAGAATATTTAAATTTCGTCATAGGTTATCATTCAGAAAATGGAGATTAGAAAGGTAAATTCGAAGAAGAACATGAGTTTGGGACTTATTAATACCTGAAATTTTCTAATCATACTGTTAAGCAAAACCAAGAAATGATGAAATGCTTCACACCTTATTCATATTGAAATTCATAACTATAAAAATTAGAAAAATTCATTTTTGAGCTTACTCAAGGACAAGCAAGAAATTAAGTGTGGGGGTGTGATAAATCAAAGATTTTTAGTAAAATAAGAGAATAAATACAAACACTTTTAAGCAGGAATGGTATATATTGATGGTTTTCTCACTAATTTTAGGGGAAAAAAGGAGCTAATCAAGAACTAGGTAGAAAAAGAAAATCTGGAAGAAAATCGCCACCGCGTGCCACAGCGTGCCGCAACGAACACAAACCTAAGATCTCGGTAATATCACGCGTCGTAATGGGCACAAACCTGAGAGCTCGGTGCTATTATGCACTGCAGCATGTTCAAACAAAGAGCTCAGTGCTACTGCGTGCTGCAGCGGGTACAAACAGGGAGCTTGGCACTACCGTGTGCCACAATGAGCACAAACCTATGTTCTTGGCGCTCCCGCATGCCACAGCGGAAGATCACTTAGCATAATCTGAAAACAATCTGCTATCGCACACTGTAGTGGGTTCAAATAGAGAGCTCGGTGCTACCATGCACCGTAGTGGGCACAAACTCAAGAGCTCAGCGCTACCACGCGCCACAACTGAAGATCACTTGGTATAATCTAAAAATGTTCCGCTACCGCGCACCGCACCTGTCAACAGATAGGAAGCTCGGTGCTACCATGCATCACAATAGACATTTACTTAGCAAAGATTTTAAAATAAACCACTGTAGCTAGCGCCTATCAAAATTCCAGCCAGGAGCAAGCATTCAATCCATATAGGGAATTCCAAAAATTCAATACCTTGGTCTTTCCACAGCTGCCTTAACTCCAATTGCATTTAATCTTTTCATTTTCAAAAGGAATAATAGAAATATTTATTAAAAGCCATTAAAGAAAATAGAGTTGAAAGGTTGGACAAAATTTATTTCAAAGGGGTGTAGGCTGCATTTATAAAAGCAAAAGGAAAAAGGCTTAGAAAAGGTTCCTTCTTTAACATTCTTAATTCCCAAAATTTGAAGTTACCGCAAGAGAGAAAGGAGAACCCTACCCAAGAAAGGAGAAGGTGACCACCAAAGAGAAGCAAGAAAGAAAAACTCGAGGATTGAGAAGGAAGGTGAGTTGAAGAGAAATCAAAAAATCAGGAGAACACAAAATGTTGTTCCTGGTATTTTTCCTTAATCCCGTATTTATTCCGTGCTGTAAGAACCATGTAAAAGTTCATTTCCTTCTCAAATATTTTTGATTTCATTTGTGATGAAAGGCTAAAGCTTCCTTGGGGAGGGTTAGGATAAGTCATGTAATAGATTATGGGATAAAAAGGTGTTGTACTAAATTTCTCAATGAATTAAGTCTTCATCATTTTTAGGGTTTAAATATGAATCTTGTTAGTATGCATGCTATGTGAATAAATGTTTTTACTTAAATTAAATGATTATTAACAAGGAAAATGCCAAGCCAACTAACCATATTAAGTTTTGGGAAATGCACATAAAGGTTCTTGCCACGAATATGTATTCGCTGTGCGAGGATTCTTGGTGTAAACATCTTAATATTGATATGATGATTTGAACTTGGTAACTTAACTCTCTTAGAGCTCCATAGGTCACAAATTGGTGTAAAGCTAAGAATATGTGCATTAGTGCATAAAGCCAGTGACAAGCTCTTGATCCTAATAACACTGTTCTTTGAGCTCAGTTGAGAGGTTGATGCATGTGAGCTAAGAGCCACCAATTACGCTCCATACCTCACGATAAGTTAAAGGTGGAAGAGGAAGAATTTTTTGCTTGTGGATGAATGTGACATAATCCACTTAGCCCAATAATTTACATGCTTAGCTAATTTGCGAGGAAAGCACGTGATGCTATTTGAGTGGAATTAAGTTTATGTGCTTGCTGTAATTAAAATTATAAATTTGATAACTTCGATGTAAGAAACAGATTTAACTAATATCGATCACATAAGGGTCTGTGCTGAGATTGAAACTTCTTGAGTTTATCTTGAGCACTTGGCGTGACATAGTCAAAATTAGAGGACACTCTTAGGAACGCTTTTGGCACTTAATTATAATTTATGCATGTGAATAGTCTCATTAAAATTTGACAAATACAAGTACTTACACCAATCCCATAACAAATTACATAATAAAACCCAACTCTCCCTTCTTCTCAAACTAATATTTTTGAAATAAGAACTTTGAACTATTGATTAGGAGCCAACAAAACCACAAATATACTTCGTCTAAACATTATTAAGAGTAAATATACCTTAGTAACAAAACACTTCGTTCCCTGTGGATGATAAATCTCAGAACTTACTTTCCATTATTACTTTGGAGCACGTACATTTGCGTGCGAGCACAGATGTGAACAAAAAGTCTATCAAGTTTTTGGCGCCGTTGTAGGGGAATGATGATCTATTTTGTATTAAGGATAATTTAAGAGTCAATAATGATTTAGAATTATCTTTATTCTGCATATAATTTTGAATTTTTATAATTATATTTTTTATTAATTGCTTTCTTTAGTTTTGTTAATTTAGTTGGTTTTTTATTTTATTTTTTGAATTACTGAAATTGAATGCTGTAATTGTTCTTTCTAGCTAAGTTTCTGAATTTCATGAGTATGAGAGGAAATTTGAACATACTATTTGACCTAGAGATTGAACGCACATACCTTAGAGCTAAAAGAGAACATAACTTGATTAACAAAAATCAAGTTGAAATGGATAACATAGAAGCAATTCCTTTAGGAGAACAACAGGAAAGGGATTTAAGAGACTATGCACTGCCCACTGTTAGAAGTATTCCGCATGCCATTGTAAGACCAAATATTGAAGAAAACAACTTTGAAATAAAACCCTCAACTCTGAATATGGTTAAAAATAGCCAATTCAGTGGATTAGCCACAGAGGACCCTAATTCCCATATCTCCAATATTTTGGAGATATGCGACACTTTTAGATTTAACAGTGTTTCTGATGATGCCATTAGACTTAGGCTATTCCCCTTTTGATTAAGAGATAGAGCCAAAAGTTGGCTTAATTCTTTACCCGATGATTCAATTCACACGTGGGATGACTTGGCAAGGAAATTCCTAGCCAAATACTTCCCACATGTGAAAATAGCTCGGTTAAGAATTGAGATAACCAATTTTAACCAATTAGAGGGAGAAACTTTATATGATAGTTGAGAAAGATTTAAAGAGTGCCTGAGGCATTGTCCGCATCATGGGTTTCTTGCAATGGATGCAAGTTCAAACATTCTATAATGGATTGAACGCACCCACGAGGACTCTAATCGATGCAGCCGTCGGAGGGTCACTAAGCAGTAAGACCCAAGAGGAAGCTTACAATCTATTAGAAGAAATGACAAATAATGCTTATCAATGGCCTATTGAAAGGCTTAACATAACTAAAAATGAATGCAATCTATTATCTAATTCTCAAAAAGTCATTCAACTTTAAAACAAAATCTTCCAACTAAAGAGAATGGTAGAAATCATGCAAGCCAATTCAATCCAAGTAAAGGAGTACGAGATGGAAAGTGTAAATGCAATCAACAACTATTGAAATAATCTATGTGGGAATAGGAGGAGATTTGAGCACTCATTTAAGGAATTCAAGACCTCCACAATTGAATTCATAAATAAAACCAAAGCAACCCTTAACAGACACAAAAATACCTTTTTGAGACAAGAAGAAATGATAAAAATAATTGAATAGCAATTAAAAGATAACATGAACCAACTAAAGAAACCCATTTTAGTGGGAGTCATAAAAGAATGTGAGCCTAAAATAGGAAATTCTATAATTTTGAGGAGCGGAAGGATCACTGAACCTATGCTTTCTAAGAAAACTAAAGCTACACTACATGTAGTAAGGGAAGAATAAAAAGGGGAAACAAATAACAATAAGGATAAGACGAGGGAAATATAAGCTTTAGAGAAAACACCCCAAATTGATCAACCCCGAATTAATCCTCATATACCTTAACCTCAATGGATGGCAAGAGAAAAACTAGATGTCCAATTCCATAAATTTCTAGAGACATTTAAAACCTTTCACATAAACATCCCCTTTGCTAAAGCATTAGAGCAGATGCCTAGTTATGCCAAGTTTATGAAGGATATTTTATCCAAGAAAAGGATGATAGATGAAAAAGAAAATGTCACCTTAACTGAAGAGTGTAGTGTAATTCTACAATAGAAAATTCCTTTAAAAAGAAAAGACCCTAGAAGCTTTACAATCCCTCGCACCATTTGAAACCACTTCTTCCAAAAGGCTCTTTATGATCTAGGGGCCACCATAAACTTAATGTCTTATTACATCTTTAAGAAATTGGGGATAGATCAATTGAAACCCACATCTGTTCTACTGCAACTAGTTGATTGATTAGTTAAAACTCTAATGGGAATTCTTGAAAACATTTTAGTTAAGGTTGATAAATTCATCTTCCTTGCCGACTTCATTATCTTAGACATGGAAGATGAACATCAAGAAATACCCGTAACTCATAACTCTTGGTAGAACTTTTCCAACTACCAGAAGAATAATGATTGATGTAGATAAATGAGAGTTGAGTTTGCATTGTGAAGGAGAGGAGGTAAGATTTAACATATATGATTCTTTAAAACACCCGGGAAAGCATAAAAAGGAAAAAATTGCGGCTGAGGAATTGATGATGTCGAGAGATGTGAAAGATTTAGAGTTTGACATAGATGAGAAGTTTGAGGATCTTGAGGGAAAAATTGAGGCTGAGGAATTGGTTCAAGAAAAGAAGAAAATTCAGCAATCAATTGATGAACCTCCTGAGTTGGAATTAAAACCCTTACCAACCTATTTAAAATATGTATATTTAGGGGAAGGAACCTCATTACCTGTAATAGTCTCAGCTTTTCTCAACCAAAAATAAGAAAGTCAATTATGCAATGTTTTGAAAAATCATAAAAGGGCAATTGGTTGGAGCATAGCTAATTTGAAGGAAATTAGCTCAATCTTATGCATGCACAAAATCTTATTAGAAGACAATTCAAGACCTTTAATTGAACCCCAAAGGAATTTAAACCCAAACATTAAGGAGGTAGTCCATAAGAAAATCATTAAATTGCTTGATGCTAGAATTATATTCCCTATTTTGGATAGTCCTTGAGTAAGCCCTATACATGTTGTACCAAAGAAGAGTGGAATGACTGTGATGTTAAACGATAATAATGAATTAATTCCAACTATAAAGGTAACTGGGTGGAGAGCATGCATAGATTAAAGGAGATTAAATAAGGCCACTCGAAAGGATCATTATCCTCTTCCTTTCATAGATCAAAGGCCATTTTTCAATTTTCTAGATGGATATTCTGGGTACAATCAAATTTTGATAGCTCCGGAAGACCAAGAGAAGACAACTTTTACCTACCCCTATGGCATTTTTGCTTTTAGAAGAAAGCCCTTTGGACTATGTAATGCTCCTGCCATGTTTCAACATTGTATGATGGCAATTTTCTCTGACATGTTAGGAGATTTCTTGGAAATATTCATGGATGGTTTTTCTGTAGTTGGGAGATCCTTCGACCATTGATTTGCAAATTTGAGAATGGTTTTAAGAAAATGTGAAGATACAAATCTTATTTTAAATTCTGAGAAATGCATTTCATGGTAGAAGAAGGAATCATCATTGGGCACCTAATTTCTAATAAGGGAATTAAGGTCGATAAAGCCAAATTGAAGTAATTGAATGACTCCCTCCACCCATTAATGAGAAAGGAATAAGAAGCTTTTTGGGGCATGCTGGATTTTATAGTAGGCTCATTAAAGATTCCTCCAAAATAAGTTACCCCTTTGCAAGCTACTAGGAAAATATGTGGATTTAAAATTTGATGATGATTGCTTAAAAAGATTTAACAATATTAAGATTGCTTTGATTTCTGCTCCAAATTGGGATCTCCCATTTGAGGTTATGTGTGACGCGAGCAACCTTGCTGTGGGGGGTAGTACTAGGACAACAGAAGGAAAGAACCTTTCATTCAATTTATTATGCGAGCAAGCTCATGGATGACGCTCAAAGGAATTATTGGCAATTATGTTTGTATTTGATAAATTTTGGTCATACTTAATCTGTTTAAGGACCATTGTCTACATTGATCATGCAGCTATAAAATATCTCTTTCAGAAGAAGGAATCAAAGCCACACCTCTTACATAAGGTGTTACTTCTCCAAGAGTTTAATATTGAGATCCGGGACTATAAGGGTAGTGAAAATGTGGTGGCCGACCATTTATCACGGTTGACTCACCTTACTCATGATGAGGTTGATGATATTAGTGAGACCTTCCCGGATGAAAAGCTTTATGCTATTGCCTCTACAAAGCCTCTGTGGTTTGCGGATTTCGCAAACTATCTTGCGGGATGGGTCATACCAAAAGATCTCAATTTTTAGCCAAAGAAAAAAGTTTTCTCTGACATAAAAAACCATTTTTAGTATGACCATTTTCTCTATAAATGTTGCACCGATCTATTACTAAGAAAATGTGTTCCTGAATTTGATGTCAACAACATCCTTTATCATTGCCACACCTCTCCATATGGAGGACATCATGGGATCGATCGAACTGCTACTAAGGCACTTCAATCTGGTTTCTTTTGGCAAATTTATTTAAAAATGTTGCTGATTATGTCAAGAACTGTGATAAATACCAAAGAACATGAAATATGAGTAGAAGAGATGAACTACCTTTGAATGGAATTTTTGAGGTGGAGCTTTTCGACGTATGGGGGATTGATTTCATGGGCACATTTCCTATGTCCCAAACAAACAACTATATTTTAGTGGCAGCTGAGTATGTATCAAAATGGGTAGAGGCTATTGCAGGTGTCAATAATGATGCTAAAGCTATAGTTAAATTTCTTAAAGAGTATGTGTTGGCAAGACTTGGCACCCCTAGAGTTCTAATAAGTGATGGAAAAATGCAATTTTGTAAGAAATATCTTGAAACTCTACTTAAATACTATGGGGTGAAATATAAAATGGGGGTGGTCTATCACCCACAGACAAGCGGGCAAGTTGAGGTCTCACATAAAGAGCTCAAACAAATTATAGAGAAAACTGTGAGCCAAAATAGAAAGGATTGGACTTCCAAACCGCAAGATGCCCTATGGGCTTACAGAACTATATTTAAAACTCCTTTATTAGTGTCCTCATACAAACTCATGTATGGAAAATTCTGCCATTTACCGGTGTTACTGAAACACCTTGCAATTTGGGCTATTAAAAAATTGAATTTCAATTTTAAATAAGTCGGATTATGAAGAGCTCAACAATTGAGTGAGCTTGAAGAAATTCAGCTTAATGCTTATGAAAGTGCCAATTCTATAAAAAAAAAACCAAAAAGTTGCATGACAAGCTGATCAAACCAAGGCATTTCCAACCTGGGATGAAAGTCCTATTTAATTCAAAGTTAAGATTGTTCCCAAAAAAGTTAAAATCAAGTTGGACCCGTCCCTTCACTATAGTGAAAATCCATCCCCATAGAGCAATAGAGATTGCTTCAAAAGATGGTACCTTTAAAGTAAATGGACATCATTTAAGACATGCCTGGAATAAGAAAATATGCAGAAAAAAGAAGGATGGACATTGCAAGACCTCCCAATGGAAAGAATCACATAGAAAAGCAACAAGTGTCGGGCTAACGACGTTAAAACAAGCACTTGGTGGGAGGCAACTAATGCTAATAAGGTTGTAGGAATTTTTATATTTTCTTTTTGTTAGTTTTCTTTTATCTTTATGTTAGTACTTTTTGATTTTACTTGAATGAATCTTGGAATTTTGTTGCCCCCATAATGGTGTGAAAAATTAAATTGCTTACATCACAAACTTTTTTTTGAAAATTTTAATGCTATGATTCAACGATAAATTTGCTTGTGAAAAAAATTTGTCATGATAACTTGCATAACAAATTGTAGGCAAACTAAAAGGTAAGCTCTAAGACTTTCCACACCAAGTGTTTTTCCCAAAATTTCCATAAGTCTCCAATAAATCCAAATAAATGATGCTTTAAATCAAAGTGTAGGGGTGGGGATCCAAGGAACTTGACTAAGAATGGCTAGAAAAATTGAACCTAAGAGTGTGCAAGGTTTCGGTAGGACTTCATAATCGCAATGGACTTGGATAGGGATGAAAAAAAATTTCTCTCCCTTGAGCTGAAAGAAAAAAAAAAAAATCTCTCCCAAGCATATAAAAAAGAAACTGAGAAAAATAGGATGAAAAAAAATATATCTCATGAATATTGAATTGTTCATTGTGATTTATAAGAAGAATCACATATAGCACAAAACTTTAAATTCACTAATTCTGACCTATCATAGTTAGGAATTCCTAGAAATTACCCCCCAGTAATTAAGAGGAAAGCATCATGAATTAGGGAAATGGAGGCTAAAAAGACAAATAAGAAGAAGAACATGAGTTTGGGACTTATTAGAAGCTAAAATTTTCTAATCAAACTATTAAGCAAAACCAAGAAATGATGATGAAACACTTCACACCTTATTCATGTTGAATTTTATAACTATAAAAATTACAAAAATTTATTTTTGAGCTTACTCGAAGATGAATAAGAATTTAAGTGTTGGGTATGATAAACCCAAGATTTATAATAAAAAAAAGAATAAATATAAACACTCTTAAGCTAGAATGGTATACATTGATGGGTTTCTCACTGATTTTAAGGAAAAAGAGGAGTTGAGCTAGATTTGGGAAAAAGCTAAAAATCTGGAAGAAAATTGCCGCAGCACGTCGCAGCAGACACAAACTCGAGAGCTAGGCGCTATCACGCGTCATAATGGGCACAAACACAAGAGCTCAGTGCTAACACAAGCTACAGCAGGTTCAAATAGAGACCTCGACGCTAATGCGCACCATAGCTGGCACAAACAGAGACCTTGGCGCTACCGCGTGCCGCAGTGATCACAAACCCGAGATCTCTGCACTACCGCACGTCACAGCGGAAGATCACTTAGCATAAATCAAAAATGATCTGCTACCACACACTGCAGTAGGTTCAAATAGAGAGCTTGGTGCTACCACGCATCGTAGTGGGCACAAATCCGAGAGCTCGGTGCTACCACGCACCACAGCGGAAGATCACTTAGCATAATATGAAAATGATCCGCTACCGGGCATCGCAGCGATCATCAAACAGGGAGCTCGGTGCTACCGCACACCGCTGTGGGCATTTACTTAGGAAATATTTTAAAATAAACCACTGCTACATGCCCAAGTGAGCTGCAGCACGCCATAGCGCCTGTCAAAATTCCAGCTAGGAACAAGCATTCAATTTAGCATAGGGAAGGCTAAAAATTCAAATCCTTGGTCTTCCCACAGTTGCCTTTACTCCAATTGTATTTAATCTTTTCATTTTCAAGAATAATAATAGAAATATTTATTAGCAAGCCATTAAAGGATAAAGAGTTGAAAGGTTGGACAGAATTTATTTCAAAGGGGTGGAGGCTGCATATATAAAATAAAGAGGAAAAAGACTCAGAAAGGGTTCCCTCTTTAACATTCCTAATTCCCGAATTCAGAAGTTGCTGCAAGAGAGAAAGGAGAACCCTAGCTAAGGAAGGAGAAGGTGACCACCAAAGAGAAGCAAGAAAGAAAACTCAAGGATCGACAAGGTAGGAGAGCTGGATAGCAAAGCAAAAAATCAGGAGAATGCAAAATGCTGTTGCTAGTATTTTTCCTTAATCATGTATTTATTCCTTACTATAAAAACCATGTAAAGGTTCATTTCCTTGTCAAATATTTCTGCATTTCATTTGTGATGGAAGACTAAACCCTCATCGGGGATGGTTGGGATAAGTCATGTATTAAATTATGGGATAAAAAGGTGTTTGTACATAATTTCTCAATGAATTAAGTCTTCATTTTTTTTTTTGGTTTAGAAATAAATCTTGTTAGCACGCATGCTGCGTGAATGAATGTTCTTACTTAACTTAAATGATTATTAGTGAGGAAAATGCCAAGCCAAATAACAATATTAAGTTTTGGGAAATGCACATAAGGATTCTCAAGTCAAATATATAATTGTTGTGCGAGGATTCTCGGTGTAAGCACCTTAAGATTGATATGATGAGTTGAACTAACTTAACTTTCTTAGAGCTCCACAGCTCACCAATTGGTGTAAAGCTAGAAATATGTGCATTAGTGTTTAGAGCCTAGTGACAAGCTCTTAAGCCTAATAACACTATTCTTTGAGTCCAGTCGAGAGGTTAATGCATGTTAGCCAAGAGCCACCAATTACACTCTGTAGCTCATCATAAGTTAAAGGAGGAAGAGGAAAAATTGTGTGCTTATGGATAAATGTGACATAATCCACTTAGCCCAGTAATTCACTTCCTTAGCTAAACTACGAGGGAAGCACGTGATGCTAATTGAGTGGAATTAAGTTTATGTGCTCACTATAATTAAAATTATGAATTCGATAACTTAGACGTAAGAAATTGGATTTAACTAATATTGATCACATAAGGGTCTATGTGCTAAGATTGAACCTTCTTGAGTTCATCTTGAGTACTAGGCATGACATAGTCAGAATTAGAGGACACAATAAGAAATGCTATTGGCACTTAATTATTATTTGCATGTGAATATTCTCATTAAAAGTTGACAAATACAAGTACTTACACCAATCCCATAATAAATTACATGATAAAATCCAACTCTCCCTTCTTCTCAAACTAATATTTTTGAAATAAGAACTTTGAACTGTTGATTAGGAGCCAACAAAACCACAAAAAATCATTTGTTTAAACATTATTAAAAGTAAATATACCTTAGTATAAAAACACTCTGTTCCCTGTGGACAATAAATCTTGAAACTTATATTCCATTATTACTTAGGACTACATACACTTGCGTGTGAGTGCAAACGTGAACAAAAAGTATACGACCATGGTCTTCAGGTTCAAGCACCTTCTGTACTCTTCCTTAGGATCTTCCGAGCACAAGAACAATGGGTTACAATGAAAATTTGGAATTTTTTGGAAGTCATTAAATTTCCCCAAATTATTTAAATATTTTAAATACTCAGCAAATTAAGATAATTAAATTAATCAGCAATTTAAAATTTAACTTCATTTTTGAGTTCCTCACCCTCAATCTAGATAAGGGCGAATTTTTGAGATTTTTTAGAGCTCATTTAATACTTACTTTTAATTATTAAAATTTATATAATTTAATTTAATTAATTAGTTAACTAATTATTCCTAACGGCGTCGACCCGCTGTTTCATCAAATGGTGAACTTGATCGTCCGTTCAATTACATGATTATTGTGATCCAATAGCTATTCTTGAGGGCTACAGTGGTCCATTGTACGTCTCCCAAGGCTACGATCATGCGCCAGCGGATCATAGGCATATCGTGCTACAGTTGCGCCAGTTGGCACTACAATCCTCATTTTAGCTCTCCAAACCCCGCAATTTTCTCCCTTCCTCTTCTGCAAGCCATTAGCACAAGCATGAGCTTCAAGAACTCCTACTATTAACAAATTGAGCGGATCAGTGAAACCCTAATTCTATTGTGATGAAGTTGAAAGGTACGTCCAATTCCACCATTGTAGCTTTGATTTTTCATTAATTATTTTTTGCTTACCTACTTTATTATATGAGGGTCAATTATGAACAGTGTTCCACAATGGAACCTTAACCAGAATGCTGGAATCTCAGGCATCGCCTAATCGAGGCTTGCCATCAACAACAAACGGGGCTTTTGGGTTCAACACATAGGTCATGGCGAGGGCTTCACGCCGACATGCATGACGAGCTGAGAGGGGACTAGAGCCTCTGGATCGGTGATGCCCTAGGTCATACCCATCAAGTTTTGAGGCAGACGCACAGTTCCCCATGGGGCACTGTTGTCAGGCCTCGCACACGGATCGTCCTGCATGCGGTACGCAAAAGCTGTGCGCGCTCTGTCTGCTCGTGTTATGGCACAGTAAACCCTAGGTTATTAATATAATTAAAATAAATAACTTATTAATTACATCTCCAATTATAGCAAAATTATATGTTATTTTGATCACAAAAATGTGTAGGACATTAATATGATGCTAATTTTCCATTTTGATAATTAATTTTGCTAATGATCTTTTAGGTGTCATTAAGAGTCATTTGTGCTTAGATTGACTATTTGATGTCTAATTTGACCCTAATTAGTATCATTCTACTTATTATGCTATAAGGAAGTTATAGCCACTATGTTTATACGATTTGAACATCAAATGGAAATTGTGAGATTTGATCCTTAAATAAAATAATATCAAAATTCCAAAATTAGGGTTTTGCTTATTTTGGTCTCTTAAACCTTAAAACACCTTAGAAAACTTATCTTATGATATGTTTCAATATTGGAAGATGCTTTGAGTAGGAAAATAACTAGATTAATCTATTTATAGCTTACTGCTAGTGAACTTAAGTTAGAGCCTCAACATAGATTCAAAGTGAGGGTACGAGCTCTTATGGCTTGATTTAGAGCTTAAGGAGTGTAGTAGTACTAAAACCCTAGGATAGGTGAACTAAATAGATTCTTGTTATTATTTGAACCATTAGTAAAACCCTTAAAGGGTTAGATTGGGCCTACTCTAGTTCTTTACATCCTTTAAGTGTAGGATAAATCTTAAACACCCTAGTGAATAACTTAGGGATATTAGCTCAATATGGTAAACTTGACCTCTTAGTTAACATAAGAACTCCTAGTGCATTAGAGTTAAAATAAAAACAAGTGGCTTGGGAACCCCACCTAGCACCCTACTTATTAGGATTTCATTAATAACTAATTAGTCAAATTGCTTTACTTAATAAGTTATGATCATTTAATCCCTAATTCCATAGTGAACCACAAAGTAGCAAACCTCCACATTAACCTTTTGAATGAGGAATTATAGTAATATCCCTAATCTAGTGGCTTATGGTAGTGAGAGATGCAATATTAAATTAAATTTTTAATCCATTTTACATGAACACTCACACACTTAATTGTCATCTAGATAACTCATAGTAAATTCTAACTTGTAGGATAGTGAAGTGGTAGATCATATTTAGAACTTGTAAATTACTTAAGGTTAAATTAGGCAACTCTTAGTATATCCCTTGTAGCTAAGATAAGACTTATAAGATATTAAGATGTAATCACCTTAGTGGGATTAGTATTTAAATAGTGATTTAATAAATAACCTAAGTGATTAAGTACAACCTACTTGGGATTATATGAGTAACCATATTATGCTAACTGTAGAATCTAGAATTACGTAAGATGAAACATTATTAAGACTTAGAAATTTTTAGAATGCTTAGTAATTGAGCTAAGGCTAGATGTTCCCTTTGGTGTCAAGAGACCTAGAACTCTTATGTGCTAAGTAATGAAGTTAAGTGATGAATCCATAAATTATATCTAAATAAAGGGGAAAATTCATCTATTTAACATCTTTATGCTGCTCCTAAAATCAATTTTTTATATCTTTTTCAAGGAAATGGAATTCAAAGGAATTATAAGGCATTTCTGCAGGTTCTTAAAAATTACTAAAGGAAAACCGCTGCAACGCGCTGCAGCGCGCGACCGGGCGCCGCAGCGGGTTGCGGCATAAATATATGGACTTTATGAAAATTAATTGAATAGTGTTTTTCGCAGAATTCACCGCTACAACGCGTGGTCGCGCACTGCAACGGTTTATCGCGGAAATATTTATGATTATTAAATGGGGGCTCAACTAATTGAATAGTGTTTTTTGAGGAATTCACCGCTATAGCGCGCCGTCGCGCGCTGCAGCAGTTTACCGCAGAAATATTTATGATTATTAAATGGGGGCTCAACTAATTGAATAGTATTTTTTGCAGAATTCACCGCTACAGTGCGCGGTCGGGCGCTGCAGCGGTTTACTACGAAAATAATTGACTTCATAAATCGGGCGCCCAACTAATTGAACAGTGTTTTTCGCAAAATTCATCGCTACAGCGCGCGGTCGCGCGCTGCAGCGGTTTATCGCGGAGGACTTGGCTATATAAATCGTGCCGCCAAACGAATTGAACAGTGTTTTTTGCGAAATTTACCGCTACAATGCGTAGTCGCGCGCTGCAGCGGTTTGCCGCAGAAATATTTCTCTCTATAAAATCTGGAAAAAGAACTAATTGAACAGTGTTTTTCATGGAATTCCTCGCTATAGCGTGCGGGCGCTGCAGCGGTCTACTGCAGGGGACTTAGCTATTATGCCAGGGACCTGGGTATGCTAAAGCACGCCGCAGCGCGCTGCCGCGGCCCGCCGAATTTTTGCCCAAACACTGCATTTAATGCGGCTGGAGACATGACCTCTATCCTGAATTTTGTCTCCAGCCACCTTTTCCTACAGCAGCCATTTTTTTTGTTAAAAAGGGAAGCTTTGAGGTGATGTTTTGGGTAAAGAAATGAGATTTTTGTCACCTCACTATTAATGGAAAAATATTACAATAATAAAATCAGAAATATTTATGGAAAATCTGGTTGCAATTGAAGGAAGGAATTCAGCCCCCCCCCTCCTATAAATACCCGTCCTCTTGACTAGAGGAGGGTTCAAAACTTTAGCAACAATCCACTAAGTAAGGAGGAGAGCCAAAGAAAGAGAGAACTCCCCAAAGGTGGCAAGGCAAGCTTTTGCAAAGGGAGAAGAGGAAGAGTGCAGCACTAGCGACCTAAGGAGAGGATAATTAGAAGGAGAAGAAGACTTCTGGAGAACTTCTACGGAGTGTTCCTAGTATCTTCTAAACTCAATCTTGTATTTTCTCTTGAGTTGACGATGAAAGGGTCGTTATCCATGTATGTGTCTTCCTTATTTTCTTGTGTAATGAGTAGCTAAACTCCCCTTGGGGAGGGTTGGAATGAAGTCCCATTTTGTATGATATAATATTAATGTATGAATGTTTTCCCTCAAGCATAATGTATTTATGATTTTTATGCCTTACTAAGAAATTTTCATCTAATTAGTCTTGATGTGTTTATGAGAAAAGAACTAAAAAAAAAATTCAATATCTAATTGTCTTGTGCTCCTTAGCTCATCTTAGGTTGGATGCTAGATTTTGAGTGCATGAAAGCTTAGAACCATGTGAGAAGGTTGTTGAGCTCAATGCACCTCAACCTAAGCTCAACCAAAGAGTCGATGCAAGTGATGCTAAGACCCACTAAATGAGCTCCTTAGCTCTACATAATTGAGATTGAGTAATAAAGTGTTGAGTGCTCATGAACTAAGTGACATAGTCATTGAGCCCAACATGTGATTCTCTCATTTCAACTATGTGAGATGTGATGATGCTCGTAGTGGAAATCAATGCTTGTGAGATCGTAAGATTTAAGAAAATTTAAATTCTCCTTGAATAAAGAGAAAATGAATTAACTTTAAATCTCAAGAATCTTACAAGAATCTTTGTGCTAAAGTAGAACTGAATGTGAGTTCATTTTGTGCACGAGATTTGAACTTGTAAGCCTTTGAGCTAGACTAAAGGACAACAATGTGCACTTGATTTCAGTTAAACTAAATGATAAAGCTTGAGAAACAAATCTACATGAGTATTATATCATTGCATGCGGAATGGTCCCAACTCTCCTCTTTCTTTAATCTTGCTATTTTACTTAGTGAATATTTGTGCTAATTTTAGACTAACCAACCAATACATTCTATAGCTTAAACATTAGTGAGAATAGATATACTTTAGTGACAAATCAACCAATTCTCTGTGGTTTGATAAATTCCTAGAAAGTCACACTTTCCACTTATTACTTCAGACCACGTACACTTGCGTGAAAGCGCAGATGTGTATTTACAGTCTATCATTAAGCTTAAGGAATTAGTGTTAGTAATACTAAGGATTGGAACCTTAGATTTAAGATGAGAACTTACATGCTAGATTAACAGCTCAATGTGAGGAAAATCTAGAAAATTGTAACTTAAGTACCTTTAACCCTTTAGTCCTACCATACTAGAGTAATAATATTATGAAACCACTCAGCCTAAGTATAAACTATAAATGTCCCATTAGTGCCATACTCAAGATTAAGATAACCTATGTGGTCAAATGAACAACCTTCTGAAGTATAAAACCTGAAGTGTCAATGAGACATGTTGAGAATAATGATAACTTAGATGCTTAAAGGTGGTAGTTTTTGAAACCCTTCATTCTTAATAGTGAGACATTAAGTTTCAATGTTGAAGAATCCTCTTAGCTTGACCTCCAAGTATTCTAAGACATAAGGATCAAGCAACCCAAGTAGTGCAACCTTAGTTCATAAGTTAGAATGTTTCATTAGTGTAGAAGTGCAAATAGATAGTTTAGTTAATTATATTCTTAGCAATAGGATAAGATCTTTACTGTAATTTTTCAACTATATCAATAAATTATTTTGTCATATAAATAAGACCTTAATGAAACCATTATTTTAAAAATTTCATGTGAATTTTATATTATTATGTATCAATTCATTAAGACATTTGATGAATGTCTAAGTTAATTGAGGGGCTTGATTAGCCTCAATCATAGGATAGATAATTAATGGTAGATAATAATGGATATCATATGATTTGCAATTAGCTTTGAACATGTTTGAATGCTTCAATGAATTGAGACTAAATCCTTAAAAACATTCATAAAGATATTGTGCATAAATTAAACTTGTAACATTTACTTTGGGGTCTCATATGAAAAAATATGTCAGGTGCAGGCTACGGAGTAATATTAAGACCACATGGACCCTAGAATGTGTGTGTGTGTTTTAGGAAACCGCCATTACTTGGTCAAGTAGACAAGCTCGATTCCTCATTTGTTATGTAACTTTGCACAAAGAACAAAACTATAAACAGGATAAATAACTTAACCTTTTACTGTCTTTTATGACTATTCTTACATTTCTCACAATTTTCTTGATTGTGAATGCTTTATCATATTATTTTGACTATACTTACTCAGTCATTTATGACTACTTTTATTGTAGATTCAGTCATTGAGACTGAGATTTCCTTACTTACATATGTTAGAAGTTCACCTGTATTTACAGTTCTTTTACTTATAGCGTATGTTGTTACTTGCTTTCATTTATGCTTACACTATTTTCTCTTTCGTTACTTATCATATGTCCTTTGAACATATTTCTTACTATTTTATTGCACACTTGTATGAATAGCTATACCTTCTTCCCTTACATATTTGATGTAGGTTGTGTACAAGCTTTTCCCTTTTTAGTGCTTTTATTTTTTAAATTATTGCTTACAATCATTTACCTTACTTCCTTTTTTACTACATTGAGCTTTGTTTATATAATAGCTATAAATGGCTAATGTGATATAAGCATAACTTAAAATAACTTAGTAACCTTGAAATGTACTTAAAGTTTTTAAATCTACTCAATTATTTTTATTTTATTGGCTGTGCCCTCCGTATTAAATACTAAATATGGTAGATCAAAAGCTTGGAGTGGATCTTGAATCTAAAGTAGATCAAGTCTAGCAGTTGCTAATTGAAGACTTTACTTTTCTTGTCATTTTCTTTTACTTTTGTATCCCATGAGGATGAGTGTCATTATGTCTAAATGTTTATATAATTTAACAAAACTCTGGATATTTTACTTTACTATTTAGTGATGTGTTCTTACTTTTTTTTATGGCTAAAATGATATATATATATATATATATATATATATATATTGTGGATCTAGTTTTTCTCATTAGAGACCCTTAGCTCCTCATAATGCTTAATAGTAGGTTATGACTCACTAGCTTAGTATTAAGTACTATAGCAGCACATAATATTGAATTGGGTTCCTAATCTAATAGATAGAGTTGTTATAGTTAGTATCAGAGCTGGTTAGAAAAAAGGAAAAATTAGATGTTTAAGTAAGCACCATTCCAATCAAATGGCTAAACATAAAAAGGTAAAGTACATGCATCAAAGAGAATAACTCAAGATAATAAATTCTCTTTAGTGATAGATTAATTGCTTAAATGGCATTGGGAAGTGTTTTGTAGTTAGAATATCACTTTAGATTGTTCTATCCAATTCATTATCTTTTCTCATTCAACTCTTATTAATTCTTTCTAGCAAGATGAATCCTAATACCAACACTACTATCTTTTCTACCAAGAAGATGACATACTCCAACTCTTCTTCAACTTCAGCTGGGATCAAGACTTTGATGGAGATGATGAAACACTTGGTGGAATTGCAAACTCAAGCAGCTCAAAGAGCAATTAATCCACCCAATCCCCAAATTATCTATGTCAATACTCAAGTAGCAACAAGTTTAGCTATGGATAGATTCCTTCATGCCTTCCTCCAACTCAATCCTCTAAACTTCAATGAATTTTTTTCTCCCATTGAAGCACCAAACTGGTTGAAGATAATTGAGAAGAACTTGTCAAGCATTAAGTGCCCTAGTAGCGAGGTTATCCACCTCACCACCTGCATGTTCATTGAGAAAGCTGAATAATGGTGGGATAACGAGCTGAAATCCCATTTTGCTGAAGTAGATATTGAAGAGATTCCTTGGGATGAATTTGAATCAGTCTTCAGAAAAGAGTTCATGCCTTCCTATGCTCAGTCAATACTAGAAGATGAGTTAATCCAATTAACTAAAGGCGATAATATAATCCTATCCTATGAAATGGAATTTAGGTAGCTATCAAGATTTGCTCTTGATTTGGTGTGGATTGAAGAATCTAGAACTTAAAGACTTAATTAAAGATCATTTTATATCCCATCACCATGGAATCTTCTTAAATATGTTAGAAGGTGCATGATTGATAGAATATCATCAAGTGCTAAAAAGGTTGAGGAAGAGATCCTAATCTTTGTTAGAGAATTCTGAAGAAGCCCAACAGATTAGAACTCAGCCACCTCAAGCTTACCAAATGACTTAGCCACCGCATCAGTAGGTGAATCAAGAGCCCAAGTGCTCAATACCTCATCCTTATGGAAAGTGTTACCATAAAGGCAATAGGTGCTAAACCCATGGTAGGCTAGGTCATAGGTTTCAGAATATTGAGTCTATTAGAGCGTAGACAAGGTGACGATCAATCTTCCTCCATGATTTTGAAATCCAGTTCATATTAGATTTCAAGCTCCAGCTCTTGCAATTATGCCTCCCCTAGTGTTAAAATCAGTTCCGTCTCCAAGAAGTAATAAGGAAAGAAAAGCAGGTAATTCACATGCAGCATTGCCAAGGGTTTATGCTCTTACTTCCGTTGTTAGCAATGAAGAAAATGAGGCTGCATCATCTAATTTTTTAATTTTAATCTTTTATAGTTTCCAATGATTCATACCTTAGCTTATTGCAATCTCATTCTTTGTTGTGGAAAATTGAGATTTGAATAAGCTCATTAACTAAAAGTTAGATAGATACCTAGTTAATTTTCTACTAGATAGTGATGTAAGAATTCCATAGTAATTACATAGATTTTATTAAAAATAAGATAAATATATTATCAATTTTTTTGGTTAAGTAAGCAGATAGAACATTAGCATTTATGTAATTGTAATTTTAAGTTAAGAGATTTGAACACCATATTTGAAGTTTGATTTCTTGACTCATAATCTTTATAGACAACACCAAGATTGGTCAGTAGTGTATAACATGATGATTTATATAAACCATTTAACTTCATTAGGTGACACTTTGATTTAAGTTAGAACTTTATGAGTTCAAATTCTTTGACCTTTGTAAGACCATACATCTGATTTCACATTGGATAGTAGGATCATGTAGATCCTGAGCTTGTAAATTTTCAATTTAGTTAGAACAATATTATCACTAATAATTGAAAAGTGAATTATTAAATTTGGGTGCAGATGAGTTTACAGATACCATATTTGTGTTTGCTCCTTCGATATTATTGGATAGCTTAGTCAATTTTATTTTTGAGATTAAAGATATTTATCTTTGATCTGACCTTTATAGTAATTTAATTATTATGGTGTCGAGGAAGACATCTCTTTTAAGAGGGGAAATTTGTAACAACCCGTGGTTGTTACTTGGTATTAGATTTCTAATTTAAGTTAAAATTATCGCCATTAGTCTCCAAATGATGTTTAAAGCAATCCCTAAAATTTTGGTGCGATTTAGATCATTCAGTGCAAAAAATATTTTGAGCAATTTAAATAGCCTGAAAAATACCTAAATTTAATTAACCTCCAAATCAAAATAAGAGTTCACGATTAAATTTCTCACCCCCAAGTTAGTTTGGGGTAAAATCTGGGACTTTCTGAAAGTCCTCAAATTTCCTCAAATATTTTAATATATTATAAATACTCAAAAATTAAGATAACTAAATTGATCTTCGATTAAAAATTCAATTTTATTTTTGAGTTCCTCACCCCAATTTAGCTAAGGGTGAATTTTTGAGTTTTTTTGAAGCTCATTTAATAGCTTAATTTAATTTAATTTAATTTAATTTAATTTAATTTATTAGTCAACTAATTATTCCTAATGGCATCGACACACCATTTCACAGATGGCGGGATCGATATGTCCGTTCGATCGCGTGACCGTTGTGATCCAACGGCTGCGCCTGGGAGCTACTGTGGTCCATTGTACATCTCCTAGGGATGCAATCGGGCTCCTACAGATTATTGGCAGGCCGTCCTATGGCCGCACCAGCTGGAGTGACAAGCCCCGTTTTAGCTGCTAAACCTCCCAATTTCCTCCCTTCCTCTTCTACAAGATGTGAGCACAAGCGTGAGCTTCAAGAACTCTTATTATTGATGAATCGAGCAGATCGGCAAAACCCTAATTATATCATGATGAAGGTGTAAGGTACGTCCAATTCCTCCATAAGAACTTTCGTTTTCCCTCAATTTTCTTTTGCTTACCTATTTTATCATTTTAGGGTCAATTACAAAGCATCAATGGAGCTCTACTAAGATCGATTGACCCCAATGCTATCAGCCATGAATAGAGGGTTACATAGTGGAACCCTGGCCCAACCATTGGAATCTAGGGCATCACCTAATTGAGGCTTGCCATCGATGGTGGACAGAGCTTTTGGGCCCAACACAATAGCCATGGAGAGGGCTTCACGTCGACATGCGGGCCGAGCTGAGAGGGGCCTAGAGCCACTAAATCTGTGATGCCTTAGGTCAGACCTATTGAGTCTCAAGACTGATGCACAATGCCAGGGGGTGTTGTGTCATGGAGACCATTTAGTTCCTTATGGAGATTCTAATAGTGCTTTGGTGAGCTTCCAGGAGGTTTCAAGGAAATTTGAAACAAGGTGTGAAATTTAGGAACATCAAAGTGCTACAGTGTGCCACAGCGCACCCTACCGGTCCCTCACCCAAGACGGAGGCACCATCGCACGCCTTAGCAGTCAGCAAATAGATAAGCGGGCTCTACCGCATGCTGCAATGGGTTCCTATTCGAAATATAGGTGCTACGGTGCACCATAGCACCTGGCAGAGTTTTGCTCCAGTTCAAGTTACTCCCTAAGTAAATTGGGAGGCATTTTAGACCTTTTAAGGTTCAAAAATAAGCTGAGTACTTATGTAAACAAGTTATGAGGAGTTTACAATTATATTGGAAGCGAATTACTACTGTGAAGAGAAGATCCCAAGGTGAATCATTATGGAAGCTGTAGCGCAAGAAATCTCTTGCATGTTGGAGAAGACACTCCAAGTGGTGGCTACTTTCTCTCCTCTCCATTCTAGAGTAAGAGTTGGAGTATTTCTAGTCAAGGATAAGCTCTTTATAACTATATAATCTTAAGGTTCTCATAGTGATATTTTCCTTGGTGTTGCTCCATAGTTTTTCCTGTTCTTGGATTTTCCACGTAACTTTTTGTGTTTGAATGTTTGTGTACTTGTGCTTATCTTGCATGCATATGCTGTGTGTTTTTCTACTTATGGTTTTGTGATTTTGAATTTGCTTAGTAACCGTTAATGCAACCCTGGTCCTCAATCAAGAACGCACTAAGTCACCGCTTCCGCTGCATAGAGTGTGCAGGATTACCAACAAGTGGTATTAGAGCGAGGTTAGCAAGTTGGTCCTAGGGTTTGCTGTTTGAGTGGGAGAAATGGATGACAAGATGAGACACAAGATAGAGAAATTCAGCAAAATGAACTTTGCATTCTGGAAATTGCAGATGGAGGATCTGTTTTACTAGAAGAAGTTATATCTTCTATTGAAAGGTGCAGACAGAAAACCTACAACTATGAAAAACAAAGAGTGGAAAGTTCTTGATAGAACTGCACTTAGTTTGATTTGTTTACCATTGTCTTCTTTTCCTTCTTTTAATATTATTAATGAGAAAACTACTATAAATCTCATGGATGCTCTGACAAGAATGTATGAGAAGCTTTCAGCGTTTAATAAAATTTTCTTGATGAAGAGATTGTTTAACATGAAGATGATTGATGGCTATTTAGTGACTGAGCACCTCAATGGGTTCAACACGGTGACGAGCCAGTTAAGTTTTGTGGGCATCAGTTTTGATGATAAGGTCTAAGCTTAGTTGTTCCTCTTTTCATTATTGGACATTTGGGATGGGATGGTTACAGCCATCACCAATTCATCAGGACATGCATCATTGAGATTTAACGACATTGTAGGGATTGTGCTAAATGAGAAGGTGTACAAGAAATCCAATGGGGAAGTATCCACCTTAGCACTGAATGTTGAAAGCAGGGGAAGACACACTAAAAGGTGACATAACAGAAATAGGTCAATGTCTCGATAATGAAAATTAAGACCTGGAAAAGCAAAGCTGGATTACTAGAATTGTGGGATGGCAGGTCACTTCAAGAAGGAATGAGCTACCTTGAAGAAGCCAAGTGGTGGAGGTAAAATGATGAACCCCACTGTGAATGTTTCAGCCAAGGAGGATCAGGATGAATTGGTCCTCTTACTTATCAACACAGAGTCCTAGGTAGTGGACTCTGGTGCATCCTTTTATGCGATTGCATTAAGAACTGCCTTCAGGAACCACCAAGGGTGACTTGTGGAAAGTAAATATTGGAGATAATAGGACTTGCGATGTCATTAGAAGAGGAGATGTTGATATTTAGCTACCAAGTGGTGCAGTTTGGAAGCTCAAGGATGTTAGACATGTGCCGTGTCTAAGAAAAAACCTTATTTTTGTGAGCCAATTAGCCAAAGAGGGCTACAACACTTATATCACTAGAGAATCATGAAAGGTCACCAAGGGTGCACTCATTGTTGATAGAGGCAATATAGATGGTACACTTTACTTGATCAATAAAGTGCTTATTTCTATTGCAGCTACAGAAGAGATAGATACAGATCTAGGGCACCAGAGGCTTGGCCATATGAGCAAGAGGGTATTGAAATCCCTACAATAAAAGGGGAAGCTCCAAGGACTGAAGTCAATAGACTTGATTATTTTGTGAAGACTATGTGCTAGACAAACAAGAGAAAGTTCGTTCATCAAAGTTGGAAGAGAGCTGAAAAGCAAGAAACTTGAGTTGGTGCATGCAGGCGTATGGGGGCCTCCTGCTACTTCTTCTATAGGTGGAGCCACATATTTCATCACTTTCATTGATGACTATACGAGGAAGGTATGAGTTTAATTTCTGAAATATAAATATGATGTGTTTGATGTATTTGAAAAGTGGTTAGCTTTGAGGGAGAATGACATAGGATTATAGCTTAAGTGCTTAAGGTCTGATAATGGCGGTGAGTACTGTGATAGAGAGTTCAAGGAGTTCTATGCCTTGAGAGGCATCAAGAGGGAGTTCACAGTCCAACAAAATAGGTTTGATTTAGCATTTGCTCAAGAGCATAACAACAAAATGGTGTTACAGAATGGATGAATAAAATAATCACAGAAAAAGTCAGGAGCATGTGATTGCATGCGGGTCTCCCAAAGCTGTTTTGGGCTGAAGCCATTAACACAGATGTTTACTTGATAAATTGGAGACCTTTCATACCTGAAGGGATTCCTAAGAAATCTTAGAGTGAAAAGGAGGTAAAACTGAAGTACCTCAAATTATTTGCTGCTCATCATAAGTGCACATTGATGCAGGATCCAATTACTTGATCATACGGAGATTAAGTGCACATTCGATGGATATAGCATGAGCGAGTTTTGTTATATATTATGAGACAATCAAATCCAAAAGGTCATCAGAATTAGGGATGCTTCTTTTAATAAAAGTGAAAAGTACAAGGATTTTATTGGAGTGAAAACTAATTCCAAGATGCTTCAGATGGAGAGCCTCAACACATAGAAATTGATGATAACATTGAGCTAGATGTTGGAGTACAAGAAGAAGCTCAGGAGGGTGTCAATGTTAAATCACAAATACCCATGTTAAGAAGATCCACAAGAGTCACAAGATCATCATAGAAGTACACTCCTTAATTTTACATGTTGCTAATAATGGTGGGGAACCAGAAAGCTTGAAAGAGGCACTTCATATTGAATATTCAATTGAGTGGGAGGTTTCCATGAATGATGAAATGGCATCACTCATGTTAATTAGGTTTTGGTAGTTAGCACACCTAGGAATAAGGCCCATCCAAATACATGGGAAGAAGGCCCATCCGAGGAAAGTAAGGAGAGTTTGAAAAAAAGAAAATGAGGAGGGGAAAAATAAGAAAAAAAGTTTTCCCCAAAAATGAAGTTGTGGCATATGAAAGGAATGCTGAGGGGGTAGATTCTAGCACACTGCATGTTAGTGCCCATCCAAATACCTCAAAAGTTTAGAAAGAGATACCTCCTGGCCTCTCTAAGCAACAAAGAGATCCAAAACAAGTTGAGCTAATGACTTAAGACTAAGCGCTTCTTAAGAGGCAACCCAAGCCCAAAAAAATTTTTTTTTTTATCAGTTGCGCTACGGCGCGCCACAGTGCGCAGTAGCAAAAAAATTATCGTAACTCAATCGCTACAGTGCGCTACAATGGGAGAGTTTTTGAAACTTGATTGCTACAGCGTGCTGCAGCCAGAGAATTTCCTTAACTCAATCGCTACAGTGTGCTGCAGTGGAAGAGTTTTCGAAACTCAATCGCTACAGCGCACTGCAGCAGAAGAGTTTTAGAAACTCGATCGCTACAGCGCGCTGCTGCGATCTGCTTCAGCTATAGCAGTTTTGACTGCCTAGGGAATCAATGTAGTAAAAAATTTACTTTATTTAGGATTTCTAAGTAGTCAAAAATGGTGTTGTTAATAAAGCTGCCCCCTTCTTTTCCCTTTTCCATTCAAAGCTTGTCACATTTATGGCATGGGGAAGCCCGTTTGACTAGATTTTCTTTGGCCTTTGAAATTGTGGCTATTTAAGGGGATTTAGGGGGGGGGGGGGGTGTAATCGTTGCACCTTCTGATTCTTGCTCAGATTTACTCTCTTCCACTTCCTTCCTTGAAATTTTTAGCTCACCTTCAATTTTCAGCATGTCTTCAGGAAAGAAATCTATCCCAAGGAGGGAACCCGAGGTCTCCACATCCGGTGGAGCCTTTAACAAGAAGAGGTTCTCCTCCGAGGAGGCTAAGAAGAGGTTCACCGTGGTTACTTCCTAGAGAAAGCTCATCCTGGAGAAGTGTTTCGGGTGACTCTTGCCGGTGCCATCCAAGCAACTGGACCCCCGACGATGGAAGTCTAGGCCAATGCTATTAATGCGGCGGGAAGTAGAGTCTTCGTGCGGGGAAAGGGAGTTATTTTTGGGCATGAGCAAAACACGCAATTTTACAAGTTGAGGGAGGTCAAGGACTGCTCTTACTTGACCCTCATTGAGTCTAGCTATGACCCGGTTGCTCTCGCAAGTCACCTCATTTGCAATAATGCAGATTGGAGAGAAAATTTGACCAACATTCCTTGAGCCCTCCTCACGGACTTGAGTAATGCGTGGTTGGTTTTCATCTCCAGCTTCATCATGCCAACGAGTCACCTTAGTGAAGTGACCTGTTTGAGGGCACTGTTCATGTGTGCTCTCCAACAGCCCAAAGAAATTCATCTCTCCGGCTTCATTTATGAGTAGCTCTGGAATGCCTTGAAAGGGTCCGGCACTGCGCTGGCGTTCGGGTCATTAATCTTAAGCATTTGTGTAGCCCAAGGGGTTAAGATACTCCCCTCTAACACCATCACCCCTCCTAGTGCCCTCCTTGGGCTAACAAATTTAAATGCTCGTTCCCAAGTATGAAAGTAGGTTAAGAAGAAGAGGGGAGAAGAAGGTGAAGCTTCAACTTCCACTGGCCACTCTTACTCGAAAAAATTGTTGATGTGGATTTACACTCAACAAACTGACATGGGTAAGGCAATGGCCATCGACATATGGTTTTGCAAGAAGGAAATCGCCCGGTAGCGGGAGTTCCAATCTGAATTCCATGAAGCCCTTGGAATGATGTTCATAGATTGGAGCTTGCAAGGAGGGCTAGATGGCTCTTTGCTGCCACAACCACCTATCGGTGGCCCTATCCTGGACACCCATTGGTCGTATGACTATTCCTACCAGGAGATGGATGAGGAGGATGTGGAAGAGAGTGAGGAGGATGACTAAATTAGGTTGTATTTTTTCTTATTTGCATTTCTAGTTTTTATTTTCTTTTGTGTGTTTTGTTTTTATTTAAGGAAGTAAATTATGGATTATCATATTTTCAAATTCTTTCTATGTTCACAAGCAACATATATTTTTCTGAACGTTTCAAGATTATTGAAGTTACAAGAATATCAATATAGAAGTTGATAATCAACCAAAATTTGCTTAACAAAAAATGACTAAATTTATTGACATCATTAAATCATCTAAACAAGGGAATGATTTCAGGTTGAATCTAATCTCCAAAAATGTAATAAAATCAACGCTAAGGTCTAAGTGTGGGGGAAGCTTAGAAATCAAAAACTAGTGATGATATTGAGTGAGCAAAAGAGTGTGCTAGGCTCTTATAGGACTTCATGATCACAAAGATTTGGAAGTGAGATGAAGAAAATATCTCTCCCTAAGGATGAAAAAGAAAACAAAAATAGGGATGAAAAAAAATATCTCTCCCAAGGAAAGAAATGAAATAAGATGATGAAAAATATCTCTCTTAAAATTTTAAATATCTTTGTGATTCATAAGAAGGAGCACATATGACACAGAACTCTTGATTACTCACTACCACCCTAGTTCGGTAATTCCAAAGAGCCTCCCCCATTACTTAGGACCAAGCATTATAAACATAAAATTGGAGACTAGTTTATCAACCTTGGTTCATAACCAAAGTTAGAGAAATTTAAATGATGAAAAATGTGCTTATCATTTTAGTTAAGCATAAATATTGAATTGCAATCAAATTCACATTGACATTACTTATAGACTCTCACACCTTAGAAATTGAAAAAATCATTTTTGAACTTACTCGAGGACGAGCAAAGTTTAAGTGTGGGGGTGTGTTAAATCCACAATTTATATCCCAAATAAAGGAAGAATCTCATTCATTTCTTTATTTGAAATAGCCCCTTGATTAAATTTTGCTTATTTTTAGGTAAAAAGCAATCTTAGCAATTTTTGAGAAATTCTAGAGTGCTTTTGCATTTTCTGGAAGAAAACTGCTACGGCTCGCTATAGCACGCGGCCGCGCACCACAGCTACTTGCATATAGAAGACACTTATCAAGGGCATTACTAAATTCTAGAGCGAATTCGCTACGGCGCGCCACAGCGCGCTGCAGCTTAAAAGTTATCATAACTCAATCGCTACAGCGCGCTGCAGCAGAAGAGTTTTCAAAACTCGATTGTTACTGCGCGCTACACTACAGCAAAAGAGTTTTCAAAACTCGATCACTCCAGCATGCTGCAGCGAGAGAGTTTTCGAAACTCAATCGCCACAGCGTGCTGCAGCGAAAGAGTTTTTGAAACTCGATCGCTATAGTGCACTGTAGCGGGAGAGTTTTCGAAACTCTATCACTACAGCTCGCTGCAGCGGGATAGTTTTCAAAACTCAATCGCTACAGCGCGCTGCAACGGGCAAGTTTCAAACTTAAAGCTACCACAGTGCGCTGCAGAAAACTAGTTCCAAAACTCAATCGCTGCAACATGTTGTAGCAATGTGCTGAATTTCTATTTATTCAGTGCATTTATTATGGCTGGGATAAGACCCCCAGCCAGCTCCTTATCTCCTAGCCATCATATCTTCTGCATCAGCTTATTTTATTAGCAAGAGGGTGGATTGAAATGATATCAAAGAATTAAAAAGGGAGAAGAACATGTCACTTCACTGCTCAAGTGGTATTTGCAATCATCATAGTAGAAAAATAAAGAGGGAAAAGTAGAATTTGAAAAGAGAAAAGGATAGAGTAATCCATCTATATATGCACCTCTTCTCCACTTAAGAAGGGTTCCCAACTTTTCATCCAAAAGTTCAATTTTTAGGGGCTGCAAAGAGGAAGAATGAGACCTCTCCAAGGGAGGTGGAAAGGACCATTGCTAGAGGAGAAACACCTAAAGGCTGCACTAGGGAGCTAAAGGAAAGGAGAAGAGGAAGAAGATTAGAGATCCAGAGTACCCTATTAAGGGCTGTTCTTAGTAAACTCTAATCTTGCTTTTATATTTTATTTAGTGGATCTTGAAAGGGTCTTCATCCTTATATGTTTTTCTTCTTTTCTCATATGTAGTGGAAAGCTAAACTCCCTTGGGGAGGGTTGGGCTGAGCCCATTGTAAAATGTAAGGGACTTAATGAATGATGTAGAACTTCCTCAAGCATTGAAATAAACATTTATTTTTGAATGACTAAATGAAATCATCTTAAGATCAAGTCATGGAATACATGAAAAATCTTATTTTAAAAAAATATAATTATAAATACTAACAATCAAAATGAAAGTCTTGTGCTCCAAGGCTCATTGCTTAGTTAAGAGCGAGATATGTGTTCATGGGGTGCTTAGAACTAAGTGAAAAGTTCTTGAGCCTTCTTGCACCATGTTTTACGCTCAACTACGGAGTCAAAGCATGTGAGCTAAGACCCATTAATTGGAGCTCTGTTGCTCAGCATACGTGAAAGGAGGAAGTGGATTCTTTAAGAGCTCGTGGATGACATGACATAGTTCATAGAGCCCAATGAAATGACTTCCTTATCTGAACTGCGCATAATGTGCATGATGCTCATTAGTGAAATCAATGCTCTTGAGATTGGCTAATTAAAATTGTAATTTTGGTAACCTAGATGCAGGAAAACTAAGATGCTCTAATTGCGATCTCATGGGAATCTTTGTGTAGAAATTGAACCCTAGCATGTTCATCTCTCACACAAGATTTGCACTTGAAGAATTTAGAGAACAACTCTAAGGAATACTAATAAAAAAAGAATGAAATGTACTTGAGAAGTAATACAACTTGAGGTCCCTATCATTTCACATGGAATCAGCCCAACTCTCCTCTCTAACTTAAATAGTTTCTAAACTCTAAATTATTGCTTGTTAACGAAACCAAATCAAGCTGAAATCATATCGTTTAAACATTATTAAATTTAGATATACTTTTGTAACAAAACATACCATTCCCTGAGGATGATAAATCTCAGAACTTACCTTCCAAATTATTACTTCAGACCACGTACACTTGCGTGCAAGGGCAGATGCGTATTTTACAGTCTGTCGCTAAACTTGTAGTAAAGGGCTTCCAACAAAGGCATGGGATCTACTACTGTGAGATATTTGCCCTAGTTGTAAAGATGACAACCATCAAGGTTGTGTTGAACATTTTTGTAGTTGAGGATTTGTATCATGGAGAGCTGGAGGAGGAGTTGTACATGCAACAGCCTGAAGGGTATAAGGATCAAGAGAAGGAAAATATGAGCTAGTATGCATGATCAAGAAGAGCCTCTATGGCTTGAAGAAAGCACCAAGGTAGTGGTACAAAAGATTTGACAAGTTCATGTCAGAATCAGGGTACATGAGATGCCAGAAAAATAACTGTTGTTACATAAAATAATGCAAATTCTCTTATATCATTCTATCGCTGCATGTGGATGATATATTGATCGCATGATCGAACATGGAGGAGATAAGTAGACTGAAAGAGCTTATGTTAAAGTAGTTTGAAATGAAAGACTTAGGGCTGGCCAAGCAGATTCTTGGAATGAAAATCAATTGGGAAAGAAGTGCAAAAAGTCTGAAGTTGTTGCAGAAAGAATATTTTGAAAAGTTGCTAAAAAGATTCAACATGAGTGAAGCGAAGCTAGTGGGCACTCTCCTAGCAAGTCACTTCAGCTTATCAAAGGAACAAATGCCAAAGTATAAAGAAGAGAATGAGCATATGCTGAAGGTTTCTTATGCTTCAGCAGTTGGGAGCTTGATGTATACAATGATATGCATAAGACTAGATATTGCTCATGCAGTGGGAGTGGTAAGCAGATTCTTGGGAAACTCAGGGAAGCACCATTGGGATATGGTCAAGTCGAAGCTATCTGAAAGGTATAGCTGGAAAAGCTTTATGCTTTGGAAGATCTAACATTATTATGCAAGGCTATAAAGACTTAGATCTTGCAAGATATGTTGATAGTACAAGAAATACTATAGATTATGCATATACATTGGAAAGTGAAGCAATATTTTGAATACCCATGCTATAAAACATCATGTTGCTATCTACCACGGAGGCGGAATACATTGCCATTATAGAGGCGAGTAAGGAGATAATCTGGTGGAAGAGTTTTATGGCAAAATTGGGCAAAGATCAGGAAAATGTAAGGCTATACAGTGATAGTACTAGTGCTATTCACTTAGCTAAGAATGCAACATTTCATGCCAGGATAAAGCACATACAACTTTGTTACCATTTCATCCGGACACCGTTAGAAGAAGGACAACTTGGATTGGAGAATATCCACAATTCTAAGAATCCAATTGATATGCTTACAAAAGTAGTAATAGTAGAGAAACTGAAGCTATATGCAACTTTAGTTGGTCTCAATATGTGAAGAGAGAGTGAGGGTGAGCCACACCATGATCTTGATAATAATAGAAGAAGACAATGAAGAGATAAAGAAGGAAGAGGGGGTGATTTCCTAAATGTCTCTAAGTAAAAGATTTTTGTATTATGGAGACCATTTAGTCCATCATGGAGATTCTAATGGTGCTGTAGTTAGCTTTTGGGGGGATCTGAGACAATTCAAAATAAGGTGTGAAGTTTAGAAATAACACAGGCGCTGCTGCGTGCGGTGTCGCATCGCAGCGCACCGTGGCGTACTACAGCACACCTTGACGGTCCCTCACTTGAGACAGAGGTTCTATCACGTGCCATAGTGGTTATCAGACAGAGAAGCAGGCACTCCAGTGTGCCACAGCAAAAATTGAAATCGCAGTGGAAATTGATGCAGCAGCGCGCTGCAGCGGATCCATCCCAAGAGGCAGGCCATTCGAAACATAGGTGCTACCATGCACCACAGAGGTTTCCATCCTGAGACGTGGGTGCTAATGCACACCATGGTAGATTCCATCCTGAGGCATGGGCGCTACTGCGTGCTGCAGTGGGGTTCCTATTTGGAACACGAGTGTTGCGGCGCGTCGTAGCACCTGTTGGAGTTCTGCTTCAATTTTGGTTATGCCCTAAGTAAATTGGAGGGCATTTGGAATATTTTAGGGTTCAAAATTGTGATGGGTACTGAATCAAACAAGTTGGGAGGAATTTGCAATCTAAGCATTTCAGATTGGAGGCTGATTGATGTTGTGAGGAGGAGATTCCAAGGTGAATCCCTAAAGAAGATGCAATACAAGAAACTTCTTGCATGAAAGAGAAGACACTCCAAGTGGTGGCTACTTTCTCTCCTCTACATACTAGAGTATGAGCTTTTATATTTCCAGTCAAGGTTAAGCTCTTTGTAACTCTATAATCTTCAAGTTCTCATAGTGAGATTTTATGTGGTGTGGCTCCGTAGTTTTTCCCGTTCTTGGGTTATTTACATAATCTTCTGTGTTTGGATATTTGTGTGCTTGTGCTTATCTTGCATGCATGTGTTGTGTGTTTTTCTACTTGTGGTTTTGTGATTTTAGATTTGCTTGGTAACTGTTAATACAACCCCAGTTCTCAATCAAGAGCGCACTAAATCATTGATTTCACTGCGAAGAGTGTACATGATTACCAACAAGTGGGTCAGCCCTGACCCATGCAACACTGTTGCAAAACCACACATACAAGTCGACTTGTTTGCAGCCTGCAAATGCTGCCCCCGCTCTGTATGCTCGCGTGCGGGTACAATAAACCCAAGATTATAAATAAAATTAATAATTTAATTCAAACTGAATTTATTTAATAAATTTTTTATTATATCTCCAAATATAGTAAAATTATATGTCATTTTGATCACAAAAATATATAGGACATTAATTTAATAATAATTTTCCATTTTCATAACTAATTTTGCTAATGACTTTTAAGTGTCATTTGGAGTCATTAGTGCTTAGATTGACCATTTGATATCTAATTTGACCCTACTTAGTGTAATTTTACTTGCTATACTATAAGGAAGTTATAACCACTATGCTTACATAATTTGGACATCAAATAGAAAATATGAGTTTTTGACCCTTAAATAAAATAATATTAAAATTTCAAAATTAGTGTTTTTCTTATTTAGGTCTTCGAAACCCTAGGACACCTTATAAAACTTACCTTATGACATGTTCCAACCTTAGAAGATACTTTGAGAAGGAAAATAACTTGATTAACCTATTTATAGCTTAGTGCTAGTGAACTTAAGTTAGAGCCTAAACATAGATTCAAAGTGAGGGTATGAACTCTTATGACTTGATTTAGTGCTTAAGGAGTGTAGTAGTCCTAAAACCCTTGGATGGGTGAACTAAATTGCTCCCTATGATTGTATAAACCATTAGTAAGACCCTTAAATTGTTAGATTGAGCCTAGTATAGTTCCTTACATCCCTTAAATGTAGGGTAAATCTTAATCGCCCTAGTGAATAACTTAGAGATATTAGCTCAATATAGTAATTCTAACCTCTTAGTTAACTTTTAAACTCCTAGTGCATTGGAGTGAAAAAAGAAACTTGTGGTTTGGGAACCCCACATAGAACCCTACTTATTAGGATTTTATTAATAATTAGTCGGGCTGCTTTATTTAATATGTTAGGATCATTTAATCTCTAATTCCATAGTTAATCTTAGACCAGCAAACCTCCACTAGCCATATTATGTTAAGTGTACAACTTAGAATTATGTAAGATGAAATATTATTTAGACTTATAATTCCTTAGAATTCTTAGTAATTGAGCTAAGGCTAGATGTTGCCTTAGCTGTCAAGAGGCTTAGAACCCTTAAGATATAAGTAATGAAGTTAAGCTTATTTAATTTGTGTTAGTAATGCTAAAGATTAGAACCTTTAATTTAAGAAGAAAACTTCAATGCTAGATTATTAACTCAATGTGAGGTAAATCTAAAACTTGTAACTTAAGTACCTTTAACCCGTAATAACTTGATTATTGTTACCTAGTCATAGACATCCAAACTAGGTTATAACCATAACCATTGAACTTCTAAAAGCATTAGGAGCCAACACCCGAAATTTGGTGAGATTTGGAGATCGTTCATTTTTGGCGAGTATTTCGAGGTATTTAAAAATCCTGGAAATTACCTAACTTATTTTTATCTACAAATTAAAACTGGAGTTCACCATTGAACTTTCACCCTCAAATTAGCTTTGGATGATATTCTGGGAAATTTTGGAAGTTGTCAAATTTTCCCCGAATATTTTAATGCTTTTTCATGCTCAAAAAATTAGGATAATTAAATTGATCTCTAATCAAAAATCCGACTTCCTTTTTGAGTTCCCCACCCTTGATTTAGCTAAGGGTGAGTTTTTGGGACTTTTTGGAGCTTGTTTGGTTGCATAGTTCTCATTAATTAAAAAGCTATAATTATTAAAAAAATAATAATTAAATTAATTAAATAATTAATTACTTGCCATCCAACAGTTAGAACCGTCTACCGCGGAGGATTTCATGCCCTGATCCAGCACTTGGGACAATAAATTGGTCCAATCCTCGCCTTCCATTTCCCGAGTGCAAATCAAGCAGCTCACGCACTTTACTATGTGCCTCGGCCACGCACGATCGCGCATGCATCGAGTGCACAATGTCGTACGTTATGGTCACTCTCGTCCCTCTCCCACACCAGATAAGGCCTCAAGCACTCCATTTTTCTACTCTTCCTTCATCTTGGAGCTCGGTGATCAATAGCTGTGGGTCAAGAGCTTCTGCAGACTGAACCCTCTCGAACTCTTATTTAGCTATTAATAAACCTTAAGTTACGCTAATTGTTACTCGCTAGTCATGCATTCCTAATTGTTAAATTTCATTTTGTTATTTAATTTGTCGTAGGGTTGACTAAGCAATTCAGATCGAGCTCAACTGAGCTCGATTGTTGCTGAATCCATTTGTGTCTACTATTTGGAACAATTAAGACATAAGGCAAAAACCCTTAGATTTAGCACTTGTAAATTTAGATGATATAGTTGGCTAAACAATGGGGTTAATAGCTCAACTTGTTGGCCTTGTCGAGAGCTCCATTTCCATAAGTGGTGCACCAACTGGAGTGGACAAAGTGGGGAGTATGACGATGCTCTAGGGTTTATGTCTCGGGTTTCCGTAAAGATAAAAGGCAGACAGTGTCACATTTAGTCGAACTGCAGCACTATGTGGTCCAGTGGAGCGAACCAACAGTCCAACCAAAATAAAAACTGTGTCGCAGCATCTTAATTGAATATTTCACCAGATGTCGAATTGAATAAATTGAAACTTAAGCTTAATTTAATGGAAACTTAAGCTTAGATGATGAAGAGGATTAGATCCTTAGGGCTCTGATTAGCTAAGGAAGAGCTATAGATTTAGAACCCTTTAAGTGTTAACAATGAAGAATTATTATTAGGATCTTGGTGATTGTACTACTAAGGTTTGGAATCTTAGAATTAAGAGAAGAACCATGATGGTTAGATTAGTAAACTTAATGTGAATTTAGATTAGACAATAACAACTTAAGTAATATTATTATTTTAGTTTTGCCTTATTGGACTTTGTAGTCTTATAAAATCCCTAAGTCTAAGACCAAAATAATTTAAGTAATTAGATGATTGAACCTTCTTAAGCATAGAACCTTTAAGATGTTAATAAAATAAGATGCTTAGAAGAGAGTATTAACTTAAGTGTTTGGATAGTATAGGTTAAGAGAATCCTATACCTTTAGTAGAGTGAGATATTAAGCTTGGTAGCTATAAAGTCTTATAGCTAAGCCTTAAAGTAATCAAGTTATAGAGATCAAGTAACTTGAGTAGTGTACTTGTGAATTCTTCACCCCCAAATTAGCTAAGGGTGAAGATTTAGGAATTTTTGGAACTCATTTAGTCTTAAATTAGATTTAATTTCATTAGAATTAAATATATTAATTAATTGATTATTTAATTTAATTTAAATATCAAAATCCTACCAACGGTCAGTCTACTAAAAAAGCAGAGCTCCCAGTTTGAACAGTTGGAGCGTCTCTGTGCCCTAGATTCCGTGACTCGCTCCTTTCTTTCCTTTCGCTGCATTCATGCCATTGAATCGCAGCCACGATCCAGCAACTGTGATCCAATCATTGCTCGGTCATTAAGGTCCTTCGCATCACAGCAGTAGCATCATTCCTTTGATCCATTCGATGGACATGGGCGCTTCAATGACTGTGGATCATCTTCCTCCTCAGCTCGCACCCAACAGTAAGAAATCCTTCATACAATCCACTGTAAGACTGTCCCCCACTCCTTCTGCAACATCACCAAGATCGTTATGATCCTTCCCATTGGTGGCTGAGCATCCTTGGCGGGCCACAAGACTTGATTCGGTCACTTTCAGCAATAGAGCACTCTAGTCTTCAGGTCCAAGCTCGATCTTGGACCTAACACTCCAGTCCTCCTCTCCATGCCTCTAGCTATAAATGGCCATTGCTATGCTTGCTAGCAACCTTTACTCTCTGTGCGTGACCTCAATTCCTTGAATTCTCCTCTAGTCCTTCTACAATTTCTCTCGCACTTTGCTCGACTCCCCATTTGCTTCCCAGCAAACTCCCAAACTGTCAATGGGTTAAGCTTGGCATTTAAGCTCCCAAAAGATCCTTGAGATCTTAAGAAAGCTATTGGGATTAGTTGCAGCCTTTGGAGCACACCCAAATCTCTAACATTTAGTTCAGTAGCCCTCACCGGGTATTGCGCCCTTTCCCCACCGAGCTGCTTTAGCTCAGTGTTCAACTACCTTAGTAATTGTTTGTCTTAGCTTACCAGATAGTTTATGTGCTCATATCATATCGAATCGTAGTGCTTGGGCTTGTGCTAAGCCCTTGGATTAGCCAAGGGGCAGACGATTAGCTCATTGGGCTACAACACTGCATAGTGTTGGATCCCAAGTAAGGTTTCAGGGATCTATCCATCCCTAGACCTTCTTAGCATGGGGCTTCTCTCTGAGAGATAGCCATTTGGTGGCTTCTGTGGGAAAAATTGTCTCCCTGCAGTAAACCCTAACATTGGGTATATGAGTGGTTTAGGTTGAGTACGCATTCATCGATCTTGTGCTTCCTAGAGAGGGATTATTGGTGCAATCAACGTGTCTAATGTCAAAGATAGTGTAGCAATCGGGATCAAGGAATGCCATGGCCTGGCGACATAGAATTCATCGCTGGAAGTAAGCCCTAGGGGTAGGTCTGTCAATCACCGGGAGGAGAAGGCGCAAAAGATAAAGCACAGTGTCGGGTCAGGTCAGACTCAAACATGTGCCTTTTAGATTCATGTTCTAATTAATCTGATTTTCTGTATTTAATTTCCTTAAGAAAATTAAATCAAAAAATCATTAAGCTTATGATTTAAATAATCAAAACATTCCTAATGTATATTTGAAATAATTCACTCAATTTAAATTCAAATGGTATGTTCCTACATACCATTTTGATCAAAAAAATATAAGAAATAATAATCTGAAATAAAATTCACTTTTTGTGGTTAGAATTTCTAATTTAACCTAATTACTCTAAAATCTTAATTAGTGAATATTAATCTGAATAGCTGGCCAATTGCATGATTACTCTAAATGTTCATGTGATAGAGGAGATCTTAATTGTGCAATCCGAATATTTTTTGCAGATTTATTTTCACTAATCACCTCTTAATCACCTTAGATTTTGATTAGTGCCTAATTAATTAATTAGAGCTCTGTTTTTAGCAAAGTTAGTGTCATTTTGCTTCTTATGTTGCTTAGAACATAGAAGAGAGCTTAGATCTCTTATCCATGCCCTAATTATTTTAATCATTTTTTTTAGTCTTAAAAAGTGATTAGTGTTATTTAGGCTCACTTTAAGTCCAAATTTGTTATTTAAGGATTCACTCTTTATGTTAGACTATATAGAACCAATTAAAATTAATTAGAACTAATTTGGAGCCATAAATCTCCAATTCTCAAGTTTGGTCCTAAAAGGGGGGTATTTTGGTCATTATGGCCAAAAGTTAGTTTAAGTGTCCTTAAACCCTAGATGCCTTTTCAAGTGCTTTAAATTAGTAAGACAATTGATTAAGATCATTTTAGAACTCCAATACTTGAATAATGGAATCTTAAATGTCAAACCCTAGTTTTCCTAAGTATTTACTTAACAAATTATTAAGATTCTTACGATGATCTTAGATCTTCAATATTACTTCATTAAATGGAATTCAATGCCTTACTTAGCTAATATCTAGAAATATTCATGGTGTCTATCCTAAATTTATGCCTTAAGCAAGTTCATAAGCCTAACTTTAGCCTAAATCTTAAGAGCTTAACCCTTAATCTTTGAGTCTTAGATTATAGCAGCTTAATTTTATTGAGTAAATAAACTACTTAATAGATTTAGCCTTCTTAAGACATGTGATCTTCCTCTCAAGTCAATTTTCACTCTTTAGATTCTTTAAAAATCTCATAAGTGCTTAGTTCCTTAAATTCTCATCTTTTGGCTTATTAAATTTAACTCTATTGAATAATGGAGTTATTCAATAGATTGAATCTAGTTCTTAGATTTATAAGTTTAACTTGATTGTTTTGTCTTATGACTTTAAACTTCCACCTTTCAAAATTAGGACCTTATCTTTTTCTTTAGTCTTTCAGTTCTTACAATTGTCTATCTTTAGAGCGAGACTTTTGTGTTAAACCCTAGATAATTAGATGTTAACACCTTGGATTTAGAGCTTAAAGATCGATTTGGAATTTAACTTTAACTCCTTAAATCTTGATTATCTTGATCAAGATTGGTTATGGGTTATTAAAATATATAAATTAAGTCGTTGATTTATTGTTAAACTTTTGAAGATGACATTTCTGATTCGAACTTGTTAAGTTTTAATATTTAACATTTAAGACTGTAAATTTGGGATTTTATGTGATAGTTGGATATTAGAGATCCTAAGCTTGTATTCTCTTAGAATTGACTGAACAAATTAAATTAGATAATAATAAATATCACTTGTGTTTTATTAGAGTCTTGCTTACTTTGACTTTGATGCTTTGCACACCTTGTATTTGAGCCTTATATCTTGGACATATATAGTTGAATATAAGATGCTCAATGAGGATTATATGTCAAATTTGAAATGTAGATATATTATTAAACTTAATCAACACATTCAATACTTTTAGTTTTTAATTAAATATAGCGTGTCTTAGTTAGTCCACCTCTACAGTTTAATTATTTTGCATTTGAATTGAATAAATTTGGCTTTATAGATGGCTAGATGCTAGATGTTTGATTCTATAGTTCAGCTAGATCTAGCTCTTTGATTGTCTATATGATATATGTGAGATTTTCTATTCAGTGGCTTGCTTAGCCAATTTCTATTATGATAGACTAACTTAGGTACGCCTCCGTATATTCTATTTCAATGCAATTTTAGTGGCTCTATTGGCCAACTTTTCCTTAATATCATGTTTTCTTATGCTTTCTGTTCAGCATGCTTTACTACAATTTCCTTACATACTTAATTTTGTTAAGTTATACATGCTATATATTTGTCATATCTCCTTTGTTGCTTGTTGCACCTTTTAATTGCTTAAGTGTTCATTTAATGTGATATCTTAAAATATGTAGGTTTTATAAAATCAACATAAAATGTACTTAGACAACTGTCTAATGTAAGTTTTTATTTTATTGACTTGGGCCCAGGAATAATGATACCGACAATGTCAGATTCAAAGTTGTTCATAGAGGTAGCTTCAAGTGAAAATCTTAGTCAGGAGGAGGAGCTTCCTGCTATTATTGAGTGTTAGCTAGCTTATATTTTTTGCTTATGAGGATGAGTGCGCCTTTCCTTTAAATTTTAATTTTGTATTATAATGATTAATGTTCTTGATGCTTTTACTTTTTTGCGCTTTTATATTGAGTTGAGCAATTATTCTTTTCTTTCTGCACTATGGGAATGGATGTCTTAGATATTTTTCTTCCACACTCTATTGTTTTCATATATAATGATGAATAAATTACTGGTTCATATGGCATATTCTACGATTATTGGTGTATTAGGCTGTAAGACTGATTTAGTTTTAATTGAGAATTTGTCACACACGGTGATCGCTCTATCATAATCATGTTAATATTAGTATTAACATGACCATGATAGGGATGAGGCTGCACAGTTGATATCAGAGAACACCATAAGGTGACAGATTAAGATTTGGATTCTTATTAACCTAATGGATCGATCAACTGTAATACAGTCATCAAATATAATATCCATAGTTGTCATGTTCTCTATAACTCAATATAAAAGTATGAATTGAAAATATCCATATATAACATTTATATCATTCCATGAGGAACCTAAGATTACTTCATAATTTAATGATCATTCCTATGAAAATGGAGTTTGGAATGCCAAATCCGAACTACTATACTGCAAAGTTTGAAGCCATTTGGGACTTTGACTTTCAGCTTGGTCAAAGTGGTGGTAGAATCATAGAAGGAGTGCAAGTCAATGAAGTTCTAGTACTTGACAAGCTACTATGCTATCCCATCTTTAGAGGACTTTACTTTTTGATCTTAGCTAAAGAATGGTTAAATAAAGTAGAATCTATTCTAAACTTCATAGATTCACCAAATCCTATCCGTCTTGAACTTGTGACCTTTCCTCTGCAAGACATAGCCAAGGATTGGTGGATCTCCATCAATTGGAAGCTAGATTGGAAGTGCAGAAGGTAGCATCGTGCTATCATCAATGCTGACTTTTGTCTAGTATTCACTGTAGAATTCATTGGATGATTTAGTATCCATCCTAGTAAAACTTATCATGAATGATTGTACCTCTTTTATCATGCTTTAGTATTTATATGTTTCTTCTTTTCATCATATCATTTATGTAGCCTTCACTTTTGATGAGTAAATGATGCAGGGCATCAACAAAATCATCATCAACGTGCCAAATCATCAATTAGTTTAATGCTACTATTTTTTATTTTCCTATTTTTAAGTCGTATGGGCTTTTGTATTTGTTACATAAATGGGGCTTCATCCAAGCCCATATGTTGCCATGTGAGTTAGTTATGTGAAAGGACACTTTAGTCCTTCATGAGAGAGTTGATTTATGGTTTATTTGGTCATTTGTGTGAAAGGACATTTTAGTCCTTCATGACAGAGTAAGTATATGATTTTTTTGCTTTTAGAGGAAAGGACACTTTAGTCCTTCATGAGTGATTGATTAATGGTTTTTATGGTCATTTGACATGTATTTTATGGCTATAAATGGCCACCCTCATATGTATTATGTCATTGCAAGTGATATAAGAAAAATAACTCTCTTCTTCTTTGTGTTATGTGAGCTTCATTCACGAGAGAAGGAAATCTTAAGGTGTGGTTTGCAATTATTGGAGAAGGACATCCAAGAAAAGAAGGTTCAATCTGTGGCAAAGGATTACTCGTAGAAGCTAATCTTCTTTATTGTAAGCGGTATATTCGCTAATAAGGCTCCCCTTCATCCTTGAGAGAATGACAACTTGAGATGTGATTTACAATTCTTGGAGAAGGACTTCCAAGAAAAGAAGGCTCAATCTGCGGTGAAGGACTGCTTGTAGAAGTTAATCTTTTTTATCATCAGCGGCATATTCGCTAATAAGACTCCTGTAAGATCTTCTCAAATTAATTTTATTTTCTTTCCTCATACCTTACAAATTTAATCATTTAATCCTAGCTCTCACTAATTGTAAATCCTTATGACACTTCCCTTTCTTCCCAATAAGCGATTCACATATCTACTAGTATCTTAAATCTGCAAGGTTAATTTTATTAATTAATTGGTGGATTTGATTATGTTGCATGCCATTACCCCCATCCTACATCAGATTGGTATTAGAGAGAGGTTATCCTCATATCCAGTGCTACATTACTATGTTAATTCATAATAATTGTTATTTTCATAAATATTTAAGGATCATCAGTTTGATTAAAATTTAGTAGAGTTATAGTTGATATCATTCTTAGAAACCCAAAAAAAAAAAATTCTTGTTTTTTACTTTTAATTAGAATCATTCAAACAAAAAAAGTTATCTAACTTTATGATTATAAACCTAATTTTTGGGTAATTGATAAGAGATTTACAATTTTGTAGTTGGTCGTTTTCAACCTTTCAGGCTTTTAATAGGTTTTGTCATCCACTTGGATAAGTATGAATACTCGCATTGGTCACCCATATGAAATCAAATGCTCAGTTATAGACGTGAAAATGCTATTCTGAACTTGTAAGAGCAGCTCAAGGATTTAACTTTTCTCCATCAACAAACTTGTAGAGAGTTCAGAGAAAGATTGGAGGTCTCAGAACATAAAAATAATAGCAACACAATTCAAGAACCTAACCCAACACCAAATGCCCCACCAGAAAATAGTGAGCAAAATATACCTTATGTCTTGCACACAAATTCTTCTCCACTTACATTTAGAATATAAAGGAATAAGACATTTCCACAAAATGAATTATTTGAATATCTTGAGACAAAAGATGTTCCATTTGCACCTTTGGGTCAACAAGGAGGTTTTAAAAAAAGCCAAAATCATCAACTCTTTGAAGAACCTTATCATGGTTCTGATCAACTTTACGCCACCACAAGGGTAATTGAACACGACCAAGATATAGACATTACTAAGAAGGTTAAAGTAGACCCTCCAACCTTTGATGGGCATCATGATCCTAAAAGTTTTTCTAATTGGCTCATAGAAATGGATCAGTATTTTGATTGGATGACAATGTCAGGAAATCATCATGTTAAATTTGCTAGTATGAAACTTATTGGTCATGCTTAAACTTACTGGGTAAATATAGAACAACAATAACAATGATCAGGACAATTATTTACAAGATCTTGGGAAGAATTGAAAGAGATTCTCAAACAAAAATATCTTCTTCAACATTTCAAGACCATCTCTTAGACGAACTCATAACACTTAGGCAAGGATCTATGAGTATTACAGATTATATAACTCACCTTGATGCATTATTAATTTGTTGTGATATTATTAAAGACTATAGAGCTACTATAGCTAGGTTTCAAGCTGGATTAAGACCTAACATTCATTGAGATATGTTGACTTGAGAAGTATATACACTTGAAGAAGCATTTCAAAGAACACTCCAAATATAAAAAATACTTAAAGCCAACTTCTAATACAAATTTAATAATGTGTAAGGTGCATCTCTTAAGACAAATCAACCATCATCATCTGTTCCAAAAGTACCAAATGATCAAAGAGTAAAACCTATATCTGAAAGTTCAAATTCTAAATTGAACATCACATGCTCTACTTGTGGAAAAATGGGACACTATACAAATAATTGTCCACATAGGAATCTTCATGTAGATTCCATCGATCTAGAATTACAAGACAATCATCAAGGTAATGATGCTGAGTGTGATCCAATTAAAGATGTTACTGATGCTGATGAAGCTTTAAATAATCCAAATTTAGCATTAGTTTGTTGTGTCTTAACTACCCCACAAACCAATACTAATTTGAAACAAACAAATATCATTCACACTTACTTTAAAAGTGAAGATATATCCTGTAAACTTATAATTGATAGTGATAGCTGCATGGATGTTGTCTCAGCTAGTGTATTAGTAAGAATGAAACTAAACTCGTAGCCTCATCCACAACTTGCATGGGTAGATAAGACTAGTATCTCTATTACCCAAAGATGTCTTGATCCCCTCAACTTAGCAACCTATTCTGATTGCATTTGGTGTGATGTTCTCCTCATGGATATTTCACATGTACTTTTAGGCACTCCATGGCTATATGACTTAGATGTTACTCACTTTAGGTGGGCTAATACTGAAGTCCTTATGTTTGGGGGAAAGAAAATTATATTAAACCCGACAAACCTAAGGGAACTTTTGATTAAGAATCCAAGAGACTCATATGCACCAATAGAGAAGAGAACTTTAACTATTATTAGTAGACAAGAGTTTGAGCATTCTAGGAAAAATAATATTGTCTATGCTCTTGTTGTTATGAAGTCTTTAAAAGGGAACAAAAATTCAACCCAATCATGTTAAGTCACTCAACTCTTCACTGAATTTCAAGACTTGTGTCGTGCAGAACTTAGTGAACTACCCCTATAGAGAAACATACAACATGTTATTGATTTGGTACCTAGCTCTACCTTTCCCAACTTGCCACATTATTGAATGAATCTAATTGAGCATGCTGAACTTAAGCGCCAAGTTGATGATTTATTACACAAAGGATTCATTCATGAGAGCTTGTCCCCTTGTGCGGTTCCAGCACTTCTTACACCTAAGAAAGATGGAACTTGGTGCATGTGTATTGATATTAGGGAAATTAATAAGATCACCATCAAGTATTGATTTCTTATTCCAAGGTTGGAGACATGCTTGATATGATGGCTCGATTTATAATATTTTCAAAGATTGATCTTCGAACTGGGTATCTTCAAATTATAATGCGTGATGGTGATGAATGGAAGACTACTTTTAAAACACAAAATGGCCTTTAAGAATGGTTAGTTATGCCTTTTGGTTTAACTAATGCTCCTAGTACATTTATGTGCATCATGACACATATACTTCAACCTTATATTAGGGTCTTTTTAGTTGTGTATTTGTTGATATTTTAATATTTAGTAAGACACAAGAAGAACATTTGAGTCATTTAAAAAAAGTTCTTGAAACACTTTGTCATGAAAAAATTTATATTCATATGAAAAAATGCTTTTTCATCACTTTGTTTGTGATATTTTTAGGATTTGCTGTTTCAAACCATGGAGTCTCAGCTAATCCTAAATAGATTAAAGTAATTAAAGAATGGCCTACACCAAGATCCATTCATAATGTTAGGAGTTTTCATGGGTTGGCCACATTTTATAGAAGTATCATTTGTGGATGCAGTACCATCATGGCACCTATCATACACTGCCTAAAGAAAGGTGATGTTAATGGACTCCTGCCGCCACTAAGGCTTTTACTGAAATAAAAGAGCGTCCAAATAGTCCACCAATATTGAAGTTTCCAAACTTTGATAAAGTGTTTGAAGTTTCATGTGAAACTTCTGTGGTAGGAATAGGTGGAGTGCTTAAGCAAGAAGGCCAGCCGATAGCCTTTTTTTAGTGAGAATTTAAATGATTCCTGCCAAAAATCATCCGCATATGATCATGAGTTTTACGCAGTTGTTCAAACTCTATGGTACTGGCGACATTATCTATTTTCTTATAAATTTGTTCTCTATTCTAATCATGAAGCCTTTAAAAACTTAAACTCTCAGAAAAAGTTATGTGCTCGTCAAGCTAAATGGGTTCAATATTTACAAGAATACACTTTTGTTTTAAAGCATAAGGCCGGTATTGAGACTAAAGTCACAGATTCTTCGAGTCGCATGTTTCTCCTTTTATATACAATGAAAGTAAAAGTAATTGGGTTTGATAAAATGATTTTTGATTACTCTACTTGTAAAAAGTTTTGTCAAATTGATTCTTCATTATTTTAAAAGGGGCTAGTTAAAGATTCAAATTATTAATTTCAAGATGGATATCTTTTTTATGGTACTCGTCTTTGTATTCCTGATTCATCTCTTTGTATTTTTCTTGTTGACGAGCTACATATAGGAGAAATTGCAAGATATTTTGGGCATGACTATTGCACTGATTCAAAATCAATTTTATTAGCTAGTCTAAATAGAGATGTTGCTCATATGGTTTCTCAATTTTGTGTATGCCAACTAGCAAAGGGAAAGCAGAATAATTTTAGACTCTAAACTCCTCTTTCTATTCCTCATAAACCTTGGAAAGACATAAGTATAGATTTTATATTAGGATTAACTCGCACAACACGACACTATGACTCAATTCTTGTAGTTGCTTATCGATTTTCTAAGATGGCACACTTTATTCCATGCTATAAGACTTCTGATGCATCTCATGTTGCTATATCATTTTTTTGTGATGTAGCCAAGCTACATGGCTTACCTAAAGCATTTGTATTAGATCGAGATGTATGCTTTATGAGTTATTTTTGGAAGACTCTTTGGAAGAAATTAGACACAAAAGTTCACTTCTTGATAACATATCATCTACAGACAAATGATCAAACGTAAGTGGTAAATAGAAGCTTAGGAGATCTATTTAGATGCATAATTTATGATCATTCTTCTAGTTGGGATCTTATTTTACCCACTACTGAGTTTGATTATAATAGTTCTATTAATACATCAACTTGTAAAAGTCCTTATCACATAGTAATTGGTTATGAGGCATAAAAACCAATTGACTTAATTGAACTTCCCATAACATATAGAGCTAGTGAATTTGCATCATCATTTGCTCATAGCATGCATGACCTCCACCAAGAAATTGAACATAAATTAACCATAATATACAGAAAGTATAAAATTAATGCAGATAAGTGAAGAAACTTTGTTGAATTTCAAGAAGGTGATAAGGTGTTAATAAAGGTGAGATCTGAGAGATTTCCAAAAGGAACATTCAAAAGTTGAATGCTGGGTGAGCATGACCTTTTAAGATATTAAGGAAAGCTAATGAAAATGCTTAAGAAGTTGATATTCCGAATGATTCAAGAATATTTCAAGTTTTCAATGTTGCAGGCCTTAAATTGTACCATGATTATGCTTCTTTCGATATATTGGATGCTTATACTTGTATTACTAACCTACAGGAACCACAAAACCATGAACCAGCATTACCAGTGCCATTACCAACTCGACGCCATCATTCTCATCGTCCATCCCAAATACTTGATGATTAAATAATTGTTAGCACTAATAGTGGAGTTCAAAGATATCTTGTTCATTGGAAAGGCCTTTCACCTTTAGAAGACTCTTGGTTGATGCATGAAGAACTACAACAACTTGATTCAGATCTACTTTAAGAACATAATGAGCTATATTGACCAGAGGTGAATCCTTCAAAGATGGGGAGTGTTGATGCATGGCATCAACAAAATCATCATTGATATGCCAAATCATAAATTAGCTTAATGGTATTATGTTTTATTTTATTATTTTTCAGTCTTATGGGCTTTTGTATTTGTTCCATAAATGGGCTTTCATCCTAGCCCATATATTGTCAGGTGAGTTAGTTATGTGAAAGGACACTTAGTCATTCATGAGAGAGTTGGTTTATGGTTTATTTAGTATTTAATGTGAAAGAACATTTTAGTCCTTCATGAGAGAGTAAATATATGGTTTTTTTAGTCTCTTAGAGAAAATGACACTTTAGTCCTCCATGAGAGGCTGGTTAATGGTTATTATGGTCATTTGGCAAGTATATTTTGGCTATAAATTGGCCACCCTCACATGTATTATGGCATTGCAAGTGAAATAAGAAAATAATTGTCTTCTTCTTTGTGTTATGTAAGCTTCATTCTTGAGAGAAGGACTTCTTGTGGTGTTGTTTGCAATTCTTGGAGAAGGATTTCTAAGAAAAGAAGGTTCAATATACGGTGAAGGACTGCTCATAGAAGTTAAGCTTCTTTATCGTAAGCAGCATATTCTCTAATAAGGCTCCCCTTCATTCTTGAGAGAAATACTTCTTGAGGCGTGGTTTGCAATTCTTGGAAAAGGACTTCCCATAAATGAAGGTTCAATTTGCGGCAAAATACTGCTCGTAGAAGTTAATCTTCTTTATGGTAAGAGGCATATTCGCTAATAAGGCTCCTATAAGATCTTCTCCATTTACTTTTATTTTCTTTCCTCCTACCTTACAAGTGTACTCATTTGATCCTAGCTCTCATTACTTGTAAATGCTTATGACACCACTTTTTATTCTCAACAACCAACTCATATATCTACTAGTAATATAAATATACAAGGTTAATTTAGTTAATTAATTAGTGGATTTGATTATATTGCATGCCATCACCCCAATCATACATTAGTATAGAAATTTATGTGATTGTTCTTTAATGTCAAATTTCATCATGTTTCTCTACTCGATCTAAAGTACTAGTTCATCTTTCTACAAACAAAATGAATCCAGCCTCCCCACCAATGACTACTCCCATCAAAATAGATATAGCTTCTAGAACTGCCTCTGCTGAAGTCACTTCTCTAGGAAGTATAGTAGTTTCAATGCTTGAAAACCAAACTCAGCAAGCTTTGGCAATCCATAAGTTGATAGCAATTCATCCTTCAGCCACTACCAACAATTCTACACCAACAACCTTGCTCCTTATGCTCCTCACATTTTTCATCAGTCCACAGATGGACTTCTGTACAATTTTCTAAGGTTGAGTCCTTCAACTTTTAGTGGAAACCATTATCCCATGGACATAGCCAGTTGGCTAAAGATGATAAAAAAGAAACTTATAAGCATTAAGTGTCCCAATTCTAAAGCAATTCATCTTACGACTCACCTATTCCATGAGGAAGCCGAGTACTAGCAGGACAATATCCGGAATGCTTGTTTTGTCTAATATGATATTGAAGACATTCCTTGGGATACATTTGTGGATGTATTAAAGGTGGAGTTCATTCGTTCTTCTGCACAAAATAAAATTAAAGATACGCTGTTAAGAATGAAGTAAGGAAGTCGTCCTATCTCAAAATATGTGATGGAGTTCAGGAGGTTGACTCGCTTTGCTCCTGTCCTCATTAGATTTGAAGCTGCTAGCTGACATCGATTCTTGAGTGGTCTATGAGACTCCACTATGGACCACGTAGTCCCATTGCATCTCACCAACTTTTCTCAGTTAGTGGAGACCGCAAGTGTGCGGAGCACCACCAGTCTAAAAGAGACCCTAAAAGAAAGATTCATTCAGTGCCTAGCCGCCATGAGGCATTCAAAAAGCATAGGCCTCAACAAGCTAAGATTTATTAGATCAAAGCTGCCCTACCATCTGAACCAATTCAAGGTTTCAATAGACCTCATATGTATGGCAAGTGCTATCACTTCGACCATCAGTTCTACAATTGCACTCATCAGGAAATGGTGGATGGCGTTCGTATCAATCACTCTCAGCAAGACCAAGTCTTCCATGCTATGCCATTAAACAAAAGAGATCCCACTATGATAATAATGCCACCTTATTTAGTTGAAAACCTTGAGTTAGCATTGGAGAAAGCTGCTGCTTCAAGATTTCAGAATCATTATAACTTTAATAAACAGGTCAATAAGCGTCCTACTGGTCCTTCTCATGTGTATGCTCTAACTCATCTCGAAGTTGTAGAAGATAACAATGTGATTTTAGGTACACATTTTTAAACACATCTTATTTTGCAAAATCATTCGTGTTCCTACTTAATTGTTCTTTTAAATAGTTAATGCAGTCAATTAAATAATCTTAGGAGCACTATATTTAAATGACAAAACATGTAATGTGTTATTCGACACCAGGGCCAGTTATTCTTTTATATATGAATGTTTCACTTAGATCCTTAGTCTTCCTATATATAAGTTGGCAAAATCAATAAATATTGACCTTCTTTCTGGAGTTCAACTTAGCGCTCACAAATTCTATGATGTTAAGATCCCGTTAAATGATCAAGCATTCGAATCTAAGCTGATTGTTCTACCTCTAGCCAACTTTAATATTATTCTCATAATGAATTGGCTTAGTAGTCATAGCATAGTTATCAATTGCCAAAAGAAGAAAGTCATATTTCATTCCCTTAGCAAGCCCAAAACTTTTATAGGAAAGATTTGCACTCAAGCATCTCTAATCAGTGCTATTATAGTTGAGAAGTTGATTTGTAAAGGGTGTGTGCCTTCCTTGTCACCATGATGGGTGAAGCTAAGGAGAACATTCCTCTCACTAAATGTAAGGTAGTGAGAGATTTTATTGATGTATTTCCAGAAGATTTGCCCAGTTTACCTCAAGAAAGAGAAGTAGAATTCTCTATTGAGTTAGTTTATAGAACTTAGCCTATCACTAAAGCGCCTTACAGAATGGCACCTAAGGAATTGTAAGAGCTTAATGAGCAATTGCAAGAGCTCTTAAGTAAAGGTTTTATTAGACCGAATATGTCTCTTTAGGGAGCATTAGTTCTGTCTGTTAAGAAGAAGGCTAGATTTATGCGTATATGCATAGTTTATCAAGAGCCAAATAAAATAACCATTAAAAATAAGTACCCGTTACATAGAATTGATACTTTATTTGATCAGTTATCTAGTGCTCCCCGTAGTGCTTAATAGTGGGTCAACACTCATTAACCTAATATTAAATACTACACTAGCACCTAATGTTGAATTGAGTTTCTGATCCAATAGATAGTGTTGTTACTCTTAAACGCCCTAGCATGCCTAGGCGTCTCTTATCCAAGTGTAGACAACAAACTTAAGCACCTAGGAACTGGACAATGTAGAGACTTGGGCTCCCAGGAACGCTTAAGTGCCTAAGCATTCTTAGGCACCCATCAATGCAGAACCTTGGATGCCCAGGTACTCTCAAGTGCTCAAAGATTAGTAGCATGACCAAGCCATTGGCACCCAGGCGCCAATGGAGTTCTAGCCCATAAAGGGGTCTCTCCTCACTTCCAATAGAAAGTCTTGGAAAATTTAAAAGGATTTTGGAGGAGGAAATATAGAGAGAGAAGGGGATATCAAATTAAGGAAAAGAACCCTAAGGAGCTACAAAGGGAAGGAAAGAAAAATTAAGAGAAAGGTCCAGGAGCACCTGGAGAACAACTCGAAGGCAACGCTACCAACGTCTTCGTACATCTTATTAATGTACCTTGAACCCTTAAATATATGGAGTTTGTGAGTTGTATATTTTTCTTATTTTGTATTACAAGAAGTCTATGTCAGTACTATAAATTTCAAGTGGCATAAGATCTTCATTCTTGGGAAAACATAGAATTTAATGCTAAATCTATTATGCGCATTATAATTTTGAGAGAGTTGAGAACTGTAATTATCAAAGCTACATGAAAATTTATTACAATAAGGGTAACTAACTTTCTAAGCCAATAGATTACCTCCTGGAAAAGAGACAATGCCAAGTTCACTAATACTGTGCTCGCTCCAATTTCACTTATATTGTGACCAATTTTACTAATGCTAAATTGAAGCCAATGGAACATTTGAGTGGGAGATTTAAGCGTTGGGGAGGACCCACTGAAGTGGGAGATTTACTTCATGAGCAGAGTTTGAATAATTTACAAGGAAATTGGTCAGCGTTACCCGTTAGCTCCTTAATTACATAAATGTGTTCAATGAAAGGTATCGTAATAAATGACAATGAACCAATATTGCTACCCTAAGCACCTTTAACAAGGAGAAATGTGGTTAATTTTGGTCATCCAAGAAATATGAGAAGAGAAGGAGATCAGTTTATGGAGTTGAATCCTCGATTGCAGTAGAAAGAGAAATCGAGTTTCATGACCTCCAGCAGTGGGTTGATAGGATGGAAGAACACCAAAAAAGAGTAGGGAGATGGATTGACATGAATGTGTAATCTCTTCAAAACACAATGTATGCCCAATACATTTATACCAACAAGTTTAGTTGAACTCTATGTAATATGTTCACAAATTAGCATTTGCATGGTGGGCCAAGAGATGATGTCTTCTTGCCTCCCCCTATTATTAGTGATCTGCCAATTGATCTGTGGACAACCTTGGTTGAGGATGAGGAAATGGAAGATGAATGATCTAGTCATGTCGATAGAATAGGTTCAAATGATCCAGCTCAGCGGTGTGGTTGATAAAGATGTTATATTGTATTTATTTATGTTTTTTGTTAATTTAATGTATATCCATGTTATGTATGTGAGTGTGAATATTTTTGTGTAGTTTGTAGTCTCCTAAGGAAGAGAAAAAGAAATAATAATATGCTTTAGTTACTCATGTTTTGGTATAGGGCATTTGATGAGTTAATATTTTGAAATACCATGGATTAGTATTATCTATTAATGGTTAGATTAACACATGTAAACAAGATTTGAAAACTCATTGATTATCTGATTGAAGAAGGAAGAATTGAAGTTATCCAATATAACATCCTAGTTTGGCATGAATGATGCACTAGATTGAGTGTGGGGAAGAAGTTGAGAGATAGAACAATTGTAACTTTTGAGTTAGATATGCTAGGTTTCAACAATCTTTATGTATGTACTAACACTATAAGAAAATGAGTGAGAGTTATCACTCACCAAAAAAACTAATAAATAAAATGATGAAAATATCTCTCTCTTCAATAATTACATAGCGTGAAGAGGAACACATAAGGAAGTTTTAGAAATTCTAAGAGGACACAAATTATATGCTAACCATTCTAAGTGCACGTTTTGGTTAGAATTTGTAGCATTTCTAGGTCACGTTGTCGATGCATAAGAAATTAAAATCGATGAAAGTCAGCACATTGCAAGATTGGGTGCAACCAAAATGGTAATCGATATATAAGCTTCATTTGATTAGTTAGCTATTATTGCAAGTTCATCAAAGGATTTTCTCAAATTACAACGTCGGTGATAAAGTTAACTCAGAAAGTCATACCATTTGTTTGGAGTCAATAATGCAAAGTGGCATTTTAGAAATTGAAGAAAATAGTTACCACAACAACAATCTATATTGATGGTTCAAGAATAGGAATTGGATGTGTGCTAATGCAAGAAACAAAGGTCATTTCATATACATCTCATTAGTTGAAGCCGCATAAGCAAAGTTATCTTGTTCAAAACTTACAACTTGATGCATTTGTGCTCGTATTGATAATATAGGGACACTATTTGTATGGTGAAAAGTATGAAATTTACATGAACCACCAGAGTCTAAAATACATATTCACACTACGAGAATTAAATTGCCATCAAAGAACAAGGTTGGAGCTGATTAGTGATTATAATTTAACCATTCGATACCATATAGGTATGGCAATTAATGTGGTAGCTGACACATTGAGCGGGCGTGCTACTCTATGTTCCATGTTATTGTTAAGTTCATTAATGGATGAGTTTAAGAAATTATGTATCAAGCCCATCAAAGGAGACCTATGTATGAGATTCTTGATAAAGGTATGATAGAATGTACCCTTAATAGAGACATCGAGACATCCCGAACAATGGATAATGAGTATCCAAAGCTGAAAACTGATATAAAGAATGATCAAGAGATTGAACTGTGACTCCATTATGAATGCATTTTATTAGGGGAATAAAGTATGGGTTCTTAAGTCAATGCATCAAGAAGTACTTGCTGAAGCTCATAATTCAAGATCTATAGTGCATCTTGGCAGTACGAAGATGTATCAAGACTTAAAGAAATCATTTGGCAGTTAGGAATGAAAAAGAGCATAGCGAATTTAGTTGCAAGATGTCACGCATGCAGCCTAGTAAAGGCAGAACACCAGAGACCTAGTGGACCCTTGCATCCATTAGAAATACCTAAGTAAAAATGGTTTGAAATCTCTATGGACTTTGTAATGGGCTTACCCCAAACAATATTAGAAGTATTTGGAATATGGGTAATAGTCGATCATTTGAAAAAATTAGTTCATTTCATCCCAATTCGTTAGTCTGACTTAATAGAAAAGCTAGTTAAATTATATATAAGGGATATAGTCATATTACATAGTATTTCAAAGTTAATAGTTTTTTTTATGACAGTAAATTCACTTCAAGGTTTTGGCAAGTTCTGCATCAAGCTAGGGTTACTACTTTAGCAATGATCACTACTTTTCATCCTTAAGCAAATGGCCATATCAAAAGAGTAATTAAAGGGTTAGAAGATCTACTACATTTATGTATTTTAGACATTAGTGGAAGTTGGAAAGACAATATCCCATTGGTTGAATTTTCTTGAAATAACAACCATCAGGCCAGTATTAGCATGCCTACATACAAAGTTCTATATGGAAGAAAATATAGTACTACACTAGCATAGTTTGAGGTTAGAGATGTGCAATTATAGAGGTCAAAACTAGTAAAAAAAACTAATAAGAAAGTGTACCTTATCCAACAAAGAATTTTACCAGCTCAGGATAGGCATTGCAAGTACCATGATGCTAAGCACCATCCTATATAATTCCAAACTGAGGATTTTTCTTATTTGAAGATTAGTTTGATGAAGGGAGTGTAAAAACCCTATGTTGTTAACATGGCTAATCTAGACTAAGCCAAGTCCTAATTTTTATTCCAATAGTTTCAAATTGTATTAGGATCAAACCTTAAAAATTGGGGATCCGTCGGAGATTTATTGGATCAATTGATCATTTAGCCAATTATTAGACCTAGAAAATTAGTTTATTTAAATTGATCTCCGAATCAAAATAAGATTGAATTTTTGAATTTCTCACACCCAAATTAGTTAGAGATGAATTTTTGAGGTTATTTAGGTCTAAACTAGAATTATTTTAATTTGGGAAAATTGCAAAGTTGGGATGAACAATTTGAATATTTGCAAAACTGCCCTTCAGCAGTCAACAGATTCACTGTCGGGACCACGACAAATTCGATGCGAAGTCTCGAGAACACAACAACTAAATATTGTGGATCCCAACTGCCCTTAATTTTTTGCATATCTGAGCAAGCGACTATGGTCATATCCGTCCGTGATTTGATGCCTTCCGTTAGATCATAAGTAGGACCGAATGCTTAGGACTTAATCGAGCACTGCTCATCTTTGTCTCGGGATGGTTCACTCTCGATAGCTGCCACTCTGTACAAATGGTTGTTTGGTGCTACTCCCACTCTCCCTCCACGTCAGTAGGTCATTGCTCTCCGCTCCCACTAATGGAAGGAATCTATAGGAGGGCCAAGTGACTCGACATCCCCAATTGCAGCATCTAGAATTCTGACCATCGGGCTTGAGCCAGTTAGCTATGGATCGATGGCCCCAATGCTACCTAGTTATAAAAGCCTCTCTTAAATCCTTAGAAGCTCCTTTAAGCTGACCTTGAGCTCCCATGATCCTCACACTCTCAACTTAAATTCCCTTCTTCCTTCCAAGCAATCCCAGCAAGTTCCAGTTCTTCCTTCTATTAAAATAGTCAGTGTGGTTTGGTGTTCAAACCCCTTAGAAGAATGCCATGACTTTGAAAAAGCTCTAGAGGTCAAAGGCAAACCTTGAAACCTAATTGGTCCCCAGTAATCCATCAATCTCCTTCTGCCAGATACTCCCTCCTCTCAAGACAATTGGGCTCGTTTAGTGCTTGATTACTAGATGGGTAGTTTAGGATTGATGTTATGATCATTTTATTATTAGATGCCCATCAATTTGCAATTAGCCCAGCCTAGTAAGGGTCCAAACAGTGAAGGACACTGCATAGATTGGGCTATTGGACTGAGAGGTTGGTTAGCATTGTTCAGAAGCAATCAGATCCAAATTGAATTGCTTAATTATCTATGAATATATTTGTACTGAACATAAATGTTTGATAAGGTTCTAATAAATCGGGCTTGCTCGATTAACCTCCGCTTTATCTGAGCTACTACAAATCTCGATAGCAGCAGCATCGATCAAAGCTTCACCATCTTAGCACTCCCCCGATTGGGCTAAGATAGGGCTCCAACTGATCTCAATACAGCGACTACGTTAAGACTAGAACCTAGACATGGCATTGTCTCTGGGGGGAGAATTATCTCCCCATAGTAAACCCTAGATTTAGAGCTCGAGACTAGTAAGGTTTCGAAGATTTTGTATTTCACGTATAGTGCTTTAGTGCTGAATTAATGCATCTTAGGGCAAGGATTGGGATATGACAAAGTTCAAGCCATGCGGTAGCATGGAGGCCCTAAAATTGGCTGTTAATCCTAGCCTTAGATCTCTGGCATCAAGGATCTGTCGCATGGAAGATGATAGTAGCGGGCTGGGTCAAACCCCTACTTGCAAGTTTTGAAGCAAGCTAATAAAATTAGTGGATTAATTAGAATTATTTTTCTTTTGTTTAATCCTTCTGAAACTCTATTTCCTATGGTTTAATAATTAGAAAATTTCATTTAAATTAATGAAATAAATTAGTCAACTCAAATTCAATTTTAATGATCCAATAAACCATTTTGATTAGGAAATTAAGTAGAATCTTAATCTGCAATAAAATTTCACTTTTTGTAATTAGTTTCTTTAATTAAGCCTCAATTACCATAAAAATTAATTAGTAAATATTAAGCTCAATCAATAGCCAAATTTCATGATTAAGGTCTCTATCTCTTCATTAGATAGATGAGACCTTAGTCATGGGGTTAAAAATATTTTCCTATACCTGATTTTGTTAATCACTCATTAATCACCATAAACCCTAATTAGTGACTAATTAACCATTTGAGATATGATTTTTGTGATTAAGGTGTCTAATGACTCAGTCAGTATTGAACCTAATTATGACTTAAAACTTCATTTCCTAAAGCTAAAATTTCCAATCACCCTTTAAGGAGCCCAAACCTTAATTAGTGCTCATTAAGGTCATTTCTTACCCAAACTTAGTATTTAAGATGTTAAACTTCTCCTCAGATAGTAAGGAATAATTTGGCATTGAGTAAATCCAATTTGAAACCCTAGAATCTAAAGTCAACTTTTAGACCCTTAAGGAAGGGCATTTTAGTGATTTGAATAAATCTTGATTTAAATAAAATTTGAACTTCTTAATCTATTTATTTCCCTTAAAATTAGTAAATAAATTGTTTATAACTTTATTTAAGCTAAATTGAATCATTAGTAGCCTCATTGGTCTAAACCTTAGCTTTTGCCCTAACTAGGCTTAGTTAATTCTAAAGGTAAATAAATGTGGATTTAAAATTCACATTTCTTTTCATTATGCTTCAATAAAACTTAGTAAAATGTCTATATTTGGTTTATATTTTCTTGGACATGTAAACTTCTCATTAAGTTAAAACCCCAATAATAGCTTAAGAGTTTGCATAAGTATCCAAGTAGAGAGAATTCACTACCTCCTTCTTAGATTCAGATTAAATATTTTAGGAGTGTAGTTCTATTGAGTAATGGATTTACTCAACAAATTGTGTCTTAAATCTTTAAGTTAAAGGCTTAAATTAAACTTTAGTTTAGACTTGAAGTTTAATTATTTTATCTTTTGATCATTAATTAGTTGTCCTTATTATTAGTGCTAATAATTTCTTGTCTTATTAAGTTTGATTATTCTCAAAAAGATTTCACGTAACTTATAGTTTGGAGAGTTAAGTTTGAGTGACCCTAGACCCTAGATGTTTATAACCTTAGGATAAGAGGCTTAAACCCAAATTGTTGGAGTTTTAGATCTTAATCTCTAAATCTTGATTTATCTGTTCAAATCAGTTTGGGATAATAAATATATCAAATAGGATGATTGATTTACTTATTTAACTTATGTAGGCAATATTGTCTAATTTTGGATTAGAACTTGATTAGTTCTAATGTTTAACTTTTTAGGACAATGACTTTGAGATTATACTGAATTGTATGATATTGGAGATACCGAGCTTGTATATTCTTATAATAGTTAGAATAAATAAATTAAAAAATAAAAGATATCATAGAACTTGATTAGTTTACTGCTTATTCCTTGAATTGAATTATATGTTATACCTTGATTTTGAGCTTTGTTTCCTTATCCATATTACTTAAGACAGGGATTATTTGATGAATATTCCATATTATTTTTGTAAAACATGTCATCATTGCATCAGTTAACTTAATATTTAGTGAATCACATAATAATACTGTGGAGTGTATTCTAGTTAGTCTACCTCATCAATTATTATTTTGGTTGAATTTGCTTGGATCCATACATAAGTAGTTTAAATATTACATGTACGATTATCTAGTCCGGATTGGATCTAGCCAAGAGTGGTTCAAATGATACATGTGGGGCTTTCTGTTCAATGGCTATGTCTAGCCAGTTACTTTTATGGAAGGATAGTCTAGACAAACATCCAATTAAAAATGATGATAACAACTCTGTTTACATACAGTTTAGTTCAATTTATAATTTTGCAATATTTTTAGTATTTTACTATTTTTAGTAGAAATTATATATATATATATATATATATATATATATATATATATATATATATATGTATAGGCATATTAGGATGCTAGATTCTCAGTTCTGTTATATCTATTTTAGTATGTTTTGTCAGTACGTTCAGTGTGCGTAGATTTGATCATATGTGCTTAGGAATGTTATTTTGTACTTGCATTAGCATTTATAGACATATATGCTTAACTTTTCTACAGCATTTGGATTGAGGTATGTTACTTTATTTACCTTATTTGTTAAGTTATAAATGATGTATTTATAACTTTCTTGTTTTGTCAAATGTTTATTGCACCTAAGACTCTTTGGATAATTTGTGATATCTAAAACCTTAGTGATTATTTATCAGCCTAAAATGTACTTAGATAATTTGTCTAACATAAGACCTTTTTCTTTTTTGGCTGGGCTCTGGCATTTAAAAACTAATATATTAGATCTAGAGCTTTTTGAGGAGTCTGTACCAGGTGAGGAGCAGGAGCAAGAGGATGATCCTTCTGTGTTTGCTTAGTTATAGTTGTTGTTTTGTTTGGAAGAGAGTGTCATTTAGTTTTTCATTCTCTTTATTTTTGCATCAATTAGGTCTATAATATTTTAATTTAATACTTGTATGCTTCCTTACTTCTAGCATTTTTCTATCTGAGATATTTACTTATTATGTTCCCATTTATACTGCATGAATGTGATGAATGGATGTATGTATTTTCTTATTGCTTCCACACTTTGTAATGAATGCTTGCTTTTCTTAGTATTGTACTCTGAATTATCATCTCTATTACATAATAATTTAGGGCATAATGATTCCCATTTTAGATTTCTAAAATACTTAGGTACTTAGATATTTCATTAGGATTGTGTGGGCAATAGAAGTGTCTCTCAGTAGGCAGTTATAGTATCGGCACTAATCCATGGGTTTTTAGCTAGTAATAACCCATCCTATTGCTAATGATATCTCATTTGGGAAATCGGTGGAATGGGGCACCACATGGAGTTTATAGAGTTTATGTAGCTGGTAAACTCAACCCCAAATATGTTGGACCTTTTGAATGCTATCCAAGGTGGGGTTGTGAGCATATCTTGAAATTTCTGGATAACTTTGCACTAGTACTTGATGTATTCCACATATCCCCTCTAAAAGGATATCTCAAAAGCCATTTCATCATATTTAATTTCCCTATGTTGGCCTTCAGTTGGATCTATCGATTAGTGATGAACCTATTGAAATTTTCAGTAAAGATCAAAGGTGACCAAGAAGCTGTTCTATTCTGATGATTAAAGTGATGTGGTAGAATCACAGCATTGAGGAGGCCACTAGGGAGAAAGACTCTGATATGTGTCAAAAATATCCAAAGTTATTTGAGACACTAGGTAATCTTAAATCCTGTCCAATTTGAATTTTTTTTCTTGCTGTATTCTTTTTGATCAATGATATTGTGGACCACATTGTTCTTAAGCGAGGAGTCTATATTAACACTATGTTGTTACCAAGCTTAATCTGGCCTACTTAAATCCTAAAAAATCCATCAAAAACTTCTAAATATCTTTAAGACCAAACAGTGAATATTTGTAGGTAAAATGACAAAGAATGATTATTTTATTATTTTCTTAGATTTATCTTGAAATTTAGATAAAATATTTTGATCTCAAACCTCAAACCTGATTGTGTATTAAAATTTCTCACATCAGAAATTTTAAGGGAGCAAGTTTCTTAATTTTTAGATTTAAAATAGACTAATTATTTGCAAGATACTACAAAAAAATTTTTAATTAAAATTAAATTATTAAAATCAACTTAACGTTACAGTTGAAATCCTATGCGGCGAGCTGAATACCGAGTAGAACATTTGTGTGGATCTTGGTCGTTCTGCATTTTTACGATGGAATCTAATGACATCAATTGCACTATAACTCCATTACTAGATAAGTTTAAATACGAACTATTAGATCCTATCATAGGATCAATGGATATGATTAATCCTTGCTGTAGAGATTAGATCCAAGTGATCTGGATTGTAGTGCTATTATGATCGTAGATCAAACTATATTTGTACAGCCCACAACTATGCTTCTCCTTCGTTTGTCTGACAGCCCACAACTGTGATGGCCGCTGCCTAACCATCATTGAGTTAATACTCATAATAACCTGATTGAGATTAGGAGGGCAATCACTTGTCACAGCCCCTTACTCATCGCTAGGTTAGATCTTTTTCTAATTCAGCAATGAATGTGAGGTTGTGTAAGTATATTTTAGGCTACTTTAATAATTTTCTAATTATTTTAAGATATCACATTAAATATAACACATACAATAGGAGCAACAAAGCTACACAACAGAAAATGATAAAGCTATAAATCTATCAATTTATAGCTTATAACAAAAGATGGTAAGAAACAACATGAATATGATCTTTTATATGACTGAAAAAGGATCTACATGAATATGATCTATTATTTGAATGAAAAAGGAACTATCATGGTTATGATCAAGAACATACATGCTGATTTGACTGTATTATAAATGAGCATTGAAGTACAATAATTATAGTTCAATATCAAATACTCTATTATATGAATGAAAAAAAAATTATCATGAATATGATCAAGAGCATTTATGTTGATTTGACTATAATATAATTGTGCACTGATGTACAAAAATAACAAGTTAGTAACAAAAAATAAGACTGAAATTATACTACTACAAGTAAATACCATAAAGAGCTGCATAAAGTAAAGTGATAATAAAAGTGTGCAAAAAATGTAAAGTTTACCTATTAGATTGGCTAATGAAGCGACTGTAATTGTAACTACAACTAAAATTGTATCTGTAAATCATCTAGCAATTCATATCTAGAGCTGAATGGTACTGAACTGAATTGAACTGAATAAGTAGGAATACAAATGCAATAAATTTTAGTTATTTTAGTTTACTTTTGTGGGAACTTATAGAAGTAGGTGAGGAGTCAAGAATGTTTGGAAGACTAATGGTGGGTTCTCAAACCAAACACAACTCTCCTCAATGAGTATGTATCAGTAATCCCTATTTTGTTCTTACACCGTGCCCATTGGCCAAAATGTGTATACACGATCACCCATTCTGAACTAAACCGAATGTTGAATATTTTCCTAAATTTTCTAAATTTTCATTTTATGTACAATGACTTAGCTTATATGACATGTTCAAGGAGTTTGGCTCATATGAGAAATTAGCAAATTAAGAAAATAAGCAAGACATCTACTGAAACACATGTAATATCCATCATTATCTACTTATCTTTTGTAAACTATTATGAGAAGGTATAAGCTCAGAATCTCTAATAATCTAATATCTTGTATAATCCCAAATTCATAGTCCTAAGATTAAGAGATGTTATAACTAAATACGTTTCTCACTCAAATTAAATATAATTGCCTACTAAAATTAACTTATCAAATCATACTTCCTAGTATTAAACTTAACTCACCTTAACTACTCTACTGCAATATTAGCAATTTGGATTTAAGAAATTAAATACTATTTATAAGGTTTAAACTTCTTAACTTAAAGATTTAAGCTTCTTAGATATAAGCTACTCAAATTAAACTCTAACTAGGATTTGGACATAAGGAATTTCCAATGCATCAAATTGGATAATATAAGTATTCTAATATCTACAATAACGGATATAGAGGTCATTAAGGAAATGAGAGGTTTAAAAATCAAGTTCTAAGTATTCATGATAATTTCCATTATTATTTAAAGGTCCAAAAATTAGATTTAGAGTTTTATGCATCAAATTAATTTTTTTTTTGAATTTATGGGTACTTTACTATCTAAGGAGTCAAATGACACATTAAATACCAAATTTGGACAACCATGAGTACTAATATTAAGCATGATTAAAGGATAATTAATAACCATCGACACTTAAATTTTATTCCATATATAGGTTCCTCTCATTTTTTTGTTTAATATTGTATATAATTTTATATTATTTAATATCGTCCGGCATAAATTCAATTAATCAACACCATTATTCAAATTGTAATATTTTGGGAATATTCCAATCATGTAACAAGTTTAGCAAATGGGTCAATATAAAGCCTAATGGGTCGAGAATATTTGGGGAACATTCCACCCCCCCCCCCCCCCCGTCGAAAGGCGTGGGTTTCAGGTCCACCCGGCCCGGGACTATGGATCGTCCTAGCGGAGACCCCAAATTGATGAGAAATTATGTCCCAAATTCTAGGCAATTCTAGCCACCTGTGTAGCACCCCATCCCATCACCGTGTGCAACCGAGATATTAAATACAAAATAATTGGCGACAAAATTGTGCATTACCCGGGAAGGACTATTGAACCTCCCCAAATGCTACTGAGACTCTACCAAAGGTAGAACTAAAGTTTAATCCTCAAAAAAGTGTGAAAATTTTATCTTAAGCATTAGTAAAGGTAGTTACATACTTTGAATATATGAGAAGTAGTTGTAATAAGAATATATTGTTTATGAGTATTTACATAATTTACATGTCGATCATATCACAATACTAAGTATAAGTAATAGTAATAATAGAGTGCGGAAGCAATAGAATTCATCCATATCTTTCATCACAGAAGCTAAGTAAAAGAATTTATCTTTGAAAAAAAAAAGAGAAAATACATTCATAGTTAAATTAATAAAAACCATTGCTTAAAATAAAAAGGCAATAAATATCTCTCAACTTACAACAGAAAGCAACTAAAATAGTAAGTAAAAGCTGAGCCATCTAATGCTCCACAAACTCCTCTTAGATCTCTTGGAAAGCCTCCAAATCCTGCTCCTCAAAGTGCTCTGGATTGACAAATTATCAGATCCCAAAATGCCTATTTCTAAGACAAAAAAAAAGTATTAAAGTACCTCTTGTTAAACAATAAGTCTAACACATCAAACACTACAACATACCTAATTATATTTAAGAAAATTATGTAAAACATAAAACTATTGCAAAAAAGTTTTGAAATAATTGGAAAACATAAGATTGTGCAAAATTGAAAGTAAAGTAAAACAGTAACTAAGAGACAATGTACTAAAAATAATAATCTATAAAGAGACTAACTGAGTAAAATACTAAAATAAGACTATGATGTATGCCACTAAATATATATATATATGTATCTGAATATGCCACATAATGTTATGCCTCAAATATGCATAATATTGATGTCATATGACATCCCACAGATCCTAGGTGAGAATAATTGCTCCACCAATATATCCTTGGTGAGCAAAACTGCTCAGCTAATGCTATGATATGCTTATGTGATTCATAATATGTAAAGGCTTTAATAACTGTATTCTTTTAAATAATTGAAAACTAGAAAATAGATGAAAACTAAAATAAACATCTATTTACCTTCATAAATATGAAGTTTAACTATATGAACTATATCATTCTCTTTTAATTCCACTGATTTCAACATTTAATTCATATTGTAATTCCATAGCATCCTAATGCATCACATATTAAAAATACATATGCATGATCAGTATGTCCTAAGAAGGGAGACCTTAAGCACTTAGTTTATTTAACGGTACTTATCAATGTGCACAAGGATAAGGGACATAATTCTTTTACAGTTTATTCTCTCAAATGAAGTTGTTCAATTCTCAACTTATAGCACACTTTGGACTTGGGATGTTTATCTTGAACTAAACTGTACTTATCTAATTACCTAAGATAAAATGAAACCTTACAGTTCTATCTAGGGTAAATAAATCAAATCCACATTATACTGAATAACTTAGTTCCATGGGTATGCACTACAACCTCCATATGATGAAACTAAAGTTCTTCTTCTAATAATATATTTAATGAACAAGAATTTATAAGCTAATGAGTCCTTTTTCCATTATGGCAAGTCCTACACAAATGACTCCAAGGAAGTGATATATAAGTTATTCAATATAGGATACTACCACAAAAGATAATCTCTAATTAAGTCTTTTTAGGTCTTCCTACCACAAGATATAGGAATAATCATCTATAGTTGTTAAGGTTCATCTAAGATCCTACCCTAAAATAAACAAATAAGGCATTTCCCTATCTCAAAATAGCCTTATTTAAAGATAAAGTATTCTCCGAAACCTACAACAATCTTTATATTTTAAAGATCTAAAGCTATTAATTATCTCATTTAAATTACAAGTATATTTTAAGGTATCAATATGATGAGACCTCATGCATGTTTAGAAGTTCAATCATATGATATAGATGCAAAAGTCAAGCATGCAATTCTTCTAAACTATATCTTAATCATGAAAACTTGAATGGAGGGGTAAAATCATACATTTAATGGGATTTGATTACTTGCAAATCAATTATATTTTAGTAAGGATTAATTGATGCTAGCTGGCTTGATTAGGAGAAAATCAAGGATCTTAAGATATAATCAAGATGATTAATCACATGAGCTATTATAAGATGGAAATCATCTAATTTACTAGCCTAGAGTAAATATCAAATCAGCAAGTGTTAACTAAGTATATGCAAAATCAGGAGGTACAAATTAGTTTCTTGATTTATGTTTTGTATTATATAAGCTTAATTAGGGTTTCACCTTAATTATGAGATATTAGAGATCTAAGATGTCTAAACTAGATTATGAGTTTACTAAAATAGTTATTGTTATTCAATAATCTTATGCATACTAAAAAAATCAGGTGATAAATATGGCTACTTAACATTACTCCATTTCTAAAATGATTAACATCTAAATAAATGAATAATATTCAAAAATGGGTTTAATGCGAGTAACTAAATTTAAATAAACAAGAAAGTAATTATAGATTATAATATGCTAATTAGGTTAAGTAGAAACCCTAATTATTTATAATCATGCAATTTAAGGATTAAGTCATAATTAAGAACATAGATTTTAGAAAAATTAAAACAACCATGGAATTAAGTCTAAATGCCAATAGGAACATTTAGAAATTATAAATAGAGCATTTGGACCATTAGAAGTGCTAATAATCACTTATCAAGTCATTAGAGTAATTAGGAACACTTAAGAAAGCTCACATAAATTAAACTATTTTTGTATATTCTTAATCCTTGCATTTTTTCTGAACAAAATGGTATATAATTTCATATAGTTTGGAGCTAAGATGATAAAGTTATTGCATTAATACATTTTGAATTAAATTTAATTAAATTTAATTAAATTCTGATTTTCTAATTTATTTTCCTTAAGGAAAATAAAGGAAAATAAATCAAAAATTCGTTTTTATAAAATAACATAGACGACCCAATAAAAGAAGATGCGGGTCTGCCGGGACCGGTGACTCGCTACTGTCAAACCACATGGGACACGGGTCGGCCCGACCCGCATGATCCCTTCTTCCTCCCCCACCATCTCCTGATGCTGGTCGATTAGGGATAAAACTAATCGGCAAATTCTTTGACTCCTGGCCGCACCGACCCCCCCGTTGATCTCAACACCATCCCCATGCCAAGATGCATCGATTGACCCTATAATCCCAAATTAGAAATTCTCAGATTGGCGGGGTGCCACTCCTCCCAAATCCTACCTATGGGCACCTTTCGAGATTACTATGGGGACAAATTCCTCCCCACGGAGGCGCTAGAGGCCTAACCTCTGTTCCTTACACCATAACAGAAGAATGGCGGAGCAAAACCCTAAGGAACTCAGAGCCGGGCGCAGTTGGGATCATGAGTCCTTACTCGAGCCAGACACTATGCAATCCTGTCCTGGCTCAAGTGGAGGATGGCTGCTGGGTCATGCCCCAACTAGCTAGACCATATCGATCCATCCAGGATCGATACACAATTTCTGCCTGATATGAAAGTCACAACAATTGGGAAACTAACCTCTGCAAATTGGAAACTATGCATTCACTAAGTTATGGTCAAGTTCAGACAATGCTCTACAGTGTATGAACCTCCATCGACATGATGATGTTGCCAAAAAAATAATAATCGACTCTATATCGAAATCATAGGCAAGTAGAGATGAATGGTAGTTCACAGAAGATACCGTGACCTCACACAGTTCATGGGGAGAAGAGGGTACCTGGATTGTAGTAGTGTCTTTGAACCAAGGTGTCGAGAGCTAATTGCTCTTTCCCGAGCTAGCTTGAGCTTCGACAAACAAATATGGAGCCGAAATACCTAGCCTAGCCCTCTGCAATGATTGGAGTTTGAGCTATGGAACAATGGGTTTAGATGAAATGGTAGTGAAAAGCAGCTAAGCTTGCAAAGCTTTGCCAGACATGATGGCGATAGACAGAAGAGAAATGACGAGCAAGGGATTCACCATTCAATTTCCCAAGCTATTTATAGCCTTGGAGATCAAAAAGGGAGCTCGGGCTACCTCCCATGGTTGGCTCGAGGGTTGGGCAGTTGGGTCTGGGCTAGGCAAGGGTAGACCCGAAATTAGGGGATGCCAGACCGTTAGAATTGGGGTAGTAGTGGGGAGAAGGGAGGATCCCCATACTGTCACACCAGCAGCCATTACAAGATTTGTCAGGCCGCTTTAGGGTCTTCGGGATGAAGATCCATAGTGGAAGACAAATCATCAATCGTCTGATCTATTGTCAGTTAAGTGCGGACGAGTTTGATGCGATCCCTTCAAATGAATGACCGCAGGAGAGTTGTTAGCTATTGAATCAAGAGCGCGATCCAGCAGTTGATGATGGATGCTAGACCGTGAGATGAGGGCCAGAGGATTGAAACGTTAATATCTGTGTGGCGCTATCCAGTGGATGCAAATGCTTCTGTCATCAGAAATTTTAATTTCTAAAATGGATCTTCCGCAGTCTCTCAACAACAGATCTGACCATTGGAAATTTTAATTTCAAATTAAATTTAAATATTTTAATTACTTAATTAATTCCCAAGAACTATAAATCTAATTTAGGATCAAATGATTTCCAAAACATCCCAAACTTGCACCCTTAGATAATTTGATGGTGGGGAATTTAAAAATGTAGTTAGAATTTGATTTGGAGATCAAAATATTTTGGCTATTTTCAAGGGTTCCAAATTTGGCAAAATTGCCAATTCATCCTAATGAGTTCCGATTGACTCCAAAATTTCAAGGTTAGGTCCTAATGACCATGTGAATTTAATGGAATAAGTTTTAAGGGGTGATTAAGCTTAGGTTAATCTTGGCAGTAACCTAGGGTTGTTACGACATCAGAGGACATTCCACATACCAAAATGCTTAGCGAAGCAAGGCGCGTTGATTGGCACTATTCGCCATATGGCTAGTCGCATCGATCGCCGAAATCTTTCCCAGCCTTAAGATAGCCTTTAGGGTTTAATGTGCAAGCAAAATTATCTTGACATATGACATGCCGGAGAATTGTTTTGGTACCTACACCATCATCATCTTGCAGCTCTTTGAATGCATCTATCTATGGTGTTTGGGCCCTCCCAGGACACCGGGAGCCCACTCAGTCAGGCATCAACTATGAGACGCCATGAAGACCAACCATATTGAGGCTCAACTAGGCAAGCTTAGGCCCCAAATGAGATTATAAAACACAATTGACTCACAATGCCAATTGAGCACATTGTGGGGCGGATTGGGGAATTTAATCGACGGGATTGTGTCCATTTTCTAGCGAACAATGGTCAGGGAAATTAGCCCATTGCTAATCCTAAGTTCGACAAATTTGTTGATTTTGGATTTAAAATTAATCATAGCGTGTTTTTAAGCAACTAGTAATCATTACATAGCTAATTGATGGCTGAACAAGCCATTAGAGAGCTTAATAAAGGGAGTTCATAAAGGGTACCTTGCACCCCGAGGGTTCAGGGAAAATTATCGAGCTACTGACTGGTTACAAATGCTGTAAATGGTTCCTGTAGCTCCTTGAGGACACTAGCTCACTTTAGGGTACTCAAACACAGAGTTTATCTCATCGATTCACTGGGAAGAGCAGTTAAAATGAGATGGAGTTTATCGAACTTAGGAGGAGAAGAAAGTGGGAATGGGAGGATTTGGGGGTAGTTGGAGTGCTCCAGAAGATTTCAATTGATAAAATAAAACTCTCCCATGACTTTTGACAGCTTAAATAGCCAAGGGAGCTCAAGGTGGCCGAGACATGGCCCTCGGGCCGAGCCTAGATAGGCTTGCCTCCCATTGCCCATTCCGGGGTGGAACTGAATCGAGACAACTCGTAGGAGATTTTTCCCACTAATGGTAATAGCTAGATGAAGTGGAGAGGGAGTGGCGAGTAGTTCTGATAGTGGCAATATGAAGGGATTCAAGCAGTCATGGCAAGGGTGAAGCCAGGATGAAGATGAATAGGATCGAGTGGTCTCTCTATCGTCTGATCCTTCATCAAAATGGTCTTGATTGCACATATTATAATGGATCAGCTTTGAATTAAACCTCAATCATTGGATTTGTGGTACAATATAATGGCTCAAGTTTAAACCTACGAGTACTGGCAGTGCGACTAAAATCATATCCCTGCAATCTATGATCATAAATGCAGAATGATCGAGATCCTCTATATCTGATGTTTCATGTTCATATCTAGTGCATGGGATCCCCACGATTTTGAATTAAACAATTTAATTCAATTAAATAAATCAATTTAATAAAATTAAAACATATGGTTTTATTTTTATAAAATACAAATTGTGTTTTATACATTTTTCCAAAATTTAAAGTCCAAAAATTATATAACTTATATCCTTAGCTTATTTTGATGTAAGGAACTCAAAAATGCCCTTAGATTTTGAATTTGAGGTCACATTAATTTAGCAAATTTTTAAAGTATTTAAATTGAATAAGAAAATCAAGAAAATATTTATTGATCATTTCAACTCTAATTTTTCAGAGCTATGTCCTAATAATATTTAGAAATTAAAGTAACTGGCTTAGGATCTTGATAGTCTTAGATTAGTGTGGGCAACAATATAAGATTGTTACAGCAACGAATGTCTCGAAGAATTTGTATGAGAGAATAAGATGGCCCATGACATCCTAATCGTCTCCATCCATTTCCATAATCAGGAGGAAGATCCTGCACTACATCATGGCTCAGTGCACTCCCAAAGGGGAAAGAATTGAGCTCTCAATTGGGCTTAACTTGAAGACATCCCAACTGGTTTATTGGATCTCCAGAGTCTATAAAAACCATTCTAATACCTTCATAGCACTTATTTGTGCTTTGTGAACTCTTTCAAGTCTTCAAGCCCCTCAAAGGCACTCCTTAGCCACTAAAATTATCTACTTTAGATCGACGGACCCTTACAAGTTTGAAAAATCCTTTGATGGCTTAGCTTGCAAATTAAGCACTCAAGAGCTTTGTCAGCCCCTTGAGAAGGGATTTAATAGTCATTGAAACTTAGAAAATCTAGTGTCGTAACCATTGTCCCCAAACCACCCTCGACACAAGGTACCCCTTGGAAGTCCTATTGTTTAGCTCCTAATGGCATATTTAGCTTTGTTAATGCACTATGATTAATTCTAAATTGTTAGAATGGATTTAGAAATGTTTTTGAATGATGAATTGTGAGTTGTCAATCTGAGGTTGGAATTGGGCATAACGCCTAATTCCTTGATGATCAATAAATTCCTGAATTGCCATCAAGATAATCTCTTGACCCCACCATGCATTCAACTGACATGAGATGGGGTCGAGCTATGATTGTAAAGCTCACCTGGGATTTAGCTAGCCTAGATAAGAAATGATACGATCGGATTCGATAGTGTTGAATAGTGCAGTCAGTCCGAGTAGGGTCACGATGATCTAGGTGGGCTCATATGCAGTGGATAGGTTTATTCAAACTGATGTGGGATAGTGAAGGTGTGGGCACCTTAACCCCTATTTGACAATGCCTATGAATGGGAGAATTATATCTCCATAGTAAACCATAATGGCCCTCGATCGGCTGAGTAAGGTTTCACCGACTGGTACCACTAGCCATGGGGTTTTTGGTGACAATCAATGCATCTCATCATGATGAATGTTTTGGTATTTAGTGTGAGTTCAAAGATGGTTGAAATTGACAAGAATTAAGAACAGAAGGTGTCACTACCACAGCATGTAGTGGCTAATTTCTCGGGCACACACAATTGCGGGTTGGGCCGACCCGTGACCCGGGTGGTTTAGGATGAATAAATATTCCAAGAATATTCTATAACTTGTCAGGTTCCGTCAACCTATGCATTAACCCACAATGATATCAAAATATTCCTGGAATATTCCAATTTAAATATACTGTGCAGTAAGTTATTTTTAATTAGAACCTTAGGAAATTAATATAGAATGTATTAATAAAATAATTTGATGAATATAACTTAAGAATATATATGAAATGTATAAGGAATAATAATATAAAATAAAATTCATATTTTTATGAGTATTTATATTAATTCTCTTTTAAGGATGATTAAGATCAAATAGTGAAAATTAAGACCAAAAAAATTCAAATTTTTTTTTGTTAAGGTGGTATAGACTCCTTAGACAACAAGGAACCTTAAAAAGAATTATTTTAGGGATTTTAGTATCTAATTCACTAAGTCAAATTTTGAGCGCCAAAATATTAAAAATTAATATAAGAATTAGGAATTATCCAAACTCTAGGAGTAGACTCCCAACCACCCATAGAAATACTAAAGTAATGATTTTTATTAATTTGGAAGCCTAGGCTAACCCAATTTATGTTTAAATAAACTTGATGAGTTTTAAACTAAATTAGACTTTAAATAAGCTTGAGTAAATTTTATGATGTGAAGAATTCAAAGTTACTCTTTAAGTTAGTAGTTAGGAATAATAGTACTGGCAGATTGAATGGTTTTTCCTGGCTAGAGATACTATCCAAAAACCTCAGTTGGTATAATAATTATAATTTTTAGATTAGATAAATGTTAATTTAGAAAATCAATTATTAAATTAAATTCTTAGGTAAGACTGTTGTATACCTTAACATCATAATCATAATAATTAGTATTAAATGTACAAAATAATAGGATGCTTGATGATCATGAGTATGTAAATTTTTAGAAATAATCATTAGTAAATGATTAGTAAATTTATAATTAATCATTAAGAATAGATAAATCATGATGATTAGACAACAATGGATTTCACAACTACAGTTAATTATTTTGAAATAACCATTTTATTTACATTATTTTGAGCCTAAATTCTTGTCGCATAACACATAAGATTTGTGCATGAAATAAAACTTTTTGTAAATTAAAAAAGCATTCAGCATTCCAAGGGTTCATTAGGGTGGATTAGACGGATCAAACATAGTATAGTTAATGGGCAGATTATAGGAGTAAAAATGATACTTCTTGTACTCATTGAGGAGAGTTATGTAAGTTTGGGAAAGCCACACTCTTAGATAATCTTGCAAACATGTTTGACTACTCAGTTTCTTCTATACGTGCCTATAGAGAAAAACATAAAACAAGATAAAAGAGATAATTTTATATGTATGTTCAGCTTAGTACAGTTCAAGATTTCAGTAACTAGTTAAACAGTATAACTTTTACTCAGTATTTATAGTTATTTGTTTAGCTTTTCAGATTCTAATTTCAACAATTTTACTTATATTCATTTTAATTATTATTAGTACTCACTTATAGTAAAATTAATTCAACATATGTTTTTTTCATATTCATGTTAATTTTATTCAGTCTATTATATTATATGCTAAATCCTTTATGCAGCTAGTAGTCAGTGAGGAATGTGTTACTTTACCTTAGATTTTGTTTAATTATTGCTTAGCTTAGTTAAAACATCCTTTTTGATTTATATAATAATGTTGCATCACTTATTTTATTATAAAGATGTGATATCCTTAAAATACAAATAAAGTAAATACTCTAAAATATACTTAGATAGTTGTCTAACATAAGATTTCATTTTCTTGGCTAGGTCCATAGCTTGTGTAATCCACATATCAGATTAGGAGCAGTTTGGGGAGCCAGCTTTTGAGGAGGTGCAGGTGCATGAGGAGTAGCCAATAACCTAACTTTTGAGTTCAACAACTATTTATCTTTTTTTTTTTGAGAGAGAGAGAGAGAGAAAGAACATTTGTTTTCTCGCATATTATTCTTATTGTATAAGTATTATGTTCTGGTTTGAAATTTTTGTTTCTTTTTTGGGAGGCATGCATTTTTTTTTTTTTGGATGGAAGGATATGGATGCATGTTTAGCTTTTGTGCTTGTCATTTATTTTTCATGTCAATATAGTTAGTCAATTCGACATCTTGCTCTAGTGATAAACCACCCTCTATTTAATTAGTGTTAGCACTAATCAGGTAGCGGATGAGGCATCACATCATTGTTGACAAGCTAGGACATCTTTGTATGGGTGGTGAGCAACTTAACAAGTGTGAAACTTTGATGTTTTACAATGTGGTTTGGTTAATCAATAATGAAGAAGGAGATTTAATAGCACGACACCTACATCTATAGCCTTGAATTTTAAGACATGCATTAAAATTCCTTCACAATCCTCTCTTTGAAGCCAAAAGTTCTAAAATTTAATGGTTATGGCATTAGACCATGCCTTGATATAATGGGCTTATGATCATATGCCATAGAATTTAGTGTAAAGCTTTGGATGTTTTAAAATTAAGTTATCCATACATTATTGAGGAAGAAGCTATCTAATATAACAAATTCCTACCATTGGACTAGGTAAAATTAGCACCTGAATTCTTAAAATCATTGAGAGCACATTTGAGAATCATTGAATTAAAATCACATATTGTAAGGGAGTGAGCTTGAGAATAGCATCTATACTCTTGGTTGTAAAAAATAATATAAGTCCCCACTAACAGTTTTCTATTAACAAGTTATCTTAGAATATCAAAAAGGTTGAATCTTTTAGATCTAGTAGAAGCCCTATGGACAAAGGTGGCCAAAAATTCAAAGGAACAATTATAAATATTAACATTAATGGCATGGTCAACCTCTTTTATTGCTACAACATGCCATTCCTTTTTTCGAAGGACCCAGATTTTATAAAAGGCATTTACACCATTGTTATCAAAAATAGTGAATTTTCAAATTTTGCAAGAGCAATTTTGGGTTTAATAATAGTAACAATAGAGATCTTGTGTTCCAAAGGAATATACTTTTATCTAAATTTGGAAGAGGTGTTACCAATAAATCTTATATTTTAACATAAAATATTCATATAAAACTAAATGTAGACCTATTTTGGGCCTAAGATTTAGACAAGTCATACGCAAGTCACCATGATTTTGTATAGTTTTTTCATTATAGGGAACATAATTGATATTATTATTTGCAATGTAACCTTTCTTAAAACTTACAAGTACTAAGTTCATCTAATCAACTTGAGGATGTTCAAGTAGTTCATTAGAAATCATGTTCAAAATGTTAAATTGATTAGGGGAAGCATTAGTACCTGCTTGGCTAACCGAGGCTGCCAGATAAAGATGATGAGAAGCCACAAAAATCGGTTCTACCATTTCTTGGGTTGGTCTATTATCTTAAGAGTTATTATGCTGTGGAACCTCATTAATCTGATCAATATCACCATTTGTATTGAACAAAGTTTTCATGCAACCCATGAATGAGAGCTCTTTCAAGGTTTCCTGAACCTTACCCAATTTCTTATCAACCTAGTTGCAGTTTTCAAGACTTATATTTGGCTGTTATTATTATAAGCAAGTTCCAAATTCAATTGATCCGAGGATGGTTATTTGCTTCATTGCTACCAAAAGCAACATCACTGTTGAATTTATCATGGCTGAAAGTGGAGCAAAGAGAATAAAATGATGAGAGATTGCATACTGAATACTTTGAAACCAATAATTCTCCAAAGAACTTATCTAGGTTGGCTATAGTAGATTTGCTGATACATCGAGTTGAACTAGCACATAGGGTGCAGATAAATTTCACAATGTCGCCGTGTTTTTGTCTAATTGTAGTGGCTTTCCAATAGCTATAGAAATAACAAATAAATACTCGTGATTTATAAAATGAAGCTTTAATTTATGGAGATTGATCCACCGAGGAGAAATGAAATAATACAAAATATCCAAATTGTATGCCTGCCTTTAACAAACACCGAAGCATAAACAAGATTCAAAGACAAAGAACCCTAAGTGAGTCAAAATATCGAATAGAAACCGTGCTAGAAAGCTTAAGCCTAGTAAGGAAGCATTCTTAATTTTAAAATTTTTCTAATCATTTTGAAAATGTTTATTATAATTAGAAGGTTTGAAGAAATATACAAAATAATATTATATTAAACATTTTGCTAGTATACAAATATAAGTTTATAAATCATTTGGTCTTATGCTCTTAATGACTGAATTTTGAGAAAGAAGCATTTTTATTATATTTTATCATTTAAGAAATCACAAAATGTTATAGTTATAAGAAATTATTTCATCATTATTATTAATAACATATATTGTTTTGAATTAATAATTGAGTTTTTTCCATTAATAGAATATTTAATTTATAATAATTAAGATTTATTAATCAAAATTATGATTATAAATCAATTAAAAAGAATTAATTATATTCTTTATTTGAGGATATTAAAATATTTAATAGGCACTTATTTATTCATAAAAAAGATGAGAGCTGGCGGCTGTGACCAGGCTGACCTAGAAGACGACTTGGGAAGTGGGGCCATCGACTAGAATAAGCCTTTTGTACAATCCTTCCCCCATAAACAATGACTGTTTTAATATTATTATATTTACACTTTAATATACATCATAATATATAATAAATTATTGGTTAAATATATTTTTTTAGAGCATATTTGTATTGTAAAAATTAAAAAAGAAATATATTTTTTATTAGTTCTGAATACTTTTTAATGTATATTTTTATTTTAGTATAATATTTTTCAAAAAATAATATGATTACATAGAATATAAAAATAAGCCTGCATCCACATCAGGTTTCTCGACGCTTATAAATCCAACGGCTTACCGACCCACGGCGCAAAATGCGTCGGCCGGAAGGGAAGTAAAAAAAAATTTGCGAAGAGCTCTCCCACACGCGTGCAAAAAGTAGATTTTAGAGGGTAAAAAGTTTATATTTTTGCCTCTCACGCGGTTTGGGAGCTGCTTTGGGAATAGTGGCCCAATTCTATATATAGTTGGAGTTTTTTTTTTCATTTTTTTAATAAAATTGAGCATTAGTAAAATAAAAATGGAAAATACTTCAATACCCCAATAAATGGGTGGAAGCAAAAGCAAAAAGAAATTGATAATTTAGGTTTTAGTCTATAGTACTTTAGTAAGACACCCTTAAAAGTGATGCGGTATCATTTTGGATAAGCATTTAAAGGATAATATAGTTGAAGTTCAGAGATTATGAGATATAATTATATTCTCAAATCTTATAACCAACCAAATAGCTTTTAATATTACAGACCTTTATGCCCCTCAATAGGATTGTTAAGGTGGTGTATAAAATAAATATTTTGGCATAATTTAGATCAGTTGGTTCAAAGAATAACTCAAGAGAAGATATTTTTTATAGGAAGAGATTTGAATGAGCATATTGGAGGATACATGTAATTTTGGTTTTCAAGGTATTAATGAAGAAAAAAGAGTAACTTTGAAGCTTATTGATGTAGGATGGGGGTGATGACTTATAACATAATCAAATCCACCAATTAATTAATGAAATTAACCTTGCATATTTAAGTTACTAGTTGTGGCGGCCCTGCCCCGCCGTGGTCCTATTAACTCTTAAGTTAACATGATTACGGTGGAGGGGTCACCAAATGACAAGGTCCCCACTTAGGATTGGATTAGACACATGTTCTAATCCAACTTAAATAAAGACTTTGCCATTCAACCCAAAAATACTATCACTAAATGATCATACAAGAACTCAGAGTGCGGAAGCAATAGAAATATAACATCCATCCATACAGTATAAATACAACAATACAGAATAAGTAAAGTGCTGAAAAGAAAAGTTAAACTTGTATTATTACAACAATTTGAATAGTTTAAAGGACTGAAAGTAACTCTCAATCTCACACGCAGAAAGAAAGCTAAAACTATATGTCTTCAGGAACGGGCTCCTCCTCCAATGGTAAGCACTCCACTGGATCAGCTGCTCTAACAAACTCAGAACCTACTATTATCGGTTTCATAATGGTAGGGCCCCAACCAACAAAAAAAAATTGATTAGACTATTCTCTAAGCACATTTTAGGGCAAACAATTTATTAAGTTACTTGAATATCACCATAAACCAATACAAAAGCAAATAGATGCAGAAAGCGTACAAAAAGAACAGTAATAAGTTATAAACAAATAGTTTATAACTACGCAAATAGGAAGTAAGTACATACCTCCTCCAAGCAACTGCAACAAAGTCAGGTAAGCAAAAGAAAAACTTAAATAAAACTGTAAAGAAAATACAACCTAAACATACTTATGATCAACAAATTATGCTAGATGACATACAGAAATTTAACAGTGCAAAACTAAAACAACTAACATCTTAAGCGTACATATGAAAATAGTAAGTAAAACCAGCATCCTATATAGTGCAGGAAAACTGTAAGTAAAACAATGCTGCAATGCAGAATATGCAAGTAAAACAGTAACTGAAAACGGAAACTGTAGTGATCATCTAAGTTACTCATACTAAAAACATACTCAGCAAATCTTAGCCTGATGAGCTAAGAAACTCTGAACTGAACATCACTGAAAACTCTTAGCCTGATGAGCTAAGATAGAACCGAATGCAAGTGTACTTGAATTAGTATAACCATATCTGAATCCTGACTCTATAGTCAGTATGGCAAGAGTCTATCCATCCTATCACTCGGACTAGGCATGGCCATAGACTGTCGGACATTAAACCCTCGAAAGGTTGCCGACCCGAACGGGTTGATCGAAGAGGTGTACTAATCAAGCTACACCTTACAAACCACTCGTGAAACGAAAACATAATGCTGCTTATGAATGTTCCAAATTAACATAAGATATTTATCAAATATCTTAAGTACATAATATATGTTCAAGGTATAAAGCTCAAAATTAAGAAATGCGAAGCATCAAAATCAAAGTGAGCAAGACACTCTATCTAAAACACAGGTGATATCCGTTGTTATCTACTTTATTCGTTCTATCTACTGTAAGTTACATAAGTTTAAGAATCATCAATTCTTACACATTCTGTAACTTAGAATCACGAATCATACTAGCCGAAGATAATTAGGACTGGCCAAGTCCTAATTATAACTTAATCAAAAGATGACTATTTGGTTAAAATGAATAAATCATCGACCTGATTTTGTTATTTAATTTACCCCAAACCTCATCTTGATTAGCCAAATCAAGATAAAAAGATTAAGAATTAGACTCCAGATGATGGGGTCTAATCACTTAATCTAAAGGTATAACTAAAGATCTAAGGTTTAGAACCCAAATCTCACAGATTAAGTTAAGGCAAGTCCTAATGATAAATCAATTCATTAGGATAGATCTCTATTCTTAATTTTAGGTTTTAAAGATCAAATAATCATTTAATAAACTAAGAAAATCTATAAACTAGAAAACTCAATATTTCACCTATTGAGTAACCCAATTTACTTAATAAATGAATTCTAACTTAAGATATATTCTTAATCTTAGGAATTAAAGCTCTTAATTTCTAAGAGTATCTCTTAAGACACACATCCTAACTAATGTTATAAGAACCTAAGGAAAGATCTAAGAATGATTAAAGAAGAGAAAACACTCACTTAAGACTTAGGAATTTTCTTAAGGAGTTAAAATTGAGAATTTAATCAAAATTTAATTTAAACTTGGATTTGATTAATTTCAACTATAAATCATTCTATTTACTGATTTTAGTGATTAGAAACTGAATTTAGGGCTTTTAAAGGCTAAACCCTAAATTTGGGCAAAATGACTATTTTGCTCCTACTTAAGGGTTCAAAAGATCAAATTTTGATCTAGGGCTTTAAATTCTAAAATTTTATTTTGGAAAGTGATTCTTACTGTCTAATGTAAGATTAGACAGCAACTAAACTAATTTTGGGTTATTATTTAGCCATATGAAGTCAAATTAGTGAATTTGACTCATAAGGGCAAATTAGGAATTTGGTTGAATAAAAGTTAAATTTTCTTTTAGATTATTGATCTTTACTACCTAAGCTTTCCATAGAATCTAAATTTGCTAATTTTCTGATAAGTATTGGCCAAGTTATGGCCTATACAAGATTTAGGGTTTAAGGGTGATTAAGGGATTCTTAATTATGGGCCAAAAATCCTAACTTTGTCAATTAATGTCCAAATTGAGTAAAATCAGTGGCAATGGTTTACAAATAGCTTACTGATCACAATGACATGTGGTAGGCTCAATTTGGATCTCATTTGACTAAGTTAAGACCTAATTAGGGTTTAGGGTGATTAGTGAGTGATTAGCAAAATTGATCACTTACACACTAATCCAACTTTACAAATAGATTTTAAATGACTCTAGGAGTCCTCTGAAACTTAAGCCACTCAATTTGGATTACTAAATTTGCTAATATTCACTAATCAATATTTAGGATGATTAGGGGTGATTAGCAAATCTAACCGATGATTAGGGGTGATTAGCAAATCTAACCGTTGGATCTACAATATTTTTATAGATTATTGTTAATTAGGTTTTTCTAGTCTAAATTGATATTTGATTCATCTAATTTGGAGCTCAATTGACCAAGTTATGGTCAATTGAAGTTCTAGGTCTAATTAGGGTAATTAGGGTTAGGTCCTAAAAGTGATTAGGCAAAAACTAATCCAAACAGCAAGATGAATACTACCAAAATAATCCTTAGGGTTTTCTGATCACTTTAAGACCCATATTCAATAGGTTTGGATCATTGGGTGCAAATTTATGGCTAATTAAGTTTTGTGATATTTTTAGAATTTAATTAATACCCTAAAATATCACTTTGCTAAATACATGTCCAAATACAAAATTATTGGCATCAATAAATTTCTCATATTTTTCTGATCAATTTGATATATTAATTTGCATATTTTGGACTTATATTTATTAAGATATTAATGTTTAAAGATTAGGATTTAATAAATAAATTAATACTGTTTTAATAATAATAATAAATCTGTTATTTATATAAATATATATAATTATAATTACGTTTAATAATTAAATATTATAATTATATATATATATATATATATATATATATATATATATATATAACTTTTATTTATATTTTCAGGACACGCGGCGGAGCCTCATTGGTTGAGGAGAGCGCCGCGGGCCCCACGCGCCAGACAGCCAGCAGTGCTGGACACGTGGCGTGCCGCGATACGCTGGCGCGCTGCGAGGCGGGCCCCACTGCACTCGATGAGTGGGCCACGCGGCGCGCACAGAGAGCCCTCGGCCTGGCTCACGCGACCTGGCTCGCCTCGGTCCGGAGGCAAACCGGTCCAAACTTGGACCGGTTTGAACTTTACCTGATCCAACGGTTAATATCAGATTAGCTAGATCTAATGGATTGAGATTGATTCAGATCCAATGGTTGGATCTGAATCCAGATCTGACGGCAGATCTGAGGCGATGCTTCGCCTTCCTCCCGAACCGGACCGGGCGCAAACGGATAGTTGAACCGGTCCGGAGTGGCCGGTTCACTCGGGACGACGCTTCGTCTTCCCCGATAACGCATGCTAGGGTTAGGGTTTCCTCACGGTGCAATCAATCGATCGCACCCGAATGATTGCATGCAGAAATTGAAGGACTGGATTTAAGCATAGGATGAAGAAGTACCTCCGTCGATCGCTGGAATCGAAGTGGGATAAATCAGGAGTGCTTCGATCGCCTTTGGATTTCCACTGTGCGTCCTCGAGTTGAAAGGGCGATCAGGAGACTTAAGATAGCTTTTAGAGCGGTGGCATCATAGACGCAGGCCATCTGGTGCTCGCAGATCAGGTTGACCTGCCGCGCGTCGTGAGCGTATGCCACGCGTAGAAACCCTAGGGCTCTAACGGGGAAGGAAAGAGCTCGGCCGTTTGATCTCAGATCGGACGGATCAAAAGATCCATCCTATCCAACCGGCGCACAGAAAAGAAATGTTAACGGCGCTTGATTAAATGGACGGCGCCGTTAAAGCTTTAATAAATAATATTAATTTAATTTGTTTTTTAATTCCTAATATACAATTTAAATTAATCAAATTTATTCTATTAAATGAATCCTAAAAATTCTCAATAAATCACCCCTAGCTAATTGAAGGGTGAGGAATGCAACGGCGCACTCGGATTTTCATTTCGACGAGTATTTAATTATTTGATTATTTGGGATATTTAAATATTATTAAATTATTTGACGAAAAATCAACGACTTCCAAATGACGTCAAAATTTCACCCATAGCTAATTTGAGTGTTCTGAATGCAATGGCAAAGTCAGATTTTCAATTTGAGGTCTAGATAAAAAGTCAATTTTCTAGAGTTTGGGATTTTCCAAAATTTCTGATTTGACTTTGTTAACTTCTGGTTTGACCTAGGTTTCTGAGAGGAGTTCTAAAGTACTTAATTAGTGACTTAGAACCTTAATTAAGACTTAGATTAGTCTTAATTGAGCCAAGTAACAACTTGGGTTATTACACTAGTAGATATTTGTGTCGCTTGTTGAGAATAAAGAGAAGTGTTATAAACATTTACAAGTAATGAGAGCTAGGATTAAATGATCACCCTTGTAAGGTAGGAGGAAAAAAAAATGAAGAAGATATTACGGGAGCCTTATTACCGAATATGTTGCTTACGCTAAAGAAGATTAACTTCTATGAGCAGTCCTTTGCCGCAAATCGAACCTTCTTTTCTTGGAAGTCCTTCTACAAGAATTGCAAACCACACCTCAAGAAGTCATTCTCTTAAGAATGAAGCTCACATAACACAAAGAAGAAGAGAGTATTTTTTTTATATCACTTGCAATGCCATAATACATATGAGGGTGGCCAATATATAGCCACAAAATACATGCCAAGTGATCATAAAAACTATTAACCAACCACTCATGAAAGACTAAAGTGTCATTTCCTCAAAAAGACCAAAAAAAATCATATACTTACTCTCTCATAAAGGACTAAAATGTCCTTTCACATAAATGACCAAATAAATCTTAAACCAACTCTCTCATGAAGGACTAAAGTGTCATTTCACACAAATAACTCACATGACAATATATGGGCTAGAATGAAGGCCCATTTATGAAATAAATACAAAAACTCATAGGACTAAAAAATAAAAAATTAAAACATAGTACCATTAAACTAGTTTATGATCTGACACATTGATGATGATTTCGTTGATGCCCTACATCAGCACAATAAAACATAGTACCACTAAATTTATTTATGATCTAGAATGTCGATGGTGATTCCGTTGATGCCCTGCATTAGCACTCCCCGGCTTCGAAGGATTAACATATGGTGAATGAAGCTCATTATATTCTTGAAGTCGATCTGAATCAAGTTGCTGCAGTTTTTCATGTGTCAATAAAGAGTCTTCTAAAAGTGAAAGGCCTTTCCATCAAACAAGATTTCCTTGAACCCCACCATTAGTGCTAGCAATTATTTGATCATCAAGTACTTGGGATGGATGATGAGAACAGAGGCGTCAAGTCGGTATTAGCACTGGTAATACTGGTTCATTGTTTTGTGGTTCCTGCAAGTTAGTAATACAAGTAGATGCATCCAATATATCAGAAGAAGCATAATCATGGTACAAGGTAAGGTTTGCCACATTAAAAACTGGAGATATTCCAGCATCATTTAGAAGATCAACTTCATAAGCATTTTCATTGACTTTCCTTAATAACTTAAGAGGTCCTGCTCGCCTAGCATTCAACTTTTTGAATGTTCCTATTGGAAATCTCTCAAATCTCATCCTTATTAGCACCTTGTCACCTTCTTGAAATTCAACAAATTTTCTTCACTTATCTGCATTTATTTTATACTTATTATATGTAGTGGTTAATTGTTATTCAATTTTTTAGTGGAGATCATGCATGCTTTGAGCAAATGATGATGCAAACTCACTAGCTCTATCTGTTATGGGAAGATCAATTAAGTCGATTAGTTTTCGTGGCTCATAACCAATTATAATTTGAAAAGGACTTTTACCAGTTGATCTATTAATATAACTATTATAAGCAAACTCAGTAGTGGGTAATATAAGATCCCAACTAGCAGAATGGTCTTAGATTAAGCATCTAAGTAGATATCCTAAGCTTCTATTTACCACTTCTGTTTGACCATCTTTTCTACAGATGATATGCTGTTGAAAAATGAAGTTTTGTGCCTAGTTTCTTTCAAAGAGTCTTCCAATAATAACTCATAAAGCATACATCTCGATCTGACACAATTGTTTTAGGTAAACCATGTAACTTGGTTACTTCACAAAAAAATAATGTAGCAATATGAGATGCATCAGAAGTTTTATAGCATGGAATAAAGTGTGCCATCTTAGAAAATCGATCAACGACTACAAGAATAGAGTTGTAGCGTCATGTTGTGCAAGGTAATCCTAATATAAAATCCATACTTATGTCTTCCCAAAGTTTATGAGAAATAAAAAGAGGAGTATATAGTCCAGAATTATTTTCCTTTCCCTTTGCTAGTTGGCATACATGACATTGAGAAACCATACGAGCAACATCTCTCTTTAGAATAGGCTAATAAAATCAATCTTGAATCATTGGAATAGTTTTGTCATGCCCAAAATATCCTGCATGTAGCTCATCAATGAGAAAAATACAAAGAGATCAATCAGTAATGCAAAGACGAGTACCATAAAAATGAAAGCCATCTTGAAATTGGTAATTGGAATCAATAACTAGCTCATTTCAGATAATGAAGAATAAATTTGATCAAAATATTTGCATGTAGAGTAATCAGAAATCATTTTATCAAACCCAATTACTTTTACTTTCATTGTATGTAAAAGGAGAAACATGTGACTCAAAGAATCTGTGACTCTATTATCAATATCGGCCTTATGCTTTAAAACAAAAGTGTATTCCTAAAAATATTGAACCCATTTAGCGTGATGAGCACTTAACTTTTTCAGAGAGTTTAAGTATTTAAGGGCTTCATGATCAGAGTAGAGAACAAATTTATGAGATAGAAGATAATGTCGCCAGCACCGTATAGTTTGAACAACTGCCTAAAATTCACGATCATATGTGGAATATTTTTGGTGGGCATCATTTAACTTCTCGCTAAAAAAAGGCAATCAGATAGCCTTCTTGCTTAAGCACTCCACCTATTCCTACCCCAGAAGCATCACATGAAACTTCAAAAACCTTATCAAAGTTTGGCAACTTCAATATTGGTGGACTAGTTAGACGCTCTTTTATTTCAGTAAAAGCCTTAGTGGCTGTAGGAGTCCATTTAAAATCACCTTTCTTTAGGCATTGTGTGATAGGTGCCATTATGGTACTGAATCCATGAATGAACCTTCTATAAAATGTGGTTAACCCATGAAATCTCCTAACATCATGAATGGATCTTGGTGTAGGCCATTCTTTAATTATTTTTATCTTTTCAGGATCAGCTGAGACTCCATGGTTTGAAACAACAAACCCTAAAAAAATCACAGATGAAGTCATGAAAGAGCATTTCTTCATATGAATATAAAATTTTTCTCGACTAAGTGTTTCAAAGACTTTTCTTAAATGACTTAGATGTTCTTTTTGGGACTTGCAAATATTAAAATATCATCAAAATACATAATTAAAAAGACCCCAATATAAGGTTGAAACATATGTGTCATGATGCACATAAATGTGCTAGGAGCATTAGTTAAACCAAAAGGCATAACTAACCATTCATAAAGGACATTTGGTGTTTTAAAAGCAGTCTTCCATTCATCTAATTTGATCATATCCACTTCAAAGATCAATCTTTGAAAATATCACAAATCCAGCCATCATTTCAAGCATGTCATCAACCTTGGAATAGGAAATCAATACTTGATGGTGATCTTATTAATTGCTCGACTATCAATACACATGCGCCAAGTTCCATCTTTCTTAGGTGTAAGAAGTGTTGGAACAGCACAAGGGGATAAGCTCTCATGAATGAATCCTTTGTGTAATAAATTATCAACTTGGTACTTAAGTTCAGCATGCTCAATTAGATTCATTCGATAGTGTGGCAAGTTGGGCAAGGTAGAGCCAGGTAACAAATCAATAACATGTTGTATGTTTCTCAATGGGGGTAGTTCACTAGGAAGTTCTTTAGGGCACAAGTCTTGAAATTTAGTCAAGAGTTGAGTGACTTAATAGGATTGGGTTGAATTTTCATTTCCTTTTAAATACTTCATAACAACAAGAGCATATACAATATTATTTTCACTAGAATGCTCAAACTCTTGCCTACTAATAATAGTTAAAGGTCGCTTCTCTATTGGTGCAGAAGAGACCTTGGAATTCTCAATCAAAAGATCCTTTGGCTTTACCGGGTTTAAGATAACTTTCTTTCCCCTAAACATAAAAATATAAGTATTAGCCCGCCCAAAGTGAGTAAGGTATAAGTCATAAAGCCAAGGTCTCCTTAAAAGCACATGTGCAAGATCCATAGGGAGAACATTGCACCAAATGCAATCAGAATAGGTTGCTAAGTTGAGGAGAACTAGACATCTTTGGGTAATAGAGATACTAGTCTTATCTACCCATGCAACCTTATATTACTGTGGATCAGGCTCTGAGTTAAGTTTTATTCTTACTAATGCACTAGCTGAGACAACATTCATGCGGCTACCACTATCAATTATAAGTTTACAAGACTTATCTCTACTTTTAAAGTAAGTGTGAAAGATATTTTCTTGTTTCTAATCGGTATTGGTTTGTGAGGTAGTTAAGACACAACAAACAACTGCTAAATATGGATTATTTAAGGCTTCATCAATGTCACTAGCATCTTCACATGGATCACACTCAAGATCATTACCTTGATGACCGTCTTGTTATTATGGATCGATGGAATCTACATGAAGATTCCTATGTGGACAATTATTTGCATAATGTCCTGTATTTCCACAAGTAAAGCATGTGATGTTCAATTTAGCATTTGAACTTCCAGATATGGGTTTTACTCTTTAATCATTTGGTACTTTAGAAATAGATGGTGATGGCTGATTTGGCTTAAGAGGTGCACCTTGCACATTGTTAAATTTGCATTGAGAAATTGGCCTTAAGTATTGTTTTATTTGGAGGGCTCTTTGAAATTCTTCTTCAAGCGTATACACCTCTCAAGTCAACATCTATCGATGAATGTCAGGTCTTAATCCAACTCAAAACCTAGCTATAGTAGCTCTAAAATCTTCAATAATATCACATCAAATTAATAACTCATCAAGGTGAGTCATATAATCTGCAATACTCATAGGTCCTTGCCTAAGTGTTATGAGTTCATCTAAGAGGTTGTCTTGAAATGTTGAAAGAAGATATTTTTGCTTGAACATCTCTTTCATTTCTTCCCAAGATCTTGCAAATAATTAGCCTGATCGCTGTTGTTGTCATTCTAGATTTACCCAGTAAGTTTTAGCATGACCAACAAGTTTCATACTAGCAATCTAACTTGATGATTTCCAGACATTGACATCCAATCAAAATATTGATCCATTTCTACAAGCCAATCAAAAAAAATTTTAGGATCAAGATGCCCATCAAAGATTGGAGGGTTTACTACAAAGAGTTTCAAATGGAAAATCTTCTGTCTCAGGATATTCAAATAAATCATTATGTGGAAATAACCTATTCCTTTGTATTCTAAACGTAAGTGGAGAAGAATTTATGTGCGGGTCATAAGGTGTATTTCGCTCACTATTTTCTGGTGGCGCATCTGGTGCCGGGTTAGATTCTTGAATTGTGTTGTTGCTATTTTTGTTTTCTTGGGCCTCCAATCTTCTTCTGAACTCTCTACAAGTTTGTTGATGGAGAAAAGTTAGATCCTCAAGCTACTCTTATAGGTTAAGAATAACATTCTCATATCTATGACTGAGCATTTGATTTTGATATGGGTGACCACTGTGAGTCATAGCTATTTGAGTAGATGATGAAACCCCTTGGAAGCCTAAAGGTTGATAATGACCAACGACAAAGTTGTAAATCTCTTGTTGATTACCCAAAAATTAGGTTTATAATAATAAATATAGATAACCTTTTTATTATTATTATTATTATTATTTTGGGTGATGATCGTAATAGTGAAGTCAAATTTTAATTTCGAGGTCAAATTAAATATCTCAATTTTTCATTAATTAAATATTATTAAAATATTCAACAAAATTTTGATGACTTTCGATTACCACCAAAACATCACTCATAACTAATTTAGGGGTAATGAGTGTAATAACAAAGTCTGATTTTTGATCTGAGGTCAAAATAATTAGGTCAATTTCCAAGGTTCCTGAAATTCCCAAAATAAAAATTTAATCCATTTGACCTCTGATTTGGGCTAGGTCCTGGTGGTGAACTACTAATTACTTAATTAGTGCACTAAGATCAAAATCAAAACTCTGATTAGTTCTAATTGGCTAGGGTAACAACTTGGGTTGTTACACCTAAGGTACTAGTATCTAATATATAAGCTTTTTATATCCTACTCTCAAGTGCTATGAGTTGAGAAGATCTTATTAGTGTAATCAAAGTCAATAAGATGGATCTTTCTAATCTTACAAGATAGGCTAATTAAAAAAAGTAATAAGACAAAATAAATAGAATTAAAGTAAAAAGGGTCTAAGTCTTAATGGTAAGCTTTATCTTAATTAAGGTTCAATCTATTGAGTAATTTTATTGTTCAATAGAATTAATCTAAAGAAGTAAGAAATAAAGATCTAAGGTTGAGAATTTAGAGGGTTGATCATCATGGAAGCACTTAAGTATTTACTTAGGAAATATTTTGAAAGTCTAAGGTGAAGACTAATTTGACTACAAATAAAATAAGTTTTATTAAATCTTAATGGAAGGAAATGTTGATTTCTACATCCACACTTTAACATTCTAAGTTAAGCTAAATAACTTAAGGCAAATCTAGGGTTAGTCCACTATGGAAAATTTATAAAAGAAACTAACTTCAACTTGGTTCAAATACTTAAATTACTGAATTTAAAGGCTAAGGACAAATTACAAAGCTTTAATTGCATTTTAACCAGCATTTGGCCAAAAAGACCAAAATGCCCCAAATTGAGGGTCCAAATGGAGACTATAATTTCTAGTATTTCCAATTGAATTCTTTTAATGACAAATAATTTTATACTGTCTAAGAAAAAGATTGACACCTTAAGCACTGAATTTGGTTAAGAAATGGGATTAATGAGCTTTCATTATGGTTTGTGCTCATTAAGAGGTGATTAAAAATATTAGCCATGGAAACTAAGATTTTAGGTCATAGATAAGTTCTATACTAACTAAGAAATCAATAGGAACCTCAAACACTAAAATCAGATTACTAATGATCAAAATATTCACTAATTAGGGTTTAGAGTGATTAGTAAGAGATTAGTGAAATTAAATGTAGAAAAATATTTTCATCTTCCCAAATAAGTTCTACTCTATCTAATGAACATTTAGAGACCTTAAACATGAATTTGGGAAAAGGACTAAGCTTAATGTCACTAATCCTTTTCTTAGAGTAATTAGGCTAAATAAGGAAATTTACTCATAGAAACATAAATACTTTTGTAGTTTATGATTATACACATTTTTCTGATAAAAATGATATATTGGATCACTAAAATTGGATTTAAATTGACCAAATTATTTTAATACTTTAATTGAAATATTTTGATTAAATGAATCATAGGTTTTGACTTTATGAAGGATTAACAAAAAAAAAATCCATTAAATCTACGGATTTAATTAATCCGGTTTTAAAATGTGTGAGCCGGGGTCCAACCCGAACCATTATTGTGCTTCTTCTGAGCAAATGAGCCCCAACTAATGAGCCTAGAGTTAACTTTTGAACTAAATTTAGGGATGCTCAAGCCATCCTAGGGACTAACTTCGATCACAAAATACTTTGTATGCCAAGACACATTGATTACACTTCAAAGCCCCATGGAGGAGTTCCTAGATTGCCAGATTGGGTGATACCCTAATTGGCCTTAATGCTGGGAACTTAGGGTTTTATTGTGGGGACTTAATTCTCCCCACATAGGCTACTAAATGGCTAGTGCTCAGCCTCGATACGTTTAGTGTATCGAATTAAAGTGAAGCCCTTTGCTAGCTAGGCTTGGGAATGGCTGGATCATTAAATCTGTACTCGAGCTCCAGCACTATAGCCTAACTGATTGATTCATATGCTCACGGACTAGCTTGAAGCTAAAGGACTTAGCATTAAATTTGAGACAATATGGCATTCAATCATGAGCCTAGCTGAGCTAGATTGGAGTGTTAATTACTAGTGGAATGCCATCTACTTCCACTAGTGGACAAACCCATCTAGGCATCAAATATTTATTGTCTGGACCGTGGCCTATACCCAGACCAAGCCAGAGGGTCTCCTAATTAAACTTTCAAGGATCAAAGAACAACACAATAAGCAGATGATTAGAATTGGGCAAACATTGAGATCACTCTGCTTAATACAATAGAAGAGTACATCACCAAAATTGGGGCTGAAGGTAGACTGAGCTTCATTAGATTTAGAGACTGGGTCCGATAACAGGAGCTTCTTTTAGCTCTCGGGGGTTGATTGGGGGTTTGAACTCCAATCAAAACTGGGGAATGAAAGTGGAAGGTCTTTGATCATAATGGGGACAATAGGGATTTTGAGTGAGTGCTAGAAGAAATTAGGAGCTTCAGAGAGTCCAAAGACACTCTCTGAAGTTTCTCAGTTTTATTTATATGCTAGGGAGAGTTTGGGTGGATGACCATGGGTTCAGGCTCAACCCTAGCTTTTGAAATTTCTAATGGCAAATCAACTAGGCTGTGTGGCCTACTGAGAGAGCTTAGCTGATATAAAGAAGACATGTAACGACCTAGAGGACGTGACATGGTGGGGGGGGGGACAGAACCTGGCGCCAACATTACAAAGATTCCCTTGATATTCAAAATGATCGAATGAATGAGACGACGAATTGAAGCAAGTACGATGCCAACCATCCAATGAATTGAGCTGTATGGCTAAATAACTCAAATGCTCCTATTAAATGCGGGGGTGATCTCAGCTGTGGGATTGCATAAGTGATATGACGGCTGATGAAGGATCTGAGCAAGGGAAAGACTAAATCTTTCGATTTAGAGATCTCATATCACATGATAGCTTAGATTCTTTTAGACTTTTGAAAATCTAATTGTTGGATTAAACTAAGCATATTTAATTAATTTTAATTAAGTTAAATCTCTTAAATAGAATTAATTCCAATTTATGTTTAAATGACCTCCAAAAATTTTTAAAAGTTTACCCTTAGCTAATTTGGGGTTGAGGAATTCAAAACTGAAATTAAATTTTGATTTGGAGATCAATTTAATTTAACTAATTTTCTAGGTTAATTACTTAGCAAAAATAGCCAATGGATTCAATTGGGCTCTAATAGATCCCAAATTATCAAGATTAGGTCCTAATGATATTTTGAGTCTAATAAAACAATAATTAAGGCTTGGTTTAGTCCAGATTAGTCAAACTAATAAGCTTGGGTTGTTTCACGGCTAGCTTGAGCTAGCCCATATCAAATCCTAACCTAATTAGCTCAATACAATGTATATAGGCCAGTTAAGTCAAGTTATGTACAATTAAACTTAAATGATCATTGTGAGGCCCAAATGTGACATTGGGATCTCAAAATCTTAAGAGTTCATTTTGGACCCACTTGCTCTATCCTAAGCTAGCCCATATGGGTCATATCCAAAAGTAGCCTAGATACCCTTGCATGAGGATGGCTTAAGACAATAATACTCACTATGATTCAATTAGGCCTTATAAAAAAAAGAAACATTTTTGGAACCTAAGAGCCCAAAAATGTCAATTTGAGGTAACCAATCTAGCCCAAACCTAGATCCATGCTATGAATGATAGTTTTGGCCAATCTAAATGCACAAATCCCTTTAGCTAACTTTATAAAAAATTTAAGACATGGCCTCTGGGCCTAATCCCACAAAAGCCAACAAAATGAATTTTTGGGCTAGCTCTTGATAGCCCAAGCGGACTGAAGTTAGGGTCAGCTCAAGGACTTAACCAAAGTGAGTTGAAGAAATCCTATAAGTATTAATAAGATCATTATCACTTGAATAGTTTATGAAATCAAGATCTGGTCCACTCAGGGAACACTTGGCCAATTGGGCTAGTCATCGGCTATCCCAAACCACCTCTAGCCCTAATTGATCCTTAGACCTTCAAATTTGATTATGGTCAAAGCAGTACTCCTAAATAAGCATTAGTATAATCTCAGTATTGTAAATTTGCACTAAAAACCTTAAAATGAATAGTTGTCCCAGTTATGCTAGCCCAAGCAAGCTTGATCTTGACACTTAGCCAAAATTGGCTAGAACCTTTATGAATGGCCAAAGTCATTTCAAAATCACCAAAAATCACATTTCTCAATCACTAAATAACTTAAGGACCGATAAATTCCAAATTAGAGTTTTTGGCTCATTAAAGTTAAGTCAGCCTAGTCTAAGCTAAGATCTAAGTCATTTGATCACTTTATACCTTCTAAAGTCAAAAGACTATATTTCGATGCAGAAAACATTTGAATATCGCTATTGATATCAAACATGAAAACTTGATATTGATATTTATGATAACAATTCTTTTTATGTTTAAGCTTCATTGCAATTCAAATAGGTTTTGTAGGAATAAATTGAAAAGCTTTTTATTTATCTTTTAGAAGTATTTTTTCACTTGCTTAAGAAACAATTGTAAATTTTGATATTATGCGGTGCTTAATCCCAAGATTAAATAGTACTTGAATGTTCGTTGGAATCCTATAATGATGGTTTTGAAGCCATGAAATACTACTACTGTATCAACTTATTGTTTTCAGTATTAAGGTTTTTCTTCTTTTTTCCTTAAGTTTGTAATATCTTAAGATCTTTGGAATAGGACACTATTTTTAGTGTATTGTTAATTCCACAAGTGAACGATCATTTTCTAATTAAACAATTTGTTAGCAATTTATATTTAAGTACCTAAATAATTTTAACTAGTTTCAATTTTCCTGTGACTATTCATGTGCGAACTCAGGGCGGACTAGTTGCTTCTTAGTTTGTTCGAGGATGAAATTATACTAGCTGAATTGGAGGCAATGATTCTAATCACATTCATTTTAATTCAAGGCATGTAATATTAAACTATTTGGAGCTTGATGAATGGACGTTTGATCTTATTTTTGAACAGAGTGTCATTTTATATTTTGTTTTATATTCTTAGAATAGTTCTGTGAACAACATAATTAGCAAAAAACCTATGGAAAGAAAATAATAATGTTATGGATGGGTGTATATATGTTCACATGGAGAAGTTAACAAGATCTAAAAGGTAATCATGATGGTAAAGAAGCTTGGGCGATGAGAAATGATAGATTATGATGAATTCCCAATTATAAAACATTCTTCAATCTGTGCACTCTTTAAGGTGCAGTGCACTTTGATCTCAGAGTAACTGAAAATGCATAAATGTAATAACCTAAGCTATATTCATTAAGTAATTAGAATAAATCTATATTCATTAAGCTTTAAACATCATTGGATCATTCCATGAAAAATTAAAGCAAGAAAAATTCAAAATGAATATTTTGAATATTTTAATAATATTTAAATGCCAAAATGTTTAGAAACTTATTTAGATTATAAATCCCAAAACTGATTGCAATTTTGTATTGCTCATACACAAATTAGCTATGGAGTGAGACTTTCATAATTTTTGGAATTCAAATAGACGAAAAATACACAAAAAATAAAATTTGTATATATAATTTAAATTTAATTTGGCATATGTTAAATTGAAAAAATATACAATAAAACTATGCAATAGGTGGTTTCAAACCGTGGCTTTGGGCACAGAAACTGAGGTGCACGATTTTTAAGGTTAGCCGACGACAATTTCAAATATATACCACCGTTCTAAATGTTTTAATCGGCGAATGTAATCATGCTTTTAAATTCTATTTAGTTCAACCTCCACCTATTTAGGTTCAATATTGATAACTATTATGTAATAATTTTACTTATTGAACAGTTTGATATCTAAATAAAACTACATTTCAGAATGGTAATTTTCTTCCTATAATTCAATGTTAGAAATTATCGTCGATTGAATTTCGATAACTATCGTCGATTGAATTTTACTAATATTAAACTATAATTCAATGTTAGAAATTATTATGATAGAATTCAATGTTAGAAATTATTATGATATTTTCTTTGTAAACATTGATCGGAATGAAGTTTTAATCTATGTGAT